>BLBF01000042.1:13404389-13442000 GCA_015471245.1 Laticauda colubrina | reverse complement strand
CTTCCTGCCAGCCTTGGTTCATGTCTGCCTGCCAGCCTTCCTGCCAGCCTTGGTGCATGTCCGCCTGCCAGCCTTGGTGCCTGACTGCCTGCATATCTGCCTGCCAGGCTTCCTGCCAGCCTTGGTGCCAGCCTCCCTGCAAGCCTTTCTGCAAGCCATGGTTCCTGCAAGCCTTTCTGCCAGCCTTGGTTCCTGCCAGCCTCCCTGCCAGCCAGCAACCCCACAACCATGCAGAAGCACAGCAAGCCTCGGCCATCTGCTGCCAGCCCTGGCAAGAGGGACAGGGCTACCATCCAGCCGCCTGGCCCTCACTCTGGTTCTGCTGGGGCTTCTGCAACACGGACTTGCTCTTCTGGGGCTGGCGCTTCTGCTGCTTCTGCTTCTGGAGGAGCTGATGACAAGAACTCCAGCACCAGCCACCTCCACAGCACCTGCACCCTTCACTCTTGGGACTGAGCAACCAAGAGGAGTACCAGAGACTCATTTTTGTCTTATAGCTTGTTGTTAATAAAGTCTTTATGATTCACACTTGCTTCCTTTCTTTTTTTTAATAAAGTTTTGCTGGAAACTGTTAGAAATGGTTTAAGCCTTTGCATGCTTGTGGGATGGGTAAGGATAGCTTTGGAATGGGTTAGGATACCTGTGGGATGTGTAATAGCTGTGGGATGGGTTAGGATAGCTGTGGAATAGATAAACCTCCAGTGCAAGCATAGTGGAACTGTTTGGTCCACCCTCCCAGGTGCCACACCTACGGCCCTTTATTATCAATAATAATGTAATAATTATCCAAACATATCAACAGAAACACAACTCTTTATTAAACGCCCTGTTCATTATAGGCCAACCAAACATACATGGCCCAATCTCATCTGTGTGATGAGACAGGCTGAAGGAAGCATCCATTAAGCATCTACCATCCTGTCTTGCCACTCCACTGCTCCAGCTGGGGAGTTGCACCAGTGTCTCAGGAGGTTGCGCTGCTTCTTCGCTTCATTTGAGGATCTGTTGGGGCCTTGCACATCCTCAGTGTCGATCAGGTTTCGCCCTTGCCTCCATTCCCCATTCTCCATGACCCCATTGGCTTGTTGGAGGTCCACGAGCCTGTTCTGGACACATCTTGCGTGTCGTTGGGCAGTGGGTCTGGATCTGGGAAGCCCATGATGAGGTTGCGTTCAAGCCCCTCCTTGAGGTGACTGGCATTGTATACCTGGGCATCTGAAGCTGAGCCGTTTACTGAAGCATCGATGTACATGAACTTGTATTCAGCATCGACCATGGCGAAGAGGATGATGCTGAAGAAGCCCTTGTAGTTGAAATAAGTGGACCCCGACTTGGCTGGAGCTTTGCAGGCCACATGCTTGCCATCTATGGCTCCAATGGTGTGGGGGAAGTTCCACCTCTGATACCACTGCTCTGAAACTTTCTTCCATCCTTATTCAGTGGAGGGGCACTGGAGGAGCTCCTCCATGCATTCTTCGATGATGGCCTGCACCACGTCTCTGACCACAATGCTGATGGTGTTGTATGGCACCCTCCAGCTGTACTGTATGCTCCTGTAGGTGGTCCCTGAGGCCAAGTGGCGCAGAGTGAATGCCACCTTGAGCCCAGGTTCCAGGCTGGGCTGGAAGTTGGTGTTTGCCTTGGTCAACCTGGGTGTCAGCCGCTGCACAACTTCGTCAAACATGGCTGGAGACATCATCATGGAGTTCTGGAATGCACGAGTGTCTTCGTTCCTGAGCTCCACCATCAGCTTGTTGTACAGTCTGTACTCTGCTCTTCTGGTGATCCATCTTCATACCCAGATGCTTCTTGGCCGCCTCTTTTTCTTCCCATAGTAGAGTTCACAGAGCCTGTAGATGGCTTCGCACTGTTGCAGAACAATGGTGGCTGCCAAAAGGACTTTGTTACGATCCACGGTGGACATGACTAAATTCTGTGGAAGAGCAAGAGTCAGATGAAGGCTGCAGAGGTCTGCACAGCTGGTCTGCTGGTCTGAAAGTGTGATCCAGATGAGTTGCTCCCCCTTTTTATAGGCAATATAGGTTTTCCCCTAGGTGTCCCTTTGCATTCTCTAGCCATCCTCTAGACATCCTTAATATCCGAGATAGGTCCCCTCTGCAAATGTTTTTTCCGTTTTAAATGCTTTGTTTCCATGCTGCATCCGCTAGGCATCCGTTCTGCATATGTTCTGTGTCCGTTTCGCTTCCTCCCTGCGTCCGTTTACTGCTGGAGCAGGTGGAGTTGCACGTATGCGAAGCGGATGCCTAACGGATATAGCAGGTGCATAATGGACGCAAAACGGATGCCTAGCGGATGCCTAGCAGATGCAGAATGGACACATTGGATACATTTTCCGCTCAAAAGTTTTGAGCGGTTTTCAAAACTTTCTGAGCTGATGAAACATCAATAAACGGATGCTGGACGGAGAGAGAGGAAGCAAAACGGAGGCAGTGAGTACAGAATGGATACATCGCATTAACCAACGGATGACAAGTGTTTTCCTCCCTTTTACATCCTCTTTCCATCCATTGGTGCAGTGTGACAGGGGCTTAAAGAACCCTTTTCCAACAATGACCACTTTATGATTGACTTTTTTCTCAACATACATCCACACAAAAATCATCACAACGATGTGATT
Organism: Laticauda colubrina; assembly: GCA_015471245.1. Taxonomy (NCBI): domain Eukaryota; kingdom Metazoa; phylum Chordata; class Lepidosauria; order Squamata; family Elapidae; genus Laticauda; species Laticauda colubrina. Next base: position 13,439,362 of record BLBF01000042.1, on the reverse strand, counting down.
CCCAATTATAACTTCAAAAGAGGTAACTATGATCTTATAGACAATGATCTCTCACCCCTTGATTGGCAATCTCTATTCACTGAATGCAATTCTGTTGAAGACCAATACAACATATTTTTACTTGAAATCAAAAGAGTCATTAATCTATATGTACCAAAAACAACTCCCAAAACCAGAAAAAATAGATTACTCATCACAACAAGGAAACTTCAGTCCAAAAAGAGACCACTTTGAGGAATGAACAAATCTGGTCACATTGCCAAATTCAAAAGCTGATACAAAAATTTATGCCACCAGATAAAGACTGAATGCACCAACTATCACATTAAACAAGAGGAAAACCTTCTGTGCACCAATTCCACCCACACTTTATTACAATTTTGTAAGCAACAAACTAAAAGGCTTAAGGTCCATCCCACCCCTGAAACAACCAAATGGTAAAGATTGCAACGACAACACAATTAAAGCCAACCTCTTTAACACATTTTTGGCTCAGTATTTGGAAACATCAATGAATCATGCCCAGTATTTCCTAGTTGAACCACGGCAACTACAATGATCTAATACATATTGATTTTACAGAAGACAATGTTGAAAAAGCATTCTGCAATCTAAAACTATCTCTATCTATTGGTCCAGACAGAATATGTGCCTACTTCTTTAAAAAGCTATCCACTGTCATAGCAGAACCTCAAAGCATAATCTTTGAAAAATCTTTCAGAATCAGCTCTTTTCCTAACCTATGCCCACAAGCCATGGTCATCCCCATCTTCAAAAAGGGAGACCCCAGCCTAGTTGAAAATTACAGACCAATCTCCGAATGCTGTGTCACCTGTAAAGTCATGGAAACAATTATTAACCAATCCAATATCCTCCAAACAACCTATTCTCTAATAAACAATTTTTTTCAGGAAAAAACTATCCTGTAATCTGCAACTCTTACACTGCAAAAACTTATTGACTACACAACTCAATCAGGGCAAAGCATTAGACACAATGTACATAGACTTCTGTAAAGCCTTTGATTCAGTGGAACACGACAAACTACTCCTAAAATTAAAATCTTATGGTTTCTCTGGACAACTGCATAACTGAATAGAAGCATTCCTGTCAAACAGATAACAAATGGTCAAAATTGGGAGTGTCCCATTAAATTATGTTCCTGTCAATAGAGGTGTCCCCCAAGGCAGTGTTCTAGGACCAACTCTCTTCATACTCTACATAAATGACCTCTGTGATTAAATTAAGAGCAACTGCATTCTCTTCACTGATGATGTAAAGCTGTTCAGCACCACAGGCAATACTGCTACCCTTCAAAAAGATCTTGATTATGTATCAGAATGGTCAAACAAATGGCAACTTCAAATCTCAACCAATAAATGATCTGTCTTAAATATTGGCAAAAAAAAATCAGAAAATAAAATACAAGCTGAATAGTCAAGACCTTTTTGATGATCCAAGCTCTGTAAAGGACCTTGGAATACTCATCTGTAATGATCTAAGTGCTAGAGCCCTCTGTAACTACCTAGCCAAAAAGGCATTAATAGTTGTTAACCTAATCTTATGTAGCTTTTTCTCTGGTAATATCATACAACTAACTGGAGCATATAAAACATTTGCTAGACCAATACTCCAATACAGCTCATCAATCTGGAACCCACATTATGTATCTGATAATAATACAGTTGAGAAAGTTCAGAAATTTTTCACAAGAAGAGTTTTCCACTCCTCTACTCATTGTAGAATACCTTATGCCACCAGACTTGAAATTCTAGACCTAGAAACTAGAACTACGATGCCTTCAGTTCGATCGAAGAATAGTATATAAAATCATATATTGCAATATCCAGCTCTCAGTGAATACTTCAGCTTCAACCATAACAATCCAAGAGCACACAAGAGATACAAACTCAAGGTTAACCATACCAAACTTGAGTGCAGAAAATACTACTTCAGCAACAGAGTGGTTAATGTCTGAAACACTACCTGACTGTGTGGTTTCTTCCCCAAACCCCCAAAACTTTAACCTTAGACTGTCTGCTATTGACCTCATCCCTTTCTTAAGAGGTCTCTAAGGGGCATACATAAGCACACCAATGTGCCTACCATCCCTGTCCTATTGTTTTTTATTTTTCTTATATGTATCCATTTCATGTTTTCATAACTATTTTTAATCTTATACCTATTATCTTGTAAAGTGAATGACAAATCAAATTAAATAAAATAAAAATAAAAAAAATCACCCCCACTCATTATTCTTGGTACTGGGATTTCATCTGACACTGTTCAAAGATGCTGATCAGACTCATTGAGGGTATGGAGTCCAACTTCATATTTAGTTCAGGAATCCAAATTAAAACAACCCAGACAGATGCATGTTCAACCTCCCCTTTAATACCTCCAATGATAGGAAGCTATCTGGCTCTCTGACTAACTCGATATTGGTAATCTTTCAGACTTTTCTGTTTGGCCATAATGTGTAGGAAATATAATAGTTTGAGTTTACAAAGAAAATCCCAATCTTCAGAATGGCAAGCAAGCAAAGAAGAAAACATCAATTCAGAATTCTAGTGGGCTTCATGTGGCTTTGATTTAAGCTCCAGTTGGGAAAATCAAAGCCTTCTGGGGTTCGGTAAGAGAGGGGCCACATCTAATGGATTTTTACCGAAAGATCCTTTCAGTCTCCACATGAAACTTTTCTTTTAAGATTTAATTAGGAGAAAAACTCAATTCCTATTTGTTCTTTAGTGTGTCACTATTTAACTAGAGACAGTTGGAGGCTCCTGTGTAACAGTAGATCCATTTATTTTTATGACTCTTTTCCAAACAATTAAAAAAAACTAACTCACCCACCCCGAAAAAGCAATCAGAAAAAGTGCTGTGAGCATGCTTCAAAATTGACTATTTTGTGCATAAATTTAGAAAACATCAAACAAGTCAAGGAATATGTTTATGATTAGAATGAGTAAAATAAACCAAGGAAACATGTTGTAGTGAGTGTACTAGAGCCACTGCTTTATCTTTTTAAAGTTTTATGACAGTTTTACAAAAGTGCAACACCTGTCCTTATTGTTGGTGTCCAGTTATGAAGTCATGTCCAACTCATTGTGGCCCCACAAAGCAGGACCCCTGTCATCCACTGTTTCCTGGAGTTTGCCTATGTTCATTGCATCAGTGATATATTTAAAGCCCCTGTCACACAGCACCAACAGATGCAAAGAGGATGTAAAATGGAGAGAAATACTTGCCATCTGTTGGTTAACGTGAGGCTTCCGTTCTGTACTCACTGCATCTGTTTTTCATCCTCTCTATCCGTCCAGCATCCGGTTACTGACATTTCATCCGGTCAAAAAGTTTTGAGCTGCACAAAACTTTTTGAGCGGAAAATGTATCCAACGCGTCCATTAGACATCCGCGACGCATACGGGGAACATCCATGAGGCGTCCATCGTCCGGGGAAAATCCATGAGACGTCCATCGTCATCCGTTACGCGTCCGCTATTTCTGCTAGGCATCCACTGCGCATCCACGCAACTCGCATCTGCTCCAGCAGAAAATGGACACAGGGAGGAAGCGAAACGGACATGGAATGGACACGCAGCATAAGTAGCACGGACGGAGAAAGGATGAAAGCGGATGCAGCTCACATACAAAGAATTAAAATGGAAAAAATGTTCGCATAGGGGACATATCTCGGATATTTAGGATGTCTGCAGGATGCCTAGAGGATGCAAAAGCACACCTAGCGGAAAACCTATATTTCCTATAAAAAAGGGGAGAACTCACCTGGATCTCATTTTCAGTCCAGCAGTCCTGCTGTGCAGAACTCTTCAGCCTTCATCTGGCTCTTGCTCTTCCACAGCATCCAGTCATCTCCACCATGGATCATCACACATTCCTTTTGGTAGCCACCATCATTCTACAACAGTGTGAAGCCATCTACAGGCTCTTACACCTGTTCTACGTGAAGAAAAGTAGGCAGCCAAGAAGTGTCTGGGTCTGAAGATGGATTGGGAGAAGAGCAGAGTATGGATGGTATAACAAGCTGATGGTGGAGCTGAGGAACGAAGACACTCGTGCATTCCAGAACTTCATAAGGATGCCGCCAGCCATGTTTGATGAAGTTGTGAAGTGGCTGAGACCCAGGTTGACCAAGCAGAGCACCAACTTCTGGCCCAGCCTGGACCCTGGGCTCAAGGTGGCACTGACTCTGCCCCACCTGGCCTCAGGGACCACGTACAGGAGCGTGCAGTACAGATGGAGGGTGCCACACAACACCATCAGCATTGTGGTCAAAGTATTGGTGCAGGCCATCATCGAAGAAAAGCTGGTGGAGCTCCTCCAGTGCCCTTCCACTGAAGAAGGCTGGAAGAAAGTTACAGAGCAGTGGTATCAGAAGTAGAACTTCCCCCACACCGTTGGAGCCATCGATGGCAAGCACGTGGCCTGCAAAGCTCCAGCCAAGTCAGGGTCCACTTATCACAACTACAAGGGCTTCTTCAGCATCATCCTCTTTGCCATGGTCAATGTTGACTACAAGTTCATGTACATCGATGCGTCAGGCAACGGCTCATGTTCAGATGCCCAGGTATACAATGCCAGTCACCTCAAGGAGGGGCTGGAACGCAACTTCATCATGGGCTTCCCAGATCCAGAACCCCTGCCCAACGACGCACAAGATGTGCCCTACTTCATCATGGGGGATGACGCCTTCTCCCTCAGAACCTACCCCATGAAGCCCTACACTTCCAGATGCCTCACCCGTGAAGAGAGGATCTTCAACTACAGGCTTTCCAGGGCAAGGCAGGTGGTAGAGAATGTCTTTGGCATCCTGGCCAACAGGTTCCAGGTACTTCTCACCACCATGCAGCATCGCCCAGAGACCGTGAGGAGCATTGTGGAAGCTTGCTGCATCCTGCACAATCTCATGCGCACCCGCTACCCAGTCTTGCAGAACAGGCTCATGGACCTCCAATAAGGCAATGGGGACATGGAGCCTGGGGAATGGAGGCAAGGGCAAAACCTGATAGACACTCAGGATGTGCAAGGCTCCAACAGAGCTTCCCGTGAAGGGAAGAAGCAGCACAACCTCCTGAAACACTGTTGCAACTCCCCAGCTGGAGCAGTGGAGTGGCAAGACAGGATGACAGATGCTTAATGGATGCTTCCTTCAGCCTGTCTCATCACACTGATGTGATTGTGCCATATATGTTGAGTGGCCGGACAATGAACAGGGCATTTAATAAAGAGTTGTGTTTATGTTGAAATGTTTGGATCAATGATTACATTGTTATTGATAATAAAGGGCTATATGTGTGGCACCTGGGAGGGTGGACCATACAGTCCCACTATGCTTGCACTGGAGGTTTATCTATCCCACAGCTATTTTCCATCCCAAAGTTATCCCGGCCCATCCCACAGGTATCCCTGCCCATCCCACAGCTAATACCCATCCCAAAGCTATGCCAGCCCATCCCACAGCTATTTCCCATCCCAAAGGTATCCCTGCCCATCCCACAGCTATTACCCATCCCAAATGTATTCCTGCCCATCCCACAGCTATTACCCATACCAAAGGTATCCCTGCCCATCCCACAGCTATTACCCATCCCAAAGGTATCCCTGCCCATCCCACTGCTATCTTAACCCATCCCACAAGCATGCAAAGGCTTAGACCATTTCTAAGAGTTTCCACTAAGACTTTATTTACTAAAGTAACTGAAACAAGTGTGTGAAGCAAAGACAATCTTTATTAATAAAAAACTAAAAGAAAATGACCCAAGTGTCCCAAGCAAAGGTAAAGTCATCATGTAGCAATCCAGTCTCTGGCACTCTTCTCAGTCACTCTGAGGCATGCCCATAGTCTCAGAGGTGAAGGGTCCAGGTGCTTTGGAGGTGGCTGCTGCTGGAGTGCTGGTCTGAGGTGTCATTGGGGTGCCTGGCCCCGAAAGGACAACAGGGGACGGTGTGTGGAGGAAACTCTCAGAGAGCTGGCTGAGTCCTGTGATGTTGAGAGCCCCTTCCTCCATGACATCGGGTGTCAGTCTCAAGACCAATGACAGATGTTCTGAGGCTGGGCTTGGCTGTGGGGTGGAGGAAGGAGGAGTGTAGTGGGGCTGTCTGGTCTGCAGGTGAGAGAGGTGAGGCGTGGGTGGCATCTGTGGCATGGGTGGCATCTGTGGCATGGGTGGCATCTGTGGTGTGGGCGGCATCTGTGGCATCAGTGGCATCAGTGGCATCAGTGGCATGCGATGTACCTGTGCCTGGACTTCGAAGGGCTGCCTGTGCTGCTGGAGCTCCTGGTAGCCATAGCTTTGGTAGGTGAGGGCCTGTATGAAAGCCTTGGAAGGGCAGTGACATCACCTGGGGGGGAAGAGCAGACCTGGACTGGGTGGGAGCAGGTTGAGCTGGGTCTGGAGGGTTGTGAAGAAGACCGGTGATTCTGTCCTTGATCACCTGGTACTGTGATTCAGACATGTCCAGGAGGGTCTGGTTGATGTAGGTGAGAAAGGACTTGTGGTTTGAGGATGGTATGTCAGTGTGTACCAGCTGAGAGAGGAGATCTACGTTGCTTTTGATGGTGTTCCTGATCTCCAGCAGGACAGTGTGGCTCTGCCCCTCCGGTCTGGCTCTCTGCCTGCTTTCTGTGGAGGTGGAGCTGTGGGTGGATGTGGATTGGTCTGTGGTGGAAGTGCCCTCACCTTGCTCCCACTGTGTCAGGGGATCCTCCACGCGCTCCGTCATGGGGAGTGCAGCTGTCGGGGGCGTCTTCATCGTTGGACACTCCACAGTTACCTGCCTGGACACAGGAGCTGACTCTTGGCCAGAAGAGGACTGTCTCTCTGCGGGCTGCCTGAGAGAGGGGGTTCTCAGAGGGGCTGCTCCTCAGTGGCGGATCTCACCCTCCAAGAAGCTGCACTTGACCATCACATATGTCTCCAGGTCTGTCAGCTTGACCGTGGCCTGGCCAGATTTCTTGAGGTGCAGCTTCCCATACCAGGTGTGCATGTCCTCCCATCAGCCAAGGAGGACCTCCAATGTGTAGCCCAGGCTCTCCGCCTTCTCTCTACAAGCAGCCTGCTTCCTTTTGGTGTCTCGATAGAGCCTGTGCCCCTTCCACCATAGATACTCGTTCTCCCTCAGCCATTCCAGCACCTCATCCTCATGTTCCTCTTCGACGGAGTATTGCCTCCTCTCCCGTTCACATTTATGCCTCTTCCTCCCTCTGGCAGGGCCATCTGGGCCCTCATCAGAGGGGCTTCAAGGTTGTAGGGGCTGCTCCACCACACCACCACTAGTAGCAGTAGCAACTACAACAGTAACAGCATAAGCAGGACCAGCAGCACCAGTAGGACCAGCAGCACCAGCAGGACCAACAGCACCAGCAGGACCATGATCATCAGCAGCAGAGTAAGCACCAGCAGGACCAGCAGCACCAGGATCATCAGCAGCAGAGTAAGCACTAGCTGCACCAGCAGGACCAGCAGGACCAGGAGCACCAGTAGGACCAGGAGCACCAGCAGGACCAGCAGGACCAGGAGCACCAGGAGCACCAGGAGCACCAGGAGCACCAGCAGGACCAGGATCAGCAGCAGCAGATTAAGCACCAGCAGCACCAGCAGGACCAGGAGCACCAGCAGGACCAGCAGGACCAGGAGCACCAGCAGCACCAGCAGGACCAGGAGCACCAGCTGGACCAGCAGGACCAGCAGGACCAGCAGGACCAGGAGCAGCACCAGCAGAGTAAGCACCAGCAGAAGCACCAGGAGCAGTGCCAGCAGAGTAAGCACCAGCAGAAGCCCCAGCACCAGGAGCAGCGTCAGCAGAGTAAGCACCAGCAGAAGCTCCAGCACCAGGAGCAGAGCCAGCAGAAGCTCCAGCACCAGAAGAGTCTGCCCGAGCAGCAGAAGCCCCAGCAGAAGCAGATTCAGGGCCAGGGGGTGGGATGGTGGCCCTGTCCTTCTTGCCAGGGCTGGCAGCAGATGGCACAGGCTTCCTCTTCTTCCCCATGGTTGTTGGCTGGAGCTGTGTCTGGCAGCAGGTCTTTCCTCTGAATGGTGACCTGCTTGCGAGCTGCTTCCCTTTATGTCCGCGGGGCTGACGCAATGCCTTCTCCCTGCATCCACAGTGAATGCTTTGTATCCGCTAGGCATCCGCTAGGCTTCCGTGATGCATCCGCTTCATGCGCTAGCCATCCGCTCTGCATCCGTTCCTTCCGTTGCATGTCCTCTTTGCTGTTCTTCCCCAGAAGCCCTGCGGATGTGCCATCCGCTTCCATCTGCTTCCATCCGCTAGGCTTTTGTGGAGCATCCGCTTTACATCCTGGCTTCATCCTCCCCCCGTTCGTTCCTTTCCGTTGTTGTCTGCTCTGCTTATGCAATTTCAGGGCACTTTTGAGAGCGGAGAGTTTCCTTTTTACATATGTTTTTCATCCATCTGCCTATGTGACAGGCCCTTAACCATCTCAACCTCTGCCATCCCCTTCTCATTTTGCCTTCACTCTTTCCCAATATCAGGGTTTATTTTCCAATGAAGACCTGTCCTTATTCAGAAACATTCTTAATTTTGTGTGCCATTAGTCCCTATTTCTGAATTGAAAGGCTTTGTTCATTGACACTTTTTGACTTCTGCAATGACATCTACGTGGAGCTGCCCTTAAACAGCATTCAAAAGCTTCAGCTGATGCAAAATTCAATGGTGTGGGAAACTATGGATATGGTAGCCAATGCCAACATCTTACTCAAGGAACTACCAACTTAGACAAACAATCCAATAGTAGACAATAGATTAATCAAGGAATCACCAAGATCACTCTTACTAACACTGACAGGGCAAGCCACTTGTACATAAATAGAGAGCAAACTCCACTCCCTTCTTGACCTAAGAATGTTACCTAGTTGGTTAATGAAATATCTGCAAGAAAACAACCAAGTCAGAGAAGATCCAGGACCCCCCAGAGATGTAAATTTAGGAAAAATAAAAGGAAGCTTCATACCACCTCATGTGATTTTATTTTCTTTTTCTTGGTTTTCAAGTGAGATTGATTCCATAGAGTGAAAACAAGATAATGTTCAGTTTTGAAGGAGGAGGAGGAAGTCTTCTGGAATGATATTGCCCAGATGGACTGCATTTTCCACATGAAAGTGCTTCATAGATACTTGAAGGGAGCTGTTCCATCTAGAAAGAAGCGCGGGAGACCGGGTTCCAAACAACAACTCTTTATTTCAAGGTAAAGAAATGGAACAAAACCCAAGCCGCGGCAGCCCTTTATATAGCGGCTAGCCTGCCGGCTTTGGTCAATGACAGTCATTTAACTCTTCCTGCCATTTGGTGGCTTCCCGGATTGATTCCTAGTGAACCAATCCATAAGTAGCCTTTTCGGCCAATCAGAATGAAGTACTTGGAACCTACCAAGTTCCATACAGAGCACCCCTCCCTCTTTAGTTCAGTCCAATGTGGGCGACGTAGTTGCACAAGTAGGTGGGGCTTTTCCTTAGGTCTAGTTGACCTGCGTGGCTCAATCTTGTTTTGGTCTTCAAGTGGTTCGGTCGGGATCACTGCCTTTCTCGATCTTCTCCATGGAACCTGCTGGAAGGGTGAGTCAGCCATGACGCTCCCGCCTGAGTCTCTCAGGCCAATTGAGATGGCTCTGCTGCTCCCTCCTGGTTTAGCCAGGTTGGTTGTGTTGGCCTGGCTTCCACCTTCCAAGAAGGCCTTGCTTCGTTCTCCTGCTCCCGGACTTCTTTCTTGGGGTTCATCTAACTGTGAGTGCTCTTTTCGTTTGGTTAGAATGTCGTTTTGCAGAGTTTGTAGTCTTGTTATGGAAGGTTCATCTCCCCCTTTTTCATTTATTTGTACTCCCCCCCCTCCTTGGTTGGTTTTTCATCGGAATTTATTATTTTCAGTTCTGTGGTGGTTTTTCTTTTGAGGTTGCGGGAATGAAGCTGGTCTATGTGCCGCTTCCATTCCCTCTCATCATCTAGCATTAGTCGGTAGGACTGGGGGCCTGTGACTTGTGTGATGGTGGCTGGCAGCCATAGGGGGTCCCCGGTAAGGTTCTTGGCATAGACTAGGTCACCGATTTCAAAGGTACAGTATTTGCTAGAGGAGTCAGGGAGCTTGTCCCATGTATAGGTGGGGTGTAACCTGTCCAGGTAGGACTGTAGTTTCCTACCCATTAATAGTTCAGCCGGGCTTTTATTCATAGTGCTACTAGGGTTAATATGTTGCAATGTTAGTAAACGGTTGAGTTTGTCTTGCATGTCCCCCTTGTCTATTCTCTCTAGGCCTTCCTAAGTATATCTAACCATGCGTTCGGCCCTGCCATTTGCAGCCGGATGGGCCGGCGTGGTTAATGCATGATGGATACCCTGGGCAGCCGGGTATTGTTCAAACTGAAAGGCGGTAAAATGAGGCCTGTTGTCTGAAACCAGTACATATGGTAGCCTGTGTGTCGCAAATAGTTTGTCGAGCTGTTTCATGACAGCCTCGGTGGTTGTGGAAGCCATGAGAATGACTTCCAACCAGTTTGAGTATGCATCGACAACAATCAAAAAGGTGTTCCCTTCGTTGGCCCCGTGAAGTCAATGTGCACCCTAGAACAAGGGCCCCGGGGAGTTTCCCAGTCTCGTATAGGTGCTTGTGGGGGGGTAGGCCTCGCTTTCTGACAGGCGTGGCATGTTGCAACTCAGCGTTCAATGTCTCTGTCCAGCTCTGGCCACCAGATGTAACTCCTGGGCAGGGCTTTCATCTTGACTATGCCCGGGTGACCCTCGTGCAACATGCTTAGGATGGTTTCTTGGAGGCTGCTTGGGATTACCACCCTGTCACACCATAAGATGCTCGGTCTGTCTGGCACGGAAAAGTTCAAAGCCTCAGTTTTTTTATTTTCCTCCGGCCAGCCTTTACCTACCCAGTTCAGTATACGCACTGTCAAAGGGTCTTTGGCTGTGGCTCTCACAACGTCAGCTGCAGTCAGCGGGCAGGTCTCCAGTTGGAATGTGAAGGTAGTTGGAGCAGGGTCATCTTCTGTGACAGGCAACGGGGAACGACTCAAGGCATTGGCATGTGAGGTGGCTTTGCCAGGTCTTTGGAGTAGTGTGTAGGAGTAGGCAGCAAGGAATTCAGACCACCTCATCATTCTCAGAGACAGAATGTTCAGGGTTGGCATGTTTCCTGCCAGGATTCCAAGGAGAGGTTTGTGGTTGGTTACGAGAGAAAATGGTCTACCGTAAAGGTATTCATGGAATCGTTTGACCCCGGCAACAATTGCCAGGGCTTCATGATCAAGTTGGCTGTAATTGCGTTCCACTTTGGAGAGCGTCTTTGAGTAAAAAGCGACCAGTGCCTCTCTGCCATCTGAAAGCTGGTGACTCAGGATGGCGCCAACCCCAAAAGGTGAAGCATTGAAGGTAACCATCAGCAGCAGGGTGTTGCTAAACTGGATAAGAATGGTGTCTGACGTTAATAGGTCCTTAATACCTTGGAAAGCTTTCTGTTCCTGATGGCCCTAAGTCCAAATGGTTTTTTTATCTAGCAGCCAATGTAGGGGTTCTGCTATTGTCACCTTATGGGGCAGGAACACATTGTAAAAGTTTATGAGGCCTAGGAAAACCTGGAGATCGGTTTTGTTTCTTGATCTGGGAGTGTCTTTGATAGACTTTATCTTCTTTTCAGTTGGGTGAATGCCTTGCTCGTCAATTAAATAGCCCAAGAATTCAACCCGGTTAGTGGCCAGTTCACATTTCTCCTTCTTGACTTTTAGGCCTTATTTTCTCAAGCGAGTTAAGACTTCTCTTAGCCTTAGACTTCTCTAGCTGGTTGGCATTTTTTGCTGAGACCAGCACATCATCAAAGTATGGGACGACACCTTTGATTCCGTTGAGTAGGCGTTCCATGAGGCTTTGAAAAATGCATGGGGCAACTCTAACACCTAATTGGAGGCGGTTACATTTGAATGCCCCTCTGTGTGTTACTATCATTTGTTCCTCTGCTGTTATTGGATCAACGGGTAGTTGCTGATAAGCTTGTGCTAGGTCGAGTTTTGCAAATATTTGCCCCCCCCCCCAGCAAGTGCAATAAATGTTGCATGACTGGCCCTGGGTATGCACTTTGTTGGAGCATGTGGTTGAGGGATGCCTTATAGTCCCCACAGATGCTCACTGACCCATCTGGCTTTACCGGTGTTACAATAGGGGTTTCCCACTTGGCGTGGCTGACTGGTTCTAAAACCCCCTGCGCTATTAACTTATTCAGCTGTTCATCAATTTTTGGTTTAAGCGCGAATGGAACGCGTCTGGCCTTTAAGTGAAGGGGGACTATTTTTGGGTCTAGGCTAAATGAGATTGGGGTCCCCTGGTACTTGCCTCGAGTCCCGCTGAATACATCTTGGAATTCGTGGAGTAGGTTCTCCTCCCAGTTGGTAGTAGTGATGCAGTTGATATCGGTCATCCCGATTCCAAGAGGTGTGAACCATTCGATTCCTAGCAGGCTAGGGCAGTTACAGTTGACAATAGTTAGGGGCAAGACTGGCATGTTGTTTAAATTCAACTAAAAAATGTCCAAGGCCAACTACGAGGATTCGATTTCCCTGATAGTCTTTTAGCACAAGTTTTTGTTTCTTTAGTTCTTTCTGCTTGATGTTCGGAATTAGGCATCGTATAGTATTCCAGGATACCATTGATAAGAACAACCCTGAGTTGACCTCCATCTCACAGGGTCTCCCTTCAATGCTCACCTCTATCTGAACCTTTTTTCTGCTTTCCGCCCTGGCATTATTGATGGTGACTTCTGATGCGTTTCTTCTCTGTCAGAGGTTCTTTTATTTTGGTTCCATCTGCTGCTGGCTTGTCTGTCATCATGTCTGGGGGGGGGGGTGCTGTCACATCTTTTTGGACAATAGCCTTTTTTGTTGTGGCAGACCCTTTCGATGTGCCCCCTTTTATAACAAGCCTGGCATATTGCATCGAGGAACCTGCATTCAGACCATGGGCGATTGCCTCCGCAGCCCACACATTGAAATTCCTGCCAATTCTTCCTCTTTTGGTGCCATTTTATATCTGAATAGAGTCTATGGACATCTTCGTCATCGTCTTCGGTATCACTCTGGGTTTCGACGTCCTTGTGGTGGGTTGTCACTGTGGGCTGTTTCTTTCCTCCCTCTGTCTTCTTCTCCCTGGTTTGGATCAGCAGGTCTGGAACTGCGTTCATTTTCCACATGGTGACTGCTGACTTTTTCACTGCTTCAGCAGCGGTTGCCTCAGCAATGGCCTCGGCCATGGTTATATTTGGCCTGTTGAGTAATTTGCTCTGAAGGTTAGAGTTTTTCAGGCCAAGGAATACGCGGTCTCTCATAGCCTCATCCATGTTTTGAAACTCACATGCCCCTCCAATGTGTCTCAGGGCCACCACAAACTCTGCTATGATTTCATCCTCCTTCTGGTCCCTTTTGTAAAATTCATGTCGTTTGATGAGATTTGAGACCACTGGTGTGTAGTGTGTTCAGAGCATTCGGTTCAGGTCGGACCAGATCATCTGTTTAACATCTCTGGGTTTCGCCAGTGCCTTTGCCATTTTGAATACAGCTGGTCCGCAGTGTGTAAGGAAGACAGCCTTCTTCCTTTGATCCGAGATTTCTTCCATCTCATTGCTTTCAAAGAACATAAGAAAGCGATCGATATACGATTCCCAATCCTCTACATCTGTATTGAAAGGTGCAGGTGGTGCGTTGTTACCAGCCATCTCTTTTGCTTGGTTCAGATCACCGCGTGCTTCGGTCTCTGCTTCTATAATGATCCCACCTTCGTCGCCAGTGTTCCGTCCGGAAAGAAGCGCGGGAGACCACGTTCCAAACAACAACTCTTGATTTCAAACCGCTAGGTAAAGAAATGGAATATAGCCCAAGCTGCGGCAGCCCTTTATATACCGGCTAGCCTACCAGCTTTGGCCAATGACAGTTACTTAACTCTTCCCGTTGTTTGGCAGCTTCCCGGATTGATTCCTAGTGAACCAATCCATAAGTAGCCTTTTTGGCCAATCAGAATGAAGTACTTGGAACCTACCAAGTTCCATACAGAACAGGAACTATCTCCCCTTAATCTTTTTTTCTTTAGGCTAAACATATTTAAAGCTCATGTCACACTGCACCAACGGATGGAAAGAGGATGTAAAACAGAGAGAAACACTTGCCATCCATTGGTTAACGCGATTCATCCGTTCTGTACTCACTGCCTCCATTTTTCATACTCTCTATCCGTTCAGCATCCGTCGACTGAGGTTCCATCCGCTCAAAAGGTTTTGAGCTGCTCAAAACTTTTTGAGCGGAAAATGTATCAAATGCATCCGTTCTGCATCCATAATGCATACGGAGAACATCCGTTCTACATCCATCGTCATCCGTTACGTGTCCGCTATATCCGCTAGGCATATGCTGCGCATCTGCACAACTCAAATCCGCTCCAGCAGAAAACGGACACAGGGAGGAAGCGAAACGGACGTGGAACAGACGCGCAGAGTTCAGAGGGAGAAAGGATGAAAGTGGATGCAGCTCGCAAAGAAAGCATTTAAAACAGAAAAAATGTTCACAGAGGGGACCTATCTCAGATATTAAGGATGTCTAGAGGATGCCTAGAGGATGCAAAAGGACACCTAGTGGAAAACCTATATTGCCTATAAAAAGGGGGAGCAACTCACCTGGATCTCACTTTCAGTCCAGCAGCCCTGCTGTGCAGACCACTGCAGCCTTCATCTGGCTCTTGCTCTTCCACAGCATCCATTGATGTCCACCATGGATCATAACACAGTCCTTTTGGTAGCCACCATCATTCTGCAACAGTGCGAAGCCATATACAGGCTCTTTCACCTGTTTTAGGGGAAGAAAAGGAGGTGGCCAAGAAGTGTCTGGGTCCGAAGATGGATCGGGAGAAGAGCCGAGTACGGACTGTACAACAAGCTGATGGTGGAGCTCAGGAACGAAGACACTCGGGCATTCCAGAACTTCATGAGGATGCCTCCAGCCATGTTTGATAAAGTTTTGGAGCAGCTGAGACCCAGGTTGACCAAGCAGAGCACCAACTTCCTGCCCAGCCTGGACCCTGGGCTCAAGGTGGCACTGATTCTGCGCCACCTGGCCTCAGGGACCTCCTACAGGAGCATGCAGTACGGCTGGAGGGTGCCACACAACACCATCAGCATTGCGGTCAGAGAAGTGGTGCAGGCCATCATCGAAGAATACAGTATAATATAATCCATGTACAACTATCTTCTTTAATAGGGTTTCATGGAAGATCATATTTTTCTTTTGTGTGATACATGGTTGGGTTCCTAAAAAAGACTATTAAAGCTCGGCATACCTAACTCCCTCATTCTCTTTATATAGGACTTAGATTCTAATGTCTGACTATATTTGTTGTCTTTCTCCAAACCTACTTCAAGAAGTCTAAATCTTTTCTTAAAATGTTAGATTTAGTTTTGCTCAAAATTTCGCATGTTCTTATGAATTCTTGAAATAATGCATAATTATTTCCACATGCATAATTCAGAATTCTATATTTCCAAATATGCAGAAAGAAAGAATTACTTCATTTCATGGTAGTAATGATTGTTTGCAGGTCTACAAACAAAAATGTGAATTTCTCTTCTTCCTTTTCAAGATAATTCTTTGGTTGAAAGGATGTATCAGTTAGTGACTGCACCAAAGTTGTTATCAAAATCTAGCTCATCTAAAGCAACCAAATTCCTTTGATGATAAAGAAATTAAGCAGGCAAACAACAATTGTATACTGAGCTCCCGATAAAGCATTTGTATGTTGCTAAGAGCAGAGGTGGTATTCAGCAGGTTCTGACCAGTTCTAGAGAACTGGTAACAGAAATTTTGAGTAGTTCAGATAACTACTACCTCTGACTGGAGATTTGCAGTATCCTTCCTCTGCCCCACCCGCCAAGCCATGCCTACAGAACTGGTAGTAAAAAAATTTGAATCCCACCACTGGCTGAAAGCCCTACACAAAGACAGAATCAGAGTTTATATAAATATGGCCTATTATGTAACTAAGACAAGACAAAGGAAAAGACAGACCTAATAAAAATTGCAGCAGGACACTGAGATATCTTTGACCTATTCTAATTATTTATTCCATTCTACAAAGTCAGCTCACCAGCTATACTATCTTTGAATTATGGTCAGTGAAATATAAATATAATTCAGGAGTCTTCAAACTTGACAGCTTTATGATTTTGGACTTCAACTCCCAGAATTCCTCCTCCAATCATGTTAGCTCAGGAATTCTGGGAGTTGAAATCCACAAGTCTTAAACTTGCCAAGTGTGAAAATCCTTGGTCTAATTCTTCCCCCTGTTAAATTGACTCAGGGTCAATTTAGCTTCAATGTTATATTACAGAGGCTGTTGAGGTAATTTCCCGTTAGGAGAATGAGTGCATCCAGGGAGACATAATGTTGAATAATTGCACACAGCACATAGAAACACTGTACAATAAATGTAGGTTTTTACTTCCAATAAATGTTTAAGCACAGTCCAAGATATGCAGTCCAAGTCATTCATAGGTAAAGCAGTCAGTGTTCAGTTCAGGGATAATCCAAATTTCAAAGTCCAGTATCAAAAAACAGTTCAGTAACAGACTTACATCAACGATCAGTAACAGTCATTTAGGAGGAACGGCAACTCTCTCCAACAGAAAGAAACAGAGACTCACTGAGACTCTCTTCTGAGACTAAACAACCCAGGTTTCTGGCTCCAACTTATGGCCAAGAAACCACATCCAATTCCAGATTTAAAGACATAGTATTAAAATGTCTATCCTAGTTTATATAGTTCCAACCCAAATAACTGTTAGGTGACTTACATTCCTAACAAAGACATTTTAAGCAGTTCAGATGTATGGGGAGCATCCTATATGTTGGTGGAGAATGCAACTCATATGTTTTAGGGCAGGTAGCTTTTGTCGGAAATACAGAAACAATCATCTGGACCAATAGTTGGGTTACTATGCTTCATAATTACTACTATGAGGAATGAATCAATAAGTAGCTATCAACAGCTAACTGAAGTTTTCTGCTTGCAACCTTATTTCAGGTACTAAGGCAAATGAATTCAATCTAAAATGGGAAAATACACATGCTAAAGTTTTTCTGTATTTTTTTTAACTCCCCCCTCATACTCATATGTACCAGCATAAATAAATAGCTTTTGAAAAGCAGTGGAGCAGAAACTCATAGATTCTGAATCTAGAGAGTAATTTATCTTCCTAAATAGATTGTTGTGCATTTTAAGGAGAAGCAGTGTAGCAAGAAGAGTACACTCAGAAAACTGCAACAAGTTTGATTTATAGAGATTGAATATGAGCACAGCAGGAATAGGAGAGACATCTCAGATCAGTGCAGAATCTCAATGCACCAGCTTACTACTAGTAGGAATAGCAAACTGAAAACTCAGTACTTTATAAAACAAATGGGCTTGTTAGGAAAGAAACTAGAGAAGTCATCTCTTTATTGCACTGATGATGTTCCCTAGTTTGGGTAATGAAAGGTCTGCAAGAAAAAAACCAAGCTCAGAATGCTCCAAGGATGCCTCATTAGATTGGTTTCCCAAATTTTGGGTTTCGGGAGTCACTGGTTTTGTACAATCCTAGCAGTAAACATCTTTTGCTAAGATTTGGGACCTGCCTCAATATTATTCTGGATTTATATTCAAGAATGGCCATTCCTTTTTACTCTGGTTCACATATTTTTTAAAGGGATCCCAAAATATAAGCACAAAACCTCTCAAGATGTTCATGGCACACAGATGCCATGGCAACTACTTTTTATGAAGCCCTTAACATATGGAATGGTTCAGAAGTCTAATTTCAAAAAAATGGCATAAATGTAGTATTTAGTAAATGTAGTAAGAGCTTTGTAGATGGCGATGTGGTTAGAATACTCTATTGAAGGCTAATTCTGCTGACTGCCAGCAATTTAAATCCTGACCAGCTCAAAGTTGACTCAGCCTTTCATCCTACCAAGGTGGATAAAATGAGGACCCAAATAGTTGGCGGCAATATGCTAATTCCATAAGCCACTTAAAGAGTGCTGTAAAGCACTGTGAAGAGGTATATAAGTCTAAGTGCTATTGCTATTTCTTCTAAAGGAATCCTGGCAAATCCACACAGTCAAGAAGCATGGTGAAGTGGCAACCGCTACCAACTTGCTTCCATCTCCATCTGTGGTGCTCCAACAGTTGCCATCGCACTAGTTGGAAACAGCTTCTCTAAAATGAATCCCCTTCAGACATATCATCCTGGCTAGGATAAAATATAGTTATCGTTCACACCTCTATTGATTGTGTTTATTCAAGAAAAGCTATTTATCTGTCCTCTTTTTATAGTAGGCATTTAAGCTATTTTCTTTATATGTTATATGGTATTGCATATTATTGTGTTTTTCTGGTGTCTATTACTCAAATATAATTTAGAAAGAAAGGCAGAATATACTTCTAATATAAACAATGTCAATCTGTTGCGATTAAGCCACTTTTGGCTTCAATTAAGAAAAATCCTCTAAATTAACTGGGATATCCACTCCATTTTCTCCCTCTAGTGATAAAATCCTCATCCTTTTGACAATATAAAAAGTATTGGCTAATATGGAAGCTTATCTCATTTTTTATTTTTCTTACCTAATACTGACAATAACTGCCCATTAACTATGTGTCCCATTGCTCAATTAGAATAAGTGCTATTCCTGAGTTTACTAGAGAAGTACTTTTAAAAAAATACACAGCTATTTATTGATCATTATTTCTTTCTGTAATTATTTATTGATTACCTGTTTCCCAAAGGACTCAAAGCAGTTTATAAAACTATGCACTAAACAACAGCACTTAAAACTTTTAACAGTCTAAGCAACTTAAGTAAGATGGTTCAATAGCATCACCGCCCAAACATATTGCAAAATAAGATAGTTTTGAAAGCCCCTGTCACACTGCACCAATGGATGCAAAAAGGATGTAAAACGGACAAAAAAGCTTGCCATCCGTTGGTTAACGCGATGTACTCACTGCCTCCATTTTGTTTCCTCTCTATCCGTCCAGTATTCATTTATTGACGTTTCATCCGCTCAGAAAGTTTTGAGCTGCTCAAAACTTTTACACGGAAAATGCATCCAATTCATCTGTTCTGCATCCGCTAGGCATCCGTTCTGCATCCGTTACGCATCCGCTATATCCGCTAGGCATCCGTTCCACATCCGCTCAACTCACATCCGCTCAGACGCAGGGAGGAAGCGGAACGGATGCAGAACGGATGCCTAGCGGAAACAAAGCATTTAAAATGGAAAAAACGTCCGCAGAGGTGAACTATCTCGGATATGAAGGATGTCTAGAGGATGCCTAGGGGATGCCTAGACGATGCCTAGAGGATGCCTAGAGGATGCAAAGGGACACCTATACTGCCTATAAAAAGAGGGAGCAACACATCTGGATCTCACTTTCAGACCAGCAGCCCTGCTGCAGACCTCTGCAGCCTTCATCTGCCTGTTCCTCTTCCACAGCATCCAGGCATGTCCACCGTGGATTGTAACACAGTCCTTTTGGCAGCCACCATCCTTCTGCAACAGTGCGAAGCCATCTACAGGCTCTGTGAACTCTACTACGGGAAGAAAAAGGGGTGGCCAAGAAGTGTCTGGGTACGAAGATGGTTCACCAGAAGAGCAGAGTACGGACTGTACAACAAGCTGATGGTGGAGCTCAGGAACGAAGACACTCGGGCATTCCAGAACTTCATGAGGATGCCTCCAGCCAAGTTTGACGAAGTTGTGCAGTGGCTGACACCCAGGTTGACCAAGGCAAACACCAACTTCCGGCCCAGCCTGGAACCTGGGCTCAAGGTGGCACAAACTCTGCGCCACTTGGCCTCAGGGACCACCTACAGGAGCATGCAATACGGCTGAAGGGTGCCACCCAACACCATCAGCATTGTGGTCAGAGAAATGGTGCAGGCCATCATCGAAGAATACAAGGAGGAGCTCCTCCAGTGCCCCTCCACTGAAGAAGGATCAAAGAAAGTTACAGAGCAGTGGTATCAGAAGTGGAACTTCCCCCACACCGTTGGAGCCATAGATGGGAAGCACGTGGCCTGCAAAGCTCCAGCCAAGTTGGGGTCCACTTATTTCAATTACAAGGGCTTCTTCAGCATCATCCACTTCTCCATGGTCAATGCTGACTACAAGTTCCTGTACATCGATGCTTCAGGCAACGGCTCATCTTCAGATGCCCAGGTATACAACGCCAGTCACCTCAAGGAAGAGCTGGAACGCAAATTCATCGTGGGCTTCCCAGATCCAGAACCCCTGCCCAACGACATGCAAGATGTGCCCTACTTCATCGTGGGGGATGACGCCTTCTCCCTGACAACCTACCTCATGAAGCTCTACACTTCCAGACTCCTCAACCGGGAAGAGAGGATCTTCAACTACAGGCTGTCCAGGGAAAGGCGGGTGGTGGAGAACACCTTTGGCATCCTGGCCAACAGGTTCCAGGTACTTCTCACCACCATGCAGCATCACCCAGAGACCATGAGGAGGATCATGGAAGCTTGCTGCATCCTGCACAATCTCATGCGCACCCGCTACCCAGTCTTGCAGAACTGGCTTGTGGACCTCCAACAGGGCAATGGGGACATGGAGCCTGGGGAATGGAGGCAAGGGCAAAACCTGATAGACACTGAGGATGTGCAAGGCCCCAACAGAGCCTCACGTGAAGGGAAGAAGCAGTGCAACCTCCTGAAACACTGGTGCAACTCCCCAGCTGGAGCAGTGGAGTGGCAAGACAGGATGATAGATGCTTAATGGATGCTGCCTTGAGCCTGTCTCATCACACGGATGAGATTGGGCCATGTATATTGAGTGACCCGACAATGAACAGGGCATTTAATAAAGAGCTGTGTTTATGTTGAAATGTGTGGATCAATGATTACATTGTTATTGATAAAAAAGGGCCATAGTTGTGGCACCTGGGAGGGTGGACCATACAGTCCCACTATGCTTGCACTGGAGGTTTATCTATCCCACAGCTATTACCCATTCCACTGCTATCTCAACCCATCCCACTGCTATCTTAACCCATCCCACTGCTATCCTTACCCATCCCACAAGCATGCAAAGGCTTAAACCATTTCTAAAAGTTTCTACCAAGACTTTATTAAGAAAAAGAAATGAAGCAAGTGTGTGAATCATAAAGACTTTATTAACAAGAAGCTATAAAACAAAAATGAGTCTCTGGCACTCCTCCTGGTCGCTCAGCCTCAGGGGTGAAGGGTCCAGGTGCTGTGGAGGTGGCTGGTGCTGGAGTGCTTGTCATCAGCTCCTCCAAAAGCAGAAGCAGCAGAAGCCCTAGCCCCAGAAGAGCGAGCCCGTGCTGCAGAAGCCCCAGCAGAACCAAAGTGAGGGCCAGGGGGCAGGATGGTAGCCCTGTCCCTCTTGCTAGGGCTGGCAGCAGATGGCTGAGGCTTGCTGTGCTTCCGCATGGTTGTGGGGTTGCTGGCTGGCAGGAAGGCTGGCAGGGAGGCAGGCAGCAAGGCTGGCAGGCTGGCAGACAGCAAGGCTGGCAGGGAGGCTGGCAGGGAGGCTGGCAGCAAGGCTTGCGAGGCAGACATGCAGGCAGGACAGGCAAGGCAGTCAATGTGTCTGGAAGCAGGTCTTTCCTCTGAATGGCGACCTGCTTCCGAGCTGCTTCCGTTATATCCGCGGGGCTGACGCAATGCATCCTCCCCACATATGCAATTAACGCTTGGCATCTGCTAGGCTTCGGCTGTGCATCCGCTCTGCATCCGCTTCATCCGCTGTGCATCTGCTCTGCATCCGCTGTATCCGTTCCGCATCTGCTTTGCTGAGGTCCCCCGGAAGCCTTGCGGATGTGCCATCTGCTCCCATCCGCTTCCATCCGCTGGGCTTCCGTTCTGCATCCGCTTTCCATCTGCCCTGCATCCTGCCCGCGTCAGTGTTATCCGCTCCGGTTATGCACATTTTTGCCCCTTCTGAGACCAGATAACAACAGATGGAACATTTTTCTCATCCATTGTGTCTGTTTTGCATCCGTTGGGCAGTGTGACAGGGCCTTAAGATCTTTCACAAAGCCAGAGGGTTAGGAGCATTTCATATCTTGGGGCAAAATGGTACAGACATTGATGCAGTCCCTGAGATGTAATTACTGAGATTCATCTTGTCAAGCTCCTAATCCACTCATACCCTGTGGAATGGGAATATTTGTCATTCTTTCCATTAATATTTGCAGAAGATGGACCATGTCTGGATTGACTAGGTGGTCCACCAAGAACTTGAGGCTGAACTTTAAATATAATAACCAGCATTTTGAATTGGGCCTGGAAAGTGATCCATAGCCAATGCAGCAATTACAGCATAGGTCCAATGCTACTAAATCTACTGCCTCTGGTTACCAGATTAGCTGCTAAATTTTGCATTAAATGAAACATCTTAGTTGTCTTCAAAGGCAGCCATCACTGTAGTATGAAGATCCAGATGGAATAGTTTTCTGTGTGAAACTGTGTTTAAATTTTTGCACCTCATTTTCTCCTTGCTCCTCCTTTTTTAAAAAAATCTCTTTCAATAAATTCTTACATATTTTTGGCTGGTGATCAAAGTGTGATTTTTCTCGGAACCTTGAAGGCATGTATCAAGACTAGGGCTATGCAGTGCTTTGAAGAAGTGATTTAACAAAGCACTGATTGAATCCCCCCATCAAGCAGGATTAATGAATCAAAGCAGAAGATCACTCCCAGGCAGCAAATCAAATTAGAGGGCTACAAAGTGAATGGCTAGCCACCTGACACTTGGAGATGCTTGCTCAAATATCAAAGGCATACCACTCCAAATGATAAATCAATGGGCATTCTTCAATGCATTCCCTCTCTGGGACTGGAGAAGTGCCTTTGGAAAAGTAAGACATTGAAAGTTTTTGCACTTAAATTAGTGTAGAACGCTCATTGTACTGATTCAGTACAATATAATTTAGCCTCTTTGCTGAACACTCTGGTGTTGCTGTACTCACTAAGAATTGACACTGATTTGATAGATTGTAATCCTATTCTTTATCTTTGTTATCCCTATTTTAAAAGATGCATGAGATAAAAATATATAATGCAACAAAATGTCCTCCCATAGAGGTACTCTGAAGATACCCATCTGAAAACTGGGAATATCCTCTACAATAGTGTTTTGGTTAAGATATATAAATTTAGTAGCTGGAACAGTGGGGTTGTACAATGAGCAAGAACACAGTTATAGTTGTTTGGTTGGAAAGTGCTGGCTCCTGCATGAGGCAATCTGCATGGTGATTGGTTGCTGTGGGTGTGGAGGGGGAGTTTCCCATTTGTCCAATCATTTTCTTCTACATTCTCTCTATGCTCTGTGATTTACCTCATGATGCTTCTGTTTGCCTTACTATCTTGTCTGCTATAAATATAGATGTAAAATATATTTATTTATATAAAACTACAAGTTTGTGTCAGCATCTCTGACTTCATTTGGATACTTGCTGACAATTTCTCAACCTCAGCAAATTTAAAATGTGTGAATTTCCAAGCCAGCATGTTTGTTTTGCCAGTAAACAAGGGCAGAGCTTTTTCATGATGACAGTACTCAGCAGTTATCTGAATATCATCCTACTGTAGCCAATGGAAAAATCTCTTTTTTTAAAAAAAAAAAATCATATTTCATCTCTTAAAGTCGTTTGAATTCAACTGGTTCAACCTCAGTTTTTAGAATTGAACTGAATCATACCCTCTTCAAATCCCCATTTCAAATAAAATTGGGGCTGATTTGCACAGATCTAACACAGGATGCATGGTAACACTTCAATTATCTAGTTCTGTTTAAAGAAAAGTGAGTGGACGTGGGCTGGGTTTTTTTCACTGATCACCAATCAGTGTGCTGCACTTTATAAATGACACACTTTTTTCTTGTACACTTTTGTACAGAATTCTGCCAACCCTCTTTCCAGGCATACCTATTAAAATAACCCCTGTAGCTTTCTTACCCACTCTTCCTATATTCTTCTTCTACAGTGGAATAATAATAGCCTTCTTCTAAACAGATGCAGTCTTCATGCACAGAGTAAAAAAAAATCAGCTTCATAAGGGAACTGCATTCATATTTTAATGTTTCCCCCTTGTGACAATTCCATTTACATCCAAACTTACAATCAGATAATGTATAGTTTTTATTTTAAGAGGTTAACATTTTTTAAAAGGGGTCATGATGGCCTACTGCCAAAGATTCTGAGCTTGTCAACTAGAAGTTGGCAGTTTGAAATCCAAGTAATGGGTAACAGGGTTAATTCTTTCCCCAGCTCCTGCCAACCTAGCATTTCAAAAGCAAGCAAATGTAAGTATATAAATAGACAACACTTCAGTGGGAAGGTAACAGTATATTATGTGCACTTCAGCATATAATCATGATGACTACATGACCATGGGCAATGCTGGCTTCAGAAACACAGATTTACATTTACTTTTAAGAAACATTTTTAAAAATATTTTAAGGAGATCCAGTTTGGTTAAGCAGTTAAATCATCTGGCTAGAAACCAGGAAACTGTGAGTTCTAGTCCCACCTTAGGCATAAAGTCTGTTGGATGACATTGAACCAGTCACACTTTCTCAGCTTTCTCACTTTCTCCTAGGAAGAAGTCAATAGCAAACCATTTCCAAAATCTTGCCAAGAAAACTGCAGGGGTTAATCCAGACAGTTGCCAGGGGTCAACAATGACACAAAGGAACAACAACAAACAAAACCATCCTAGTATCAATTTCAGTTTCTGTTCAGTCCGGAAAAACGCATGGTAGACTGGGTTCCAGTAAACAGGTTCTTTATTAAATTACAAGCAAACAGTAGCAGAACAGTTTGGCTAAGCCACGGCAGCCCTTTTATACAGGTTTGTAGCCAATGGTAGCCATTTAACTTTGCCACCTTTAAGCGGCTCTTTGGATTGGTTCTTAGTGAACCAAGCCACTACTGGCCTTTCTGGCCAATCAGGCTATACCACTTGGATTCTACTAAGTTATACAGAACACCCCTCCCCCCTTGTTTAGTCCTACATGGGTGACGTAGTCATGCAGGTAGGTGGGGCTTCTTCTGACTCTACTTGACTTTCACGGTTCATTTTCGCTGGAGACTTCGAGCGGTTCGGTTGGGATTGCTGTCTCTCTGGCTCTTCTCCATGGAACCGCCTGGAAGGGTGAGTCAGCATGGTTGCTGCCGCTTGAGTTGCTCAGGCTGGTGGCTTTGCCGCTCCCTCGTGGCTTTCCCGGGCAGGTCGAGCTGGCTTGGCTGGCCCCTTCCAGGACGGGTTTCTCTTCATTTGGATTATTTCTGCTGGTTTCATCGAACCGTAAGTGTTCTTTTTGCTCTTTT
The DNA here is from genome assembly GCA_015471245.1 of Laticauda colubrina. NCBI lineage: Eukaryota > Metazoa > Chordata > Lepidosauria > Squamata > Elapidae > Laticauda > Laticauda colubrina. Next base: position 13,413,944 of record BLBF01000042.1, on the reverse strand, counting down.
TGATTGGTTAGATGTTCTGGGTTTATTTTGAATAGTTCTTTTTTACCCTCTTTATTATTTCTTTGTATTTCCCCACACACACACACACTTTGGTTTTGTTTTTGACAATTTTTATTGTTTGAGGTTGCGCGGTCATATTTTGCTTGATATTTCGGGAACGAAGCTGGTCTATGTGCTGCTTCCACTCTCTGCCATCATCCATGGTTAGACAGTAGGACCGGGGGCCTGTTATTTGTGTGATTGTGGCTTGAAGCTATAGAGGGTCCCCGGTGAAATTTTTTGCATAGACTAGGTCGCCGATTTCAAATGTGCGGAAATGGCCGGATGAGTCGGGGGGGTTCTCACAGGTGTAATTTGGGTGCAATCTACCTAAATGTGATCTGAGTTTCCTCCCCATTAACAATTCTGCCAGGCTCTTGTTTGTTATACTACTGGGGGTGATATGTTGGAGGGTGAGTAAACGGTTTATCTTGTCTTGGACATCCCCCTGGTCCATTTTTTCTAGGCCTTCCTTAGTAAACCTGACCATTCTCTCGGCCCTACCATTTGCCGTGGGGTGGGCTGGCGCGGTTAGTGCATGGCGTATACCTAAATAAGCTAGGTACTGTTCAAATTGTATAGAGGTTAGTTGTGGCCCATTGTCGGACACTAGGACATCCGGCAACCCATGGGTTGCGAATAGTTCATTGAGTTGCTTGATAACAGTGTCAGTTGTCATAGATGACATTACTATAACTTCCAATCAATTTGAGTATGCATCTACGACAATCAAAAACATATGCCCCCTAGTAGGACCTGGGAAGTCAATGTGAATCTGAGACCAGGGGCCTCCCACAACCCAGTATTCAATATCTTTGTCGAAGCCAGGCCAATAGACATAGCTCCTGGCCAGGCTTTTCATTTTTACTATGCCTGGGTGGCCCTCATGAAGCATACCCAATGCTTTTGTTTGCAATCTGGTGGGAATTACCACCCAATCACCCCATAACAAACACCCCTTTTGTATTGACAATTCAGTCTGTCTGGTCTGAAAAGGTTTAAAGTTTTCAGTTTTTTGGTTTTCTGGCCAGCCTTTACCTACCCAATTTAAACTGCGGGCAGTCACTGGGTCTTTGGCGGTGGCTCTGGCAACATCATTTGCAGATAGTGGCAGTTCCAGGCAGGCTTCTATTTGCAGGGTGGTAATCGTTGGAGCCAGGTCTTCTTCTTTTGTTGGCAGTGGTGTTCGACTTAATGTGTCTGCATGTGGGATTTGTTTCCCAGATTGATGTATCAATGTGTATTAGTATGCAGCTAGGAATTCTGACCATCTAGTCATTCGGGGAGATAAAATGTTCGGTGTGGGTTTGTTTCCCACCAAAATTCCTAGTAATGTTTTATGGTCAGTTACAATAGAAAATGTCCTCCCATAGAGGTACTCGTGAAAATGTTTAACTCCGGCGACGATTGCCAGGGCCTCTCTGTCTAGTTGGCTATAGTTGCGTTCCGCTTTGGAGAGTGTTTTTGAGTAAGAGGTGATGGGTGCCTCTCTCCTGTCGAGCAATTGGTGGCTCAGGATGGCACCGACTCCAAATGGTGAGGTGTCACAGGTGACTGTCAATGGAAGCATGTTACTAAACTGAATAAGAACGGTGTCTGAGGTTAATAAGTTTTTTATGCCTTTGAATGCTTTTTGTTCTTTATGACCCCAAGTCCAACTAGTTTTCTTATCCAGTAAACGATGTAATGGTTCTGCTATCGTTGCTTTGTGGGGGAGGAATACATTATAGAAGTTTATTAGACCCCAAAATGCTTGCAATTCCGTTTGTTTTTTGGTTGTGGTGCGTCTTTAATAGCCTTGACTTTTTTTTCTGTAGGGTGTATACCCTCTCCATCAATTGAATTTGACGTGATCAGTCATTAGGCAGCATTTTTCCTTTTTAACTTTCAGGCCAGATTCTCTAAATTTTGTTAGCACTTCTCTTAGCCTTGTTTCTAATTGGATCGTGTTTATGGCTGAAATTAGTACATCATCAAAGTATGGAATGACCCCTTTAATTCCATTTAATAGGCATTCCATGAGGCTTTGGAAGATGCCTGGGGCAACGCTTATTACAAATTGAAGTCTGTTACATTTGAATGCCCCTCTGTGAGCTGCTATTGTCTGTGCCTCGGCCATTATTGGGTCTACTGGAAGTTGTTGATATGCTTGGGCTAAATCGAGCTTGGCAAAAAATTTTCCTCCCCCAAGCGAGTGCAGTAAATGCTGCACGACTGGCACCAGGTATGCGCTTTGCTGCAATACATGGTTCAGGGTAGCCTTGTAGTCTCTGCAGATGCGTACCGACCTGTCAGGTTTTACAGGTGTTACTATTGGTGTCTCCCATCTAGCGTGGTCAATTGGTTCTATGACCCCTTGTACAATTAATTTATTTAATTGTTCATCTATTTTGGCTTTTAACGCAAAGGGGACTCATCTGGCTTTTAACCTTCTGGGTGCTATCTGGGGATCTAAACTAAAGGAAATTGGGGTCCCCTGGTACCTGCCTAGAGTGCCATCAAAGACGTCCTGGAACTCGTGTATCAGGTTTTCCTCCCAATCAGTTGTGGCTACTCGGCTCACTCTGGTCATTCCGATGCCCAATGGTGCGAACCATTTGATGCCCAGGAGACTGGAACGGTCCCGATCGACTATGGTTAGTGGCAGGACTTCAACGTGCTGCTTGTATGTTACTCAGAAATGTCCAAGACCTACCAAAGGGATTCTGTTTCCTTGGTAGTCCTTTAAAATTATTTTTTGTTTCTGGAGTTCTTTTAATTTAATATTTGGAACTAGTCATCTGATTGTGTTCCAAGACACCATTAACAGGAAGGATCCTGAGTTGACTTCCATCTCACAAGGGCTTCCTTCAATTTTTACAATGATTTTGATTTTTTTCTCCGCTTGCCATCTGGGCGCTTCTGATAGTGACAGTTTGATGGGTCTTTTTTTGGTTGCTGGTTCCTTTGCTGTGCTCCCATTTTCTATCGGCTTGCCTCAGTTCAGTTCTGAGTGGGGAATTATTGCATCTGCTAGGACTATTATTTTTGTGATTCCTACAGACTTTCTTGATGTGTCCCCTTTTCTTGCAAGCCCGACAGATGGCATCAAGGAACCTGCACTCGGCTCAAGGGTGATTTCCCCCGCAGCCAGCGCATTCCCACCAATTTCTTTTTTCGTGCCTTTTTTTGTTGGTGTACAGGTGGTGGACCTCATCATCATCGTCTTCCATTTCTGATGATCCGTCGAGGTCTTCGTGGTGTGTGGTAGCGGGAGCTTGCTTCTTTCCTCTGGGTAGGGTCGTCACGTCATTATTGGCATTCATCAGCTTCATGGTGGCTGCTGACTTTTTTGCAGCTTCTGCAGCTGTGGCTTCTGCGATCGCTTCAGCCACTGTTATATTGGGTTTATTTAGTAATTTACTTTGTAAGTTAGAGTCTCTTAGACCTAAGACGACACGATCTCGCACGGCTTCATCCATGTTCAGGAACTCACAAGCTCCACCCAGGTGTCGGAGAGCCACCACGAAATCAGCAATGGTCTCGTCTTCCCTTTGGTCCCTTTTGTAGAACTTGTGCCATTTAATAAGATTTGACACCACCGGTGCATAGTGAGCCTTTAGCATTTGGTGAAGCTCAGACCAGGTCATCTGTTTCACGTCTCTGGGCTTCGCCAATGCCTTGGCCATCTTGAACACAGTTGGCCCACAATGCGTTAGGAAGAAAGCCCTCTTCCGCTGATCTGAGATTTCCTCCATCTCGTTGCTCTCTAAGAACATCAGGAAACTGTCTGTGTATGGTTCCCAATCCTCTTCGTTGGGATTGAAGGGTGCGGGCGGCGCGTTACTCCCGGCCATCACTTCTAGCCTGGATTTCTTTGCCGCGTGCTTGGTCTCGTGTTTTAGGACAATCCCACCCTCGTTGCCAGTGTTCAGTCTGGAAAAATGCACGGTAGACTGGGTTCCAGTAAACAGGTTCTTTATTAATTACAAGCAAATAGTAGCGGAACAGTTTGGCTAAGCCATGGCAGCCCTTTTATACAGGCTTGGCTGCCGGCTTGTAGCCAATGGTAGCCATTTAACTTTGCTGCCTTTAAGCGGCTCTTTGGATTGGTTCTTAATGAACCAATCCACTACTGGCCTTTCTGGCCAATCAGGTTATACCACTTGGACTCTACTAAGTTATACAGAACAATTTCATCTTTAGGTGAGTCACTATTATTCCCATAGAGAACTGTAACATGCTCCTTCCAATATTCCCTGACTTCAGTTTCATGCTAAATAATTTATCAGTTATATTTTAAATTCTGTTCACTCTGCTGGAGCCTCCTTGTTTTGAATATTTCATCTTTTTTCAAAACACTTTTTTTTTCCTTTCCATCAACAATTTCTCTATCTGCATTCATTTCTTTATCTCATTGACTATGTTTTTCCACTTATTTTTGTCTCTGTGTTATGCAAGATCTCTCTCATCCTCATATTTTTCATTTTTCATTCTCTTAATAGGAGCTTCCCTCCTTTTCCACAACTTCTTTTTCCTCAGTGTTCCACTTTACCTCCTTTTTCATATTTTTTATTGGTACAACTCAGTGGTGGGATTCGATTTTTTTTACTACCGGTTCTATGGCTTGGTGGGGATGGCAGGGGAAGGATACTGTAAAATCTCCAGCCTGAAGTGGAATTTACCAGTTCTCTGAACTACTCAAAATTTCCATTACCAGTTCTCCAGAACAGGTCAGAACCTGCTGAATACCACCTCTGGTACAACTCTATATGTTTTTGTGGTACTCTTTCATAACATTCTTTTCAATCAGTTCCAAGCAATTTTTCACATCCAGTCCAGAACAGATATTTTTCTCAGTAGATTCTTACCAAAAAATAATCATTCTTATTAATTCTTATTAATTAATTCTTATTAATTCAAATGTTCCAATGTTTTTTTCTATATCCTTTCATCTTGTTTTACACAACATAATTTCCACCCCCATAGATGGCATTAATTGAAAACATTGCAGTGCTTCCCAAAATACATTCCTTGTTCTTCAATTATCACCATATATCAGAGTGTAATTTGTAAATATAACTAATTCATGAATTCTTATTTTAAGAGAACAACAGAGCTGAAAATGACCTTGTAGTCCAACACCTGTGTAAGCAGGAGACCCTGTACCATTCCAGACAATTGGGTGGCCAGTCTCTTCTTAAAAGCCTCCAGTAATGGAGCAACCACAACTTCTGAAGGCAAGCTTCATTGGTTAATTGTTCTCATTGTTAGCAAAGTTCTAGGTTGGTTTTCTCCTTGATTAGTTTCCATCCATTGCTTCTTGTGTTGTTTTCTGATACTTTGGAAAATAGGTTGATACCCTTCTTCTTTGTGGCAACCCCTCAAATATTGAAATTTCACCTATCATGTCACCCCTAGTCTTTCTTTTAATCAAACTAGACATACCCATTTGCTGCAACCATTCTTCATATGTTCCAGCCTCCAGTTCCCCAATCATCTTTGTTGCATTTTTTTTCACATATATTCACATACGTCCACAGTGTAGATGACAAGGTCCACTTTCTGACGTTCATTCTAGCATACCTTATCTCCCACTATCAACTCAGTATCAATTCTACTCTTCAGTTCTTTACAGTACAATTTGGTTGATTGTCTGGTGTGGCCAGCACTTCATAGTCAATCTCATTACTTTCCAAGTCTCTTCTTTCTATCTACAATTTTCATATAATCTTTTTGCAATGAGTTTACATTTGGAATGCATGCTCTGATAAAAATGCATTGAGAACTACTTATATTCTTCAATGCAGGGATGAAAAGGCAGAGTTTTTTCATGATGACACTACATATTTTCATCATGTTAGTGTCGCTATGGTTAGAAATGGATGCCAGAGCCTTTGGCAAAAGCAGTGGGATCCTCAAGACTTCATCATAATTTCAACTGGGAAACTGAACATTCTAGATCAAGCCAAATCCAAAAATGCTAGAGAATTCTTGGAAGCTTGGTATTCAGACAAATTGGCCATCGACAATCCCATAGAGATAAACACAGCATTCAAAAAACACAACCCAAAACCTAAAAAGAAAATAAAAAACACTTTGCCAGCAATCAGCACCTAATAAACAGAGATTAACATCAAGATTAATACCTGATTAACAATCAAAAGTAAACCATATCCAAGTGAAGGAACTACCAGCTCAGACAAACAATCAAGCAATAAACAACAGCTGTATCAAGGAACCATCAAGAACATTCCTGCCAACACTGACAGAACAAATCATTTGTATATAAACAGAGAGCAAGTCTCACTCTCATTTAGCAGTGATGACATTATTAGTGGGGTAATGAAATATCTGTAAGAAAACAACCAAGCTCAGAGAGCTCCAAGCACCTCCTGATCCCGAAACTGATTATTTGTAGACAAGATAACCAAATGAGTATTGTGCGCAAATTAGAATTAAATCACTAAGAATGGTAAAATGGTAACCTTACTCCATTCCTTTTGGTTACATAAGGGAATCTATACAGTGTACTGAAGTCAGGAGTGGGCTTCAAAAATTTTAGCAAAGGGTTCTCTGCCCAGTTGCTGGGTGGGCATGGCCATGGTCGGCATGGTCTAGTCAGTCTCCTGCACCATGGTGGAGGGGGCATTTTTGCCCTCCCTGGGCTCCAGAGATTTTACTCAAGCCTCCAGGAGGGCGAAAATGGCCTCCCTGGGCTCTGGAGGCTCTCTGGAAGTTGGAAATGGACCCATTTCTGGACTTCTGGAACTTCTGGGAGGCCCATTTTTTTGCCCTCCCCAAGCTTCCGTGCACACCCTGCACATACCTGCATCCAAAACAGGCCACATGGGGACTCCTGGGAGGGGTGGGTGGGGCCAGCCAGGAGTGGGATTTGGAGGTTCTCCGAACTGCATAGAATCTTAGCTTGGGGCTCTCCCAAACAGAAGCCCACCTCTGACTGAAGTACCATAATGAACTCAGAAGTATAATGACACTCAGTGGGGTTTATTCCCAGAAGGCAACATTGCAGCCAAAACATGGAAAGAGGCCCCAGTGAAATTACTAGATGTAAGTTTAGTTTTATGCAGCTTTCCTTTGCCTCAGTGAGGCATTTTGGACTGTGAAGGTGACATCTTTTCCCCCATTCAATCAAAGAGGTAATTCAAACCATTGTGAAACAAGGCACTCTTTGAAGTTTTACACAACCCTACTCTATGATGAAACATTTTTATGATCGGAAATGTGCAGATCATTTTTACTGCCTATTTTGCAGAGCAGATTTCTTATTTGATAGATTTATGTCTGGACTTTTAATAAAATATCTTGACATAAATTTGCTGATTCATTTAAGGGCAGAAAATACAGTCTTGGGTTTTTCTTTCTCTTCCCAGCAAAAATGTTCTGCAATATTCTGGTGATTCTTGTGGCTACAACTAGATTGTTTTTTTCTTTTTAATAATTTAATTACAGATTACAACTGAAAAATATAGCTATACAAACGACAACTAAATAAAAAGAAAAGAAAAATAGTGTGAAAAAAGGAAGTAACCTTCATCCTAACAAGCACACATAATTTAAGAAAAATTATTACCTTCTTAAGTTACAACATATACTTTCTTGACCTCATATCTCATCCCTTAGCTAAAAACAATATTCCCATCATTCATTCCTTATCACCAAAAGTCCAGTAAGGATTGTCAGATATAACTAAATTATCTATCTTAACCTTGATCAGTAAGCCTACCTTGTATTTCTTTCCTAACCATCTGAATCCTTAACCCCTTCATGTAGAGTACCCTAACTATGCTTTCTTGTCATTTTCTTTCTTTTTTTATCCTTCCCTCAAAATCTTTCAAAATTTTAGCAAGCTTTTTTTTTAGGTTTAGTTATCAGATACAAAATCCAGGGGTGGGATCCAACCGGTGTAACTACTAGTTCAGTGATTTATGATTTGCACGTGCATTCAGCTGAGGTTTGTGCAATGCAAAGCAGCTGAGGTTGAAAAAGCAGGAAATAAAGGTCAGGTAAGAGCCCGGGCAGGCAGGTGGGCCAAAACATCAGCAGACAGAACAGGTTCTATGTCTGCTGTTCTTCCGAGATACTGGTTCTGCAGAGTCAGACAGAACTGGTAGAATCCCACCCCTGACAAAATCTCTTGCCTTGAGGTCTCTGCCTCTTTTAAGGTTTCCTGCCTTGAGCAGAGGGTTGGACTGGAAGACCTCTTAGGTCTTTTCCAGCCCTATGTTCTATTTTATATTGAAATGTAAACAAAAATGCATTTGCCTTATGGTTTTGATTTTCTTACTGATGTAACTGGAAAAATCCTTTAACAATACTCTAGTAAATGAGAATCCAGCATGACATATCATAGGATTTGTCTTTAGAATTGATAAGTGCTTGTTGTATGTATTTATTACTTGAAGAAAGGCCAAATCTGGCTTTGTAACTCTTTTTTAAAAAGTTGCAATCGAAAATTTTTCAAGCTATCCAAATACCTTTATACTCAAGAAAATTATTTTAAATTTTAACCACTCACAGTAACATCACCACTGTTACAGAAACAATCTGCCTGAATTATACATCTTGTTTAAATGCAAAATTCAATCTAAATGTTTGAAACTTCTGCTCCCTTCCTCCACTTTCTTCTCCTCTCCAATGAAGCATCCATTACCAAACTTAAAAGCCCTAAGTAACCATTTAGCAGTCAAAAGAAGACGTGAGAAAAAGTAGCATAATTTACTAAGATCTTAGGATTTTAGTAAACTAAAAGACAATTCATAGGATAAAAGAAAACAAAGTGATATCCTTTCATATTTATTTATTTCCTTCTTTCACAAGAAGTCCTCACTTAATGACTGGTCACTTAGCAACTGTTCAAAATTACACCACTGTAAAAATGTAAAGGGCCTGTCACATAGGCCGAAGGATGCAAAAAGTATGTAAAAAGGACACAGCGGACGAGAAAATGTTCCATCCGTTGTTATCCGCTCTCAAAAGTGCCCCAAATTTGCAAAAGCAGAGCGGACAACAACGGAAAGGAATGGACGGGGGGAGGATGTAGCAAGGATGTAAAGCGGATACTCCACGGAAGCCTAGCGGATGGAAGCGGATGGAAGCGGATGGCACATCCGCAGGGCTTCCGGGGGAGCACAGCGAAGCGGGCACACAACGGAAGGAACGGATGCAGAGCGGATGCCTAGCAGACACAGCGGATGCAGAGCGGACACCTAGCGGATGCCTAGGGATGAAAAGTGTTCACTGTGCATGCGGGGAGGATGCATTGCATCAGCCCCGTGGATATAAAAGGATACAGCTCGCAAGCAGGTCACCATTCAGAGGAAAGGCCTGCTGCCAGACACATCTCCATCCAACAACCATGGGGAAGAAGAAGAAGCCTGTGCCATCTTCTGCCAGCCCTGGCAAGAAGGACAGGGCCACAATCCCACCCCCTGGCCCTGACTCTGCTTCTGATGGGGCTTCTGATGGGGCTTACTCTGCTGGCGCTGCTCCTGGTGCTGGGGCTTCTGCTGCTGC
>BLBF01000042.1:13388009-13401004 GCA_015471245.1 Laticauda colubrina | reverse complement strand
GATGATGGCCTGCACCACTTCTCTGACCACAATGCTGATGGTGTTGTGTGGCACCCTCCAGGCATACTGCATGTTTCTGTATGTGGTTCCAGAGGCCAGGTGGCGCAGAGTCAGTGCCACCTTCAGTCCAGGGTCCAGGCTGGGATAGATGTTGGTGCTCATCTTGGTCAACCTGGGTCTCAGACACTCAAAAAGTTCATCAAACATGACTGGTGGCATCCTCATGAAGTGCTGGAATGCATGAATGTGTGATGATCCATGGTGGAGATCAATGGATGATGTGGAAGAGCAAGACCAAGGGTGAAGAGGTCTGTACACCATGGCTGCTGGACTCAAACTGAGATCCAGGTGTTTTCCTCCCCCTTTTTATAGGAAATATCGGTTTTCCTCTAGGTTTCCTTCCACATGTTCTAGGCATACTCCAGACATCCTAAGTACAGGATGAGATACATCCCATATACAAATGTTTTCTCCCTTTCAGTGCTTTATATACGAGATACATCCGCTTACATCCTTTCTATTTCTGTGCTGCTAATGCTGTGTGGACATTCCGTGTACCTTTCGCTTCCTCCCTCTTTTCGTTTTCAGCTGGAGCAGATGTGAGTTACGAGGATGCCCAGGGGATGCCGAGAGGATACATCGGACGTGTAACGGATGACAACGGATGTAGAACATTTGTTTTCCGTATGTGTCGCGGATGTAGATCGTATGCGGCGGAAAGTTCATCCGCTCAAAAAGTTTTGTGCAGCTCAAAACTTTTTGTGTGTATGAAATAGCAGTATTTAGATGTTTGACGGATAGAGCGTATGAATCATGTATGCAGTGAGTACACAACAGATGCATCGCATTTTCCAATGGATGGCAAGCTTTTTTGTCCGCTTTACATCCTCTTTGCATCCGCTGGTGCAGTGGGACATGGGCTTTAAGCTCAGTTCGTCTACTTAGCTGCACCATACAAGTAGTCCTCCATTTACAGTCACAGTTGAACCCAAAATTTGTCGCTAAGTGGATTTTGCCTCATTTTATTACCTTTCTTGCCATAGTTGTTAAGTGAATCACTGCAGTTGTTAAATTAGTAACACAGTTGTTAAATGAATCTAACTTCCTCATTGACTTTACTTGTCAAAAGGTCACAAAACATGATCACTTGACCCTGGGATACTGCAACCGTCACAAATGAGTCAGCTGTTAAGAGTCTGAATTTTGATCAGATGACCATGGGGATCCGCAATAGTCATAAGTGTGAAAAACAATCATAAATCACTTTTTTTTCAATGCCATTGTAATGATCACTATATGAAAGGATGTAAGTCTAGGACTACCTATATTGGTGCAATATGGAGGTTATGACATGACTTGTTCCTAAATTGGGGTTTCTGCTATTAACAGTCACTATATTTGGGTGATTGGTGAGAGCAAATCTTGTCTTTGTAAATCAGACTTGGTTTCCTCAAGTAATTCAAGATTCAGTGCTTGGACTATTAAGTGGCTTTCACAGAATAAATGCTGTATAATCCCGACTTTCTTTAAAAATAGTGAGTTTAATTGGAAATCTCCACTGAATAATCGTTCTACACTATCCTGCCATTTCAAATAATCAAGAGCCAGATAACATCATTATCGTAATGCTATATAAGAGGTCTTGTATCTCTCTTAGACATATCATCACCTTTTCTTTAAAAGTACTTCAAACAAATGTTGCAATAATGTCTTTCAAGTAAAAAGAGAAACCTCAGAGCCTAATAGGGTGCCTGTATATCCTTTCAAGGTCATACTCTGAAAAATCCAGCTGACATACCATTAATTTTAACCAGATGGTAACACTCTGGAAGATGTTCTCCTTTTTTCACTGAATAAACCCTCTCCTCGTTAACATTAACTGTCTTGGTTTATTTTTGCACTGTATTAATTTGTACATTTATTTTCCCTTTGTAAGACCTTGATTTCTGTTTCTAAAGACTGTGCTAAAATGAATTCTAAAGTGGCTGTTTCTGCCATATTATGTATCTGCAGGCTAATTTGGAATAATTTATTTTTTCTAAAGGCAGGAGGCCAGTTCCATTTGTTAAATGACTGATTTGAAATGTAAACCATTTCAATAAGTTATCACCTTCCCGGTATTATTGTGCCCATTTGGGAATCCTTTGGATTTTTCATTCCCACCTGATGTAACAGAATATGATTAACTTCTACAATGGAGGATTTCAAATTTTAAGTTTTAAATATTTGTTTTGGCATCTCCCCATAACTCTAACTTAAGTAGATACATTTCCTTGATGGATTTAGAAATTCTAATTAATAGAATTTCATCCTGGTTTGAATAAATCCTGTTGAGGTAATTCCCCGTTAGGAGAATGAGCACATACAGGGAGATATATAGAGAGTAGAGTTGGAATAATACGCACAGAGCACACAGATACACTGTACAGTAAATGTAGGTTTTTACTTCCAGAAAGGTTGAAGCAAAGTCTGAAATAAGCAATCCAAAGTCATTCACAAGTTAAATCAATCAGTTTTCAATCCAGGGATAATCCAAATATCAAACTCCAGTGTCAAAAACAGTTCAGTATCAGACTTACATTAAATCCAGTAATATCAGTCAATTAGGAAAAATGGAGCAACGACAATAACTTTCCAATAGAAGGAAAAAAAGATACACTCACACTCTCTTCTGAGACTCAGACTAAAACAACCCAAGTTTCTAGCTCCATCTTATGGCCTTTTGAGAAACCATACCCAATTGCACGCTCTTGCATTCCCTTAAAGAGACAGTATTAAAATGTCTATCCTGGTTTATATATTTCTAACCCAAATACCTGTTAGGTGACTTATATTCCGAACATTCTCCCTTTTAGGTAAAATAATATAAACAACTTTACATTCTAAGTCCATAATCTTCACAGCAAGCCTTATGCTTTATAGAGCCTTGGGCCTTTGTAAAATGATCTGCTATATTGTTTTCTGACATACAGTATTCCAGCTTAATCTTACTTTACACACATTGTCTCACATTTACATATCTTAAATCTGTGTGCTTTGTTCTTGTTTTAACAGCAATATTTGAAGCCATCTGTATTGCCGATTGGTTATCTTCATAAACAACAATAGGATCTTTTACATCAATTCCCATATCAATTAATAATTGCTTATACAAAACTAAATCTGTACATAATAAAGACAAACGTGAGAATTCAGCCTCCATTGCTGACAAACTGAGTTGTTTCTGTCTAATAGATCTCCATCCAATCAATGCTTTTCCCAATAATACAGCAGTATCCAATGTAGATTTTCATGTATATAAGTCTGTAGCAACACTTGCTTCAGCATATGCAGTCAAAGTCAGTTCATCTTTAGGCTCCAAATAAAATGCATAATGCATTGTTTGTTTCAGATATTTAACACACGTTTAGCAGCTTGCCAGTGTCTTTCAGTTTGCTCAGCATATAATCTCGCTAATTGATTAACACAGTATGCAATGTCTGGCCTTGACCAATTACTGAGATAAACTAAACTACCAATCAAGGACTGATAAATGTTCTTATCAAAAATAAGACTTAGAACATCACTATGGCTAAACTACTGGCTCATTGGTGTCTTAGCTGGCTTAAAAAGTTCCATTTTAAAACTTTTTAGTAATTGGTTAATTTTTTCTGCCTGTGAGATTTTATATATTCCCCTAGTTCTATCAATCTTTAAACCAATATATTGTTTGATTTCTCCTAATTGTTTATTTTAAATTTCTTTTCCAACAGTGAAATTATCTCAGTTGTTTCTTGCTCAGTTTTGGTGATTAATGCTATGTCATCAGTAAACAAAAGCAACAATGAAATCATATACATATATGTATATGTTATTTTAAGTTTTCGCGGGTACTTACATGAATGCAGTTCAGCTTCCTTCGGGTATTATCCCACGTCATTGTAATACTTTTAAACTTGTAGCAACGTTTCAGCAGAATCTCATCTGCCATCATCAGGCTTCTGTATGGATTTTGTATGTGGGTCAGGCTAAAACAGCCTTTGGTTTTAAATTTGAGGCTAGCCTATTGTTGTACCAGGATGTTTTTTTCTACATCCTGATTGGTTGGGAGTCTTGGTCTGTGTTTATTGGACTTGGAGTTTGTTTGATTGGTGTTACTGGTTTCTGTCTGTTTTATGGCATTGATTGGCTGGCAACACTGTGTTCCTGTATTGGAGGCTTTCAGTACAGCTTGGCTTGGCATGAAAAGATGGCTATTATCTATTAGGAAGCTAGGTTTCGTCTGGGTGCCTGGTGTGGGGGTGTTTGAGCTGGAGTTATCAGAGGGAATCTGTTTGTGCCCAGGTGTTTGCTTGGCTTGTGGTGTGGAGATCTTTCTATTTGAGAGTGCAGGCTTCCAAATGATTGGCAGTCTGGTGGAATCATCTCTTCTATTCATGCTTTCAGGTCTTTTTTCAATCTCTATGATTTCTCTGATGATTCTGTGGTTGGGGTTTTCTATAGTGGCTAGGGTTTTAGTGCCATTGAAGTTGATGTTGTGACCTGTGGTTTTAATGTGATCCCTTATGTAGGGCAGGACAGCTGTTCCATAGGTCTGTTGATCTTCTAGATCTCTGGTATGCCTTGGTCTGTTTTTGTGGATCAGGCTGGTGATTTAGTTTTTGTGGAAGCCATTGGCTGTCAATACTTTAAGCCCCTGTCACACTGCACCAATGGATGGAAAGAGGATGTAAAATGGAGAAAAACACTTGCCATCCATTGGTTAATGCGATGCTTCCGTTCTGTACTCACTGCCTCCGTTTTGCTTCCTCTCTATCCATCCAGCATCCGTCTATTGACATTTCACCTGCTCAAAAGGTTTTGAGCTGCTCAAAACTTTTGAGCGGAAAATGTATCCAACGCGTCCGTTCTTCATCCGCTAGGCATACAGGGGACATCCGTTCTGCATCCGTTCTGCATCTGCTATGTCCGCTAGGCATCTGCTGTGCATCCGCGCAACTCGCATCCTTTCCAGTGGTAAACGGATTCAGGGAGGAAGTGGAATGGACGCAAAGTGTTAGTAGCACGGACGGCGAAAGGATGAAAGCGGATGCAGCATGCAAAGAAAGCATTTAAAATGGAAAAAACATTCGCAGAGGGGACCTATCTCAGATATTAAGGATGTCTAGAGGATGCCTAGAGGATGCAAAGGGACACATAGGGGAAAACCTATATTGCCTATAAAAAGGGGGAACAACTCACCTGGATCTCACTTTCAGTCCAGCAGCCCAGCTGTGCAGACCTCTGCAGCCTTCATCTGCCTCTTGCTCTTCCACAGCATCCAGTCATGTCCACCATGGATCTTAACAAACTCCTTTTTGTAGCCACCATCATTCTGCAACATTGCGAAGCCATCTACAGGCTCTGTGAACTCCACTACGGGAAGAAAAGGAGGCAACCAAGAAGCGTATGGGTCCGAAGATGGATCGGGAGAAGAGCAGAGTACGGGCTGTAAAACAAGCTGATGGTGAAGCTCAGGAACAAAGACACTCGTGCATTCCAGAACTTCATCAGGATGCCGCCAGCCATGTTTGACGAAGTTGTGCAGCGGATGACACCCAGGTTGACCAAGCAGAGCACCAAATTCCACCCCAGCCTAGACTCTGGGCTCATGGTGGCACTGACTCTGCGACACCTGGCCTCAGGGACCACCTACAGGAGCGTGCAGTACGGCTGGAGGGTGCCATTCAACACCATCAGCATTGTGGTCAGATAAGTGGTGCAGGCCATCATCGAAGAATACCTGGAGGAGCTCCTCCAGTACCCCTCCACTGAGCAAGGATGGAAGAAAGTTGTAGAGCAGTGGTATCAGAGGTGGAACTTCCCCCACACCGTTGGAGCCACAGATGGGAAGCACGTGGCCTGCAAAGCACCAGCCAAGTCAGGGACCACTTATTACCACCACAAGGGCTTCTTCAGCATCGTCCTCTTCGCCATGGTCGATGCTGACTACAAGTTCATGTACATTGATGCTTCAGGCAACAGGTCATGTTCAGATGCCCAGGTATACAACGCCAGTCATCTCAAGGAGGGGCTGGAATGCAACCTCATCATGGGCTTCCCAGACCCAGACCCACTGCCCAACAACACGCAAGATGTTCCCTACTTCATCGTGGGGGATGACACCTTCTCCCTCAGAACCTACCTCATGAAGCCCTACACCTCCAGATGCCTCACCCGTGAAGAGAGGATCTTCAACTACAGGCTGTCCAGGGCAAGGCGGGTGGTGGAGAATACCTTTGGCATCCTGGCCAACAGGTTCCAGGTACTTCTCACCACCATGCAGCATCACCCAGAGACTGTGAGGAGGATCGTGGAAGCTTGCTGCATCCTGCACAATCTCATGCGCAACCGCTACCCAGTCTTACAGGACAGGTTCGTGAACCTCCAACAAGGCAATGGGGACATGGAGCCTGGGGAATGGAGGCAAGGGCAAAACCTGATAGACACTGAGGATGTGCAAGGCCCCAACAGAGCCTCACGTGGAGGGAAGAAGCAGCGCAACCTCCTGAAACACTGTTGCAACTCCCCAGCTGGAGCGGTGAAGTGGCAAGACAGGATGGTAGATGATTAATGGATGCTTCCTTCAGCCTGTCTCATCACACTGATGAGATTGGGCCATGTATGTTGGGTGGGCCTACAATGAACAGGGCATTTAATAAAGAGTTGTGTTTATGTTGACATGTGTGGATCAATGCTTACATTGTTATTGATAATGAAGGGCCATAGGTGTGGCACCTGGGAGGGTGGACCATACAGTCCCACTATGCTTGCACTGGAGGTGTATCTATCCCACAGCAATCTTAACCCATCCCAAAGTTATCCCTGCCCATCCCACTGCTATCCTTACCCATCCCAAAGGTATCCCTGCCCATCCCACTGCTATCTTTACCCATCCCACAAGCATGCAAAGGCTTAAACATTTCTAAAAGTTTCCACCAAGACTTTATTGAAAAAAATAAATGAAGCAAGTGTGTGAAGCAAAGATAAACCTTATTAATAACAAGCTGTAAAAGAAAAATGACCCAAGTCAAGTGTCCAAATAAAGTCTACAGGTAGCCACCCAGGCTCTGGCACTCTTATTGGTCACTCAGAGATGTGCCCAATCTCAGGGGTGAATGGTCCAGGACTGTGGAGATGACAGGTGCTGGAGTGCTGGTCTGAAGCGTCATTGGGGTGCCTGGCCCCAAAAGGACAACAGGTGACGGTGTGTTTAGGAAATTCTCAGACAGCTGGCTCAGCCCTGTGATGTTGAGAGGTCCTTCCTCCATGCCATGAGGTGTCAGCCCCAGTACCAAGGACAGATATATTGAGGCCGGGCTTGGAGGAAGGAGCAGTGTAGTGGGGCTCTCCAGTCTGCAGCTGGGTGAGGACTGACGTGGGTGGCATCAGTGGCATCGGCGGCATCGGTGGCATCAGTGGCATCAGTGTCGTGGGTGGCATCGGTGGCATCGGTGGAACTGGTGGCAACGGTGTCGTCCGATGACTCTGTGCCTGGACTGGGAAGGGCTGCTGCCTGTGCTGCTGGACCTCCTGGTAGCCGTAGCCCTGGTAGGTGAGGGCCTGTGGAAAGCCTTGGAATGGGAGGGACATCACCTGGGGTGGAGGAGCAGACCTGGATTGGGTGGGAGCAGGTTCCTCTGGGTCTGGAGGGTTGTGAAGCAGCTCAGTGATCCGGTCCTTCACCACCTGATACTGGGGTTCCGCCATGTCCATGAGGGTTTGGTTCACATAGGTGAGGAAGGGCTTGCGGTTGAAGGATGAGGAGTCGGTGTGGACCAGCTGAGAGAGGAGATCTCGCTGCTCCGGATGGTGTCTCTTTTTTTTTTTTGAAAATTTTTTTATTAATTTTTTAACAAACAAACCTATACCAACAAAACACAAAACATAGAAAACATAAAATATATTTTTGGACGGCAGTTTGATCCCGAGTTACATCTTTTTGTACAGACATAAATTCAAGTTCATGCTTACTTTTATATAGCAATTCCATTTCTTATTTACTATTTTACATTTTCTATATAGCTTCTCCCCTCTTTTCACTCTCTTAATTCTATTATATTTATTTCATCTCAATTTAAATCATTATACTTATATCTTTTGTCTGTCCTGTTTCAGCTGTCTATTATTTTTTCTCATTAACACAAAATTTCTTCTGTAATGACTGATTGGAGTATAATGCCTTGTCATACTTATCCTTCCCCTAATTTTAAAGCTTCACATAACACATAATTTTCATTCGGATTCTGCGTAATACATTCTAAAAATAAACTCAATATTTTAAAACAGAAAGAAAAAAGTTTTTTTTTTTGATATATAATATAATTAAAACAACAATCCATAGCAATTGAAATTATATCATTAAAATTAATATTCATTTAAGTCTTAAACATTTTACACAATTCTTTCTAAATAAATATCATACTTCTATGGGAACACTTATAGATTTTGCTTAGTTACTTTCTTTAATTCAATTCTCTCATATTTAATTTCATTTATTTTATTTAAAATAAAATAAAAATTTCGCTAAGTTACATTAAATATTTTGTCCCATTTTATAATCATATATTATTCCAATTTTCTAACATTATTTCAAATACAGATACAACAACACAATCTTATGTACCTTTGCAGAATCTCTTTTTCAGTTATATGTTTACCCATTATCTCTAAATAAAATCTGTTTCTTTACATCTAGTTTCAAACCTTTGTAGCTTCTCTTCCCTTCTTTCCTCCCTTGTTTCTCCCCTCTACCCTTTTTACCCCCTTGTCTCTTAATCTCCACCCTCTTGTGTATTCCTCTTTTCTGTTGCTTTCTGATATTGTGTCCACTTTTCACCTTGTTTTTCCCTTTTTTGGTTGTTTTTTAAAGTCTTAAATTCTCCATTCTCTTTCTCCTCTTTCCCCTTTCTTCCCCAAATAAAGTTGCTTGTTCATTAAGGATGGTTTCTTCTTCATCCCAATCTTCTTGTTCTTGTAGTTTCTCATATGTAGAAATTGCCATTTCTAAAAAATGAAAAATAGAGCCAAAAGAATCCTTCCCTTCTTGTTTCTCTTGATTATATTTTATAAATTCCATTTTCAGTTCATCCATAAGTAATGCCATTGTAAAAAAAAGAAAAAATTTGAACGACCCAAATGATTTTAATCATTCAAATAAGAATTTCCAAAAGTCCCAAAGTCACCAAGCAATCCAAATACACACAGTCTATTTCATTTAACACTTTCTTCTTTTTCTCACTTTTTTTTTCATTTTAATGCTTCAAAAAACTTCAAATTCTTTTTGACCTTCAATCCATCTGATAGAGTAGTCAATTATGATCCAAAATGGAAAAATCCAATAATAAAAAGGCCCAAAAAACCAAAGAAGAAAAAGGATAAAATAAAAAGCAAAAATAAAAATATTACTAAAATTGAAATATACAAAAAGGCTGGCGAGTAGAGGTTTCACAAATATATATATATATATATATATATATATATATATATATATATATATATATATATATGGACTGCACACTGCACTTTATTTATTTATCCAAGGCTCTTATTATGACTCTCTTCTCCAGCAGCTTCAAAGCCAAGCCTCAAGTGTTGAGATATTGATAAGAGTCCAGGAAAACACCTGTAATAATATTTTTCTGTGCTCTCCCTCCATCTTACCACATTAAAATGTCCTTGAGAAGGAGTGTTTATACATTTCTCCCCAATTCAAATGAAGTACTTTCAAGCCTCTAGTTGGCAGTGTTGCAAGGTCTCTTAATACTTTTTCCGCCCTCAGCCAGAAAAAAGAGTAATGTATACAAAACTCAGAAGAAACAAAGGGGGCCTCTATCCTAAAGAAAATTAAAAAATCAAAAGAAGCATAAAAATATATGTAAGAAAAAATTCAATCTGGTTACCTACAAAGTCACATTAAAGTCCTCAGAAAAGAGGAAAAAAAATAGTAAGGAAAGAATCCAAGCCTCAATTTGACATCACTTAAAAAACGCCGCTCAACCAGATTCCAGTCAGACAAAAATAAAGCCACAGGTTTCTTCTTTGTTCAGGATATCCTTTCAGGTCTCAGCCAATTTGCAATACAAAAGAAGTTTCTCACCCAGCCGACACACCCTCACTCCAGCCACTTTCTTTTCGGAGCTGTCCCGACTTCAGCAGCTTTGGAGGCTGCCTTTCCACCGCCAGCAAAAGGGCTTCTCCCGGATCAAACCAGAGATTTGCGATATCTCTGGGATCCTGGGAGTGTGCCCTTCACAATCCCCGTCTCTACGGGACGGTTTAGGTCCGTTAGGACCGACCAGGGGTGAAAATATCAGCTGAGATCTCAGAGCCCCGAGATCTCAGCTGTAGCACCGAGACGAAGCTCCGCCTTCTCCCCGATGGTGTCTCTGATCTCCAGCAGGACAGTGTGGCTCTGCCCCTCCTGTCTGGCTCTCTGCCTTTCTGTGGAGGTGGAGCTGGGTGTGGATGTGGGTAGGACTGTGGTGGACGTGCTGTCTCCTTTCTCCCACTACACCAGGGATTCCTCCACGCGCTCCACCATGGTTAAAACAGCTGTCCACGGTTTATCCGCTGTGGGACGCTTCAAAGAAACCTGCCTGGAGACAGGAGCTGACTCTCGGCCGGAAGAGGACTGGGTCTCAGCAGGCTGCCGGAGAGAGAGGGTAGTGAGAGGGGCTGCTGCTGCTCCTCGGTGGCGGATCTCACTCTCCAGGAAGCTGTACCTGGCCATGATGTAGGTCTCTCTGTCCGTCAGTTTAACCATGCCCTGGCCAGATTTCTTGAGGTGCAGCTTCCTGTACCAGGTGTGCATGTGCTTCCACCAGCCGAGGAGCACATCCGATGTGTAGCCCAGACTCTCCGCCTTCCCTCTCCAAGCAGCCTGCTTCCTTTTGGTGCCCCTGTAGAGCCGGTGTCCCTTCCGCCATAGATAGTCATTCTCTCTCAGCCACTCCAGCACCTCATCCTCGTGTACCTCCTCTCCCGTTCCTGCATGTGTTTCTTCCTCCCTTTGGCATGACCAGATGGGCCCTCATCAGAGGGGCTTCCAGGTTGTAGGGGCTGCTCATCCACACCACCAGCAGCAGTAGCACCAGCAGGATCATCATCATCATCATCAGCAGCAGCAACAGAACCAGCAGGACCAGGATCAGCAGCAGCAGAGTAAGCACCAGCAACGCCAGCAGCACCAGGAGCACGAGCAGGACCAGGAGCACGAGCAGGACCAGCAGGTCGAGCAAGAACAGGAGCACAAACAGGATGAGCAGGACGAGCAAGACCAGGAGCACGAGCAGGATGAGCAGGATCAGCAGGACGAGCAGAACCAGCAGTACAAGGAGCAGCTACAGCAGAGTAAGCACCAGCAGAAGCACCACCACCAGAAGCATCATCATCAGCTCCTCCAGAGGCAGCATCAGCAGAAGCACCACTGCCAGAAGCAGTATCAGCAGAGTAAGCACAAGCAGAAGCACCACTGCCATAAGCATCATCATCAGCTCCTTCAGAACCAGAAGCAGCAGAAGCCCCAGCCGCAGAAGAGCGAGCCCGTGCTACAGAAGCCCCAGCAGAAGCAGAGTGAGGGCCAGGGGGTGGGAGGGTTGCCCTGTCCCTCTTGCCAGGGCTGGCAGCAGATGGCTGAGGCTTTCTCTTCTTCCCCATGGTTGTGGGGTTGCTGGCTGGCAGGAAGGCAGGCAGGCAGGCAGGCAGGCACCAAGGCTGGCAGACAGAAAGGCTGGCAGGGAGGCTGGCAGGCAGACAGACAGCAAGGCTGGCAGGGAGGATGGCAGGATGGCAGGCCAAAAGGCAGGAAGCAAGGCTGGCAGGCAGGCATGCAGTCAGGGTAGGCTGGCAAGGCACTCGATGTGTCTGGATGCAGGTCTTTCCTCTGAATGGTGACCTGCTTGGGAGCTGCTATCCTTTATATCCGCGGGGCTGATGCAATACATTCTCCCCTGCATGTGCAGAGAACACTAGGCATCCGCTAGGCATCTGCTAGGCATCCGCTAGGCATCCGCTAGGCATCCGCTAGGCATCCGCTAGGCATCCGCAAGGCTTCCACTCTGCATCCGCTTCATCCGCTAGGCATCAGCTGTGCATCCGCTTCATCCCCTCGCCGTCCACTTTGCTGTGGTCCCCCAGAAGCCTAGCGGATGTGCCATCCGCTCTCATCCACTTCCATCCACTACACTTCCGTTCTGCATCCACTTTCCATCCGCTCTGCATCCTCACCCCGTCCGTTCCTTTCTGTGTTATCTGCTCTGTTTATGCAAATTTTTGCCCCTTTTGAGAGCGGATAACAATTGATGGAACATTTTCCTTATCCGCTGTGTCCTTTTTACAAACTTTTGCATCCATTGGGCAGTGTGACAGGGCCTTTAGTCAGGGTGCATAGTTCAGTCTTTATATGTGTCTTCTAGATGCCCCAAATTATACGGCCTCCCAAAAATACACAAAAAAGGCATACCTCTCAGACCCAGAGTCAGCTCCAAAGGAGCACCATTACAAAACCTAGCTAAACACTCAGCAAAACAACTTCAGCCATGCTGAAACCGCAGTTTCATATGTACAAAACTCATACCACTTCTTAGAAATGTTCAAAGATCTACACGTGGAACAAGAAGATCTGCTTTTAAGTTTCGACGTGGTTTCACTATTCACTCAAGTCCCAATAAAAGAAACTCTTGAAATCATCAAAAATAAATACCAACCAGCTAAACACCTCATGGAACTAACAGAACACTGCTTAACCAACACATATTTCATATACAAAGGACAAAGATACAAGCAAATTGAAGGAGCCCCTATGGGATCACCACTGTCACCTGTCATTGCAAACCTGTTCATGGAAGAATTTGGATCCAGAGCCCTGGCTAATGCCACCCACAAACCCAAACTATGGCTAAGATACATCGATGACACATTTGTGATTTGGCCCCATGGAAAAGAAAACCTAAACAATTTCCTAACACACCTAAACA
>BLBF01000042.1:13328167-13382020 GCA_015471245.1 Laticauda colubrina | reverse complement strand
ATATATATATATATATATATATATATATATATATGGACTGCACACTGCACTTTATTTATTTATCCAAGGCTCTTATTATGACTCTCTTCTCCAGCAGCTTCAAAGCCAAGCCTCAAGTGTTGAGATATTGATAAGAGTCCAGGAAAACACCTGTAATAATATTTTTCTGTGCTCTCCCTCCATCTTACCACATTAAAATGTCCTTGAGAAGGAGTGTTTATACATTTCTCCCCAATTCAAATGAAGTACTTTCAAGCCTCTAGTTGGCAGTGTTGCAAGGTCTCTTAATACTTTTTCCGCCCTCAGCCAGAAAAAAGAGTAATGTATACAAAACTCAGAAGAAACAAAGGGGGCCTCTATCCTAAAGAAAATTAAAAAATCAAAAGAAGCATAAAAATATATGTAAGAAAAAATTCAATCTGGTTACCTACAAAGTCACATTAAAGTCCTCAGAAAAGAGGAAAAAAAATAGTAAGGAAAGAATCCAAGCCTCAATTTGACATCACTTAAAAAACGCCGCTCAACCAGATTCCAGTCAGACAAAAATAAAGCCACAGGTTTCTTCTTTGTTCAGGATATCCTTTCAGGTCTCAGCCAATTTGCAATACAAAAGAAGTTTCTCACCCAGCCGACACACCCTCACTCCAGCCACTTTCTTTTCGGAGCTGTCCCGACTTCAGCAGCTTTGGAGGCTGCCTTTCCACCGCCAGCAAAAGGGCTTCTCCCGGATCAAACCAGAGATTTTGCGATATCTCTGGGATCCTGGGACTGTGCCCTTCACAATCCCCGTCTCTACGGGACGGTTTAGGTCCGTTAGGACCGACCAGGGGTGAAAATATCAGCTGAGATCTCAGAGCCCCGAGATCTCAGCTGTAGCACCGAGACGAAGCTCCGCCTTCTCCCCGATGGTGTCTCTGATCTCCAGCAGGATAGTGTGGCTCTGCCCCTCCTGTCTGGCTCTCTGCCTTTCTGTGGAGGTGGAGCTGGGTGTGGATGTGGGTAGGACTGTGGTGGACGTGCTGTCTCCTTTCTCCCACTACACCAGGGATTCCTCCACGCGCTCCACCATGGTTAAAACAGCTGTCCACGGTTTATCCGCTGTGGGACGCTTCAAAGAAACCTGCCTGGAGACAGGAGCTGACTCTCGGCCGGAAGAGGACTGGGTCTCAGCAGGCTGCCGGAGAGAGAGGGTAGTGAGAGGGGCTGCTGCTGCTCCTCGGTGGCGGATCTCACTCTCCAGGAAGCTGTACCTGGCCATGATGTAGGTCTCTCTGTCCGTCAGTTTAACCATGCCCTGGCCAGATTTCTTGAGGTGCAGCTTCCTGTACCAGGTGTGCATGTGCTTCCACCAGCCGAGGAGCACATCCGATGTGTAGCCCAGACTCTCCGCCTTCCCTCTCCAAGCAGCCTGCTTCCTTTTGGTGCCCCTGTAGAGCCGGTGTCCCTTCCGCCATAGATAGTCATTCTCTCTCAGCCACTCCAGCACCTCATCCTCGTGTACCTCCTCTCCCGTTCCTGCATGTGTTTCTTCCTCCCTTTGGCATGACCAGATGGGCCCTCATCAGAGGGGCTTCCAGGTTGTAGGGGCTGCTCATCCACACCACCAGCAGCAGTAGCACCAGCAGGATCATCATCATCATCAGCAGCAGCAGCAACAGAACCAGCAGGACCAGGATCAGCAGCAGCAGAGTAAGCACCAGCAACGCCAGCAGCACCAGGAGCACGAGCAGGACCAGGAGCACGAGCAGGACCAGCAGGTCGAGCAAGAACAGGAGCACAAACAGGATGAGCAGGACGAGCAAGACCAGGAGCACGAGCAGGATGAGCAGGATCAGCAGGACGAGCAGAACCAGCAGTACAAGGAGCAGCTACAGCAGAGTAAGCACCAGCAGAAGCACCACCACCAGAAGCATCATCATCAGCTCCTCCAGAGGCAGCATCAGCAGAAGCACCACTGCCAGAAGCAGTATCAGCAGAGTAAGCACAAGCAGAAGCACCACTGCCATAAGCATCATCATCAGCTCCTTCAGAACCAGAAGCAGCAGAAGCCCCAGCCGCAGAAGAGCGAGCCCGTGCTACAGAAGCCCCAGCAGAAGCAGAGTGAGGGCCAGGGGGTGGGAGGGTTGCCCTGTCCCTCTTGCCAGGGCTGGCAGCAGATGGCTGAGGCTTTCTCTTCTTCCCCATGGTTGTGGGGTTGCTGGCTGGCAGGAAGGCAGGCAGGCAGGCAGGCAGGCACCAAGGCTGGCAGACAGCAAGGCTGGCAGGGAGGCTGGCAGGCAGACAGACAGCAAGGCTGGCAGGGAGGATGGCAGGATGGCAGGCCAAAAGGCAGGAAGCAAGGCTGGCAGGCAGGCATGCAGTCAGGGTAGGCTGGCAAGGCACTCGATGTGTCTGGATGCAGGTCTTTCCTCTGAATGGTGACCTGCTTGGGAGCTGCTATCCTTTATATCCGCGGGGCTGATGCAATACATTCTCCCCTGCATGTGCAGAGAACACTAGGCATCCGCTAGGCATCTGCTAGGCATCCGCTAGGCATCCGCTAGGCATCCGCTAGGCATCCGCAAGGCTTCCACTCTGCATCCGCTTCATCCGCTAGGCATCAGCTGTGCATCCGCTTCATCCCCTCGCCGTCCACTTTGCTGTGGTCCCCCAGAAGCCTAGCGGATGTGCCATCCGCTCTCATCCACTTCCATCCACTACACTTCCGTTCTGCATCCACTTTCCATCCGCTCTGCATCCTCACCCCGTCCGTTCCTTTCTGTGTTATCTGCTCTGTTTATGCAAATTTTTGCCCCTTTTGAGAGCGGATAACAATTGATGGAACATTTTCCTTATCCGCTGTGTCCTTTTTACAAACTTTTGCATCCATTGGGCAGTGTGACAGGGCCTTTAGTCAGGGTGCATAGTTCAGTCTTTATATGTGTCTTCTAGATGCCCCAAATTATACGGCCTCCCAAAAATACACAAAAAAGGCATACCTCTCAGACCCAGAGTCAGCTCCAAAGGAGCACCATTACAAAACCTAGCTAAACACTCAGCAAAACAACTTCAGCCATGCTGAAACCGCAGTTTCATATGTACAAAACTCATACCACTTCTTAGAAATGTTCAAAGATCTACACGTGGAACAAGAAGATCTGCTTTTAAGTTTCGACGTGGTTTCACTATTCACTCAAGTCCCAATAAAAGAAACTCTTGAAATCATCAAAAATAAATACCAACCAGCTAAACACCTCATGGAACTAACAGAACACTGCTTAACCAACACATATTTCATATACAAAGGACAAAGATACAAGCAAATTGAAGGAGCCCCTATGGGATCACCACTGTCACCTGTCATTGCAAACCTGTTCATGGAAGAATTTGGATCCAGAGCCCTGGCTAATGCCACCCACAAACCCAAACTATGGCTAAGATACATCGATGACACATTTGTGATTTGGCCCCATGGAAAAGAAAACCTAAACAATTTCCTAACACACCTAAACAGCACACACCCCAAAATCAAGGTCACCATGGAAACGGAAATAAACAAACAACTACCATTCCTCGATGTACTAATCTACAAAAGAACAGATCACACACTGGGACACACCGTATACCAGAAGAAAACAGACACCAACTGCGACCTCAACACCCAATCCCACCACCACCCAGCACAGATAAATTCCGTGGCCAAAACACTAATTACCAGAACCAAACACCTAGCAGACAAGTCACATATAAAGACTGAACTATGCACCCTGACTAAAGTATTGACAGCCAATGGCTTCCACAAAAACAAAATCACCAGCTTGATCCACAAAAACACACCAAGACATAACAGAGACCTAGAAGAACAACAGACCTATGGAACAGCTGTCTTGCCCTACATAAGAGGTACTACAGATAAAATCAGTAAGATACTACACAGGCATCACATCAAGACTGCCTTCAAAACAGACAAAAAAATAGCAGCCATCCTGAGAAACCCCAAAGACAAAATTGACCTGGAAAACCAAGGCATATACGAAATTCCCTGTACATCATGCCCGGCCACATACATTGGACAGACCAATAGAAGAATAAGTACCCGCCTAGATGAACACAAAAATGCAGTAAAAAAGCTGGAACACACCTCCTCACTAGTCCAACACATGAAAACCACAGGTCACAACATCAACTTCAATGGCACCAAAACCCTAGCCACTAAAGAAAACCCCAGCCACAGAATCATCAGAGAAGCCATAGAGATTGAAAAAAGACCTGAAAGCATGAATAGAAGAGATGATTCCAGCAGACTGTCAATCATTTGGAAGCCTGCACTCTCAAATAGAAAGATCTCCACACCACAAAACAGACAAACACCTGAGCACAGACAGACTCCCTCTGATGCCTCCAACTCAAACACCCCCCAATCAGGCACCCAGGTGAAACCTAGCTTGCTGATGAATAACAGCCATCCTTTCACATGAAGCCAAGCTGCACTGAAAGCCTCCAACACAAGAACAGAGTGTTGCCAGCCAATCAAAGCCACAAAACAGACAGAAGAAACCAGAAACACCAATCAATCAAACTCCAAGTCCAGTGAACACAGACCCAGGCTCCTAGCCAATCAGAATGGACCAGCTTCGAATTTGAAACCAGGAGCTGTGAGACACACACCGGATAATACCCGAAGGAAGCTGAACAGCACATATATATATATTATCCCACGTCATTGTAGTTCTGTTAAAGTTGTAGCAACGTTTCAGCAGAATCTCATCTGCCATCCTCAGGCTTCTGCATAGAGTTAGTTCCTGGTTTCAAATTTGAGGCTGGTCATATATATATATATATATACTGTAGAATTGTAATTCTTTAAGCCCATGTCACACTGCACCATCAGATGCAAAGAGGATGTAAAACTGACAAAAAAGCTTGCCATCCATTGGTTAACGTGATGTACTCACTGCCTCCGTTTTGCTTCCTCTCTATCCGTCCAGCATCCATTTATTGACGTTTCATCTGCTCAGAAAGTTTGAGCTGCCCAAAACGTTTGAGCGGAAAATGTATCCAATGCATCCATTCTGCATCCTCTAGGCATACGGGGGACATCCGTTCTGCATCCATTACGCATCTGCTATATCTGCTAGGCATCCGCTGTGCATCCGCACAACTAAAATCCGTTCCAGCGGTAAACAGACTTAGGAAGGAAGCAGAACAGACGCGCAGCATTAGTTGCACGGATGGAGAAAGGATGAAAGTGGATGCAGCTCATCCGCTCTGCATCCGCTCTGCATCCTCTACGCATCCGCTATGCATCCTCTATGCATCCTCTATGCATCCTCTACACATCCTCTATACATCCGCTCTACATCCTCTATACATCCGCTCTGCGTCCTCCCCATGTCCGTTCCTTTCCGTGTTATCCGCTCTGCTTATGCAAATTTTTGCCCCTTTTGAGAGCGGATAACAATGGATGGAACATTTTGCTCATCCGTTGTGTCCTTTTTGCATCCGCTGGGCAGTGTGACATGGCCTTAAACTATACATTGGTTCCACTCATATCCTGATTGCTTCAAACTATAAACACTCTTTTTCACTTTCCAAAAATCATTATTATCACTATTATCATTTTTGAGGCCTAAAGATTTCTTTAAATATATGGTGTGTTGCAACAGTGCTTGCAGATATGCTGTCTCAACATCCAAATAATTTATAATATATTTCTCCTTAGCTGCCCACACAAACGCTACCCTTAATGTAGTAGCCTTCAGACTAGGTGCAAACACCTCATCATTGTCATTTGCTGTACAATTAAACCCATGTGCTACTAACTGGGTTTTATGGGTTACAGTCCCATCTACACCTGTCTTTAGCTTATATATCCATTTGCATCCTATGGCATGTCTATCTGGTGGTAACTCAACATTTTTGTATTCCTCCAGTCTTTTTAATGATTCTAGTTCCTTATCCATTGCTTTCTGCCAAGCAGCCTGATCCTTAGCTGGATACATTTTCAGTTCACTATAGTTACTTGGAACTGTATTCACTTGGCATACAACACTAGCCTGATATCTATTTGGTGGTCATGCTACTCAGGTTGAACATCTTGGTAATACAGGGCTAACTGGTAGACTTTCCTGTGCCACCTGCTCCTGTTCTTCTATTTCTTCCTGAGCATGTACTACTGCTTCCTCCTCTTCTTCCCCTTTAATGGCTATTTGCTGTTTACTGATTTCATCTTTAGGGACTATTTGAGTCTCAATAATAATATCATTGCTGGATTCCTGTTCCAGTTTATCCCACACAACGTGCTCAAGAAATTTTGCCCTAGCACTCCAATAAATATGAGCTTTGCCTTGATCCCAGAATCTAAATGATCAATGGTTGGCCTCATAACCCACAAAAAATAACTTCTTAGCTCTATGTTGGCCTTTCAGTCTTACTTGTGAGGGAATATGCACCCATGCTGGAACTCCAAATGTGTGTTGGTAACTTAAATTTGGTTTTCTGCAATGCCAACAAGTGAATGGCAATTCTCCAGTTGTTGTATTTACTACATTGTTCAAAACATGGTTGCTACACATTATGGCCTCACCCCACAGTGTTTCAGGTAAACCTGAATCAGATAACATAGTGCGAGCCATGGCTTATAATGTTTGCCCTCTCCATTTTACAAACAACTTATGTTGTGGTCTGTAAGGTGCAGAACGTTTATGCTCAACACCAGCCGATTTCAACATTTTTTGGAATCTTTTGTAAACAAACTCAGTCCCATTATCAGTTACTAAAGTAATTACTGTACTTTTCATTTTTCTCTTAGCAACCTCTAAAGGTTCTTTGGTCTTAAACTCATTTAGTCTATTTGCCGGAGTAACCTTGCTGTTCTCTTGACTACAAGCATGACAGTGTAAATACGTGCTACAGGTTTTCAATTTTATTCCCTCTGCCAGTTCAAAAGTTTGTTTGAGCATTTTGAAATTAATGTGCCCTAGGCGTCTATGTAGTAAATGTATACATTCATTATGTGGCTTAATATTGTTATAAACTGAGTTAGCTATCTTCAACTGGTCATCATGTATTATATATAAATCATTCGTTAAAGTAGAAGTTACACTTTTACCCTCTTTCTCTATTATACAGTTATCTCCCCTAAAGGTTACTACATAACCAATATTAACTAAAGCCCTTACTGATAATAAATTAAATTTCAGTTTAGGTACATATAACGTGGTTAAATGTTCATTTATACAAGAACAATATGTAGTACCTTCACCTGATGCTTTAATCTTCCATCCATTTGCCAATGATACATGTTGTTTACTTGTGCACATTTTTATAAACCTGTTTCTATCTTTAGAAATGCATTGTGATGCTCCACTATCAACAACCCACAAATCATTGTTTACAGTTGAATTTCTAGACATAGCTAAACTAACATTCTTCTAGGCCTTCTGGTGTTCATCAGTATTCTGTTGTTTTCCCTTCTTACAGAATTTAGCTATATGTCCCCTAGCCCCACAAGAAAAACATTCCCTAACAGTATAGGCAGTTGAAGATAAATCCTTTTCTTGTGGTTGTTCCTTCCTCAGTTGGTCCCTATCCAGTCATCTTCTTGCTTCTTCTAGCAACCTTCCAGTTATGTCAGTCAATGTCAGTTTATCTCTGGGCAGGACTTCCAGTGAAGATTCATAATCATCATAACTTTCATCCAATGAGGAAAGAATGATGTAAACTTGATGCAACTCTGAAAATATTAGTTCTTTTCCATGTAGCTCTTGAAAAGTTCTTTTCATGAAGTTTAAATGAGCTAACATATCTCCACCTTTTAGAAGATGTGCTCTAAACAGTTTACGTGTGAGATGTATGTGTGCACCTACACTGTCATGAACATAAATCCTCTTCAAATTCTCCCAACACCTAGCAGCAGATTCTTCTCCATTGGACTAGCTGCTGGTCACTCAGCATTTGTCCAATTATACAAAGAGCTCGTTCGTTGTTCTGTTTAAAGTCAGCAATCTTCTTAGCATCATCCTCATTTTCTGGATCCCGAGCATTTACATCTGGTGGATCTTGAATTACATTCCATAAACCTTCTTTATGCAGAAGTAGACTGCACTTCATAGATCAGGAAACATAGTTTGTTCCATCCAACTGGGTTATCAGTGATAGACATGTCGAAGTGACTTGTGCCATCTTTTACAGGATAGTAAACCACAATTAAACAGTAAACAGCTTTCTGTATATAGTACTGTGCATTCACACTAACTCTCAGTTATCTCAGCCTGGTAGGGCCTGGGCCTATAACCAGTGTAGAGGTAATTCCCCATTAGGAGAATTAGTGCACACAGGGAGACGTATAGAGAATAGTGTTGGAATAATACACACAGAGCACACAGATACACTGTATAGTATATGTAGGTTTTTACTTCCAGAAAGGTTGAAGCAAAGTCCAAAATAAGCAATCCAAAGTCATTCACAAGTTAAATCAGTCAGTTTTCAATCCAGGGATAATCCAAATATCTAAGTCCACTGTCAAAAACAGTTCAGTAACAGACTTACATTAAATCCAGTAATATCAGTCAGTTTGAAAAAATGGAGCAATGGCAATACTTTCCAACAGAAAGAAACAAAGATATACTCACACTCTGTTCTGAGACTCAGACTACAACAACCCAAGTTTCTGGCTCCATCTTATGGCCATTTGAGAAACCACACCCAATTGCATGCTCTTGCATTCCCTTAAAGAGACAGTATTAAAATGTCTATCCTGGTTTATATATTTCTAACCCAAATACCTATTAGGTGACTTATATTCCTAACAAATCCCACAGCTGTGTGGTAGATTTGGTGGTTGGCAGACTCTCACACAACATGCTACACTTGGTGAGAACAATGTATCACTCTGAATAGTGAGATGGGCAGCATATAAATTTAGTCAATCAACCAATAAATAAAAAGGATTGAAGGGGCTTACTAAAATTACAGAGAGTATCTGCCTTTCCAGTGCAGAATCCAAATTAAAATAATTATGTCTATCAGCTCCTTCAAATCAGACAGTGGGAGACAATCACCTCCCTTGGGAATTGATTTCACCATCAAACTCTTTATCTTAATTGGGGGGGAGGGGTTTCCCCTAACATTCAATTAGGACAGCCTTCTGATAATTTAGTCTACATTTTCTTTATTCCATTTGTTCTTGTAAAGATCACTGCCATATTTATCTTTTTTCCTCTCAAGGCTAAACATGAATTCATTATCTTTTTGTAAGACTTAATTTGGATCCCCTAGTTCAGAGTTACCCCACCTTTCCTACTTTGCAGACTGGTGGGGAGGAGAGAGGGGGTGGTTCCTCTTGAGTCGCAGGCAAATGCACTACAGCTCTCCTTACACTCACCCACCATTCCACAGTCTGGTTCTGAATGACACAAGGCCCAGTCTTGGGCCATGGCATGGGGGTGGGTGACCCCTGACTTAATTATTATTGTTGATCTTTTCTGAATAGGTTCTAGTTACTCTGAATTCTTTTTAACCTGTGCTGCTCAAAATTGGACACAAGGTCTAATCAATGCAGACTTCAGTGTGACTATTACTTCTCATAGTTTAAAATATGTCAGTACTAAATTACATTTGCCTTGAACAAAAACTTACTATTTCTTTTATAGCTTTGCATATTGTGCAAATTCAGCACAATGTGTTTATATTTAGGGTTCAATGTATTGCAAGAATTCCGCCGAAGGGATTCAATAGTTTAAACATATAAAGGCAGCCTATGACTTTGCGATGTTCATCCTGACATATTAAACTATTACAACAGACTTATTCTGCAGAAATCCTTTTAAATACTCTCCACTCCTCAAGTAGGAGATGCTTAGTTCAACAACTAGAAGTGATAATACAAGTAGTTCCTGACCTACAACCTTAACTGAGTCTGGAGTTACAGTTGTAAGTTGCTGCAGTCAATAAATAGGTCAGCATATGACTGCGCCCAATTTTATGACTTTTTTATGATGGTCATTAAACGCTGTGGTCAATTAACAAATGTGGCAGCCATTAAGCCATTAGTAGTTCTAAAGGAAACTTATTGTACCCAATGAGTAGGTTGTTGTTTTTTTTTGCCAAAAATCAAAAATAAAAGCCTGTTTCTGGAAAAAAAATCCAAAAATCACAGTTATGATCATGTTGTACTGCAGATGATTATAAATGAAAGCCAGTTGCCAACCACCAAAAATGCAATCATTTGACCACAGGGGCAGCCATCTGAATTTTGAAAACAGGTTGTTTTCAAAACAACAGGCATAAGTTGTTCTGGGGAAGTCCGTCATAACTTAGAATATTTCTAAGAAAACAGTCACAAATCAAGGACTAACTATAATCTCTGAATAAATGAAATATTTCATATGTTAAGTCCCATGAAATTAGCAAATCTACATTTAGCATATACCTAAAGTAATTTTATATGCATGTTTCTCTTTCATATCCCTTGACATTTAAGATAATAACCTTGCATTAACTGGTACTCAATGTTATGATATTTCAGAATTAGGATTCAAGGCAAAGCATTCTTAGGTAGGGGACTGTCATTTTATACTAGCTATATCAACCAGAGCTGTAATTCAGAGTTCAAATTTCTGCTGTATTCAACTTTGCAAGATCTCAAAATTCATACAACTTTTTTTTAATTGAATAAGAATGAAGTATATTTTGAACAAAAGTTGGAAAAGTGTATTTCTTGGCATTCACAATTTTATATAGCATATTGAATTTTTTTACATTTTTTTAATATGGTTTTGTGTTTTTTTTTCTCTCTTTTTCTGTGTCCCTCTCACCCAACATATGGTCTCAAAAAGGGTTTTTATTATTATTGGGTTTTTTTTAATGAAAATGAGCATACTTACTATAGTGTAACATCTCTAGATATACACTTTGTAAAATAGCGATAAAACCTACTGTATTTTGTGCAAATATTTTGGATAGAGAATGACACATGCAAGAACACTTCTTTCCTAGCTGCTCATCTATGGCAGAAACAGTAATTCTGTGAATGATCTCTTGTTTCTACTTCTTAGAACATAGAATAATAAAGTTGGAAGAGACCTTGCAGGTCATGTCGTTCATCCTCCTGCTAGAGAAGAAGAGTCTATACAATTTCAGACAAATGGCTGTCCAGTCTCTTCTTGAAAGCCTCCAGTAATGGAGCACCCAAAACTTCTGAAGGCAAGCTGGTCCATTAATTGATTGTTCTAATTTGTAATTGTTTCTCCTTATTTCCAGGTTGCTTCTCTCCTTGATTAGTTTGCATCCACTTTTTCTTATCTTGCCTTCTGATAATTTGGAAAATAGTTTGCTCCCTTCTTCTCTTGTTTTTTTTTTTTTCTGTCCAGTGAGATAAAGAGTAATTGTCTCTGGGAGACTGGAAGTTTTGTAAGTTTGAATGCTGTTCCAAACCTGAAAAAACTATTCAACCAGAAACAACATAGCGACATATGTTAAATGACTCCTTGAAGTAATAGTATATCTTCAGGGGTGGGATCTGACTGGTGTAACTACCGGTTTGGTGATTTACGATTTGCATGCACCTGATGTGCACTGCACGCATGTGAATCATCATCAGCTTTCTGCCTGGACAGCTGAGCAGCGCTGAGCGCGGGTGCGTAGCAGTTGAAAAAGCACTTTTTTTTCCTGCTTTTTCAACCTCAGCTGTGCCACACAAAGCAACTGAGGTTGTAAAAGCAGGAAATAAAGGTCAGGTAAGAGCCCAGGTAGGCGGGTAGGCCAAAACAGCAGCAAAAAGTGCTGCTCTTCAGAGCTACTTGTTCTGCAGAGCCAGACAGAACCGGTAGAATCTCACCCCTGTTTATCTTCTACACTTCACCAGGTATAGGATTTGTTTGTTTAGAAGTCTGTTGAGAAGACAGAAGGTTGGTCACTACCATGCTCATCTGCTTGGTATTCTCATATTTTGCCTTTAACATTTAAATTTTATGGTTTCAAATATTTACCTTTTATGGAAAACCTGATGCAACTTTCTCAGCAGAATTTTCAGGAATGCTTTGCCATTATTTTGGGAGCTCAATGGTTAAGACACTGGGCTTGCCAGCAGGAAAGACACTGGCAGCCAAGCTGGTGAGACCTGAGTACCTCATGATTGGGTGAGCTCCTGTCTTTGCCCCAACTCCTACCAACCTAGCAGTTTGAAAGCATGCAAATGTGAGTAAATAAATAGGTACCACTTTGGTGGGAAGGTAACAAAGCTCTGTGATGTCATGCTGGCCATATGACCATGGAAATATCTTTGGGCAATACTGGTCCTATGGCCTTAAATTGAGATGAGCAGCATCCCCTATAGTTGGTAATGACTTGCAGAGTAAAATCCACAGGGAATTCTTCACCTTGCATTATTTTCTTTCTAGGACTGGCTCACAATTACTCAGTTGGCTTTCACATTGAAGGCATGACTAAAATTCACAGTGACCCAGCTTTTAGTCCAGGGAATTTAACCACTTCACCAAATTGGCAGTCATTAGATTTAAATAGTTGCTCTAAATAATTGAATGAGCAATTGAGATTGTCACCTATGCCAAAAATAAACTAGCTGTCTCAATTGTCTCCCATCTCTAAATTATGTTTCAGCTTGAAAGGAGAGTTAATTTCTAAGCAGAATTATGACAATTGCCTCCAGTCATAAAACTCTTTCCTGTAATTACCTGGAAGTAAATCACTCTGTGGCTTGACAGATGGAGGGGAGGGGGGGGCTGAAACCCAGCTGTATACAATGGCTGCTACACTTAGAGCTAAAATGTTAGAATTTTTGTTCACATATGAACATTTTGGGCACAAAATATGCATCCTTATATTATTACAAATGTTCTGGGGACTAGTGGAGAATGCCAACTTTCCAAATTAATGTTCCTTTTTCGAATATGTCCAGTTCAGTCTTCTACTGCTTCGGTGCCTTTTTTGCTTATCTAAATGTTTCTTTTCAATATCTATATATTCCCTGCCTATTTGTGTTTCTGAAAGAGCATGATGATCTCTGGATTATCACCAGGCCATCAGAAATGGATATAAAATAACTTTGCTGATGGCAAAAGAAGACAATTCAGATTGAGTATAAGGCTACTCTATTTTATTGTCCTCACTCCTATTTGTTTGATGGAAGTATTGCTGTCCAGATCAGCATAGTTAGTTTTTGCAGGCACCTCCTGGAGCTATGGTACAGATAGACCATAGCTTACAACTGGTCATTTAATGGCTGCAGTCACAACAGACTCAGAACAAGTGTTTATGGCTGTCATGAAACATCATACAGCCCTCTCCCAACCACATCAAGCCCTCTCCCAACCACGGGCCCATTTCTGGCCTCCAGAGAGCCTCTGCAGCTTGGGGAGCCTCTGGAACCCAAGCAGGAGAAAAACGGGCCTCCAGAGTGCCTCCGGAGCCCAGGGAGGCCATTTTTGCCCTCCCAGAGGCTCAAGGAAAGCTTCTGGAGCCTGGGGAGGGTAAAAAACAGGAAGTTCTGGAAGGCTCCGGAAAGTGTCCAGAGCTCAGGGAGGCTTTCTTCGCCTTCCTAGAGGCTTGAGGAAAGCCTCCAGAGCCCAGGTAGGGCAAAAATGCCCCCCTGCTGAGGTGCAGTAGGACGAGTAGGTCACGCCCACCATGGTCACCATGCCCAGCAACTGGGCAGAGAAAATATTGCTAATTTTTTTGAAGCCCTCCTTGAATCACATGACTACATTTAAGTATTTGGCAGACTGTTCACATTTCTGATTAGTTACCAAATGCCCTACAATCATGGGATTGACTTTTGCAATATTCTTTGTCAGCTTCCCCAGAAAGTCAGTGGGGAAGCTGGCAGGAAAGACTACAAGGACAGGGACATTGAATTTGAGGCCTATTCCGTCAGTGTCCTAAGGGATCTCTCCTCCTCTCCTTGAGGAACAGACCTCAAATCTAATGAAAGTGCTAGCCTTTCAGAATGATGGCATTGCTAGTTTTTTCACCAGATTTCAGGTTCATTCATCAATCCCTTAGTGTGTTAGGGGAATGGACCTCAAATCAAGACAAAAAACACAAGCCATTATTCTCATGATCAATCTCCCTAGGGGAAAGAGGACCTAGACCTCCTGGTGTAGTGAGATGACCATATCCTTTCCTTGCTCCACCATGCCCAGGTGGCACTTTAATGACTACAACTAGGAAAGCTGGGATTGCACTTGTTGAGCATAATAGTCATGTGGCATCTCACTTAATGACCACCCTACTCAATGATCAAGATTCCAGTCCAAATTGTGATAATAAATGGAGGACTACTATAGTTTAATCTTACATGTCTTCCATCTCTACATCTATCATTTCCCATTTCTCTTCCATTGTCACATACAGCAATAGCCCATGTCTGATTAGCCTATATATTGCATATCAAATCTGGCAATTATAATTTGATTTCTAACTGGAATGAAGCTTCTACCAGAACTTTCAGAATGGTTTCAAGATGCTGGTAAGCATCACACAGTTCAATTTCTAGGAAAAATAATGAAATTTCAAATGAGTACAGCATCTGTACCATTTCTATTGTGCATTAAGAGATTGCTACTCTGTTCTATCTAAGAATGCCACACTCTCCACTAATCAGGCAATTGCTTAGAAGGACAAAATTCAGATCTGGATATGGAATGTAAAAGACAATATCACTTCTATCTATAAAGCTATAAATTACAGAATTACAGAAATGGAAAAGGGCATTTTCAGGTTATTAAGACTGATTCCCCACCCAATATAGGAAATTAAAGTGTTCCCAATTGGGTGGTTGTTCAGCCTCTGCTTTAACAAATGCAATACGAAGTACACCACCTCTTAGTAATTGCTTCCACTGTTAAATTTTTTCCCCTCAAGTTTCAGTCAGGATCTGTATTTTCTGATTACTATCTACACAATCCAGGATGATAAAAAATAAGGTGTGGAATTGTTCTGACTGATTATTTTTCAAGTGCTTGAAAATTGCTATTCTTTCTTCCCTTGGCTTCCCAGATTAAAGATCTAGTTTTATTCATCTCTTCTCATAGAAATTAGTTTTCTATCAGTCACCTTAAATCTTCACTGTCATTTTCTGAGTCTGTTGTGGAACAAAATTAGGATCTGGAATTGGAGCTCAATCAGCAATTGACTTGATGTTAGCAGGATGTCAGTGAATGAATCAATAGATTCATATTAGATAATAGAGTCAATTAAGAAACTAATAACAGAATGAGGTGGCTGGATGGAGTCACTGAAGCAGTAGGCATGAGCTTAAATGGACTTGGGAGGATAGTAGAGGACAGGAAGGCCTGGAGGAATGTTGTCCATGGGGCCGTGATGGGTCAGACATGACTTCACAAATAACAACAACAAGGTAATGTCATCAGTGCTAGACTATCTAGCACTAAGGATGTTACCTAGTTTGGATAAGGAAATATCTGTAAGAAATAACCCATCTCAGAGAGCACAAAGGACCCCTGAAGATACTTTCATTAAGGGAACAAATTAATTTGAATGGGAAAAACTGGCAACCCCCCCTCCAAGGACTGTGACTCAACAATTACAGCCAGCCAATCACACAACCTGAAAGACCAGAACTCAGAAAGGTATTTAAAGGCCAGTGCTCCCCCAGAAAGCACAATCCAAAGTACTGGCAAAAAAAAAGCTGGAAACCAGCAAAACACCTCATAAATCATAGTCACATGATTGCAAAATATTACAATCAATCATAAAGTTGACCCACCCAGTGTGTGGTCAGGCCATAAAGTACCTATTTCATTATGGCATAATTTAATAATTATGGATAAAAAAAAATTCCTAAAAACTTTTCAGCAGAATTCAGTCTTCATTGGCACTAGGGCTTGCCTAGTGGGGGTATCTAACTTTTAGAGCAGTGTTTCTCAACCTATGTTAGTTGGGTAATTCTGAGAGCTGAAGTCTACACAATTTAAAGTTGCCAAGGTTGAAAAACATTGTAGGAGAAAGGTGTACCAAAGCATGTGAGCCACAGTTAAAAACATCCTTTGTAGCTTGTCTTTTTCTTAATGAAAATTGATTGTGCTACTGCTTTTTCACTAAGATTTCTACACTATCTAGAAATGCATCAGACAAACAAACACATTCATTAACTCTCCAATTGCTAGCCTATATACGTACTGTAATACTGTAATAGTGTAAGAGTACGTTATCTTAAATAAATCTGTATGGAGATGAACTCTGCTTTCACATTCCTTTAATGTTTGATGCACCAATTCACTCTCACTTTTTCTTTTTTGTATATTATTGTTATTCCAACGCTGAAGGCTTGTAAGTACTTTCATTAAGCAGGCATAGATATCAGTCTTGAGATGATTTTATTATTTATCATGCTAATTGGCCATCACGGGGAGAGATGTCATTGCAATACCATGAAATCTTTTATTTCTCAGGTACAGCCTTACAGAGAGAGAGAGAGAGAGAAAGAGAGAGAGAAAGGGAGAGGGAGGGAGGGCTCCTGGTAATTAGGTGGAATGAAATGTTGGGAAAGTGATAAGTAAAGAATTTGTGATTGTCATTAGATTGCATTTTCTGATACATTAGTATGGGTTATGTAAAGATATTTAAAACTGACCGTTGAGAAAGTATGAAAAAGCCATTAAGAGGGTCTTGGACAAGATTATACAATGTATAATCTCAGTACAGAATTAGAAGGAAGCATAACAAAGAAAGTCAAAACATCCCAACCTTAATTTTCTTTGTTATAGATAGAATTGGAAGAGTCTTGGACAGACTTTTGAAAGTTTCTTATATCCTACAAAAATAATGAAGTATTTCTTAAATCTCCAGTGTCTTTTGTGATTTCTAGCCACCAAAGCAGAGATGGTATTCAGGAGGTTCTGACCATTTCTGGTACAGAAATTTTGAATAGTTCAGAGAATTGGCAAATACCACCTCTGATTGGTCCCACCCCCATCTATTCTCTGCCTCCCATCGAGTCCCAGCTGATCAGCTGGGTCTTCTTTTGTTGCCCTGTGAAGGAGAACAGAGTTGGAAAGCAGGTTAGTGGGGTGGGGAGGCAATGGGGATTTTACAGTATCTTTCCCCTGCCATGCCCACCAAGCCACACCTACCAAGCCATACCATGCCCACCAAGCCACTCCCACAGAATCAGGAATTTTAAAAAAATTGAAACCCATCACTGTACCAAGGCTATGTATTCTCATCCATCTTTTTTCTACAACCCACCAATAAAAAAAATTAGATGAAACCCTCATTCCAATGCAAACTATGCAGGAGTCCCATATGTGGAATGCACAAATTTCAAGAACTAATAAAAGGCAGCAAAAAGCTGAAGGGAAAAAAAAAGGCTATTTATCGCCATTTAAAGATCACATTGATTTTATTATTTATAAAATATTAAACTCAGGTAGTGTATGCTAAAACCTGGATAAAACAACAGTGTCATATTATGTCACATGTGAATTACTGGCTGTTGTTTTTATGAAAATTTAAGACAGAAAAACAGAAAGAGAAGAATGAGAAAGTGTTAGGGTAAGATCATGAGACCCAAAAGGGAATTACAAAGTGATGGGATTGTTATGGTTGTGGTGTTGTTATAATTGTTGTTATTTCTCCAGGGGTTGTTATCTATGTGCCAGCCATAGTGTCTTTTAATCAATCAACCAACCAACCAACCAATCAGAATAGAGCTGGAATAGACCTTGGAAATCTTCTAGTCCAACCCCCTGCTCAAGTAGGAGACCCTACATCAGAGGTGGCTAACCTTTTTGGCCTCGTGTGCCAGCAACCAGAAGGCAATGCATGCGGGAGCCTCCCATAGCCCCTATGCATGCGCGTACATCCCCCGCAGACCCCTGCCCCCCTGCACATGTGCACAAGATACCTGCCAATCAGCTGGTGGGTGGCGCATGCACATGGGCAGTGGGGATCTTCTGGGTGATCTCTTGCATGCCAGCAGAAGTGGCTCTGTGTGGCACTTCTGGCATACATGCCATAGGTTTGCCATCACGGCCCTATACTGTTTCAAACAGGTGACTGTCCAGGATTTTCTTAAAAACCTCCAGTGATGAAACACCTACAACTTTTGAAGGCAAGTCATTCCACTGATTAATTGTTCTCACTAGTAGGAGAAATTTTCCTTCGCTTTGGGTTGGTTAGTTTCCACCCTTGTTTCTTGTCTTGCCTTCTAGTGCTTTGGAAAATAAGTTGACCCCCTCTTCTGTGTGGCAGCCCCTCAAATACTGGAATACTGAAGTCTAAATATGATCTTTATCCCCATGTAGTCATGCTTCCATGTCATAAAAACTGCAGGCAAAATTCATAAGGCCAGATGTTCTTCTTGAAAAGTGCAGTTGAACATGGCTAGGAAAATTTCCAAAAAATTGTCTTTACAGAACTGAGCCCAGAAGCTTGCTTCTAAATTACTCCATTATCCACATGTCTCTGAAAAGTTCATAATCATGGCCTGACCATGATAAATTGTTTGGAGGGATTGGTTTTTGTAAGTAGTGATAAACCAATGATCTTAAAGGTGACATCCCTTTCTGACAATGGCGTCTTCTCTCTGCCATTAATCTTTTGGATATTTTAGCAACACAGCAAATGAACAATAACTCTTCCACTTCTATTGAATCTGTCATTCAAAAATATGCTCCTTCTTGCTTCCATTTTTTATTTATTTATTTTTATTTATTTATTTTTATTTGTCAATTGCTTCCAAGATAATAGGTATCAGTATATACATAGTAATGAATACATGAAATGGGTACATATAAGAAAAATAAAAGAAACAATAGGACAGGGACCGTAGGCACATTGGTGCACTTATGCACGCCCCCGACAGACCTCTTAGGAAAGGGGTGAGGTCAATAGTAGACAGCCGAAGGTTGAAGTTTTTGGGGTTTGGAGAAGAAACCACAGAGTCGAGTAGAGTATTCAAGACATTGACCACCCTGTTGCTGAAGTCGTATTTCCTACAATCAAGTTTGGTATGGTTAACCTTGAGTTTGTATCTGTTGTGTGCTCTTGTATTGTTATGATTGAAGCTGAAGTATGCATTGACAGGTAAGTCATTGCAATGTATATATGTATGTTATATACCATACTTAGATCAGACCGAAGATGGCATAATTTAAGGTTTTCTAGGTCTAGAATTTCAAGTCTGGTGGCATAAGGTATTCTACAACAAGTAGAGGAATGGAGAATTCTTCTTGTGAAATATTTCTGGACTTTCTCAACTGTGGTAATATCAGATACATAATGTGGGTTCCAGACTGATGAGCTGTATTCGAGGATTGGTCTAGCAAATGTTTTGTATGCTCTACTTAGTCGTGTGATATTACCAGAGAAAAAGCTACATAGGATTAGGTTAACAACTCTTAATGCCTTTTTGGCTATGTAGTTACAGTGGGCTCTAGCACTTTGATCATTAGAGATGAGTATTCCAAGGTCCTTTACAGAGCCTGGATCATCAACAAGGTCTTGACTATTCAGCTTGTATTTTATTTTCTGATTTTTTTTGCCAATATGTAAGACAGAGCATTTATTTGTTGAGATTTGAAGTTGCCATTTGTTTGACCATTCTGATACATAATCAAGATCTTTTTGAAGGGTAACAGTATTGTCTGTGGTGCTGAATAGCTTTACATCATCAGCAAAGAGATTGCTCTTAATATGATCACAGTGTTCATTTATGTAGACTATGAAGAGAGTTGGTCCTAGAACAATGCCTTGGGGGACACCACTATTGACAGGTACAGAATTTGATTGGACACTCCCAATTTTGACCATTTGTTGTCTGTTTGACAGGAATGCTTCTATCCAGTTATGCAGGTGTCCAGAGATACCATAAGATTTTACCATAAGTTATGTAGATTGCTATTGTTTTGGCCTGAATGAGTTGTGTAGTCCATATGTTTTTGCAGTGTAAGAGTTGCAGATTACAGGATAGTTTTTTTTTTGAAACCAAATTGTTTATTAGAGAGTAGGTTGTTTGTCTCTAAATAGAGGATAATGGATTGGTTAATAATTGATTCCATGACTTTACAGGTGATGCAGCATAAGAAGATTAGTCTGTTATTTTCAACTAGGCTGGGGTCACCCTTTTTGAATATGGGGATGACCATGGCTTGTGGCCATAGGTTAGGCAAAGAGCTGGTGCTGAAAGATTTTTCAAAGATTATGCTTCGAAGTTCAGCGATGGCAGTGGATAGCTATTTTAAGAAGTAGGCACATATTCCGTCCAGTCTAATAGATAGAGATGGTATTAGATTGCATAATGCCTTTTCAACATTGTCTTCTGTAAAATCGATATGTATTAGATGATTGTAGTTTTCTGTGGTTCAGCTAGGAAATACTGGGCATGATCCATTGCTGTTTATAAATACTGAGCCAAAGAATGTGTTAAAGATGTTGGCTTTAATGGTGTCGTCATTGCAGTCTTTAACATTAGGTCGTATCAGGGGTGGGATGGACCTTGAGTCTTTTAGTTTGTTGTTTACAAAATTGTAAAAAGCATAGGTGGAATTGGTGTGTAGAAGGTTTTCCTCTTGTTTAATGTGATAATTGGTGCATTCAGTCATTGTCTGGTGGCATAAATTTTTCTATCGGTTTTTGAAGTTGGAAACGTGACCAGATTTGTTTTTCCACCAGAATGATCTCTTTTTGGATTGAAGTTTCCTTATTGTTATGGGTAATCTGTTTTGTTTATTTTGGGAGTTGTTACTGGTACATATAGTTTGATGACTCTTTTGACTTCAACTAAAAATATGTTGTAATGGTCTTCAACAGTATTGCATCCAGTGAATAGAGATTGCCAATCAAGGAATGAGAGATCATTGTCTATAATATCATAGTTGCCTTTTTTGAAGTTATAATTGGGGATTATGTCATTGTGATGATTTTAGTGTGGGCGTATGTTGAGATAAAAGTCAATCATATTGTGGTCACTGTTGGAAAAGGGTTCTTTCGTTTGTATTCTCTAAATTAAATTCAAACTATTTTCTGTCATGCAGGTAGTCCTCAACTTATAACCACAACTGAACCCAAAATTTCTGTTGCTAAGTGCGATAGTTGTTCAGTGAGTATTGACTCCTTTCTTATCACAGTTGTTAAGCGAATCACTGCAGTTGTTTCATTAGTAACATGGTTGTTAAGTGATTCTGACTTCCCCATTGAGTTTGTTTGTCAGAAGGGGATCACGTGACATGGCAATCTTCATAAATAGTCAAAATAAATTGTCAAGCATCCAAATTTCGATCACAGTGATACTACCATTGTCACAAGTGTGAAAAACAGTCATAAGTCACTTTTTTGCTGTTTCAAGTTGGAATGGTCACTAAAAAAGTGGTTGTAAGTTGAGAAATACCTGCACTGGACAGGATCAAAAAGAAATCTTTTTCTTCTCTTCTGACTTTTCCTTACTGATAGCAATAGTAGTAGCTTTTAAGCTACTATCCTTAAACACTTATATCGTACCCAGCACTCTCTGGGCACTTTACAAGGTAGAAGCAGAGATGGTATTCAGCAGGTTCTGACCAGTTCTGGAGAACTGGTAGCAAAATTTTTGAGTAGTTCAGAGAACCGGCAAATACCATCTCTGACTGGAGTTTTTACACTATCCTTCCCCTGCCACGCCCACTAAGCCCACCACAGAACTGGTAGTCAAAAAATTTGAATCCTACCACTGGCATAGAAGCGTTATTTGCATATTGCCCCCAACAATCTGGGTCCTCATTTTACTGACCTTGGAACGATGGAAGGCTGAGTCAACCTTGAGCCCCATCAGGATCGAACTCCAGACTGTAGGCAGAGTTTTTGCCTGCAATGCTATACTTTAACTGTTGTGCCACTGGGGTTAATGAAACTGATAGGCACTGAGATTTCCCCAATCTCAGA
Source organism: Laticauda colubrina (assembly GCA_015471245.1). Classification (NCBI taxonomy): domain Eukaryota; kingdom Metazoa; phylum Chordata; class Lepidosauria; order Squamata; family Elapidae; genus Laticauda; species Laticauda colubrina. The sequence goes on along the minus strand of BLBF01000042.1, from coordinate 13,360,141 downwards.
TCTCCAAGAATTTGAGGTGGTATTTAAACCACTGAGTCCAATCTTTTGTTCATTAAATGAATGCTAACTAGAATATCTCAACAGATGACTGTCTACCCTTGCTGCTAAATTTAATCTGCACCATAGAATAGAGAATGATAGGATTGGAAGTAGTGGTGAGATTCAATTTTTTTTACTACCAGTTCTGTGGGCATAGGTTGGAGGATGTGGCAAGGGAAGGATACTGTAAAATCTCCAGTCAGAGGTGGTATTTGCCAGTTCTCCGAACTACTCAAAATTTCTGCCACCGGTTCTCCAGAACTGGTCAGAACCTGCTGAATAACACCACTGGTTGGAAGGCATCTTGGAGGTCTTCTAGTCCAACCTCCAGCATCTCTCTGGCTAACTGATTCCAGTGTCAAATTTCTCTTTCTGCTGAGATGGTCCTGGAATTGCTACTCAAGCCCTTTTTTTATTGGTACCGTATTGCTTCTCAAATGCAAAGAGGCTTTCTGATTTATTTATTTTTAGAGCAATATGCTAGACTCAAGTTAAGAAGACAATTGAAGCATATCAGAATAAATTATACATAAGAAAAACCACCTTCTACAAATCAGTTCTGGATCTGCATTGGGGAGACCTGAGTTTCAGGGATGCACCATCAGCAGGTTGCAGGGACAAACATTGTTTTCAGGTAGTTACACATTATAACTCTGTCTTTCTGATTTGCTTAGTACATGAGATAATGGGCAAAATCAGTGAATATTTCTTTGTGAGACCACGTTTCTTTTTCTTCCACAGAATATACTTGCTAGTTTCTCATTAAGTAGAGATTTGTATATTTGTTACTTAAATGTAGACAACAGGCCTGAGCTGTTTCCTTCCTGATTACCCATTTCTGTACCACAATAACCATTATTCTCCTGCTTTCTTTCATAACAATCTCAGCTATTTTTAGACAGTGCCTTGCCAAGGCAGGCCCTTTTGAGGAGAGCTCTGACGTTTCTCTCATCTGGAAGAGCCAAAGAGCATGGTTTTTACATATTTTATGCCTGCATCATTCAGTTTCATCTTGGTAGATTTACCCCATTCTTTGAAAAAACCAATTGGGTTGTATTTGCATTCCTTTCTGAGGCCTTTTGAACCTAGCTTTATTCTCTACATTAAAGACATCTCTATGTATTTGAAAGATCACCTAATTATAAAGTGCTTGTTCCTTTAGACCAGTGTTTTTCAGCCTTAGATCCTTAAATTGTATGAACTTCAAATCCTAGAATCCCCAGCCAGCATGATAGCTGGGAAATTCTGGGAACCAAAGTTTACACATCTTAAGGTTGCCAAGATTAAAAATTGCTGCTTTATATCCTCGCAATATCATTGTTGCTTTCTTATATACATTGGAACCTTGGGTCGCAACTGTAATCCATTCCAGGACTATGGTTGCAACCCTATTTGGTTGTGACCAGAATCATGACAGACTGTGCATGCACGGAAGGGGAAATTGGCATGGAAAGGGAATCTGCCGTGGCCGGGTTTGTTCATCACCCAATTTTTGAATCAGGTCATGATTCAAAAATTGGCTGGATTGTTTGGTCAGAACCTGATTTAGTTGCGAACAGAAGCATTTGCGACCCAAGGTTCCACTGTGTTAGGGATAACATTGTTCACCCTAACTGTTTTAGGTGAAATAATAACTATGAATCATAGTTAGTGTATGCAGCTTTAACTGTAAAATAGCAATTGTGGGTGTGGTTATGAAAACCATATAAAAGTAGCAAGGCTACAGCTTGCTCGCTCTCTCTCTGGCTTTGATGATCCCTGATTACTGCTTGGAAGAAAGACTGCATTGCTCGAACGGGAGAGAAAACAACGGACTGATTTATGTGAACTGACAATAGGATATTCTACATGGACTTTGCTAACTGAATATCCCTGAATGGACTGACTACATGGTAAATGAATATTGGACTGTTTTTGACTATGCTATAAACTTATACTGGAATAAAATATATTCTTGATAGCACAAGCGTATCTGTTATTTTTACTGTATGTTAATAAACATACAAGCTTAGCTCACTCATTTATCTGTGTGCCTATCTGACTAACGCTGCACATTCTGTTTAGCTTGTCTACCTAACCCTGGTTGGGGAACCCAGGCTTAACACACTGTATATATAAGTCTGATTGTATATGTGTATGTATATATACACACAGTATATATACAATATGTGTGTATATATACCCCACATGTTTATATATATATAAAACTCAAGGTAGAAAACATACAATACTTGTTCTTCTTCTCCTATTTTCCCCAACAATCCTATAAGACAAGTTGAACTGAAGGAGAGCGATTGACCTCAAAGTCACCCACCTAATTACTTCTCTTGCCTCATGCACCCTTTTGTATTGTGGATTTACTTTTGCCTAGTGGATTTATCTTGTTTGGGAAACTTTCAAGTGCCCTGTGGATTCATTGGCCATTGCTCATGGGTGACTAGCATTGATCTGCTGGATTTAATTGGGACAGTTCTGTATTTTTAGTGAAGAGAATTTCTGGGGAATATTAATAAACTCACTAACCCACCATTATGTGTGTGTGAGAATGAATGGGACACTACTCTGGGACAGTACACGGGGATTAACACCAGACAACTACTCATGCAGAAAACAATGGTCTAATCAAAGAACTACCAAGAAGAAAACCACTCCTCTACCAACATTGACAGGGCAAGCTACTGCATATAAACTGGGAGAAAACCCAAAGTCACTACTAGCACTGATGATGTTACCTAGTTGGGTAATGAAAAGTGTACAAGCAAAAAAAAAAAAAAAAAGCTCAAAGAGCACCAGGGAATCCAGATCATTTTTATGGCATTGTAATTAGTTTAGTCTTTCCAGTTAAAAAGGTCTGCTACACATGGTCAAAAGTTCAGGTTTCCATTCATAGGAATAATCAACTCAGAAAATCATCTATAAAACGACATTACATTACTTAGCATATGAAATGTCCTAGCTTTAATTTCCCAAAATTCATCCTAGCTTTAATTTTCAAAAATTCAGTCACACTGGAAAAACTCATAATACTCAAAGATTATTACTAATAGAACAATACTAATTCCCCCAACTCTAAATTCCGACCCATATGGTGTTTGAAATGTATAGGGTGTGCCAAGTTGGAGGAAGCTAGTATTGACATTAATTCATTTCTGATCAAAGTCTGCATAAGATACCTCCTTTTGTTCCCAGCCCAGAAGACCATAGCAGGCACCTTCTCCCCTGTTTTAGTGCCCAAACTGAGGAGAGTCTCAGAAGGAAGCAAAGAGACTGAGATTTTTTAAAATGATGTAAAATGGGGCAAAATATCATCGGAAGAGCAAAAGTGAGGAACAAAAAAAAGGAGGGAGGTAATTTTTCTCGGCCATTTATGTTTGACATGATTGATATTCACTTTTTTCTTAGGTGGCATATCAAGCCATAAAGAAGGAAGCACTTTAAAACATTGAGTATTATATTAGGGAGTATTTTATTAGGCTGTTCAATTGTGTCACCTGATAATATAAATTAAATCTCCATAAACCTGCTAAGCAGATCTTTGCATCATTGAGAGCAGACAGAAGGAATGAGTTATCATACACAACAGGCCATTACTCTCCTGCTTTATTACATTATAACATCCTCCTGATTGAATTACAATAGTGTCTCCATTTCTCTGCCCCAGAGTTTGCTAATCTTTAATGCATAAGTTACATTTGCTCTAGTTTAACCTGAAAACCATCCTTAGAACTGTTCCCTTTCACTTCTGAGCTCTTTCTTAACCCTGATTACTATCAAGAGGCGAGTGAAGGATAACTAGGACTTGGCTAATTCCTATCAATGAGACCATAAACATTATAAGTGACATGTTGAAGAACCTGGATACAATCTCTCGTGCCTCTAGACAAAGTAGATTGTTTTAGAAATCTCCCTTTTGAGAAGTCAGTGGGCTGCTACAGGAATATGTGGTCTACTTTGACCAGTCCAAAAGAAGACATCCTCTCTACAGTTTTCTTGGACTGTAAAGGAGACAGTGGGAAAAGTGTACTTTCAGACTTGCAAGATTGATGTCAGCCTTATCAGGTAGACCAAATAGGAAACATGGCCAGATAAAGTAATTATACTTCATTGTAAAGCTATAGTAACAGAGTCTTGCAAGTCTGAAAGTAGAGCTGGTCTTCGACTTACAATAGCTTCTTTTAGTGACCACAATGATACTGAAAGTGACTTATGACCATTTTCCCACTTACAATGATTACAGCATCCCCATGATCACCTGATCAAAATTCAAAATGCTTAGCAACCGGATCATATTTATGATGGTTGCAGTGTCCTGGAGTGATATGAACACTTTTTGTGACCTTCCAACAAGCAAACTCAATGGGAAAAGCAGATTCACTTAACAATCATGTTACTAATTGTGTTACTGGAAAAGTTGTAAAATGGGCAACATTCACTTAACGAATGTTTCGCTTAGCAATGGAAATTTTGCGCTCGGTCACAGTTGTAAATCGAGGATTACCTGTACTCCTGTCATCTCCTTTACAATCCAAGAAACTAGGGAGGGTCTGTTCTGAGCTTCTTGTTCTGCCCATTATGCAGTTTTGGGTTATGCTCCCTGGAATCTGATAGTTTTGCAAGTATCAATTTTTTGCCCTGCCTTCCTAGGTCTTTCCCACATACCATTCCAGGAGCCAAGTATTAAGAGAAATAATGAGCGTTTGTTCATTGGCTGTGTTCAGCCAAAGACAAAAGAGCCATTCAGTGGAGAAGCTTTCATTCACCTTTGTGCACTGAACAGGGAATTGGACTCCGTAGCCAATGTGGCCCTTCCGACTCAACAATTCTTCAATGCTTCTTGATGATTTTTTCTTTTTCTTTTAGGCAATTGGCAGCTCTTCCCAAAGCAGCCATCTCTGACTTCCTTTGTGCAGTGCACTGCTCCAGGTTAGCAACAATTAGTTCAGTCCCAACCACTAATTGTTATTTTATTGGAAAGAATAATTGTTTCATTAAAGCCTCCCCTCTGAGAACTCTTGTTAGAATAAGGTTACAGTACTGTTGCATTTGGCAATTAGCACAGATTTATACCCCGGTTGGGTCTCTCAGTGGTTCAGCTGCAGAGTGTAGAAAGGCCCCTTTCCTGCCAAGCAATGTTTCTCCCTCTCTTTGTTCCGCTCCCTCATTACCAATGAAAACAACATGCAATCTAAACCTTCTTTGTGATTTAATATTTAAGAAAGAAAAAAATATATTTGATAGACCACAAATTTGTTTGCTACTAAAGGCTGGTCTTGCTAAGTCTCTCCATTTTCTTTCCAGCCCATATTATGTTAAAAGATCTGGACTGATTGGACTAGGATTAGGATCAGGATTAGGAGTAGGATTAGAGTTACGGTTATAGAATTAGGGGTAGGACAGTGGTGGGATTCAAAAAATTTACTACTGGTTCTGTGGGCATGGCTTGGTGGGCGTGGTTGGTGGGTGTGGCATGATGGGCATGGCAGGAGAAGGTTACTGCAAAATACCATTCCCTCCCCACCCCACTAACCTGCTTTCCAACTCCATTCTCCTGTGCAGGGCAACAAAAAAAGCTCTAACAATCAGCTGAGACTTGGGAGGAAGAAAATAGATGGGGGTTGGGCCACTCAGAGGTGGTATTTGCCAATTCTCCAAACTATTCAAAATTTCCGCTACTGGTTCTCAAGAACTGGCCAGAACCTGCTGAATGCCTCCTCTGGGGTAGGAAAAAGGGGAAAGGGGTAGGAATTAGGGGTAAGGGTAGAGATAAGGGTAAGGGATAAGGGGAAAGTAGTAGGGGTTAGGGCTGCATTGTGTTTTTTTTTTAATCTTAGTCTTTTTCCTTTTTCTTAGACTGTCCTTGTTCTGTATAACTTGGAAGGTTCCAAGTAGTCTTTTCTGAGTGGCCAGAAAGGCCAGTAGTGGATGCGATGGCTTTGGTAACGGTGATGTTGGGCTTGTTGAGTAATGGACTGGTTCATTAGGAACCAATCCAAGGAACCGCTCAAAGGCGGCAAAGTTAAAACAATGTCATTGGCTACAAGCCGGCAGGCAAGCCTCTATAAAAAGGGCTGCCATGGCTTGAGCCAATGTTCCGTTACTGTTTGCTATTAACTAATAAAGAGTTATTTGTTGGAACCCAGTCTACCATGTGTCTTTTCCGGACGGAACACTGGCGACGAGGATGGGATCATCCTAAAGCAGAGATCGAGCATGCGGCGAGAAAACAACCACGCTAGACGAAATGGCTGGTAGCAACGTGCCGCCCGCACCTTTTAACCCCAATGAAGAAGATTGGGAGTTTTATATCGATTGCTTCTTGATGTTTCTGGAGAGCAATGAAATGGAAGAAATTTTGGATCAGCGAAAGAGGGCTTTCTTCCTAACACTTTGTGGGCCGTGGAAAAATGGCAAAGGCATTGGCAAATCCCAGAGACGTGAAACAGATGACCTGGTCTGAACTTAACTGAATGCTAAAGGCTCACTATGCGCCGGTTGTCTCAAATCTTATTAAAGGACATGAGTTTTATAAAAGAGACCAGAGGGAAGATGAGACCATTGCGGATTTTGTGGCAGCTCTCCACCATCTGGGAGGAGCCTGCGAGTTCCAGAATATGGATGAAGCCATGAGAGATCGTGTCATGTTAGATCTAAAGGACTCTACTTTACAAAGCAAACTATTAAACAGACCTAACATAACTGTGCCAGAAGTAATCACGGAAGCCACCATTGCAGAAGCCGCAAAGAAATCAGCGACCACAATGAAACTGATGAATGCCAATACTGATATGACAACCCTACCCAGAGGGAAGAAGCAAGCTGCCACAACTACACACCATGAAGACCTAGACGAGTCATCAGAAATGGAAGAAGATGATGAGGTCCATCACCTGTACACGAACCAAAAAAGGTGTGAAAGAAGAAGAAATTGGCGGGAATGCACTGGCTGTGGAGGAAACCACCCATGAGCCCAGTGTAGGTTCCTTGATGCCATCTGTCGGGCTTGCAAGAAGAAGGGACACATCGAAAGAGTCTGCTGCAATTGTAAGAACAGCAGTCCTAGCAGACATGGTAATTCCCCACAAAGAACTGACCCGAGGCAAGCCGATAGAAAATGGGAGCGCAGCAAGGGAACCAGCAACTGAGAAAAAACTCACCAGACTGTACCAATCGGAAGCGCAAAGACGGAAAGTGGGAGAAAAGTCAAAATTGTAGTGACCATTGAAGGAAGCCCTTGTGAAATGGAGGTCGACTCAGGATCTTTTCTATCAGTGGTGTCTTGGAACACAATCAGGTGGTTGGATCCAAACATAAAACAAAAAGAACTCAAGAAAAAAAAATTAATTCTCAAAGACTACCAGGGAAATAGAATTCCTGTGGTAGGTCTAGGACACTTCAAAGTAACTGACAAACAAAAGTCCTGCCACTGACTATAGTCGACTGAGACTGTCCCAGCCTCCTGGGCATCAAATGGTTCACACCATTGGGCATCGGGATGACCGGAGTAAGCCGAATAGCTGCAAACGATTGGGAAGAGAACCTGCTACACGAATTCCAGGACGTCTTCGACAGCATTCTAGGAAGGTACCGGGGGATCCCAATTTCCTTTAGCTTAGATCACCAGATAGCACCAACAAGGTTAAAAGCCAGACGAGTCCCCTTTGCATTAAAGCCCAAAATAGATGAGCAATTAAACAAATTGATTGCACAAGGGGTCATAGAACCAATTGACCATGCTAGGTGGGAGACACCAATAGTAACACCTGTAAAACCTGATGGGTCTGTGTGCATCTGCAGAGACTACAAGGCTACCCTGAACCATGCGCTGCAGCAAAGCGCATACCCGGTACCAGTCGTGCAGCACCTACTGCACTCACTTGGGGGAGGAAAATTTTTTGCGAAACTCGATTTGGCTCAGGCATATCAGCAGCTTCCAGGAGACCCAATAATGGCCGAGGCACAAACAATAGTAATGCATAGAGGGGCATTCAAATATAACAGGCTTCAATTCAGAGTAAGCATTGCCCCAGGCGTTTTCCAAAGCCTCATGGAATGTCTATTAAACAGAATAAATGGGGTCGTTCCATACTTTGATGACGTCCTAATTTCAGCGAAAAACATGACCCAATTAGAAGCAAGACTAAGAGAAGTGCTCGCCAAATTTAGAGAATCCGGCCTAAAAGTAAAAAAGGAAAAATGCTGCCTGGCTACCAACCACGTCAAATTTTTAGGGTATTTAATTGACGAACAAGGTATTCACCCAACAGACAAAAAAGTCAAAGCAATTAAAGACACACCCAGGCCAAAAATTAAATGGACTTACAGGCATCCTTGGGTCTGATCAACTTTTATAACGTATTCCTCCCCCACAAAGCAATGATAGCAGAACCATTACACCGTTTGTTGGATAAAAAAACTGTCTGGACTTGGGGTCATAAAGAACAAAAAGCATTCCAAAGCATAAAAGACTTATTAACCTCAGACACCATTCTTATTCAGTTTAGTAATACACTTCCATTGACGGTCATCTGTGACACCTCACCTTTCGGAGTCGGTGCCATCCTGAGCCACCAATTACCTGACGGGAGAAAGGCATCCATCGCCTTTTACTCGAAAACGCTCTCCAAAGTGGAACGCAACTATAGCCAGCTAGACAGGGAGGCCCTGGCAATAGTTGCCGGAGTTAAACATTTTCACGAATACCTCTATGGGAGGACATTTTCCATTGTGACTGACCATAAACCGTTATTGGGGATTTTGGCGGGGAACAAACCCACACTGAACATTCTATCCCCACGGATGACTAACTGGTCAGAATTCCTGGCCGCCTATTCATATACCTTGCTGCATCGACCTGGGAAACAAATCGCCCATGCAGACACATTGAGCTGGACACCATTACCGATCTTGGAGGGCGACCCGGCTCCAACCATCACCACCCTACAAGTAGAGACCTGCCCTGAACTTCCATTGTCTGCAAATGATGTCACCAGAGCCACAGCGAAAGACCCAGTGACTTGGGTAGGTAAAGGAAAGACTGCATTTTGACTTGGGTAGGTAAAGGCTGGCCGGAAAACCAAAAGACTGAAGGTTTTAAAACTTTTCAGACCAGACAGACTGAAATGTCAATACAAAAGGGGTGTTTATTGTGGGGAGATCAGGTGGTAATTCCATCCAGACTGCAGGAAGAGGTGTTGGGTATGCTACATGAGGGCCACCCAGGCATAGTAAAAATGAAAAGCCTGGCCAGGAGCTATGTCTGGTGGCCTAGTATAGACAAGGATATTGAACGCTGGGTTGCAACATGACACAAGTGTCAGAGAGCTAGACCCACACCACTGCAATTGCTCATATGGGACTGGAAGACCCCACGAGGCCCTTGGTCTCGAATCCATATTGATTTTGCAGGACCAACCAGGGGCAATATGTTCTTAATAGTCATAGATACATATTCAAATTGGTTGGAGGTTATATTAATGTCATCCACAACAACCGATGCTGTTATAAAACAGCTAAACAAATTGTTTGCAACTCATGGTTTACCTGATGTATTGGTATCCGACAATGGGCCACAACTAATGCTTATACAATTCGAACAGTACTTAGCATCCCTGGGTATACGCCATGCACTAACCATGCCAGCCTACCCAGCGGCGAATGGTAAGGCCAAATGAATGGTCAGGTTTACCAAAGAAGGCCTAGAAAAAATGGACCGTGGGGATGTCTAAGACAAGCTGAACCGCTTACTTACACTACAACACATCACTCCCAGTAGTACAACAAACAAGAGCCCGGCAGAATTGTTAATGGGGAGGAAACTCAGATCCCATTTAGATAGACTGCACCCAAATTACACTTGTGAGAAACCCCCCGACTCGTCCAGCTGATACCGCACTTTTGAAATCGGTGACCTAGTCTATGCAAATAATTTTACCGGGGACCCTCTCTAGCTTCCAGCCACTATCACACAAATAACAGGCCCCCAGTCCTACCGACTAACCGTGGACAATGGAAGAGAATGGAAGCGGCACATAGACCAGCTTCATTCCCGAAACATCGAGCGTAAAATGACCGTGCAACCTCAAATAATAAAAATCGATGAAAACAAAACCAAGGGGGGGCGGGAAACACAAACAAATACAAAAGGTGTGAAAATGAACCATTCAAATTAAATCTAGAACATCTAACCAACCAAAAAGAGCACTTATGGTTAGATGAAACCATCAGAGGTAGTCCAAGCAAAAGGGAAGCCGTCCTGGAAGGGGCCAGCCAGGCCAGCTCAACCAGCCCGGTTGAACCAGGAGGGAGAGGCAAAACCACCGGCCTGAGAAACTCAAGCGGTAGCAGCAATGCTGACTCACCCTTCCAGGTGGTTCCCTGGAGACGAGCCGGAGAGACAGTGATCCCAACCGAACCACTTGAAGTCCTAGGCGAGAATGAGCCACGCAGGTCATCTAGAACCAGAAGAAGCCCCACCTACCTGCGCTGTTTTGTTCGGAAAACAAACGAGGTAGACCGGGTTCCAACAACAAATACTTTATTCTTCAACTAGTTAGTAAATAGGAACACTTGGCTGAAGCTGAGGCCAGCCTTTTATACAGGCTGGCTTGCCTGCTTGCAGCCAATGGCAGTTGTTTAGATTTGCCGCCTTTTAGCAGCTCCTTGGATTGGTTCCTAGTGAACCAATCCAATGTTCATTTTATTGACCAATCAGGTTTGTAGATTTGGAGTCACCCACTTTACATATAGAACACCCCTTCCCCCTTAGTTCAGTCCTACGTGGTGACGTAGTCTCGCAGGTAGGCGGGGCTTTTCCGGACTCGACTTGACTTGCGCGGTTCATTCTTAGTGCAGACTTCGACCGGTTCGGATGGGGCTGCTGTGTCATCCGTCCTTCTCCCTGGAACCGTCTGGAAGGGTGAGTCAGCCATTTTACCGCCGCCTGAGTTTCTTAGGCTGACGGTTTTGCCGCTCCCTCCCATTTCCTCTGGGCAGGTCGAGCTGGCTTGGCTGGCCCCTTCTGATGGGCTCTTCACGCAAGTCTCTCCAAACAGTGAGTCTTTTATTTGCTCTTTTTGTTCGTATGTTTCATTGGGTTTGGTTTTAAACAGTTCTTTATTTATTTCTCGCCTTTCCCCCCCCACCTTGGTTTGCAATTCGCCGGTTTTTTCGGTGAATGTTTGTAAGTCTGTGGTTCTCTCTATAATTCGAGATCGAAGCTGGTCTATGTGCCGCTTCCATTCCCTGCCATCGTCTAATTTTAATCGGTAGGATTTGGGGCCTGTAATTTGGATAATCTGTCCTGGTAGCCATACCGGGTCCCCGGTGAAGTTTTTAGCGTATACCAAATCGCCTATTTCGAATTGTCTGAACCGTGTAGAGGAGTCAGGGGGGTTTTCTGGGGTAAAATTTGGGTGTAACCTATCAAGGTGAGATCTTAATTTTCGCCCCATAAGTAATTCTGCTGGGGACTTATTGGTTATGGTACTGGGCGTTATGTGCTGGAGTGTGAGCAAACGGTTTACTTTCTGTTGGACATCTCCAGCGTCCATTTGTTCCAAACCTTCTTTAGTAAACCGGACCATTCTCTCAGCCCTGCCGTTCGCAGCCGGGTGAGCCGGCGCGGTTAGGGCATGTCTTATACCTAGGGAGGCTAGGTATTGCTCAAATGGTATGCTGGTTAGCTGTGGCCCGTTATCTGAGACAAGAACATCCGGTATGCCATGGGTGGCAAAAAGGTTGTCCAGCTTTTTAATTACAGTTTCTGTTGTCGTTGATGGCATAACTTTTACTTCAAGCCAATTTGAATAGGCATCAACGACAATCAGAAAGGTATGCCCCTTGGTAGGACCCGCGAAATCAATGTGTATTCTTGACCAAGGTCCCCGAGGGTTTTCCCAGTCCTTAACGGGTGCTTTTGGTGGGGATGGTCTAATTGCCTGGCATTTGTGGCATGAGCTTACCCAATACTCTATGTCCTTATCAATACCCGGCCACCAAACATAACTTCTGGCAAGGCTTTTCATCTTAACCATTCCCGGGTGCCCTTCATGTAACAACTTAAGTACCCTGGGCTGTAATTTGGCAGTAATTTACTACCCGATCACCCCACAACAAACACCCCTTTTGGATTGAAAGTTCAATCTGTCTGGACCGGAAAGGTTTAAAGTTTTCAGTTTTTTGATTCTCCGGCCAGCCTTTACCTACCCAGCTAAGAACGCGGGCAGTCAATGAGTCTTTCGCGGTGGCTCTGGTGACATCATACACTGATATGGGTAGATCGGGGCAAGTCTCGATTTGTAGCGTTGTCATCGCTGGTGCCGGGTCTTCATTGGTTGCTGGTAAGGGTGCTCTGCTCAAAGCATCCGCATGGGAAATTTGTTTCCCTGGCCGATGTGTCAGAGTGTAGGAATAAGTTGCTAGGAACTCTGACCATCTCGTCATTCTTGGGGACAGTATATTAGGTGTTGGCTTGTTTCCCACCAAAATCCCCATTAGCGGTTTGTGGTCCATTATGATTTGAAAAGTCTGCCCATATAAGTATTCGTGGAAGCGTTTTACTCCAGCGACAATTGCTAGAGCTTCCCTGTCCAATTGGCTGTAATTCCGCTCGGTTTTTGATAGAGTCCTAGAGTAATATGCGACGGGTGCTTCTCTGCCATCAGGTAGTTGGTGGCTCAGGATGGCACCTACTCCGTATGGTGAGGCGTCGCAGGTCACTGTTAATGGCAGAGTGTTGCTAAATTGGATGAGAACGTTTGTTGATGTTAGCAAGCTTTTAATATTTTGGAAGGCTTTTTTTTCTTTGTAATCCCAAGTCCAAGTTGCCTTTTTGTCTAGCAGACGGTGTAACGGTTCTGCTATAGTGGCTTTGTTTGGCAGGAACACGTTATAAAAATTAATTAATCCTAAGAATGCTTGTAGTTCGGTTTTATTTCTTGGTTCAGGAGCGTCTTTGATTGCTTTAACTTTTTTGTCTGTGGGGTGGATACCCTCTCCGTCTATTGAGTAGCCCAGGAATTCGACGCTGTTCTTAATTAAACAGCACTTTTCTCTTTTTACCTTGAGGCCAGATTCCCTAAACTTAGTTAATACTTCTTTGAGTCTGTTCCTTAATTGAGTTTCATCTCTGGCCGAGATTAGGACGTCATCAAAATAGGGAACGACTCCTTGTATGCCATTTAGAAGGCGTTCCATCAGACTCTGGAAAACGCCAGGGGCCACGCTTACTCCAAATTGGAGCCGGTGACATTTGAATGCGCCCTTATGGGTGACTATAGTCTGTGCTTCTGCTGTTTCTGGGTCCACTGGGAGTTGTTGATAGGCTTGTGCCAAGTCGAGTTTGGCGAAAACTTTGCCTTTTCCCAGGGAATGAAGCAAATGCTGGACTACTGGCACCGGGTATGCGCTTGGTTGTAATGCGTGGTTCAGGGTAGCCTTATAGTCACCACAGATTCTGATGGACCCGTCAGGTTTAATGGGTGTGACAATAGGCGTTTCCCACTTGGCATGGTCCACAGGTTCTAACACCCCTTGGGCTATTAATTTGTCCAGCTGTTCCTCTATTTTTGCCTTTAGTGCAAAAGGAACTTGCCTGGCTTTTATTCTTCGTGGGGCTATTTGGGGGTTTAGATTGAAAGAAATGGGATTTCCCCGATACTTGCCAAGTGAGCCGTCAAAAACGTCCTGGAATTCTCGGATGAGGTCGTCTTCCCAGCCGGTTGTAGTCACTCGATCGACCCCAGTCATCCCGATGCCCAATGGCACGAACCATTCGATGCCCAGGAGGCTTGGTCTGTCTTGGTCGACTATAGTCAGCGGAAGCACCTTGATGTGATGTTTGTAGGTGACTCGGAATTGTCCCATGCCTACCACAGGGATTTGGTTTCCCTGATAGTCCTTGAGGGTTAGGTGCTGCTTCTTCAATTCTTTGGGTTTGATACCTGGGACTAGCTGTTTTATTGTGTCCCACGATACCATGGAGAGGAAAGACCCCGAGTCCACTTCCATCTTGCAGTGTTTTCCTTCGATTTTCACGATGACTTTAATTTTTTTTCCACTTTCCGTCTGAGCGCTCTGTATAATGACAGTTTGGTGTGTATTGGCTCGCTTCTCTTGTTGCCACTTTCTCTCGGCTCGTTTAGGCTCGGCTCGTGTTGGGGAATTTCTGCGTCTCATCAGGCTGTAGTATTTTTTGTTCCTGCAGACCTTCTCGATGTGCCCTCGTTTTTTGCAATGCCGGCAGATGGCATCGAGAAATCTGCATTCGGCTCGGGGATGGTTTCCTCCGCAGCCAGCGTATTCCCGCCAATTTCTCCTTTCGCGCTCTTTTTTGTTCGTGAGCAAACGGTGGATTCAATTGTTTCGCCCGACTCTTCGTAGTGGGTTGTGGTGGCAGGGTGCTTTCTGTCTTTGGTTGGTGTTTCTTCGCTGTGTGTGTTCATCTTTTTAATGGCTACGGCAGATTTTTTCGCGGCTTCAGCGGCTGTGGCTTCCGCGATGGCTTCGGTAACGGTGATGTTGGGCTTGTTGAGTAATGGACTGGTTCATTAGGAACCAATCCAAGGAGCCGCTCAAAGGCAGCAAAGTTAAAACAATGTCATTGACTACAAGCCGGCAGGCAAGCCTCTATAAAAAGGGCTGCTGCGGCTTGAGCCAATGTTCCGTTACTGTTTGCTATTAACTAATAAAGAGTTATTTGTTGGAACCTGGTCTACCGCACGTCTTTTCTGGACGGAACAGTCCTCACCTTGGGCACTAAACAGGGAGAATTAGTATGAAATGCTTTGCAGACAAAATAATTTCCCCTTGGTAAAGAAAGAACATACAAAGGTTTCATCATAGCCAAGACTATGATTCCTCTTCAAATAAAGAAGGGAAACAGGGGGAGGTTTTTAGCCAGACTGATGGAATGAGCTTCAGCTCTACTGTAGCGTTGACAGTCTTAAGACTATCACTGCTGAATTTCCAAATGTGTCCCTGGAATAATGTGTCCCTAAACCTAATATAGGACTTTGAAGTCTCCAAAAATTTAAGGGTTTACAACTGGCATAAAACCTCTGAATTCCCTTCTTACAACCAATAGATTTGCCACCCCAGACTCCAAACTGGGCAACAAACAACAATAAGGAAATTGATTTTGTGCCATTAAGTCACCATTGCCTGTTAGCAATTCCACATATTGATTTTACCTAGGATGATCCCGAATCCAAGATCTAGGATCCAGGATGATCCTAACCCAGGCCTTCACTTTAGTAACAATGTAAAGACATAATTTCATATTGGAAGGTAATGGAAAACCATTCCTGTATTTTGCAAAAATACGGAGTGTTTAGATCATCATAGTGCAGTATTTGAGAGTGGGAAGAAAACAACACACGCGATACAAATCCTTAACAATTTCACCAGGGTGCCCTCATGGGGATGGAGCAAAATGCTGTCACTTGAATTGAAGTATCAAAAAAGTCAAAATGGCAACTGTGTGGTGTCATCAAAACTTCACTTCTTTTTTATGCACAGCAGGGATTTGCACAACAGCAGCTACCATCCAACTTTTTTTACCCTCACTCCCCTGCAGAAGCTCCGCCTTTGAACACTGATACCTAAACTAGACTAAAAATGTTGGAGCACCCAAACAGGGTTTAAAAATTCCTATAATTCCCGGGAGAAAAAAGCCAAAGTATTCAGAGTCCCTCAGCTCTCAGTGGGAGCATTTAAATTACTTATAAGTTAAGTTTCTTATTCTTGCTTATTAGTTTATCTGCCTTAAGGGCAGCTGAATTAGTTCATAATAGAGAAATAGCTTCTACTTAATTGATAGCTGGACTCCAGCCATATCTGAGAATGCTGTTGGATTCACCATACATGTTTCTGGAGATTGGGAAGAGAGAGCATCAGGAAACTCATGGAGAAACTCATGTATGACATTCCTTCTTTCCACTTTCACTAGTGAAGGTTGGACACAGAATCAGATTGTTTTTTTTTTTCTGGATGAAACGCATGTACTAAATGCATATAGTCAAAGTCCACTCCACAATGAATTTAAGAAAAATAAATGTTATTTTTTCAGGAATTCATTTTTCTCCAGATCGTTAAAGATATATGCAAATGTTTTAAAGATTAAAATTTCATGTTATAACTCAAAATGTGCTTGCAGAATAAAAGCAATAACAATCTTTAAGTGCAAGTATGAAGGGGTGTGCTTTCTTAATTCTGCCAAAAGAGTATTGCAACTTGTATAACTGATAGACAGCAGGCAAGTACAGAGAAGATTAAGAAAGAAATAGAAAAGTGAACATCCCAACAATTAATCTCTGTTACTCATGACTGCACAATACAACACCACAATATTAAGTTGTGTTAGCATTGCTTATTAAGAGTTGATTGATTATATGGTTAAATACCAGCAGAAACCTGGGTTGTTAGTTCCATATTGTTGAGGTAATTCCCCATTAAAAGAATGAGTGCACACAGGGAGACATCGTGAGAGTGGTGAGGAATAACACACAACCAGCACACAGATACACTGTATGGTAAAATGTAGGTTTTTACTTCCAGTAAATGGTTAAGCATAGTCCAACAAGCAGTCCAAGTCATACACAGTTATAGCACTCAGTTTTCAGTCCAGGGAAAAGCTAAATATCAAAGTCCAGTATCATCAACAGTTCAGAAACAGTCTCACAACAATCCAAGAATAATGACAATCAGCAACAGTCAATAGGGAAAAGTGCAGGAACCAAAAGCATCAACCATCAGAACATCTAGCAGCAAACAACTAACAGCAACAGAACAGAACTAACAACCCAGGTTTCTGACTCCATCTTATGGCCGTTTGAGGAACCATACCCAATTACAATTTTAGCATTCACTTAAAGAGACAATATTAAAATGTCTATCCTGGTTTGTATATTTTCAACCCAACTGTTAGATGACTCACATTCCTAACACATATTAGATGTTTTTTTTTAAAGCTAGGAAGAGGAAGACCTAGAAAATATTTAAAGGGTCAACAACCAATAAACCCCAGTGTTATGAGTTAAATTACGATGTTAAATAAATGCAAGAAATAGACAGTGGTAACCACTTTTTTTAGTGTTAGCCAGAAAATTATTTATTAGTTTTTTGTTTTTTTTTAAACTCATCTCTATTGCTCAAGGGAGCAAATATACCTAATACTCCTTCCTCCACCTATTTTCCCAAAAACAACAACCCTTTGAGGTAAGCTGGGCCAAGAGAGAATGACTGATCCAAAGTGGCCCAGATGGCATACATGTCTAAGCCAGGACTAGAACTCAGAGTCTCCTGGCTTATAGCTTACTTTCCAAACAACTAGACCAAACTGGCTCTCAAATGTTATCATGTCCATAAATTCATTAATTGATCAGTTAGTTTCAACTAGAGGGCATTTTTATTTTTGTCTTTCTAACAAAAGTACAAAAGAATAAAATGAATGAGTTCTTTTTTTGCGTGTGGGGGGGTGGGGAATCAATTATTCTGGGAACACAAAGAAAAAGCAGCCAACTCACTGAATATCAATTCTGGTTTTGATTGCACTGATCAAACCACACCTGGAATACCGTGGCCAGTTTTGGTCACCACAGTACACCACAAGAAGGATGCTGAGAAACTGAAGAAAATGCAGAGAACTGCAACAAAGATTATTAGGAACTTGGCTATCTTTAGTCTATAGAAAGGAAGGTTAAGGGGAGACTTAGAGGTTGTCATAGGAAAAATTTTGTTCTCTGTGACACCTGAAGTAGGAAAGGAACCAATGGATGGAAGCTTTTAAAAAGGGATTCAGACTCAAACTAAGGAGAAATCTCCTGATCTTGATATCCACTAAACAGTAGAACAACCATGTCCTGGAATCATGGCTGTTCCAACTATTTTCTAACAATAATTGGACAGCTATTGTTGATTGTCTGAGGGTTCCTTTCCTAGAAAGAAGGGAGAACTGGAAGATTTCATTGTCTCTTCCAACCCTAAGATTCTCCATTTGCTGAAAAGAGAGAGAACATTTTGTGAGCAAATATGGAACTGGGATCAGTTTTGGGGCTGAGATGGACTTTGATCATTTTGTTTGGGAGTGCTGGGAATTTTAACAAATGTAGAAGGCATCTCATGGAGCAACCATAACCAAGTAGATTGCATTTCCAAATGATGCAATGAGAGCTTCATGTTGTCTTTTTTCTTTCTTCTAATACTAGATCTTATTTCTCTGTGACATAGGATAAAATGGATATACAGACATACATATATTACTAGAAGATAATCAAATTTCATTAACAGATTAACAGAATTGGAAGGGACCTTGCAGGTCATCTAGTTCTAGTCTAACTCTCCATGCAAGCAGGATATCCTACACCATTTCTGAAAGATGGCCAGTCCAGTCTCTTCTTGAAAGCCTGCAGCGATGAAGGTCCCACAATTTCTGAAGGCAAGCTGTTCCATTGGTTGATTGCTCTCACTGTCAGAAAACCCCTCCTTATTTCTAAGTTGAATCTTGGTTTGATCAGTTTCCATCCATTATTTTTTATCTGGCCTTCAGGTGCTTTGAAAAACAGGTTGACCCTTTCCTCTCTGTGAAAGCCCCTCAAATATTGGAACTCTGCTATCATATCTCCCCTGGTCCTCCTCTTCACTAGACTAGCCATGCCCAGTTCCTGTAACTATTCTTCACATGTTTTGGCCTCCAGTCCTCTAATTAAGGATGATCCCTGGTGGCTTCATGTACTCCTCCATGCACTTAAGGGGGTAGTGTATTGGGACTGAAGTAGTTTGACATTGATTTATTTTGAGATATCTTATTGAGTTTCCCAGTCTCATCTTGACATTCTGGGAGCTTTCTAGTTCAGGTATTAATGATATCCCTCTTTACATAGGTTCAAAGTCAGAACCAGACAAGGTCAGGCAAATCTCCTTACAGGAATTCAAGTTTTCAGTTCTCTATCATGGTTTTGAATATGCTATGAAATATCACATAGCATATTGATATTGCTATGATATCAGATATGCCAGATTGCTATGAAATATCACATAGCATATTGATTCATTCAATGTAATCATGTTAAGAAAAGATTGAAAATTATTATCACTCAGCTTATTTAATTTATTGTTTCATGGCTTTGTAAAATATTTGTTCAAGCGTGTGTCCTACTTGCCCAAAATCTCAGTTTTCTCTCTCTTTTACAGAAAGTTTAAAGGATTTTTTTATAGACTCTCAAGTTTTTATTTTTTAATCTGATAATTAATTAATTGGTATACTGGGATTTTAGACATAGTTACAAAGAATGCATTGTTCTGATGTATTCTTCAATGATCTCATTTATATTTTTGTCCAACTGTTTTTAAAGAATTTTTTAATTGTTGGACTTATTGTATACCACCTTGATATATATTTGTGAGATAGGTAGCCATGTAAATTTCATAAACAAATAAAAATATAATAATAAACAGAATTTTGCAATTTTGAACATGCTTTCCTTCTTCTCTTTTATCTTCCTTTGCATTAGAGGGCAGTGTTTTCATGAACTACTATCTTCATTTGGGCTTAGCTATGCTTGATTTTTGCATTGCTAATGGATCTAATGGATCTACCTATCCAGAATTTTCTTGCTTTAGAAACTAGATAGTAAACTAGCAGGGAATTCTAAGATTGTAAATTAGATTAGAAAATCCAACAAATATTCTGGAAGAAGACAATTATAAACTACTTCCATATAGTTTCCAATTAAACTGTCCAAGAAGATACCTTGTAGTTTAGTTCAAATCAAATGAAACTTTAAGATTACATCGAAGTGTGGGTAGGTGTCGGTGTGGCGTTATCTTCCCAACAACAACCAACAAGGTATTTCAGACAGATGTGAGTGCCTGTCAGCCTGGTCACCATCACTTTCCTTCAAGCTTGCTGCCAGCTGTCATGAAAATGGGGAGGGAGGGAGGGAGCAATGGGGATTTAGGAGAGGAAGCATGCTGGTGGTTTGAAAGTGGAAATATTGAGAAATGATGGGGGGGATCGGACTCACGGAAGACCAAAAGGCCGACTTGGGTTGTTTCACAGCTTCAAGACCAACTGTCCTGGGAATGGCATGAACAAAGGTGGAATAGAGCACCTGGGCTAGAGATGTTCCCAAAACATCTTTCTAGACATTGATTGGACTCTGTCTGTTTGGCTAGTGGGTGGCAACCTCTAGGATGATTTTCAATTTGTCATTTTCACACACATCTGCTTCAGACCTTGTCTGACTTTTGCTGCATTGAGTTATTTCTTAGTTAAAGTACCTTTTCTCTGAGTCCATTGAGTCAAGGGTTTTCTTTTCTAGGAATTGATCAGGCGCAGCCCTGACAGTGCCATAACAATAATCAATCCATACATTTTCATAAACCTATCTAATCTCCAAGTTTATAGATGATGACTATCATGTTTATAACCAGTTGTAGGACCTTTTACCTTGGTTGATCAGAAAAATTAAAGCAGATCCAGTTAATAATTTGCATAGGAAAACATAAAGAAATCCCAAGACTGCATACTACTTTGGGAAGTAGAAAAATAATCCAGAAAAAAACAGTGGCAAACCACTTTTGCATTGCTCCCAAGAAACCACATAGTTATAGCCATAAAATCACACAGAGTAAAGAACAAAATGAAAATGCCTTTCCCTCTTTATTTTTTAAGGAGTGTATCTGCATTGTAATTCTTTAAATTTCACAGTCATTCTGCTGTTTTGATTTTTATATATATACTGGTTGAATTATGTTTTATTGTGTTTGAAATATTGCTTCAATTTTAGCATTTTAATAACATCTTATGTTATTTTAATAAGTGTTCATGGTTTCTTATTCTTGTTGCTTGCTGCATTGGATGGACCTTTATGGGAAGCCTATTAATATTTTAAACAAGTAAATAAGGGGAGGCAGCAACTTAGCTTTTTCACACATTGTTCTCATAGATTTGTAGAACATGATTGGTTGTGCATGTGCTACTACAGCAATTATTAAAATTCACATAATGTGAATGCATTTATTATGAGTACTTCCCCTGTCACTTAGAAGGAGAAAGAAAGCTGCAATAAAGTCAGAATTATTATCCTGTAGCCCAGGGATCAAACTTAACTGGTACCTGGCCAGCTTCCTTTTAAGATTTTTCTTAATTAATCTCCCCACTTCTTCTGGCAGTAAGAAGGGGGATTAGGACAGCTTGTCATGGCCAATTTACCATGGCCAACTTGTCCCAGGCCAACTCACCACAGGACTAGAGTTACACTAATATTGAAGAAATGGTGGAATAGAATCATTAAAGAAACTATACCAAAGGAGTATTGCAATGTGAATGGCAAAAATTAAAATAATGTTTCAATATTTTAAATAATTAAATTGAATTGTTGAATGTGGTAAGTTGACTATGACAAGTTGGTCACAGTGAATTGACTGTGAATTGGCAAGGTGGCCATGGTGAGTTGGCTGCAGTGAATTGCCACATTCTGTAAGAAGTTGGGGGATTGGTGAAGGAGAGTAAAAGTAAGAAAGGATATGCCTCGCAAAGTCTTGTGTTCGGAAAACACATGAGGTAGACCGGGTTCCAACAACAAATACTTTATTCTTTAACTAGTCAGTAAATAGGAACACTTGGCTGAAGCCGAGGCCAGCCTTTTATACAGGCTGGCTTGCCTGCTTGCAGCCAATGGCAGTTGTTTAAATTTGCCGCCTTTTAGCAGCTCTTTGGATTGGTTCCTAGTGAATCAATCCAATGCTTATTTTATTTGACCAATCAGGTTTGCAGATTTGGAGTCACCCACTTTACATATAGAACACCCCTCCCCCTTTAGTTCAGTCCTACGTGGTGACGTAGTCTCGCAGGTAGGCGGGACTTTTCCGGACTCGACTTGACTTGTGCGGTTCATTCTTAGTGAAGACTTTGACTGGTTCGGATGGGGCTGCTGTGTCGTCTGTTCTTCTCCCTGGAACCGTCTGGAAGGGTGAGTCAGCCATTTTACTGCCGCCTGAGTTTCTTAGGCTGGCGGTTTTGCCGCTCCCTCCCGTTTCCTCCGGGCAGGTCGAGCTGGCCTGGCTGGCCCCTTCTGATGGGCTCTTCACGCAAGTCTCTCCAAACAGTGAGTCTTTTATTTGCTCTTTTTGTTCATATGTTTCATTGGGTTTGGTTTTATACAGTTCTTTATTTATTTCTCTCCTTTCCCCCCCCACCTTGGTTTGCAAATTTGGTTTAAAATTTGGGTGTAACCTATCAAGGTGAGATCTTAACTTTCGCCCCATAAGTAATTCTGCTGGGGACTTGTTGGTTATGGTACTGGGCATTATGTGCTGGAGTGTGAGCAAACGGTTTACTTTCTGTTGGACATCTCCAGCGTCCATTCTTTCTAAACCTTCTTTAGTAAACCGGACCATTCTCTCAGCCCTGCCGTTCGCAGCCGGGTGAGCCGGCGCGGTTAGGGCATGTCTTATACCTAGGGAGGCTAGGTATTGCTCAAATTGTATGCTTGATAGCTGTGGCCCATTATCTGAGACAAGAACGTCCGGTATGCCATGGGTGGCAAAAAGGTTGTCCAGCTTTTTAATTACAGTTTCTGTTGTCGTTGATGGCATAACTTTTACTTCAAGCCAATTCGAATAGGCATCAACGACAATCAGAAAGGTATGCCCCTTGGTAGGACCCGCGAAATCAATGTGTATTCTTGACCAAGGTCCCCGAGGGGTTTCCCAGTCCTTAACGGGTGCTTTTGGTGGCGACGGTCTAATTGCCTGGCATTTGTTGCATGAGCTTACCCAATACTCTATGTCCTTATCAATACCCAGCCACCAAACATAACTCCTAGCAAGGCTTTTCATCTTAACCATTCCCGGGTGCCCTTCATGTAACAACCTAAGTACCCTGGGTTGTAATTTGGCAGGGATTACCACGCAATCACCCCACAACAAACACCCCTTTTGGATTGAAAGTTCAGTCTGTCTGGACCGGAAAGGTTTAAAGTTTTCAGTTTTTTGATTCTCCGGCCAGCCTTTACCTACCCAGCTAAGAATGCGGGCAGTCAATGAGTCTTTCGCAGTGGCTCTGGCGACATCATACGCTGATATGGGTAGATCGGGGCAAGTCTCAATTTGTAGTGTTGTCATCGCTGGTGCCGGGTCTTCGTCGGTTGCTGGTAAGGGTGCTCTGCTCAAAGCATCCGCATGGGAAATTTGTTTCCCTGGGCGATGTGTCAGAGTGTAGGAATAAGCTGCTAGGAACTCTGACCATCTAGTCATTCTTGGGGACAGTATATTAGGTGTTGGCTTGTTTCCCGCCAAAATCCCCATCAGCGGTTTGTGGTCTGTTATGATTTGAAAAGTCCGCCCATATAAGTATTCATGGAAGCGTTTTACTCCAGTGACAATTGCTAGAGCTTCCCTGTCCAATTGGCTGTAATTCTGCTTGGTTTTGGATAGAGTCCTAGAGTAATATGCGACGGGTGCTTCTCTGCCATCAGGTAGTTGGAGGCTCAGGATGGCACCTACTCCGTATGGTGAGGCGTCGCAGGTCACTCTTAATGGCAGTGTGTTGCTAAATTGGATGAGAATGTTTGTTGATGTTAGCAAGCTTTTAATATTTTGGAAGGCTTTTTTTTCTTTGTAACCCCAAGTCCAAGTTGCCTTCTTGTCTAGCAGACGGTGTAATGGTTCTGCTATAGTGGCCTTGTTTGGCAGGAACACATTATAAAAATTAATTAGTCCTAAAAATGCTTGTAGTTCGGTTTTATTTCTTGGTTCAGGTGCATCTTTGATTGCTTTAACTTTTTTGTCTGTAGGGTGGATACCCTCTCCATCTATTGAGTAGCCCAGAAATTCGATGCTATTCTTAATTAAACAGCACTTTTCTCTTTTTACCTTGAGGCCAGATTCCCTAAACTTAGTTAATACTTCTTTGAGTCTGTTCCTTAATTGAGTTTCATCTCTGGCCGAGATTAGGACGTCGTCAAAATAGGGAACGACTCCTTGTATGCCATTTAGAAGGCGTTCCATCAGACTCTGGAAAACGCCAGGGGCCACGCTTACTCCAAATTGGAGCTGGTGACATTTGAATGCGCCCTTATGGGTGACTATAGTCTGTGCTTCTGCTGTTTCTGGGTCCACTGGGAGTTGTTGACAGGCTTGTGCCAAGTCGAGTTTGGCGAAAACTTTGCCTTTTCCTAGGGAATGAAGCAAATGCTGGACTACTGGCACCGGGTATGCGCTTGGTTGTAATGCGTGGTTCAGGGTAGCCTTATAGTCACCACAGATTCTAATGGACCCATCAGGTTTTATTGGTGTGACAATAGGTGTTTCCCACTTGGCATGGTCCACAGGTTCTAACACCCCTTGGGCTATTAATTTGTCCAGCTGTTCCTCTATTTTTGCCTTTAGTGCAAAAGGAACTCGCCTGGCTTTTATTCTTCGTGGGGCTATTTGGAGGTTTAGATTGAAAGAAATGGGATTTCCCCGATACTTGCCAAGTGAGCCATCAAAAATGTCCTGGAATTCTCGGATGAGGTCGTCTTCCCAGCCGGTTGTAGTCACTCGATCGATCCCGGTCATCCCGATGCCCAATGGCACGAACCATTCGATGCCCAGGAGGCTTGGTCTGTCTTGGTCGACTATGGTCAATGGTAGCACCTTGATGTGTTGTTTGTAGGCGACTCGGAATTGTCCCATGCCTACCACAGGGATTTGGTTTCCCTGATAGTCCTTGAGGGTTAGGTGCTGCTTCTTCAATTCTTTGGGTTTGATACCTGGAACTAGCTGTTTTATTGTGTCCCACGATACCATGGAGAGGAAGGACCCCGAGTCCACTTCCATCTTGCAGTGTTTTCCTTCGATTTTCACGATGACTTTAATTTTCTTCCCACTTTCCGTCTGAGCGCTCTGTATAATGACAGTTTGGTGTGTATTGGCTCGCTTCTCTTGTTGCCACTTTCTCTCAGCTTGTTTAGGCTCAGCTCGTGTTGGGGAATTTCTGCGTCTTGTCGGGCTGTAGTATTTTTTTGTTCCTGCAGACCTTCTCGATGTGCCCTCATTTATTGCAATGCCGGCAGATGGCATCGAGAAATCTGCATTCGGCTCGGGGATGGTTTCCTCCGCAGCCAGCGCATTCCCGCCAATTTCTTCTTTCGCGCTCTTTTCTGTTTGTGAGCAAACAGTGGACCTCGTCATCTTCTTCACTCGATTCAACTGTTTTGCCCGACTCTTCGTAGTGTGTTGTGGTGGCAGGCTGCTTTCTGTCTTTGGTTGGTGTTTCTTCGCTGTGTGCGTTCATCTTTTTCATGGCTACGGCAGATTTTTTCGCGGCTTCAGCGGTTGTGGCTTCCGCGATGGCTTCGGTAACGGTGATGTTGGGCTTGTTGAGTAATTTACTCTGTGTGGTCGAGTCTCTCAGGCCCAACACCACGCGATCCCTCATTGCTTCGTCAATGTTCAGAAATTCACACTCACCCCCTAATTGTCTGAGGGCAGCGATGAAAGTGGCGACGGTCTCTCCCTCTCTCTGGTCTTTGCGGTAAAATTCGTGTCACTTTATTAAGTTTGACACCATCGGCGCGTAGTGTGCTTTGAGGACTTTCTGCAATTCTGTCCACGTTAGTTGTTTAACGTCCCGGGGCTTCACAAGGGCCTTTGCCATCTTGAAGAATGTTGGCCCGCAGTGCGTCAGGAATACCGCTCTCTTGCGTTGCTCTGAAATGTCTTCCATTTCATTGCTCTCCAAATACATTTGGAAGCGATCAGCATAGGAATCCCAATCCTCTTCGTTGGGATTGAAGGGTGCGGGCGGTGCATTGTTTCCAGACATCTTGGTTGTAATCTGGACTTCTTATCACCGCGTGCAGGTTTTTCCATTCAGGACGATCCCATCCTCGTCGCCAGTGTTGTGTTCGGAAAACACACGAGGTAGACCGGGTTCCAACAACAAATACTTTATTCTTTAACTAGTCAGTAAATAGGAACACTTGACTGAAGCCGAGGCCAGCCTTTTATACAGGCTGGCTTGCCTGCTTGCAGCCAATGGCAGTTGTTTAAATTTGCCGCCTTTTAGCAGCTCTTTGGATTGGTTCCTAGTGAACCAATCCAATGCTTATTTTATTTGACCAATCAGGTTTGCAGATTTGGAGTCACCCACTTTACATATAGAACACAAAGTAATCTTCAGCTATTATACAAATTGCTTTTTTGGAATGCTCAGCTCATTGGAAGTGACAAAGCTTTTTCTATCTTCATTTGAAGGCCATACATTCTGTACACTGTACAGATGTGGCATTCATATCCTCAAACCAGAAGGGGCTGTAAAATAACTTAATGTTATACAACATCAAAACCTAGTACAAAGATAGCAGATGAGGTATACATGAAAGGCCTGCTGCTAATATTCAACAGGTTCTGATTCCACACTTTGGATCCAAACATATATTTAACATTGGTGCTATGAAAAACCAAAGGATGGATGAATGAATGAATGGATGAATGGATAAATAAATACATAAACAAATAATAAAGCTGATTCCACAAATATGCATCCTGCCCAGTGGTAGGATTCAAAAAAAATTATGACTGGTTCTGTGGGCATGGCTTGGTGGGCATGACATTGCATGGTGGGAGTGGCTTGGTGAGTATGGCAGGAAAAGGTTACTGCAAAATCCCATTCCCTCCCCACCCCACTAACCTACTTCCCAGCTCCGTTCTCCTGTGCAATGCAACAAAAGAAGACCCAATCAATCAGTTGGGACTCAGGAGGCAGAGAATAGATGGGGGCAGGACCAGTTAGAGGTGATATTTGCCAGTTCTCCAAACTACTCAAAATTTCTGCTACCAGTTCTCCAGAACTGGTCAGAACCTGCTGAATATCACCTCTGATCCTGCCCCAATTACTGCTGCACACTTTATCTGAATAATCAAGATGCGGATTTGGCAGACAGACAGACAGTGTTTCTTTCCCACTAACTAACTGGGCATTCGCTAACAATGTTCACAAACTAAAGTTTGTGAACATTGTTAAATAAAACTAAAGGCTGTAAGTGAATCACTTAAGCATTCTAAGAGGCTGACAGTATAGCGGAAAGGGGAAGCAAATAAAGCTCTCTAAACTAGTGATTCTCCCCTAGTGATATCAGTACTACAATTGGTATTTTGAAGTAATTTAGGTGAGACCCAACTTTTCCCCCAATGATAAAAGACACAGACCAACATCTGAGGGCAAGACAAGAAGTAACAGATAGGAAACTAATCAAGGAAAGAAGCAACCTAAATATAAGGAGAAATTTCTTGATAGTGAGAACAATAAAACAGTGGATTGGTTTGTCTTCAGAATCTGTGGGTGCTTGAACACTGGAGGTTTTGAGGAAAAAACTGGACAGCCATGTGTTTGGAATGATATAGGTGTCCTGCTTGAGCAAAGGATTGGACTAGAAGACCTCCAAGTTTTCTTTCAAACTTTGTCATTCTGGATCTATATCTGAGTAATCAGTGTGCATTCGTGTTTACTAAAAAAGAAAGCCAAAATTAGGGTTTAGGCCTTAGGCCAAGGGCACTCTCAACATAACTGTTCCATCTGGAAAAGAAGTGTGTGAGACCAGATTCCAACTAACAACTCTTTATTTGTTTAATAGCAACAGTAACGGAACATTGGCTCAAGCCATGGCAGCCCTTTATATAGAGGCTTGCCTGCTGGCTTGTAGCCAATGACATTGTTTTAAATTTGCCGCCTTTCAGTGGCTCCTTGGATTGGTTCCTAATGAACCAATCCACTACTGGCCTTTTTGGCCAATCAGAATTGACTACTTGGAACCTTCCAAGTGATACAGAACACCCCTCCCCCTTTAGTTCAGTCCTACGTGAGTAACGTAGTCATGCAGGTAGGTGGGGCTTTTTCTGGTCCTAGTTGACCTGCGCGGCTCAATCTCGCCTAGGACTTCGAGTGGTTGGGTCGGGATCGTTGTCTCTCCGGCTTTTCTTCATGGAACCACCTGGAAGGGTGAGTCAGCACTGCCACTCCCACCTGAGTTTCTCAGGCCGTCGAAGTGGTTCTGCTGCTCCCTCCCGGTTCAACCGGGCTGGTTGAGCTGGCCTGGCTTGAACCTTCCAGGTCGGCTTCCCTTCCGCCAGGACTTCTTCTGATGGTCTCATCTAACCGTAAGTGCTCTTTTGGGTTGGTTAGATTTTCTGGTTGTGATTTTAATGGTTCATTTTCACACCCTTATTTTATTTATTTGTGTTTTCCCCCCCTCTCCTTGGTTTTGTTTTCATCAAAATTTATTATTTGAGGTTGCATGGTTGTTTTGCTCTTGATGTTATGGGAACGAAGCTGGTCTATGTGCCGCTTCTACTCTCTTCCATCGTCCACGGTTAGTCGGTAGGACCGGGGCCTGTTAATTGTGTGATTGTGGCTGGAAGCCAGAGAGGTTCCCCGGTAAAATTCTTTGCATAGACTAGGTCACCAATTTCAGAAGTGCGGTATCGGCTGGAAGAGTCAGGGGGTTTCTCGCAAGTATAATTGGGGTGCAACCTATCTAGATGGGATCTGAGTTTTCTCCCCATTAATAATTCTGCCGGGCTCTTGTTTGTTGTGCTACTGGGAGTGATGTGTTGTAGTGTAAGTAAGAGGTTTAGCTTGTCTTAGACATCCCCATGGTCCATTTTTTCTAGGCCTTCTTTTGTGAACTGGACCATTCGCTTGGCCCTACCATTCGCCACCGGGTGGGCTGGCGCGGTTAGAGCATGGCGTATACCCAAAGAGGCTAAGTATTGTTTGAATTGTATTGCAGTTAGTTGTGGCCCATTGACAGATACCAACAAATCAGGTAAACCATGAGTTGCAAATAATTTGTTTAGCTGTTTTATAAGAGTGTCGGTTGTTGTGGATGACATTAAGATGACTTCAAGCCAATTCGAATATGCATCCACAACTATTAAAAATGTATTGCCCCTAGTTGGTCCCCAAAATCAATATGGATTCGAGACCAAGGGTCTCCCAGTCCCCTATGGGAGCTTGTGGTGGTGTGGGTCTAGCTCTCTGACACTTGTGGCATGCTGCAACCCAGCATTCAATGTTGTTGTCTAAGCCAGACCATCAGACATAGCTCCTGGCCAGGCTTTTTATTTTGACTATGCCTGGGTGGCCCTCATGTAACATGCCTAACACCTCTTCTTGTAGTTTGGATGGAATCACCACCCGATCTCCCCACAACAAATACCCCTTTTGTATTGACAGTTCAGTTTGTCTAGTCCGGAAAGGTTTAAAGTTTTCAGTCTTTTGGCCTTCCAGCCAGCCTTTACCTACCGAAGTCAAAACGCGGGCAGTCAATGAGTCTTTTGCCGTGGCTCTGGCAACATCATCCGCAGTCAATGGAAGTTCAGGGCAAGTTTCTAGTTGTAGGGTGGCGGTGGCTAGAGCCGGGTCATCCTCCAAGATCGGTAATGGTGTACAGCTTAATGTGTCTGCATGGGCGATTTGTTTCCCAGGTCGATGCAGCAAGGTATATGAATAGGCAGCCAGGAATTCTGACCGCCTAGTCATCCATGGGGATAGAATGTTCAGTGGGGGTTTATTCCCAGCCAAAATCCCTAGTAATGGTTTATGGTCAGTAAAGCCCCTGTCACACTGCACCAACGGATGCAAAGAGCAAGTAAAGCGGACAAAAAAGCTTGCCATCCGTTCGAAAACGCGATGTACTCACTACCTGCGTTTGGCTTCCTCTCGATCCGTCCGGCATCCGTTTATGGACGTTTCATCTGCTCCAAAAGTTTTAGGCTGCTTAAAACTTTTGCGCGGAAAATATATCCAATTCGTCCATTCTGCATCCGCTACGCATCCGTTACGCATCCGTTACACATCCACTACGCATCCGCTATATCAGCTAGGCATCCGTTCCGCATCCGCACAACGCGCATCCACCCGGACGTAGGGAGGAAGCGGAACGGACGCAGAACGGATGCAGAACGGATGCAGAACGGATGCCTAGCGGAAATAAAGTGTTTAAGGTGGAAAAAATGTTCGCAGAAGGGACCTATCTCGGATATTAAGGATGTCTAGAGGATGCCTAGAGGATGCCTAGAGGATGCCTAGCGGAAAACCTATACTGCCTATAAAAAGGGGGAGCAACTCACCTGCTTCATACTTTCAGCCCAGCAGCCCAGCGGTGCAGACCTCTGCAGTCTTCATCTGCCTCTTCCTCTTCCACAGCATCCAGTCATGTCCACCGTGGATTACGAAAAAATCCTTTTGGCAGCCAACATCCTTCGGCAAAACTTCGAAACCATCTACAGTCTCTGTGAACAGTACTACAGGAAGAAAAGGAGGCACCCAAAAAAATCTGGCTCCGAAGATGGTTCACCAGAAGAGCGCAGTACGTACTTTACGACAAGCTGATGGTGGAGCTAAGGAGCGAAGACCCTCGGGCATTCCAGAACTTCATGAGGATGCCTCCAGCCATGTTTGATGAAGTTGGGCAGTGCCTGACACCCAGGTTGACCAAGATAAACACCAACTTCCCGCCCAGCCTGGAACCTGGGCTCAAGGTGGCACTCACTCTGCGCCACCTGGCCTCAGGGACCACCTACAGGAGCCTGCAGTATGGCTGGAGGGTGCCACCCAGAACCATCAGCTTTGTTGTCAGAGAAGTGGAACAGGACATCATCGAAGAATACAAGGAGGAGCTCCTCCAGTGCCCCTCCACTGAAGAAGGATGGAAGAAAGTTGCAGAGCAGTGGTATCAGAAGTAGAACTTCCCCCACACCGTTGGAGCCATCGATGGCAAGCACGTGGCCTGCAAAGCTCCAGCCAAGTTGGGGTCCACTTATGAGAACTACAAGGGTTTCTTCAGCATCATCCTCTTCGCCATGGTCAATGCTGACTACAAGTTCATGTACATCGATGTTTCAGGCAACGGCTCATCTTCAGATGCCCAGGTATACAACGACAGTCACCTCAAGGAGGGGCTGGAAAGCAACCTCAGCACGGGCTTCCCAGATCCAGAACCCCTGCCCAATGACTCACAAGATGTGCCCTACTTCATCGTGGGGGGTGACGCCTTCTCCCTCACAACTTACCTCATGAAGCCCTACACCTCCAGACTCCTCACCCGTGAAGAGAGGATCTTCAACTACAGGCTGTCCAGGGCAAGGCGGGTGGTGGAGAAAGCCTTTGGCATCCTGGCCAACAGGTTCCAGGTACTACTCACCAACATGCAGCATCGCCCAGAGACCATGAGGAGGATCGTGGAAGCTTGCTGCATCCTGCACAATCTCATGCGCACCCGCTACCCAGTCTTGCAGAACAGGCTTGTGGACCTCCAGCAAGGCAATGGGGACATGGAGCCTGGGGAATGGAGGCAAGGGCGAAACCTGATCAACACTGAGGATGTGCAAGGGTCCAACAGAGCCTCACGTGAGGCGAAGAAGCAGCACAACCTCCTGAAACACTGGTGCAACTCCACAGCTGGAGCGGTGGAGTGGCAAGACAGGATGATAGATGCTTAATGGATGCTTCCTTTAGACTGTCTCATCACATGGATGAGATTGGGCCATGTATGTTTGGTTGGCCTACAATGAACAGGGCGTTTAATAAAGAGTTGTGTTTATGTTATCATGTGTGGATAATTATTACATTATTATTGATAATGAAGGGCCATAGGTGTGGCACCAGGGAGGGTGGACCATACAGTCCCACTATGCTTGCACTGGAGGTTTATCTATCTCACAGCTATTACCTATCCCAAAGGTATCCCTGCTCATTCCACACGTATCTCTTCCCATCCCACAGCTATATTAACCCATCCCACAGGTATCCCTTCCCATCCCACAGGTATCCCTTCCCATGCCACAGGTATCCCGTCCCATCCCAAAGCTATCTTAACCCATCCCACAGCTATCTTAACCCATCCCACAGCTATCTTAACCCATTCCACAGGTATCCCTTCCCATCCC
>BLBF01000042.1:13311386-13328157 GCA_015471245.1 Laticauda colubrina | reverse complement strand
ATCCCACAGCTATCTTAACCCATTCCACAGGTATCCCTTCCCATCCCACAGGTATCCTTTCCCATCCCACAGCTATCTTAACCCATCCCACAGGTATCCCTTCCCATCCCACAGGTATCCCTTCCCATCCCACAGATATCCCTGCCCATCCCACTGCTATCTTAACCCATCCCACAAGCATGCAAAGGCTAAACCATTTCTAAAAGTTTCCACCCAGACCTTATAGAAAAAAATTAATGAAGCAAGTGTGTGAAACAAAGATAAACTTTAATGAACAACAAGCTGTAAAATAAACATGACCCAAGTCAAATGTCCAAATAAAGTCCACAAATATCCAGGCAGCCAGTCTCTGGCACTCCTCTTGGTCACTCGGAGGTGTGTGCCCAGGCTAAGATTTTAGGGAGCAGGTGCTGTGGAGGTGGGTGCTGCTGCAGTGTTGGTCTGAAGTGTTATTGGAGTCCCTAGCCCCAAGACGACAACAGGGGATGGTGTGTTGAGGAAGGTGTCGGACAGCTCCGCGATGCTGAGAGGTCCTTCCTCCATGCCATGGGGTGTCAGCCCCACTACTGAGGACAGATGTACTGAGGCCAGGCTGGCTGTGGGATGGAGGAAGGAAAAGTGTAGTGGGGCTGCCTGCTCTGCAGCGGGGTGAGGACTGTCGAGGTTGGCATCGGGCGCATCATTGTCGTGGGTGGCAGCAGTGTCGCCCGATGACTCTGTGCCTGCATCTGTAAGGGCTGCTGTCTGTGCTTCTGGACCTCGGGGTAGCTGTAGCCCTGGTAGGTGAAGGGGTGTGGGAAGCCTTGGTATGGGAGGGACATCACCTAGGGTGGAGGAGCAGACCTGGACTGGGTGGGAGCAGGTGCCTCTGGGTCTGGAGGGTTGTTAAGCAGCATGGTGATCCTCTCCTTCACCACCTGGTACTGGGGATCCGCCATCTCCTTGAGGTTCTAGTTCACATAATTGAGGAAGGGCTTGCGGTTGAGGAGGAGGATTTGATGGGGACCAGCTGAGAGAGGAGACCTATGCTGGTCTGGATGGTGTCCCTGATCTCCACCAGGACCTTGTGGCTCTGCCCCTCCTGCGGTCCGGCTCTCTGCCTTACTGTGGTGGCGGAGGTGTGGGTGGATGCGGCTTTGGCAGCAGTGGACTCGATGTCTCCTTTCTCCCACTGCACCAGGGAGTCCTCCTCGCTCTCCACTACGCTTTCAACACCTGCCCGGGGATTCTCCACCATGGCACGCTCCACAGAAACCTGCATGGAGACAGGGACTGACTCTCGGCCGCCAGAGGACTGGCTCCCAGCAGGCTGCCAGAGAGAGAGGGTAGAGATTTGGGCTCCTGGTGCTCCTCGGTGGCGGACCTCACCCTCCAGGAAGCTGCACTTGGCCATGACATAATTCTCTCTGTCCGTCAGCTTAACCCTGGCCTGGCCAGATTTTTTGCAGTGCAGCTTCTCGTACCAGGTGTGCATGTGCTTCCACAGAGCCGAGGAGCACCTCCAAAGTGTAGCCCAGACTCTCTGCCCTCTCTCTCCAAGCAGCCTGCTTCCGCTTGGTGTCCCTGTACAGCCGGTGTCCCTTCCGCCACAGATAGTCGTTCTCTCTCAGCCACTCCAGCACCTCATCCTCATGCGCTTCCTCGATGTAATACTGCCTCCTCTCCCGTTGTTGCATACGCCTCTTCCTCCCTTTGGCAGGACCAGATGGGCCCTCATCAGAGGGGCTTCCAGATTGTAGGGGCTGCTCCTCCACACCAGCATCATCATCATCATCATCATTCTCACAGCAGGATCATAATCATCATCATCATCAGCAGCAGCAGCAGCAGCAGCAGCAGCATAATCACAGCAGGATCATAAGCCGCAGCAGCAGCAGGATCAGCAGCAGAAGCAGCAGCAGCAACAGCAGCAAGACCAGGATGAGCAGCAGCAGAGTAAGCACCAGCAGCAGGGTCAGCAAGACCAGGAGCACGAACACAATGAGCGGGATCAGCAGGACCAGCAGGACCAGGAGCAGCTTCAGCAGAGTACGCAGCAGAAGCACCACTGCCAGGAGCAGCTACAGCAGAAGCTCCAGCAACAGAAGAGCGAGCCCAAGCAGCAGAAGCCCCAGCAGAAGATGAGTCAGGGACATGGGGCGGGAGGGTGGCCCTGTCCCTCTTGCCAGGGATGGTGGCAGGTTGCTGAGACTTTCGCTTCTTCCCCATGGTTGTGGGGTTTCTGGCTGGCAGGAAGGCTGGCAGGCACCAAGGCTGGCAGAAAGGCTGGCAGGAAGCCTGTTAGGAAGCCTGGCAGGAAGCCTGGCAGGAAGGCTAGCAGGAAGGCAGGCACCAAGGCTGGCAGACAGACTGGCTGGCAGGGAGGCTGGAAGGCAGGCTGGCAGCAATGCTGGCAGGGAGGCTGGAAGGCAGGCTGCCAGCAAGGCTGGAAGGGAGGCTGGAAGGCAGGCTGGCAGCAAGGCTGGCAGGGAGGCTGCCCAGGAGGCTGGGAGGCAGGCTGGGAGGCAGGCTTGGAAGCATGCTGTCAGCAAGGCTTGCAGGCAGACATGCAGACAAGGAACTCGAAGTGTCCAGCAGCAGGTCTTTCCTCTGAATGGTGACCTGCTTCCAAGCTGCTTCCCTTTATATCTGGGGGGCTTGCGCAATGCATCCCCCCGCATGCGCAATTAATGCCAGACATCAGTTCGGCTTCCGCTGTGCATCTGCTAGGCTTCCGCTGTGCATCCGCTTCATCCGCTGTGCATCCGTTCTGCATCTGCTTTTTCCCTTCCGCGTCCACTTCGCTGAGGCCCACCGGAAGCCCTGCGGACGCGCCCTCCACTTTGCTTCCGTTCCGCATCCGCTTTGCATCTGCCCTGCGTCCTCCCCGCGTCCATGTTGTCCGCTCCAATTATGCAAATTTTTGCCCCTTTTGAGCGCGGATACAACGGATGTAACATTTTTCTCTTCCGTTGTGTCCGTTTTGAATCCGTTGGCCAGTGTGACACGGCCTTCACAATGGAGAATGTTCTACCGTCTTGGTATTCATGAAAGCATTTTACTCCAGTGACGATTGCCAGGGCTTCTCTGTCTAGTTGGCTGTAGTTGCGTTCTGCTTTGGAGAGCATTTTCGAATAAAAAGTGACGGGTGCCTCACTCCCATCAGGTAATTGGTGGCTCAGGATAGCACCGACTCTGAATGGTAAGGCGTCGCAGGTGATCGTCAAGGGTAGAGTATTACTAAACTGAATATGAACGGTGTCTGAGGTTAATAAGTCTTTTATAGTTTGAAAGGCTTTTTGTTCTTTGTGACCCCAAGCCCAGACAGTTTTTTTATCCAGCAAAAGGTACAATGGTTCTGCTATCTTTGCTTTGTGGGGAAGGAATACGTTATAAAAGTTGATCAGACCCAAGAATGCCTGCAAGTCCATTTTATTTCTAGGTCTGGGTGAGTCTTTAGTTGCTTTGACTTTTTTTTCAGTTGGGTGAATACCTTGTTCGTCAATCAAATATCATAAAAATTGGACGTGGTCAGTGGCCAGGCAGCATTTTTCTTTTTTAACTTTCAAGCCGGATTTTCTAAATTTGGTGAGCACTTCTCTTAGTCTTGCTTCTAATTGGGTCGTGTTTTTCACTGAAATTAGGATGTCATCAAAATATGGAACAACCCCTTTTATTCCATTTAATAAGCGTTCCATGAGGCTTTGGAAGATGCCTGGGGCAACGCTTACTCTGAAATGAAGTCTGTTACATTTGAACGCCCCTCTATGTGTTACTATTGTTTGTGCCTCGGCCGTTATGGGGTCTACTGGAAGTTGCTGAAATGCCTGGGCCAAATCGAGTTCAGCAAAAAAATTTCCTACCCCAAGTGAGTGCAGTAAGTGCTGCACGACTGGTACCGGGTATGCGCTTTGCTGTAGTGCATGGTTCAGGGTAGCCTTGTAGTCTCCACAAATGCGCATAGACCCATCAGGTTTTACAGGTGTTAATATTGATGTCTCCCACCTGGTGTGATAAATTGGTTCTATGACCCCTTGTGCAATCAATTTATTTAATTGCTCATCTATTTTGGGTTTTAATGCAAAAGTGACCCGTCTGGCTTTTAGTCTTCTCAATGCTATTTGGGGATCTAGGCTAAAGGATATTGGGGTTCCCTGGTACCTGCCTAGATTTCTCTCAAAGACGTCCTGGAATTCGTGTAGCAGGTTCTCTTTCCAATCGCTCGCGACTATTCAGCTCACTCTGGTCATCCCGATGCCCAATGGCACGAACCATTCAATGCCCAGAAGTCTGGGACAGTCTCAGTCAACTACAGTCAATGGCAGGACTTCAGCGTGTTGTTTGTCAGTTACTTTGAAGTGCCCCAGACCTACCATGGGAACCCTATTTCCCTGGTAGTCTTTGAGAATTAATTTTTGTTTTTTGAGTTCATTTTGTCTGATGTTTGGAATCAGACGTCTAATTGTGTTCCAAGACACCACTGATAGAAAAGATCCTGAGTCGACCTCCATCTCACAAGGGCTTCCTTCAATGGACACTACAATTCTGACTTCTTTTCCGCTTTCTGTCTGTGCGCTTCCTATAGTGACAGTCTGATGTGTGTTTTCTCAGTTGCTGGTTCCCTTGCTGTGCTCCCATTTTCTGTCGGCTTGCCTCGAGTCAGTTCTTTGTATGGAATTACCGTGTCTGCTAGGGCTGCTGTTTCTTTGATTTCGGCAGACTCTTTCGATATGTCCACTCTTTTTGCACGCCCGACAGATGGCATCAAGGAACCTGCACTCAGATCGGGGGTGGTTTCCTCAGCAACCAGCACATTCCCACCAATTTTTCTTCCTTTCACGCCTTTTTTGGTTTGCGTAAAGACGGTGGACCTCATCGTCATCTTCATCAGTGTCTGATGACTCATCTAGGTCTTCATAGTGTGTTTGTGGCAGCTTGCTTTCTCCCTCTGCCTGAGATTTTTTCTTTTGGAAGGGTTGTCATGTCAGCACTGGCATTCATCATCTTCATAGTGGCCACTGATTTCTTTGTGGCTTCCACAGCGGTTGCTTCCGCGATTGCCTCTGCCATCGTTATGTTAGGTCTGTTTAAGAGTTTGCTTTGAAGGGTAGAGTCCCTAAGAACTAACACAGCACAATCTCGCATTGCCTCATTCATATTTTGGTATTCACAGGCTCCTCCAATATGGCGCAGAGCTGCCATGAAATCAGCAATGGTTTCGTCTTCCCTCTGGTCTCTCTTATAAAATTCATGTCTCTTGATGAGGTTTGAGACAACTGGCACGTAGTGAGCTTTCATCATTCGGTTAAGCTCAGACCAGGTCATCTGTTTCACGTCTCTGGGCTTCGCCAATGCCTTCGCCATCTTAAATACGGCTGGCCCGCAATGTGTTAGGAAGACAGCTCTCTTTCGCTGATTGGAAATTTCTTCCATTTCGTTGCTCTCCAGAAACATCAGGAAACGATCAATATAAGACTCCCAACCTTCTTCATTGGGATTGAATGGTGCGGGTGGCGCGTTATTACCAGCCATCTCGTCTAGCGTGGTTTTTTCTCTCACCGCGTGCTCGGTCTCCACTTCAGGACAATCCCATCCTCGTTGCCAGTGTTCCATCGGGAAAAGAAGCATGTGAGACCGGGTTCCAACTAACAACTCTTTATTTGGTTAACAGCAACAGCAACGGAACATTGACTCGAGCCGTGGCAGCCCCTTATAAAGAGGCTTGCCTGCCGACTTGTAGCCAATGACATCAATTTAATCTTGCCGCCTTTGAGTGGCTTCTTGGATTGGTTCCTAATGAACCAATACACTACTGGCCTTTTTGGCCAATCAGAATTGACTACTTGGAACCTTCCAAGTTATACAGAACAATAACAAATACTGTTTCTGCCACAGATAGCCCTTGCTTATATATAGAGCACAGAATAGTAGAGTTGGAAGGCACATTGGAGGTCTTTTAGTCCAACCCCCTGCTTTGAACAGGAGACTCCATACCACTTTAGACAAATGGTGATCTCGTCTCTTTTTGAAAGTCTCCAACAAGGCATTTAACATTTGATTTAACATTAGATTACCAAATTAGTATTATAAATGTTGATGTCTTTAAAACTTACTGTAAGAGTAGAATGTCTGGAAATCTTGATATGTCCTTCACAGAAGAAGCGGCTTTCTGTTTCAGTCTTGGGAACATCTGATGCTTTCATAGAATGATTGGAAGGACATAAAGGGTGACAGCCACTGATTTAAGCTACCTTTCATAAAATGATGTCAATGCATTACCATCTTGCCCTGTGGTGCATAATGCTATGAGATCATGAAATGAAATCACATGGGTCTACATAGCTCACTCAATAAGCCAAGCTATTAGAAATGTAGATGAAGATGGATTAACACTTTGGTAAAGCCACCAAGCAAATTATTATCATCATTAGCAAAATGGTCAAGCTATACTTTTCAGCTCAAACAACTTATTTTTTTTTAAAATGTTCAATATTAAAATTGCATCACTAAAAATAGATCAATTTTAAAAGCAGCAGCGAGCCATAAAAATCCATTAGGACTGGAAATCATAAAACATTTAAAAGCATAAAATGGTTAGGGTTTTAAGAAATGATTAATCAGGAAGTTGAGTAGAGAGTCCAGTTGACCTTTGCAACAAAGACAATTACAAAGTTTTGATTGTAGCTTTATTTTCAACAAACATACATAGGCCTGGTGCTTCAGGCCAATGAAAATCAGCAAAGAGGAAGTTGGGAGTTCAGGTTTCCAGATATAAAAGTCTCAGCAATTCAGCATCAGTTTTGCTCTCCAGTCTTGCAAAACATGAGCTGATGTATTCAATCATGTTTCTGCCAATATCTTCCTGGAGAAGATTCCAGTTTTACTGTAGTTTAATTTCTTCAGAGTATTTTGGTTTGGCATGCTGAAATAGAGAGATCTGTTATCAGCCTTTTCTCCCCTGTCTTTCCCACCCCCTTTTATTATTTCCTTTTCTTCTATTAACATAAATGTCAAAGGGAATGGGTCTGCTGAGGTTTTTTTTTCATGCATTTAAATCTAAGTTACTTTCACCTTCCTTACAAGTAAATAAGTGAGCAGTTTATCATTACCAGTGCTTTGTGTGTTTGTGTGTGTGTGTGTGTGTGTGTATTGAAAAAAGACCTGAAAGCATGAATAGAACAGATGACTCCACCATACTATCAATTATCTGGAAGACTGCACTCACAAACAAAAAAATATCCACACCACAAGCCAAGCAAAAAGCTGGGCACAAACAGACCCCCCTGATACCTCCAGCTCAAACACATCCCAACCAGGCACCCAGATGAAACCTAGCTTCCTAATAAATGATAACCGTCCATTTACCTGAAGCCAAGCTGCACTAAAAGCCTCCAATACAGGAAACACAATGTTGCCAGCCAATCAAGACAAAAAAAAACACAACAAAACAGACAGAAGATATTAGAAACACCAATCAAGCAGAACACAGAAAACTCCAAGACCAATAAACACAGACCAAGACTCCCAACCAATCAGGATGAAGAAAAAACCATTCTGGCACAGTAGTAGGCTAGCCCCAAATTTAAAACAGAAATGGCTGTGAAAGTCTGACTTACAGACGAACACAACACAGAAGCCTGATGATGGCAGATGAGATTCTGCCGAAACGTTGCTACAACTTTAAAAGCACAACTAAAAACAAATCTAAACTAAAAACCCAAACAAAGCTGAATACCATACATGTAAGTTCCCAGGAAAACTTAAGAAAACAAATATATATATATATATATGCTGTTTAGCTTCCTTCGGGTATTATCCCACGTCATTGTAGTTCTGTTAAAGTTGTAGCAACGTTTCAGCAGAATCTCATCTGCCATCATCAGGCTTCTGTATGGATATGGGTCTTACAGCTCCTGGTTTTAAATTTAAAAGACCTGAAAGCATGAATAGAAGAGATGATTCCACCAGACTGTCAATCATTTGGAAGCCTGCACTCTCAAATTGAAAGATCTCCACACCACAAGCCAGGCCAACACCTGGGCACAAACAGACTCCCCCTGATACCTCCAGCTCAAAACACCCCAACCAGGCACCCAGATGAAACCTAGCTTCCTAATAGATAATAGCTGTCCTTGTAATCTCCTGGGTCGTTTGTGTTTTGATCTCTTTTCCATTAGCCTCCTGTGTAGTAATGGTTTGTGTAATGGGTTGTGTGATAACCTTGTGAATTTTATTGCTGTGGTGACCTTGGTCTTTTGCTGTGATTTCCTGGGTCGTTTGCTGTGTTGCAACTTCTTGAGTTCTTGTGGTGTAATTTACTGAGTTTTCTGATGTGATATCTGAGCAGGTGGCTGTGATACAGCATTCTGGGTTTTGGTCTGGCTTCGAGTTTGGGGTCTGGGCGTGTGTCATCTTGTTTCATTTTGGGGTTTGGGGGTACAACAGCTGGTGAAGCAGCCGTGGTCTGGTTTCTGGACAGTGGTTTTCCTCTGTTTATAGGATGGGTTTGGGCCTGGGTCTGATGAGGGGGATTGGCAGTGGTGTCCTGTGTTGTTTTGGGTCTAATGTTGGTTTTCGTGGCTAGGACTCATTTGTTGGTGAGGGCTAGTTTCCAGATGTCTGGTAGGAAGGAGGTATTGTCCCGTTTATTCATGTTATGGGGGTGTTTCTCAATTTCAATGGCTTCCCTGGTTATTCTCTTGCTGGAGTATTCAGTGCTGGATATTAATTTGGTTCCTTCGAAATTAATTTCATGTCCTGTGGCTTTAAGGTGCTGGAAGAGGGAGGAAGTATTTTCTTCTCTTCTGACTGCATTTTTGTGTTCTGCAATGCATGCATTTACTCTCCTGTTGGTTTGTCCAATGTATGTGGCTGGACAATTGTTGCATGCAGAGAGACAGAGAGAGAAACAGAGACAGAGACACACACAGAGAGACAGAGAGACTTTGGAATATTTTGTGTTCTGGATTGAGCTAAGGATAGTAAACTGCTTACGAAAGAAGTAGTAGAAATAAAAATATTTTCCTGTGATACTTTCCCTTTTCTTCCTTTTCTTTTCCTCCTGATTATTTGATGAGTGAGGTATCATCTTTGTCTCCAATCAGATGGCTAGGTGGACCATGGTTGTTTTGTGTGTGATAAGATGGAAAAAGAGATAAAAGTACAGTACGTGTATGAAACCCTTCACACATATTTATTTCTGTATTTATTCAGTGATTGCATTTATACAATATATTACTTTTTTCCTAAGAGCTCAGGGTCATGCAGATAGTTTTCCATCTCCCTGGTTTATCTTCTCAATAACCCTGAGAGATAGATTTGATTTGGAGATAACAAATTGACATTGGATTCAGATTTAATATTACTGTTTGAATTATCAGAGGGAATGTACGAATTCTTCCATGCTGGAGCTTGGTGGGTGTTTTGGGACCAATTGTTTTCACTCATCCATCTATCTCAATCTATCTCAAATTCTTATGGTAAAGTTAAAGTGAAGGAAGCCTCTTGTGCACACCAACTTGAGTTCTCAACAACATGGCATAAATGCAATCAACCAATCATTATGTGATAGAAATAGAGCTGGATACTAGTAACCTTCCATAATTCTTCATGGCATTTGAGACCTTAAGAACTCTTCCTTAAAGCACCATAGCTCATTAAAGGCCCTGTCACACTGCCCAACGGATGCAAAATATTTGTAAAAAGGACAAAGCGGACGAGAAAAATGTTCCATCCGTTGTTATCCGCTCTCAAAAGGGGCAAAAATGTGCATAACCAGAGCGGATAACACAGAAAGGAACGGATGGGGGGAGGACGCAGAGCGGATGGAAAACGGATGCAGAGCGGAAGCCTAGCGGATGGAAGCAGATGAGAGCGGATGGCACAACCGCTAGGCTTCCGGGGGACCTCGGCAAAGTGGATGCGGAATGGATACAGCGGATGCAGAGCGAATGCCGAGCGGATGAAGTGGATGCACAGCAGAAGCCTAGTGGATGCAGTGCATTCACTGTGCATGCGGGGGAGATTTATTGCGTCAGCCCGGCAGATATAAAGGGAAGCAGCTTGGAAGCAGGTCACCATTCAGAGGAAAGACCTGCATCCAGACACATTGAGTGCCTTGCCAGCCTGACCTGCCTGCATGCCTGCCTGCCAGCCTTGCTGCTAGCCTTGCTGCCTGCCTTGTTGCCTGCCATCCTGCCAGCCTCCCTGACAGCCTTGCTGTCTGCCTGCCTGTCAGCCTCCCTGC
This sequence comes from Laticauda colubrina, assembly GCA_015471245.1. Lineage (NCBI taxonomy): Eukaryota > Metazoa > Chordata > Lepidosauria > Squamata > Elapidae > Laticauda > Laticauda colubrina. Next base: position 13,317,932 of record BLBF01000042.1, on the reverse strand, counting down.
CAACTTTGCTGTCTGCCAGCCTTGGTGCCTGCCTGCCTGCCAGCCTTGGTGGCTGCCTGCCAGCTTTCATGACTGCTTGCCTGCCAGCTTTCCTGCCAGCTTTCCTGCCAGCCTGCCTGCCAGCCATGGTGCCTGCCAGCCTCCCTGCCAGCCAGCCAGCCAGCCAGCAACCCCACAACCATGGGGAAGAAGAGAAAGCCTCGGCCATCTGCTGCCAGCCCTGGCAAGAGTGACAGGGCCACCCTCCCTCCCCCTGGCCCTCCCTCTGCTTCTGCTGGTGCTTCTGTAGCATGGGCTCGCTCTTCGGCGGTTGACGCTTCTTCTGCTTCTGCTTCTGGAGGAGCTGCTGCTTATGGCGGTGGTGCTTCTGCTGGTGCATACTCTGCTGATGCTGCTTCTGGCAGTGGTGCTTCTGCTGGTGCTTAATGCCCTGTCACACTGCCCAACGGATGCAAAACGGACACAAAGGATGAGCAAAATGTTCCATCCGTTGTTATCCGCTCTCAAAAGGGGCAAAAATTTGCATTACCGGAGCGGATAACACGGACGGGGGGAGGACGCAGGGCAGATGAAAAGTGGAAGCGGAACGGAAGCCCAGCAGATGGAAGCGGATAAGAGCGGATGGCACATCCGCTGGGCTTCCGGGGGGGCCTCAGCAAAGCGGACGCAGAACAGAAAGAGCGGATGCAGAGCGGACGCCGAGCGGATGAAGCGGATGCACAGCGGATGCACAGCGGATGAAGCGGATACAGAGCGGAAGCCTAGTGGATGCACAGTGGAAGACAAAAGGATGCTTGCATTAATTGTGCATGCAGGGGGGGGTGCATTGCGTAAGCCACGCGGATATAAAGGGAAGCAGCTCGCACGTGGCCAGCATTCGGAGGAAAGACCTGCTGCAGGATAGATCGAGTCCTGCCCTGCCTGCAAGCCTGCCTGCAAGCCTTGCTGCCAGCTTTTCTGCCAGCCTGCCTCCAAGCCTCCCTGCCAGCCAGTCTGCCTGCCAGCCTTGGTGCCTGCCTGCCTGCCTTCCTTCCAGTCTTCCTGCCAGCCTTCTTGCCAGGCTTCCTTCCAGGCTTCCTGCCAGGCTTCCTGCCAGCCGTGGTGCATGCCAGCCTCCCTGCCAGCCTCCCTGCCAGCCAGCAACCCCACAACCATGGGGAAGAAGCGAAAGTCTCAGCAACCTGCCGCCATCCTTGGCAAGAGGGACAGGGCCCCCTCCCGCCCCCTGTCCCTGACTCTGCTTCTGCTGGGGCTTCTGCTGCTCAGGTTCGCTCTTCTGGTGCTGGAGTTTCTGCTGAAGCTGCTCCTGGCGGTGGTGCTTCTGCTGCTGCGTACTCTGCTGAAGCTGCTCCTGGACCTGCTGGTCGTGCTGGTCGTGCTGGTCCTGCTCGTGCTCCTGGACTTTCTCATACTGCTTGTACTGCTCGTGCTCCTGGTCTTGCTCGTCCTGCTCATCCTGCTCGTGCTCCTGGTCCTGCTGGTGCTGCTGGTCCTGCTGCTGCTGGGGCTGCTGGGGCTCCTGGTGCTTACTCTGCTGCTGATGATCCTGGTCCTGCTGATCCTGCTGCTGCTGCTGCTGCTGATGATGATGATGATCCTGCTGCTGCTGCTGATGATGATGATCCTGCTGGTGATGATAATGATGATGATGATGATGATGATGATCCTGCTGCTGGTGGTGGTGGTGGTGGTGTGGAGGAGCAGCCCCTACCACCTGGGAGCCCCTCAGATGAGGGCCCATCTGGTCTTGCCAAAGGGAGGAAAGAGCCGTATGCGGGACAGGAGAGGAGGCAATACTCCATTGAGGAGGAACACGAGGATGAGGTGCTGGAGTGGCTGAGAGAGAATGACTATCTGTAGCGGAAGGGACACCGGCTGTACAGGGACACCAAAAGGAAGCAGGGTTACACTTCGGAGGTGCTCCTTGGCTGGTGGAAACATATGCACACCTGGTACGGGAAGCTGCACCTGAAAAAATCTGGCCAGGCCACGGTTAAGCTGACGGACAGAGAGACCTACGTCATGGCCAGGTGCAGCTTCCTGGAGGGTGAGATCCGCCACCGAGGAGCAGCAGCAGCCCCTCTCACGACCCTCTCTCTCTGGCAGCCTGCTGAGAGCCAGTCCTAATCCAGCTGAGAGTCAGCTCCTGTCTCCAGGCAGGTTTCTGTGGAGCGTGCCATGGCGGAGAGCCCGCGGACAGCTGTTGTAACGGTGGTGAAGTACGTGGAGGACTCCCTGGTGAGGTGGGAGAAAGGAGACATCGAGTCCACCACAGTCGTAGCTGCATCCACCCCCCCAGCTCCACCTCCACAGAAAGGCAGAGAGCCAGACAGCAGGAGGGGCAGAGCCACACTCTCCTGCTGGAAATCAGGGACACCATCCGCACCAGCATAGATCTCCTGTCTCAGCTGGTCAGCACCGACTCCTCATCCTCCAACCGCAAGCCCTTCCTCACCTATGTCAACCAGACCCTCAGGAACATGGAGGAAGCCCAGTCCCAGGTGGTGAAGGACCGGATCACGGAGCTGCTTCACAACCCTCCAGATCCAGAGGAACCTGCTCCCACCCTGTCCAGGTATGCTCCTCCACCTCCACCCCAGGTGATGTCCCTCCTATTCCAAGGCTTCCCACAGCCACTCACCTTCCAGGGCTATGGATACGAGGAGGTCCAGCAGCACAGGCAGCAGCCCTTTCCAGTCCTGGCACAGAGTCATCGGGCGACACCATTGCCACCGGTTCCACTGATGCCACCGATGCCACCCACGACAATGATGCCACCGACGACAGCGATGCCACCTATGCCAGTCCTCACCCAGCTGCAGACCAGACAGCCCCACTACACTACACTACACCCCACCTCCACAGCACCTGGACCCTTCACCCCTGAGACTGGGCACATATCCGAGTGACTAATAAGAGTGCCAGAGACTGGGTAGCTGGCTACCTGTGGACTTTATTTGGACACTTGAGTTGGGTCATTTTTCTTTTACAGCTTGTTCTTCAAGAAAGTTTATCTTTGATTCACACACTTGCTTCATTTCTTTTTTTTAATAAAGTCTTGGTGGAAACTTTTAGAATTGTTTTAAGCCTTTGCATGCTTGTGGGATGGGTTAAGATAGCAGTGGGATGGGCAGGGATACCTTTGGGATGGGTAATAGCTGTGGGATGGGTAAGGATAGCAGTGGGATAGATAAGCTCCAGTGCAAGCATAGTGGGACTGTATGGTCCATCCTCCCTGGTGCCACACCTATGGCCCTTTATTATCAATAATAATGTAATAATCATCCACACATGTCAACACATACACAACTCTTTATTAAATGCCCTGTTCATTGTAGGCCCACCCAACATACATGGCCCAATCTCATCCATGTGATGAGACAGACTGAAGGAAGCACCCATTAATCATCTATCATTCTGTCTTGCCACTCCACTGCTCCAGCTCTGGAGTTGCACCAGTGTCTCAGGAGGTTGCGCTGCTTCTTCCCTTCACGTGAGGCTCTGTTGGGGTCTTGCACATCCTGAGTGTCTATTAGGTTTCACCCTTGCCTCCATTCCCCAGGTTCCATGTCCCCATTGCCTTGTTGGAGGTCCACGAGCCTGTTCTGCAAGACTGGGTAGCGGGTGCACATGAGATTGTGCAGGATGCAGCAAGCTTCCACAATCCTCCTCACGGTCTCTGGGCGATGCTGCATGGTGGTGAGAAGTACCTGGAACCTGTTGGCCAGGATGCCAAAGGCGTTCTCCACCACCTGACTTGCCTTGAACAGCCTGTAGTTGAAGATCCTCTCTTCACGGGTGAGGCATCTGGAAGTGTAGGGCTTCTTGAGGTAGGTACTGAGGGAGAAGGCATCATCCCCCACGATGAAGTAGGGCACATCTTGCGTGTCGTTGGGCAGGGGGTCTGGATCTGGAAAGCCCATGATGAGGTTGCGTTCCAGCCCCACCTTGAGGTCACTGGCATTGTATACCTGGGCATCTGAACATGAGCCGCTGCCTGAAGCATCAATGTACATGAACTTGTAGTCAGCATCGACAATGGCAAAGAGGACGATGCTGAAGAAGCCATTGTAGTTGAAATAAGTGGACCCTGACTTGGTTGGTACTTTGCAGGCTACGTGCTTGCCATCTATGGCTCAAACAGTGTGTGGGAAGTTCCACTTCTGATACCACTGCTCTGCAACTTTCTTCCATCCTTCTTCAGTGGAGGGGTACTGGAGGAGCTCCTCCTTGTATTCTTCGATCATGGCCCGCACCACTTCTCTGACCACAATGCTGATGGTGTTGTGTGGCACCCTCCAGCCATACTGCATGCTCCTGTAGGTGGTCCCTAAGGCCAGGTGGCACAGAGTCAGTGCCACCTTGAGCTCAGATTCCACGCTGGGCCGGAAGTTGGTGTTTGCCTTGGTCAACCTGGGTATCGGCTGCTGCACAACTTCATCAAACATGGCTGGAGGCATCCTCATGAAGTTCTGGAATGCCCGAGTGTCTTCGTTCCTGAGCTCCACCATCAGCTTGTTGTACAGTCCGTACTCTGCTCTTCTCCCGATCCATCTTCGGACCCAGACGCTTCTTGGCCACCTCCTTTTCTTCCCATAGTAGTGTTCAGAGAGCCTGGAGATGGCTTCGCACGGTTGCAGAAGGATGATGGCTGCCCAAACGACTGTGTACGATCCACGGTTGACATGACTGGATGCTGTGGAAGAGGAAGAGTCAGATGAAGGCTGCAGAAGTCTGCACAGCTGGGCTGCTGGTCTGAAAGTGAGATGCAGACGAGTTGCACCCCCTTTTTATAGGCAGTATAGGTGTCCCTTTACATCCTCTAGGCATCCTCTAGGCATCCTCTCGGCATCCTCTAGGCATCCTCTAGGCATCCTTGATATCCGAGATAGGTCCCCTCTGTGAACGTTTTTTCCATTTTAAACGCTTTGTTTCTGTACTGTATCCATTCTGCATCAGTTCTGCATCCATTCTGCGTCCATTCCGCTTCCTCCCTGAGTCCGAGCGGATGCGAGTTGCGTGGATGCGAGTTGCGCGGATGCGGAACGGATGCCTAGCAGATATAGTGTATGCGTAACGGATGCAGAATGGATTCGTAGCGGATGCCTAGCAGATGCAGAATGGACGAATTGGATACATTTTCCAGGCAAAAGTTTTCAGCAGCTCAAAACTTTCTGAGCGGATGAAACGTCAATAAACGGATGCTGGACGGATAGAGAGGAAGCAAAATGGAGGCATTGAGTACATCGCATTTTCCAACGGATGGCAAGCTTTTTTGTCCTGGTCCTGCAGGGGCTGCTGCTGCTGCTGCTGATGATGATGATGATCCTGCTGGTGCTGGTGCTGGTGCTGCTGCTGCTGATGATGATTATGATCCTGCTGGTGATGCTGCTGCTGATGATGATCCTGCTGTTGCTGCTGCTGGTGGTGATGTGGAGGAGCAGCCCCTACAACCTCGGGGCCCCTCTGATGAGGTCCCATATGGCCCTGCAAGAGGGAGGAAGAGGCAGACACTTGATAGGGAGAGGAAGCAATACTTCATTGAGGAGGAACACGAGGATGAGGTGCTGGAGTGGCTGAGAGATAATGACTATCTATGGCGGAAGGGACACCGGCTGTACTGGGACACCAAAAAGAAGCAGGCTGCTTGGAGAGAGAAGGCAGGGAGCCTGGGCTACACATCGGATGTGCTCCTCGGCTGGTGGAAGCACATGTACACCTGGTACGGGAAGCTGCATCTCAAGAAATCAGGCCAGGCCACGGTTAAGCTGACGGACAGAGAGACCTACGTCATGGCCAGGTGCAGTTTCCTGGAGGGTGAGATCCGCCACCGAGGAGCAGCAGCAGCCCCTCTCATGACCGTCTCTCTCTGGCAGCCTGCTGAGAGCCAGTCCTCTTCCGGCCGAGAGTCAGCTCCTGTCTCCAGGCAGTTTTCTGTGGAGTGTCCCACGGCGGAGAACCCGCAGACAGCTGTTTTAACCATGGTGTAGCACGTGGAGGACTCCCTGGTGCAGTGGGAGAAAGGAGACGTCACGTCCACCACAGCCCTACCTGAATCCACCCCCAGCTCCACGTCCACAGAAAGGCAGAGAGTCAAACAGGAGGGGCAGAGCCACACTGTCCTGCTAGAGATCAGGGACACCATCCGGACCAGCGTAGATCTCCTCTCTCAGCTGGTCCATACCGACTCCTCATCCTCCAACCGCAAGCACTTCCTCACCTATGTGAACGAGACTCTCACGGACATGGTGGAACCCCAGTTCCAGGTGGTGAAGGACCAGATCACTGAGCTGCTTCACAACCCTCCAGACCCAGAGGACCCTGCTCCCACCCAGTCCAGGTCTGCTCCTCCACCCCAGGTGAAGTCCCTCCCATTCCAAGCCTTTCCACAGCCCCTCACCTAACAGGTTACGGCTACCAGCAGGTCCAGCAGCACAGGCAGCAGCCCTTCCCAGTCCAGGCACAGAGTCATCGGATGTTGTTAGGGATAACATTGTTTACCCTAACTGGTTTAGGTGAAATAATAACTATGAATCATAGTTAGTG
>BLBF01000042.1:13293609-13304635 GCA_015471245.1 Laticauda colubrina | reverse complement strand
GAAGGAAGGAAGGAAGGAAGGAAGGAAGGAAGGAAGGAAGGAAGGAAGGAAGGAAGGAAGATAGGAAGATTTTCTCTGTAATGATGATATGTAATAGAAATCAGGAAGCATATATTCTTTGGTGTGGCTCATGTCCTATGGAGCACTACATCTCCCAAAATCTGGAGGTCCCAACCTTCCCAGCCCTTTGCAAAGTGTTCAAGACTCGGGTCTTTTTTTTTTTTTTTCTCACTGGCCCAGGATACCATGTGATCCTGTTTGGAAATGGTAATTTTTACATTTTTTTTTGTTTTTACTCTATGAAGGAAAGTTACTTTTAATTGTCTTTATTATAGTATTTATTTTATTGATTGTTAGCTACCTTGAATCATCTGTCAATTGCATATCCATATAAATTATGGTGAATGGAATAAATATGACAATCAAAATGAAGTCTGCATGTTTTCCCTCACTGTCTGACTTCATCTTTTTCTCTAGACCCATCAGACTCAAATTGATCTGCCCTGTCCAACATAAAGCTTCCCGACCACAATCCCATCTAAACCAAAGAACAGAAACCTCCTCATCACCTTACAGTATAGCCCAAGACACCCCTGCCAACTTGGAGAACTGCAATCTAGAGAAACCCCAAGGCTCTATCTGCCATCATGAACCTTGATAGTGCAGTGGTTAGAGTGCAGCATTGCAGGCTACTTCTGCTGACTGTAGGCTGCCTGAAATTTGGTAGTTCAAATCCTACCAGGCTCAAGACTTCAGCCTTCCATCCTTCCGGGTGGGTAAAATGAGGACCCAGATTGTTGGGGACAATATGTTGACTCTGTAAACCACTTAGAGAGGGCTGCAAAGCAGTCTAAATAATTATAGTATAATATATAATAGTCTATTGTTCTTGCTATCAGCTGATGACCTCTACATTCCATCTCCTTTAACAATCCATTTCTCCAGCTCTGCTACCCATCTGACATTTTGTATTGTTAGCCCATTTTGTGTAATAATACTTCAAGTATGATGACAAGGACCTACCTACCTTTCCCAAATTGGCCAATAAATCAGATCCCTATGACTTCATACCTTGTAACCCTCGACATCTATACAAATATTTGCTTTTCCATTGTTTGGGGTCCTTTCATTCTAAAGCAGGAACACAATAAAGTTTAGTTCTTCTCAGCCTTGGGCTCCTTCAGACTGAATCTATAATAAAATCTGACAAATAAAATAATTCTGCTTTTCACGCCACAAAATTAGGCCTATTTTTATGCTTAACAATATATCCTTCAAGAATCATAAGTCTGGGGAAGTTGTTTTGAGAGTTATCCTTTCTTTTAACAACTTATCTATTTTGAATTATTTCAAACTGTTATTTACCTGGAAAGCCGCGATTTCATCCTTTGTAGATACTTTTTCCTTTGGCAATGCCAAAATATAATATAAGATTGGCAGTACCAATTGAAGGTTCTCCCCTTCAATAAATACATATTCCTTTAATCTGTTCTTTGAAATAATGCCATCAATGATATAAATGTTAAGATTGCAAAAATTGATTTGGCATCTTCAAGATAACTCACATTTCTATATGAATCTTATTGTTCTTGCCCTCAGCTAAATTAAGGATTTTATACATTTTTATATTTAGATTCAGAAGTAGCAGCACTTTCCCAGAGAATACTGTAAAAGTGCATTCTGTATGAGAAATTCAGAATGATGAAGAAATTCAAACTGATTCCAGTTTAGCTCACCAAGTCTCCAAATAAATAAACTTTAATTTCCAAATTCTCCCATATTTCCCCTAAATATTGGGGAGGCAAGTCAAAGGACAAGAAGGAGATGGAGAAAGAGAAGTAGACTTGCAGTCCATGTTTCATACAAGTACTGCAATTCTTGGAGGGTTATAGATTAATACCATTAGGACTATGCAAAGCTGTAGAGACAGTTTTCTGGAGTGGTTAAGGAATCAGGCTAGTGGCTAAAGAACCAAGCTCATTAATTCTAATCCTGTCTTGGTCACAAAGCCAACTGAGTAACCTTGGGCCAGTCAGTCTCTCTTAGCTCTAGGAAGAAGGCAATGGCAAACCACTCCTGAAAACTTGCCAAGAAAATTGCAGGGACTTGTCCAGGAAGTTGCCAGAAGCCAACACTGACTTGTAGGCTATGAAGTGTTGTTTTCCTTCAATGTAAAACCAAGTTAATACCTTGCTCCACATTTCTCCAGTGGTTTCCTACAGCATTTCATAGAGAGGGAAAAGGCTTCTGTGGAGGAAGAGGATTTCAGCATAATACAAAGTGCTCAAAGGGGTAAATTGAATTGTTGCTCTGTCTTGAAGAAGCAAGTAGTGTTTCTGTAGCAAGAACAATTGCACCTGATTTACATAAACCCATATTAAGAAACAATTTTCTTGACCATGGCTTACTGAATCTTAATATTGATTGAAAATTGGAGGAATTCTGAATTCAGATTTTTCAATATTGTTAAGCTGCAATCTTTAGTTATTTGCCCTCACTTTGTTGGGAAGAATTATCCTGTCACCACAATCTAAGCATCTCAGATTCAAAACTCAACATTTCTAATCTCCCAAATGCTTGGTGAGTAATCATCCCCCAAACTGTATATTTTCTTGCCTTGTTGCATTATCAGTTATAAATAAAATGTATCAGGCAAATATATGTATCCCAAGAGTCTTAAATTTGAACAATTATTAATGGGTTTAATGTCAGGGTTTACATAAGGCAATCTTCAATATTGTTGTATGTAAGTGTGAAGAAATTATAAACACTTGACATTTAAGAAGTTGATATTGCTTGGTATCCTTCTATATAGAGACAGAGAACAATCCATTAATTTCATATTCCACCTTCCCTTCTTTTCCCATTGTCTGTAAACAGAGAACTTTGCATTATAAAATATTTGAAAGCAGGAAAACAAAACACTGGATATTAAGTTCCTAAGTCAGATGAAAGATACATTTTAATGCAAACCACGATTGACACATATATTTATAACAAAAGTATTAAGGGAAATTGGATAAAAACATGAATGTATTACAGAAATTTGTGTTCAAATTGCTAGTTATTGCAGAATAATATGCATTAAGAGAGTGGGTGGCATATACATTTTCTGTATAAATTACATATACATGTCATGTATTGTCGAGACTGAAGACTTTGTTCAAAATAGGCTGTCAACCTTGAAGCAAACCTGGCTGAGGCCATCTTTGAGGCTTCAGGGTTGCCACAAGGCAGAAGACGGGATAGGGAGGGGGGAAATTTGATCGCTGGAGTATGTAGTCAAAACAAAAAGTGTTCCTGTGGGAACCAAGGACATTCCAACAGGTGCTGGGGTTACCAAGCAACCAGCCAGCACTTCTATTGGACAAAGTAACTGATGACTTGGGGGGAAGGGGAAACTTTCACTTTTTAATTAGGTGAAGACTGTGGGAACTTTCAGAGTTGGTTTTTACCAGTTGTGCCAATATGATGTATCCAATAAATTGGGGTTTTTTTTAGGAATATGCATGCCTCGGAGTTCTGCTTTCTATGGGTGCATTACTTGGAACACTGACATAGGCCATTAGCAGAATGTGCTAAGAACTGAAGCTGATTATAGCAATATCAACTCAGATAAGATTTATCTCTGTTTTGTTTTGGCTAAATATTCCAAGACACCTTCCTACAACTTTGAGCCAAGCCAGTTTTTGGGATTATAATTCCTGTAATCTTGTCCCAAGTTTGGAGAGACTGATGATTGAGACATTTCCTGCCTATTAAATGGTGGGGCTATGACTCATATGAATTTGTTCCAGTACCCTTCAATGGAACAACTTTCATTGCCACCATTACCCAAAGTCAAATAAAGGTTACAAAACAGTAAAAATATTTATCTACACATAATATATTGTCCACTACAAAGTAGAATGGTTAAAAATCAAATGAAAGGGATTAAAAACTGGATATGAGTCAGCTGACATTATAATGTAACTACATAACTGTTCTTGACCCAAATGCTCATTCACATTTCTATTTTGCCTTAACAATAATCAGGCATGCTTGCCTCAAGAGCAATTTTCAAAATTGCCTTTTAAAGGGATGAAGCAAACGAGTGTTTTACTTAACAGAAGATATTGTTTTATTTAGTCATTATTAATAAAGATGGCAAATCTGATTATTTCATTCTGAAAGATGTGTTCCTGTTAAGGATGCAAGGACTAACTATGCTGGCACCATTATAAGGATTATAAAACTCCAAGATAGGTAATCAGTATTCTCAATTTACCAGGTATGCAACCCTTTGGTTTATACAATGCATTGGCTCCCCAAATCTCAAGCAGGAATCAAATCCAGGCAGATAAAACACAAATCCTGTTTTAATGTAACATTCTGCACCCAGATTTATAAACCATGTAATGGTTTAACATGACTTATATTTGAGAAACTGATAAGACAGGAGATCCTTTAGCAATCTGAGCCACAAACTATTCAATCTGGTGGTAGTCTAATCAGTATATTGTATCAACCTATACATGACCAGGATTATCTCTCACTGTTTTTCAATTGTCATTCATTTTCTAAAGCAAGGCCTAAATATGTTGTAATGGTAGAGAGGATTCTTGCAGAATGCCATTTAGACTACTTTTAGTGGGATCAATAGCAAGGACAGCATTCTTCAGCTTTAGAGTCTGAAGAAGGTTTTCTTGCCTCTGACAAAGAGATCTTCTAAAAAAGGCAATCTTTAAGTGGCCCTCTTTTGCAGACTAACTTTAGATGCTAATTACTTAGATAAAAAGAATTGCCAATGATACTGAAACTCTAGTTACAATATCAAAGGGGATTTTGAGCCATTTTCTTAATGTTATGTTATTGTGAAGTCAATAAATCAGTTGGTGGACAATTCTCCTGAAGTTCCAGCAGTTTAGAAAATAGTGAGGTCTTTCAAAATTTCACTCTTTTCTCAAATTTTCAATGATCAAAACTGGGACAATTGAATCAGTAAGACAGTTCAAAAAAAAACTCTTGTGAAAAAGAATTTTTTCTTTTTTTTTTACAAGAACTGACTTGGGTAGTTAGGTCTTTCTTACAGAATCATAAAGATCCAACTCCATGATCATTTCAGAAAGTCAAACTGAAACACTCCAGAGAGGCTGTCTTCCTTCTACTTGATTGGTTTTACTATCAAGTTGCTCCTCTTATTCAAAAAGTTCTTATAACATCTAATTGGAATCAGCTGCCCTGTAACTGAAATCCAATATTTACTGTACTGCACTGGAGAGTGAGAATGAATAGGTCTTGACCTACTGAAAAGTAACATTCTTTTTTTCATTCTGCTAAATTAAATTATATAGACAAGCAGTTTCCTTACCATTAGAAGCCAGTCCAAGTCATTCATGTGAAATCAATAATCAAATAATCGAATAATAATAGAGCCAACTATAGAATTGTTCTAAAAATAAGAGCAAAATGTTATGTATATGCTTCCGTAAACTGAAAAATCTAATAAATTTGTTTTTACAATTCCTTAATTAATGGCTTTATTACTTAATTCCAGAAATCCATATTGTGGTCAAATATACTCAGAGTTTACATACTTAGCTGGCTCCAATTAAAAACAAGACGTTCTTAGTCCTGGAGATATTTATAGAAGTTTGCTTTCTTTCAGGGAGACTCCCAAACAAATGTTCATTCTCCAGGAAGATTTTGTATGTAGCTGATGGGAGACCAGCAAAAGGGAGAGGAAAAATCAGAAAAGCTTTTTACTAATGGTGTAAGTAAGCAAGCAGAATTGGTGACAGTCAGAAGCAATCCATACAATTTGTGAACAAGAAATGAAAATGGAGGAAGTGCTGTTGTTATTTTTATGGAGATTCTCATTCATCCAGCTCATGGTTGTCCCACAGTGGAGTTTCTTTGTTTTTTCTTGAAATGTTTCTCTTCTCATCCAAGAAGCTTCTTTAGCCAATTCATCCAGGAACTGAAGAAGCTTCTTGGATGAGAAGCAGAATATCTTCAAGGAAAAACAGAGAAACTCCAGTTGCCTCTTGAAAAAGCACCTTTGGGACAACCATGATCTGGATAAGAGAATCTCCATAGAGATTTAGCTATGTTGTTACTATGTTAAAAGTAACCATCCCTGTTCAGAAATCCAAATTAATGATGTAGATGGTGCAAATTCTGTCTTCTCTGACTATTTATACCCCACCTTAAGAATCAAACTTAAAAATTCCATAATAAAAACCAGAAATCCCAAATAGAACCCTTCATTTAGAATGATAATGTCTTATTCAAGATTTAGATGACTTAGTACTTTAAATAGAAAACATAAGAGAATCATTTTTTATTTTACTTTATTGAAGTTATTATAAGAATAATTAAAATATATAAAGGCAGAACAACTTAAATTAATCAAACCAATGTAAAATTATCTTGCCTATATTTCCTGGGCTAGACAATTGTTTTGTTTTTAGAGTGAATCAGACATCATTCTTTCTTATTTTTGAAACTTTAATTATGTATTCTAATTGTTTCTTAAAATGTTCTTTCAACAGACAATAGTGGGACAATCAGCAAAGCATTTATCTAACCTACTTTTATTTCTTAGATAAGCTGCTGTAACTTTTGAACCTGGAAAGCAAATTGACTCACTTTTTTTACTAGGTGGCACATCACTAATACCACAAAAGCACTGCTGATTGGGTATTTTTTCTTGAAACTAAACTGAACTAAATTTTCATCTAGTGATCTTTCAGTGAATAAATTACATGGAGTGTCATTATACTGACTTTAATTTTTTAAAGAACATCCTAAGAGAAGTTCTGCTCTTACTTGCTAAACTTTGCTTTTCCTGTCCTAAACATGATACTGACAAGCAGAAGAATCTTTGTTAAATAAGACAAGAAACAGATATAAGATTGTGGTTGGCATCTACTACTATCCAACTAGCCTAGAAGAATATGTGTATAAAGCCTTCCAAAAGTAACCTGAACATATTTCAAAGTGGCATGAACCCAAAGGGATTGGAGAATGAAATTATTCTGGTATCATTTGGGTGGCAAATTCTGCAAATCTTAATTCTTTCAGGAAATTGCAGGAACAGGGTATATTTAGTCTATAGAAGAGAAGGACTGGGGGGGGGGGGGGCATGAGAGCAGTGTTCCAAAATCTAAGAGCTGTCAGAAAAAAGAGGGGGACAACTTATTCTCCAAAGCACATTAGGGCTGGACAAGGAGAGATCCAACCTAGAATATGGAGATATTTCCTGACAGCGAGAACAATCAATCAATGGAACAGAAGTTGCCTTCAGAAGTTCTGGATATATCATCACTGGAGGTTTTTTAAGAAGACTGGATAGTCATTTGTCTGGAATGGTATGGGGTCTCTTACTTGAGCAGGAGGTTGGACCAGAAGACGTCTAAGGTTCCTTCCAACTCTGTTATTCTGTAAATTCATAGATTTCCTCATTAACAACTTCCTCTTTCAGAGAATGGAAGAAGACATAAGAGGTTCTTAGTGTCATACTACTTAATTTGGAAGACTTAAACCAATGTCCAGTACTTTGAAAGATCAAGAACAGGCATATTTGGCATTCCATGCTTGAAAATGAATGACAGCAGCTAAGATAAGTAGAGAAGGGAAACAAAGATGTTGAGAAAATTAGGAGGTGGACCAGCACAGACCATGCAGAAATAGAGGGAGTATCATACACCAGTTTTACCCTACTCACTATACAAATCCCTCCCCTCACCCCAATTTTTCAACTGAAACCCAGACTGTCTAAAATATTCCGCATTTTAATTCTCTGGAAAATTAAACTCTAAAACATAATGTGTTTGCTTTCAATCTTCAAAAAACACATTTGTAATTTTATGTTCATCCCTATGAAAAAGCAATTCAACTTAAAGAATGCATTGGGCTACCTTTTTCAAAGCACTTTTTATGACTTTAGGATTTAGCAAGTAACTTAATGTAGCAAGTAATGCATAAAGGAGCTTCAGTTTAGGGGTTAGGAGTATATAGTTCCTTCATTGCATGAGGTCTCATCAAATGAGAAAATGTAAAGGGACTGGGATAATATTGGGATGATGATCCCAATGAAAAATAAGGGAAGTGGAAAGAATTACTTGGTGGGAAGAGTTATGTAATTAAGTGAGTTATTTTTGTAAAAAAATCTAAGACTGCACAGAACCTCAGATTCTATGTCAAAGCTGCAAGTCATGCAAGAACTAAGATTATACTACCTGAGACTTCTCAGGAAACAACAACTGAATGAAAAACTGCTGGTAACCTTCTACTGCTGCACCATAGAGAGTATCTTAACTTACTGAACCTAGGTATGGTTTGCCAATTGCACAGTGACAGATAGGACAGCACTCCAGAGGTCTTGCAGAAAACCAAGGTGGAACAACAACTGATGACCTCCTTTTATCAGTCCACTGTAGAAAGTGTCCTCCCTTATTGCATTACGGTGTGGTATGCCAGCTTGACAGCCATGGATAGAAGGACATTACAGAGGCTGGTGAGAATAGCACAAAACATCATGGGCTGTCCCCTGCTACCACGAGATGACATCGCAAGGGATCGCTGCCTTAGAAGAGTGAGGAAAATCTTCAGGGATGACTCATACCCGAGTCAACACTTCTTTATTCTCCTACCATTGGGTAGGAGGATATAGAAGCATAACCAGTCACACCAACAGGCTAAAGAACAATTTTTATCCCCTGGGCTGTCAGACTCCTGAATGCAAAATGATCTCATAACAACAAAGTATGCTTGACTTGCAGGGCTGGTGCAACATGCTATATGTTCAAATTGGTGCAATAGAATTGTGTGTTTGTTAGTAAGATTCACTAGGTTAGGGATTTTCTGTCTTTCACTGTAAGTTGTATTGTATTGGGGGGTGCACTAAGGGTGCACTAAGGGTGGCTCAGCCAATCTCAAACTCTACATGTTGTACACTGACAATAAAGGTTTGAACTTGAGTATGACTGTTATGTTTTTTCTGTTTTCTATTTCTATTGTCTGTTTTTATGACAGACATACTTAAAAGAGTATGTTTAAATGTCTAGGGGTTAAAAGATTATAAACTCTTTATTCTCTCCAATACCTCTGATTCAAGAAGCCTAGGACTTAAAAAGAAAGGTATGAAAACAAAACGTAACTGCTTTGGCAAACTTTATGTAAATAATATTTTACTCCAGGGTTAAATAAATCAAAAGAAACATCTGTTCTCATTAGAGCAAATATTGGTGAATTTAAAAGGCCCCAAAATATAAGAATAGATTTCTATATATTCAAGTTATACTTATTTGTGTCCTACTCATTTGCACTGGTTTGTTCAACAACCAACAACTATAGTTCTTGCAAAAATACTGAGGCATTTGAGTAGAGGGGAATTAATTATTTGAAACTAATAATGGGGAAGATTTAAATATTAATGCAAGAGATAAAAAATTGAAAACAGATAGAGGAAAAAGTAGAGTGTAAAATATAACCAAATGTTAAACCTTTTAGAGGATTATGTTCTGTGAGAAACATGGGGAACACTTAATCCTTTAGAATGGAGTTTTACATATTTTTCAGGAGGCATCAATACCATTGTAGACTGGATTATATTCTAACTTCTAAATCACCATTAAATAGAATACAAAGAATAACATTTGGGCAAATTTAAATCATAGATCAGAATCCCATTATAATAGAAATCTAGGCAGTGGGAGATAGCTTATTTTCCTATTTTTGAAAATTTAATTCCAAGTCCATAGATCAGATTATGATCTAGTCATTGATTGAAATAACAGGATTTGATTTGACCTGAATTCCTTCATAAAACAAAGAAATAAAACACAAATTTGAGATATTATTTAAAAAAAAAAATTACTAGGTCAAACATTTATTTTAACCCCACAGGAGATTATATAGCCAATAATGAAAGGAATATATAGGATTATTATTTTAAAAAACTGCAAAATTTATATCAAATAAAAATATTAGAACATAAGATAAAATATGATAGTTTGAATATAATAAAACAAATGCCAGAAAGAGATTTAATACTTTATGTTGGATTATAAAGGGGAAAAAAACCCAAAAAAATTGAATATGAATAAAAATGATGTAATTATTATATCTTAAATAAATTGGGGGTTAGGTCTATTTAAGTGTCCACAGATATTACAATTGTTCACAATTTGTGACTTTTTTGTTCAAAAAAAAACTTTCTAAGTAATTGCAAAGAAGCAGCCATTAAACACATTGCAAAAAGAAGAAAAAACATATCACAGTATAGGTATAGTACAGTTAGTAAAATGATTACCAGAAAATAGCATGAAACAAGACAATTTTCTTTTGTTGGATAAAAGGCAGACTGATGTGTATGATAACAAAATCTATATAGAACTTGAAGCCTAGCCTCATTATAACCTATTATAAGCAGAATATGAAAGGCAACTGGAAGGAATTATGCATTGTAATACAAGACTGGAGAGGCTCACAATATTAGCCTATAACACAACAAGAAACTAGGCAATGATCAGAACTGTTAGGGTTAGGGGTTGCCAGTCTCCAAAACAATAGAGGATGAAACATTTTATAGATCCTTTCCATCTAAGCAGCCCTAAAGAATGAGAAATCAGATATATCCCAGAATTGCAATTTATGATCTAAATAGGAGCCAAAACAAGGCAATGATACAACTATGTAAGAGAAATCAAGGTATCCAGAAAGATGGTTGGCATCAAGCTCAGCCAAGATACCTAAGTCAAAGGTGAAGCAAGTCAACGTAATTGTATCTGTTAAGCCTGGGTTCCCCAACCAGGGTTAGGTAGACAAGCTAAACAGAATGTGCAGCGTTAGTCAGATAGGCACAGAGATAAATGAGTGAGCTAAGCTTGTATGTTTATTAACATACAGTAAAAATAACAGATACGCTTGTGCTATCAAGAATATATTTTATTCCATTATAAGTTAATAGCATAGTCAAATAACAGTCCAATATTATTTACCATGTAGTCAGTCCATTCAGGGGTATTCAGTTAGCAAAGTC
>BLBF01000042.1:13273007-13288609 GCA_015471245.1 Laticauda colubrina | reverse complement strand
TATTATTTCACCTAAACCAGTTAGGGTGAACAATGTTATCCCTAACAGTATCTATTGAATCTGTGTCACAATTACATGAGGCTTGAGTAGCTATTATTTCATAAGAAGAGTTTATTTTGAGGCAAGTGAACTTTTATATTTGTGTTCATCAACAAATGTATCATAACTAAAATGTCTAAGGCTAGGGATTTCCAAAAGGCATATGCCCTAATAACTTCTTACACAGGCAGGATCATGAACAAGCCTATCCCAGATGTCAGCTGGTGATGTAGTCTATTGCGTGAAATGGAATCATGGGGCTATGTATCTAAAATATAAATTAGATAAAATATATACCTGAAATATATCATTATAGGGAAGTATCCACATTATAAAGAAGTATCCACATCTTAAATTATTCCCCAATAAATAACTGTCAGCCAAAAGGCACAAATATCTCCCAAACGTACATATGACTCTAATAGTAGTATTGGGCACCATCTGCAAAGTCAGCCCAGAAACAGTGTAACATAATGATCCAAACAAGAAGATGTACATATCGCAAGATGGATGGATTTGTATATTAAATGGAGTTGAAGATTCCAGATGTA
Organism: Laticauda colubrina; assembly: GCA_015471245.1. Taxonomy (NCBI): domain Eukaryota; kingdom Metazoa; phylum Chordata; class Lepidosauria; order Squamata; family Elapidae; genus Laticauda; species Laticauda colubrina. Next base: position 13,288,019 of record BLBF01000042.1, on the reverse strand, counting down.
GTTAAAAGAGAGCCTCACACAAAATGCATGGCAGTAGTCTGGTAGTGATGCAGTCAAGGCATTCATAGCTATAGCTTGGTCTCGCTCAAGAATGGTCACAGCTGACCCACAAATTGTAATTGTTCACTTGCTTCCCACTTTCAAATCAACAGAGTCAATAAAAAACCTATGGATTAGGAATGAAATTCATCATTAAAATTAAATGCAGAGGGACCATTTAGAAGACTAATTTCTGAAATGCCTGCAGCTTTTACATCTGTCTACTACCTCTCTGTTTGATCTCTCAGAATTGAGTGAAATGGCTTCTTGCTACATCAACAGAACCTGAATTTAAAAAAAAAAAAAAAATTCCATCAAAGCTGTTGGGGTATTCCCCATTAGGAGAGTGAGTGGACGCAGGGAAACACAATGAGAGTAGTGAGGAATAACACACAACCAGCATACAGATACACTGAATAGTAAAATGTAGGTTTTACTTCCTGTAAGTGGGTAAACAAAGTCCAACAAATAGTCCAAATCATACACAGTTAAAGCAGGTAATATTCAATGCAATCAGTCCAGGGATAATCCAAAAACAAAGTTCAGTATCATAAACAAAATTCAGTAAACAGAGTTTGCTAACAGTTTGCAAGACTCACAGCAATTCCAGCAGAACGACAAAAAGTATTAGAGAAAATGCAAGAAGAGAACAAACCAGGTTTCTGGTTCCATTTTATGGCCATCGGAGGAACCTCAGCCAATCATAATTACAGCATTCTCTTAAAGATACTACAGTATTAAATAACTATCCTGGTTTATATATTGCCAACCCAACTGTTAGGTGACTATCATTCATTACAAAAGCCTATAATTTCATAACTTTAGGGGAGAAATGTTAGGGATTTCTTGATTTCCTGTTTCAAGTTTAAGAACTTCAAAATAGCTTCTATAGTTGCCAATGTCTTTCAAGATTCTCAGTAATCCAGGTCATGGTTGTTCCAAAGGTACTTTATCAAAAAGCAACTGGACTTTGTTTTTCCTTGAAGATGTATTGCTTCTCATCCAAGAAGCTTCTTCAGTTCTATAGTTGCCAATATTCAGAGTAGACTCTGCATTTGATTGGTTGAGTACTATTAAGTTTTTGTCAACAATTAGTGACCACGTAGATTTTCTCCATGACAATCTGTCTCTAGACTGGTTTTTTAGATCTTCCAATAAAGTGTCCAGTATAATGAAAATAACTTGGGCCTGGTCATTTGAGAACTCTGGTTTGATTTGTTCAATGATCCTTTTGTTTGTTTGCCAGTTTGCTTGTTTTCTTGGTTGTCCATCGTATTCTCAGAAGTCTTTTCCAACATCAAAGTTCAAAATGATTAAAACTCTTTCTCTTTTGTTTTCTTCATAGATTACCACAGGGAATATCATAAATAGAATACATAGGTAAAAAGTTATCTAAAGCCACAAATTATGATTTGTTATATAAACCACCCAAAGTGAAGATGGTTCAGATTCGCGAAATCTTAATTGCTTATGATTAAGTAGTTCTATTTTTTTTAATCTTCAATAGTGTACAGAAAACATTATCTGCCATAATTATCACAGCAGCAACTCATCATCTGATGAGTTAAGAAGGATGATAAAGAAGGAGTTTGGGAGGGAAGAAAAAAAAGGAGAGCAAAGGAAGAGATAATAATATGAGGTTGTAGAACTGATCCCATGATAGGTAGGTTGATACTGTAAAGAACTGGTGTCTCAGCTTCCTTCCTTCTTTCCCTCCCTTCCTCCCTCCTTCCTTCCTTTCTCTTTCTTCATTTTTGACAAAAATAAAAGGTGGGCATACATCCTGAGATCCAGTTAAAATCATCAATCTGTTACATTGTCAGATCAATTGTGAGGCAATCACAATTAAAAAATAAGCCATAAAGGGAGAATATTTTTTAAAATCCTACGATTAAAATCTTTAGTAACATTATTAAAAGGTTAAGTGAAAGTGTTCTGTATTACATGCAATGTAATGCAAGATTAGGCTGAAGCTTCAGCAATTAAAAATGAAACAGGGCATGTAAACAGAGGAGACAAAAAGCCAGGAATCTTGTCTAACATATATCTTTTTGCGGGGAGAGGTGTAAATAAAAAGGAAACAAGTTATTTAAGAAAACAAAGGGGAAAAAATGTAATCTGAATCAGGCAAAGGAGGTTGGACCTCATCACATGGGAAAATACCCTAATCTCAGCTATTCACAAAGCTAGAACTTTGTGGGATAAAAAGGGGCCATGAAGCCCACCCACTCTTTGAGTCATCTTTGTATTCAGACTGGGTGGCTTTAACCTCTCTAGCTAATGCCTGGAAGCCTAGTTGAGAAGGATGCAGGGGTGGAATTCTCCCGATTTGGACCAGTTCCAGTGAACCCCTTGTTCTGATGATCAGCTAGCTCCAAACCAGTTTTCTCCGATGAGCATGTGGGCCTGCCTGCCTGCCCCTGCTCTTTCTTGTGCTTTATTTTTTTTTTGTTAGAGCACAACTGATTAGTGGGGCAGAGCACTTTGCTGTGCCTCAGCTGTTTTCTTCAGCTACAGTTGAAGGTAAGTATTAGCTTTATTATTATTATTATTATTATTATTATTATTATTATTATTATTATCTTTATTCTTTTTTATTTTATTTTTTTAAGAATTTTTATTGGTTTTTAAAACAGATATAAACAAACAAAACATAAAAACATCAAGTCATCTTCCATATATGTACATACAGTGTGTCGGTTGGTTTACAATTTTTTTTGTGCTTCCATTTGGTGGTCTTCAATTACAATTATGTTATATATGATCTCATATTTTCAATCCAATATTAAATGCATTAATATCATTATTAATCAATCATTTGACTATACTTATTATTCATTCATGCTTTAAAAAATAATCATATTTTACTCAATTTATTTTGTGACAATTCATATTATCATCCCAAATCTATCCTAAAATCATTTTGTAGATATAATAAAGAAAAAAATACATCTTTATATATTTAGTATTTTCAAAAAGTCTACATATTTCATTACTATATTTTATTATCTAACCATTGATAGAATAGATCCCATATTTTATAAAATTGTTTATCTTCTTGCTCTCTAATTTCAAATGTCAGTCTACTCATTTCAGCACATTCCAATATATTCTTAATAATTTCCTCCTGTGATGGTATTTTCTCATTTTTCCAGTTTTTAGCAAATACAGTCCTAGCCGTTGTTAATATATTTACAATCAGGTTTTTCAAGTCTTTACTATATATTTCAGGTAAAATTCCCAACAAAAATATCTCTGGTTTCAAATCTATATGTTTTTTTGTCATTTTTTCCAACTACGTGTGGATTTTAGTCCAGTATTTTTTAGCATCCGCACAAGTCCACCACATATGGTAATATGAGCCAGGTGTCTGATGACATTTCCAACATTTTTCGGATTTATTCTTGAACATTCTTGTTATTCTTGTTGGGGGAAAATGCCACCTGTAAAACATCTTATACAATTTTTCTTTATATGCTGTTGACAGTATCATCTTATAACTTTGAGTCCACAATTTTTGCCATTTCTCTAGGTTAATCCCATATCCAAAATTCTTCCCCCAAGCAATCATTGTTTTTTTAACTTGTTCTTCTAGTTTAATTTCTAATAAATATCCATACAATTTTTAAATCACCTTTTCATCAGTGCCTGTCAAAATCTTATCTAAATCAGTCAGTTTATTATAAAAACCTTCTGTTTTGGAATCTTTATCATACCTTGAATGTATTTGCACGTATGAAAACCAATTCATCTTTATACCTTGTTCCTCTAGTTTTTGTATAGATTTAAGTTCACCCTTTTCATTCAATATTTCACCATATCTGTTTGTTCCTTTTTATATATCATAGGATAAGAAAAAGCTTCAATAGTTGATAACCAGACTGGAATTTTCAAATAACATTGTCTTTTAATCTTCTCCCAGTTTAACCATAGAAATTCCCATATATAATGTCTTCTAAAATACCCCTATATTTTAGTTCCTTTGTACCATAAAAAATGCCACCCCAACAACAGATCATGTCCTTCTAATCTCAACAATCTAGTATTTCTTAATGTTATCCATTCCTTAAACCACATCAAATTTGTAGCTTGGTAATACAACTCCCAATTAGGCAAACCAAATCTACCTCTTATTCTGGCATTTTGCAAAACTTTTAACTTTATTCTAGCTTTCTTACCTTGCCATATATATTTCAACATATGGTATTTTATTCAAATCTTCAAAGTAATCTTTTCCAAGCCTAATTGGAATTATCTGAAATAAATATAAAATTCTGGGTAATATATTCATCTTGATTGTTGATATTCTCCCTATTAATGACAGTTGTAAATTTTCCCATTTCGTCAAATCAAGTGCTATCTGCTGTTTAAGTTTGATACAATTATTCTCCTTTAATGTACTGCATCTTGCTGTCACATATATCCCCAAGTACTTGATCTTGTTCGTGTCCTGGATTTTCAATAAGTCTGCCAGTTCTTCCTTTTGTCTAGATGGCATGTTCTTTGTCAGGATTTTTGTCTTATCTTTATTTATTTTCATACCAGCCACCTTACCATGTCTCCAACTTTTCTATCAATTTTGATGCTGTTTCTAGTGGGTCTTCCAAGATAAAAACCAGATCATCTGCAAATGCTTGCAACTTAAATTCTTCTTTTTTAATTTTCATCCCTTTTATGTTCTTTTCATCTCTAATATTTCTATTTAGCACTTCCAAAGTTAACACACAACAAAGTTGACAGTGGCCACCCTTGCCTTGTTCCTTTTCTTATGTCAATAGAGTCTGTCAGGTCTCCCACTATTATTACCTTTGCCTTTTACTCATGATATATAGCTTCTATTGCTTGGATAAATTTTTTAGTAAAGCCCATCTGTTCCAACATTAATAACATGAATCACCAATTCACATTATCAAATACCTTCTGTGCATCTAGAAATATCAAAGCCATTTGTTTTTCAGGATGTGCCTCATAGTGTTCCAAAGTGTTCAAAATTACTCTCATATTGTCTTTAATTTGTCTCTGGCAGAAATCCATTTTGATCAGGATGAATAAAATTATTTAAGTATTTTTAAGTCTTTCTGTCAATATTGGGGCAAAATTTTTATAATCTGCGTTTAATAGGGAAATAGGTATATAGTTCTTGATTTGTAATGGATCAGTCTTCTCTTTTGGAATTAAGTGTGATATAAGCTTCTGACCATGACTTAGGTATCCTCTTCTTTAACACAACTTCATTCAATACTCCTAGCAATGAAAAGTTCAATGATTCTTGTAATGTTTTGTAAAATTCTGTAAAATTCTGGGCCTGATGCCTTTCCATTATTTTGCTTCTTAAGTGCTTCAGTTAACTCCATCATCTTTATATTACTTTCAAACATTGTTTCAATCTCTTTAGGTATCTGGAGTAAATTAGCATTCTTTTTTTTTTTTTTTAAGAATTTTATTAATTTTCTACAAACAGACATAACATACAAAACATTAAAAACATCTACTCTCATATATACTTCCGGTGTGTCGGTTGGTTCATCAGTTTTGTGCATTCATTTTATAGTCTCAATTACAGTTATATTACATAACCACTCATATTGTCAATCCATATCCTAATATTACCAAAAAAAAATTAAAATAAAGTCTTTTTCTGACTATACTTTTAATCATTCATGCTTTGTGAGATAACAATACTTCAAACAGTTTATTCTATAACAAATCATATAGTCATAACAAATCAATCCTAAAAACCCTTCATAGATATAATACTAATGCTCTATTATTGTATTTTATCATCTAACCATTGATAAAAAAGATCCCAAATTTCATAAAATTGTTTATCTTCTTGCTCTCTAATTTCAAATGTCAATCTACTCATCTCAGCACATTCCAATATTTTCTTAATAATTTCTTCCTGCAATGGTATTTTCTCATTCTTCCAATTTTTAGCAAATACAATCCTAGCCGCTGTTAATACATTTACAATCAAATATTTCAAGTCTTTATTATATATATCAGGTAAGATTCCCAATAAAAAGATCTCTGGTTTCAAGTCTATGTGTTTCTTTGTCATTTTTTCCAACCACATGTGAATTTTAGTCCAATATTTTCTGGCATCCTCACAAGTCCACCACATATGATAATATGAGCCAGGTATCTGATGACATTTCCAACATTTTTCAGATTTGTTCTTGAACATTCTTGCTATTCTTGTCGGGGGGAAGTGCCACCTGTAAAACATCTTATACAAGTTTTCTTTATATGCTATTGACATTGTCATTTTATAATTTTGAGACCACAATTTTTGCCATTGCTCTAAATCAATCCCATATCCAAAATTCTTCCCCCAAGCAATCATAGTTTCTTTAACTTGTTCTTCCTCTAGCTTAATTCCCAATAAATAACCATATAATTTTTTAATCACCTTCTCATCAGTACATTCTGTAAACACTGTTTGACTCTTTCCTCATCAATATTCATTTGTATATATAGTTTCCCATAATAATCTCAACTGATTTCTTTCTTCTCTTTACTACCATAGCAAACTTGTCCTTGGTCATCTATTAACTGCAATATTTTCCTTGATTCTTTCTCCTTTCTCAGTTTGTATGTTAACCATCTACCTGGCTTATTTGCATCTTCAAAGAAGTTCTGTTTAGCACCTCTAATTTTCTGTGCTAGTTCTTCTTTTTCTATTAGACCCATTTTTGGTTATATCCATTTTTGGTATAACCATATGTTTGTTTATATCCATTTTTGACTTAATGTCCTTTTTCTGTGGCATTTTCTGTAGGTCTTTTTCAACTCCTTTATACTCATCCTCTAATGCCTTAGAGGCTAATCTTTTCATAATATTTCTTTTCCTTGTATAGTCTATTACCAAGCCTCTGGTACGTGCCTTCATTGTATCCCATACATTCTGAATTGATGTTTCTTCTTTTTTGTTTTCTCTGAAAAAAAAAAGACAATTCTTTCTCCATCCACTGTGTGAAATCTTTTTCCTTTAAAATAGTATTATTTAACATCCATCTAGATCTTCTTCTTTGTCCTTTCCATTTAATTGTCAGTGGATTATGATCTGCCCAAGTACTTGATTCAATATTTATTTCTTGAATATTAGTTAACAATTCTGTTGACATCCATATCATATATATTCTGGACCATGATAAATGTCTATTTGAATAAACGGTGTATTGTTTAGTTTTGAGATTTCTTTCTCTCCATGTATCTTTTAAATTTATTTCATCTACCATTTTAAAGAAAGATTTAGGGAGAGTCTTTCTGTTTTGCTTTATTGTTTTCTGTGCTGTATAATCCAATTTGTTGTCTACAATTTCATTAAAATCTCCCATCATAACTATATTAGCATAGTCCAGTTCAATTATTTTCATATGTAATTTTTCATAAAATTCTTCTTGATTGCCATTCGGGGCATAAATTGCAATCAGGACTGTTTTCATATTGTTGTCCATTATTTCCACCATTAGGATTCTTCCATTGTCATCAACTTCACTGGAATGGTTTCTTTAATGTATAAAACCACTCCTCTTTTCTTTCATTGTGTCAAGGAGGTAAATTTTTCACTAATTTTGGCTGTATCAACAATTGTTCATATTGCTGTTTAATATGTACTTCTTGTGGACAAATTATATCAAATTTTAATTTCTCTAATTCATAAAAAGTTTTCCTTCTTTTAACGGCTGAATTAAGTCCATTTATATTAATTGTAATCAATTTTTTCTCTTCCATGATTATATTTTATAATTAAGTTTGGCAGCTCTCGTAGATCTTTGTTCACATTGTTCTTTGGCTTTCTCCTTTCCATTTACTGCACCTTCTTCTTTTTCAGTCGTCGTTTGGCAGTCCTCTTGGAATTCAATTGGTGAAATTTCTTTTTCTGCCTCTTCCTCTTTCCCTCTGAAAAATTCTGTATAAAACGATTCAGCTTTCCCAGAAGAGGAGGAGAAAAAAGGCCAAGAAGATAAAAAAAAGGAAAAAATCAGTATGAGAGTTATATGGAAAAACAAAAATACCAGCAAAGCAGAAAGAGAAAAAGAGGGGGGGGAAAGGCTACTCCCTTAAAAAATAATTATTTTGTTATAAAATAAAAAGCAAGCATAAAAATTTAACTTATTTCAAAAAATAAACTGTTGAAGAGGGCTAGCACAGCTTAGGAGAAATTAAAAAAAAACCAAAACACTGCACTTTGTTTAATTACCCAAGGGTCTAATTGTAGCATTCTTCTCCACAGACTTATAATCTTTCTTTTCCTATAAAGTTCAACACCAGGCTCCAGCTGTTGACAGAAACCCAGAAGAGCACCTGCAATAATACTCTCCTGTGATCTTCCCTCTATCTTATCAAATGGCAATGTCCTTGAGAAAAAAAATGAGTCTCAGTTCTTTCTTTCTCAGCTTTGTCTGGTCACAAGAGAAATAGAATATTTCCAAGCCTCTAGTTGGCAGTGTTACAAAGTTTCTTTGCTTTCATTTTCCCCTTCCTTTCCCAAAAAAATATAATAAGAATTAATTAAAAAAAAAGATATTTAAAAAGAGAAGGAGCTAAAAGGAATCTCTAGCCTGAGATGCTACAAAATCAAAAAGGAGAGAGAAAATTAATGAGAAAAAAAACCCAGCCCAGTTTCAAAATATAAAGGGCCTGTCACATTGGCCGACGGATGCAAAACATTTGTAAAAAGGACACAGCGGATGAGAAAATGTTCCATCCGTTGTTATCCACTCTCAAAAATGTCCCGAATTTGCATAAGCAGAGCGGACAACAACGGAAAGGAACGGATGGGGGGAGGATGTAGAGGGGATGGAAAGCAGATGCTCCACAGAAGCCTAGTGGATGGAAGCGGATGGCACATCTGCAAGGCTTCCGGGGGAGCACAGCGAAGTGGACGCGCAGTGGAAAGAGCGGATGCACAGTGGATGCCGAGTAGATGAAGCGAATGCAGAGCGGAAGCCTAGTAGAAGCCTAGCGGATGCCTAGCGGATGCACAGCATTCAGTGCGCATGAGGGGAGGATGCATTGCGTCAGCCCCGTGGATATAAAGGGAAGCAGCTCGCAAGCAGGTCACCATTCAGAGGAAAGACCTGCTGCCAGACACAGCTCCAGCCAGCCAGCCAGACAACAACCCAACAACCATGGGGAAGAAGAGAAAGCCTCTGCCATCTGCTGCCAGCCCTGGAAAGAGGGACAAGGCCACCAACCCACCCCCTGGCCCTGACTCTGCTTCTGCTGGGGCTTCTGCTTCTCGGGCTGACTCTTCTGGTGCTGGAGCTTCTGCTGGCGGTGGTCCTGGTGCTGGTGCTTCTGCTGGTGCTTACTCTGCTGGCGGTGGTCCTGGTGCTGGTGCTTCTGCTGGTGTTACTCTGCTGGCGCTGCTCCTCGTCCTGCTGGTGCTCCTGGTGCTCCTGGTCCAGCTGGTGTTGCTGGTGCTGCTGGTGCTTACTCTGCTGCTGCTGCTCCTGGTCCTGCTGGTGCTGCTTGTGTTCCTGGTGCTGCCGCTGCTGTTGGTCCTGCTGGTCCTGCTTTTGCTGCTACTGTTGTTGCTGCCGCTGGTGGTGGTATGGAGGAGCAGCCCCTGCAATCTCAAAGCCCCTCTGATGAGGGCCCTGCCAGAGGGATGAAGAGGCAGACGCGTGAACGGGAGAGGAGGCAATACTCAATCGAAGAGGAACATGAGGATGAGGTGCTGGAATGGCCAAGGGAGAACGAGTACCTATGGCGGAAGGGACACAGGCTCTATCGAGATACCAAAAGGAAGCAGGCTACTTGGAGAGAGAAGGCGTAGAGCCTGGGCTACACTTCGGAGGTGCTCCTCGGCTGGTGGAAGCACATGCACACCTGGTACGGGAAGCTGCAACTCAAGAAATCTGGCCAGGCCATGGTTCATTTCTTTTAGTTAATAAAGTCTGGCCTGGCCAGGCTTCATTTATTTCAGTTAATAAAGTCTTGGTGGAAACTTTTAGAAATGGTTTGAGCCTTTGCATGCTTGTGGGATGGGTTAAGATAGCAGTGGGATGGGCAGGGATACCTTTGGGATGGGTAATAGCTGTGGGATGGGCAGGGATAACTTTGGGATGGGTAATAGCTGTGGGATGGGCAGGGATACCTTTGGGGTGGGTAGTAGCTGTGGGATGGGCAGGGATACCTTTGGGATGGGTAATAGCTGTGGGATGGGCAGGGATACCTGTTGGATGGGTAATAGCTGTGGGATAGATAAACCTCCAGTGCAAGCATAGTGGGACTGTTTGGTCCACCCTCCCAGGTGCCACATCTATGGCCCTTTATTGTCAAAAATATTGTAATCATTGATCCACACAGTTCAACAAAAACACAACTCTTTATTAAATGCCCTGTTCATTGTAGGGCCACTCAACATGCATGGCACAATCTCATCAGTGTGATGAGACAGGCTGAAGGAAGCATCCATTAAGCATCTATCATCCTGTCTTGCCACTCCACTGCTCCAGCTGGGGAGTTGCACCAGTGTTTCAGGAGGTTGCGCTGCTTCTTCCCTTCACGTGAGGCTCTGTTGGGGCTTTGCACATCCAGAGTGTCTACCAGGTTTCGCCCTTGCCTCCATTCCCCAGGCTCCATGTCCCCATTGCCTTGCTGGAGGTCCACGAGCCTATTCTGCAACACTGGGTAGCGGGTGCGCATGAGATTGTGCAGGATGCAGCAAGCTTCCACGATCCTCCTCACGGTCTGTGGGTGATACTGCATGGTGGTGAGAAGTACCTGGAACCTGTTGGCCAGGATGCCAAAGGCGTTCTCCACCACCTGCCTTGCCCTGGACAGCCTGTAGTTGAAGATCCTCTCTTCATGGGTGAGGCATCTGGAAGTGTAGGGCTTCATGAGGTAGGTTGTGAGGGAGAAGGCATAATCCCCCATGATGAAGTAGGGCACATCTTGTGTGTCATTGGGCAGGGAGTCTGGATCTGGGAAGCCCATGATGAGGTTGCATTCCAGCCCCTCCTTGAGGTGACTGGTGTTGTATAACTGGGCATCTGAAGATGAGCCATTGCCTGAAGCATCGATGTACATGAACTTGTAGTCAGCATCGACCATTGCAAAGAGGATGATGCTGAAGAAGCCCTTTGTAGTTGAAATAAGTGGACCCTGACTTGACTGGAGCTTTGCAGGCCACGTGCTTGCCATCTATGGCTCCAACGGTGTGGGGGAAGTTCCACTTCTGATACCACTGCTCTGCAACTTTCTTCCATCCTTCTTCAGTGGAGGGGCACTGGAGGAGCTCCTCCAGGTATTCTTCGATGATGGCCTGCACCACTTCTCTGACCATAATGCTGATGGTGTTGTGTGGCACCCTCCAGGCGTACTACATGCTCCTGTACGTGGTCCCGGAGGCCTGGTGGCACAGAGTCAGTGCCACCTTCAGCCCAGGGTCCAGGCTGGGCCAGAAGTTGGTGCTCTGCTTGGTCAACCTGGGTCTCAGCTGCTCCACAACTTCGTCAAACATGGCTGGAGGCATCCTCATGAAGTTCTGGAATGCACAAGTGTCTTCGTTCCTCAGCTCCACCATCAGCTTGTTGTACAGTCCGTACTCTGCTCTTCTGGCAATCCATCTTCAGACCCACACACTTCTTGGACGCCTTCTTTTCTTCGTGTAGAACAGGTGAAAGAGCCTGTAGAAGGCTTCACACTGTTGTAGAATGATGGTGGCTACCAAAAGGAGTGTGTGACGATCCATGGTGGAGATGACTGGATGCTGTGGAAGAGCAAGAGCCAGATGAAGGCTGAAGAGGTCTGCACCGCAGGGCTGCTGGACTGAAACTGAAATCCAGGTGAGTTTCTCCCCCTTTTTATAGGAAATATAGGTTTTCCGCTAGATGTCTTTTTGCATCCTCTGGCCATCCTGCAGACATCCTAAATATCCAAGATTAGTCCCTTCTGCATCTGCTTTCATCCTTTCTCCATCTGTGCTACTAACGCTTTGTGTCCGTTCCGCATCCATTCCGCTTCCTCCCTGTGTCCATTTTCCGCTGGAGCGGATTTGAGTTACGCGGATGCACAGTGGATGCCTAGCGGATATAGCGGACGCGTAACAGATGACGACGGATGTAGAATGGATGTTCCCCATATGTGATGTTGTGAATGTAGAATGGACATGTTGGATACATTTTCCGCTCAAAAAGTTTTGAGCAGCTCAAAAAGTTTTGAGCGGATGGAATCTCAGTCGATGGATGCTGGACGGATAGAGAGGATGAAAAGTGGAGGCATTGAGTATAGAACAGAAGCATCGCGTTAACCAATGGATGGCAAGTGTTTCTCTCCATTTTACATCCTCTTTCCATCCATTGGTGCAGTGTGACATGGGCTTAAGATCATGTACAGAAAATCCGGCAATGTGAAAAAAACATTACTTTGACATTCCTGTTTAAAATCACCACTTAATCACTTCTGTCAAAACCTTTCCAGATTCTTTCTTTTCTTTAGGGTGTCCTTTCAAATCTTAAAATATAGAAAAAATGCTCACCAAACAGGTAAAATCTCTCTTTCTGTTCTCTTCCGTTTTGGAGCTGTCTCAACTTCAGCAGCTTTAATGGCTGCCTCTCTGCTGCTGGCAAGAAGAGCTTATCCTGGATCTACCAGGGACTTTGCAGTATCCCTGGGATCAACAGAATGCACTCTTCACTTCCACCATCTCTTTGGGATGGTTTAGATCCAATTGGACCGTCCAGGAGCAAAGATATCGGCAGCGATCTCAGACCTCCAAGATCACATGCCATATCATTGTGACGGCAGCTCCGCCCCCCCAAGGTAAGTATTAGCTTTTTTAAATGTGATGCATGTGTATGGAGTGCATGTTTGGCGCACGTGTGCATGAAGCGCACACTCACTGAACCAGTTATACTGGTTGAATCGCACCCCTGGAGGGATGTAAATGTGTTTGTATACATGTGAGAAAGACCTGTGAGGAAAAGCAAATACACACTGTAAACAGTAAAAATTTGCTGCTACTATAAATTTATTGGGTCTTCATGTTTTTTGAACAGCCTGTTTTATCTCAGTGTTTAACTGAAAGTATGTTTCCTTAATTATTTTCCAATTGTGGAGCAGGGTTGTGTGTCTTGTTTTCTCTAGCCACACCTTCTGGAAAACCTCCGATGGAAAGCAATGGGGTTTACAAGACTTGTGTGCCTCAATACATTGTGAGTGTATGAATAAGTGACCATAAGACTAACCTGGGAGCATGTACAACAGTAACCATTTCATTAGTTCACCATTTCCTTGTGATTCTCAAACCTGTTGTCACTACTACATTTCAAGGAACTTCTAGAAGGAAAGAATGGATCTAGCTTCACCTGTGGGAAAGGGGGGATGATATTCTCACAGGTCGGGTGCCATGGCACAAAAGATGGATCTTACCAGATGTAATTCTTTAAGACATGGGCCCTAAAACATACTGTAGTACCTTTCAAAAGTAGACAAAAGCCCTCATATGGACTCAATGTGTAGAACTTGTCATCTCTTTTATATAAAGATAATAATAAGTCATGAGCCGCTGTGGCGCAGTGATTAGAATGCAGTATTGCAGGCTACTTCTGCTGATGGCTAGCTGACAGCAGTTCAGTAGTTTGAGTCTCACTGACTCAAGGTTAACTCAGCCTTCCATCCTTCTGAGGTTAGTAAAAAGAGGACCTAGATTATTGGGGGCAATATGCTGACTATATGTAAATATATAAACCACTTAGAGAGGGCCATAAAGCATTGTGAAGCGATATATAAGTCTAAGTGCTATTGCTATTTTTAATAATAATAATAATAACAGTAACAGTAACAACAGCAACAACAGCAACAACAACAACAACAACAACAACAACAATAATAATAATAATAATAATAATAATAATAATAATAATAATGATAATGATAATGATAATGATAATGATAATGTATGGTAAAGTCTCAGGAGGCAAAATAAAGCAGTTAGATGTGTGGAGTTTCAAGGAGTCCTTCCCTTTGATGAAGCTTCAGAAAAGAACAGGCAAATAAAGCTTCTGATTGAGATGGCTGGACCTTGGTAGATTAGAAAGAAGTTATATTTAGTGAAACCTCAAGATAAAACATGATGCCTCTACCATGCAAATCACAGCAGTACATTTACACAACTATTGTGTAATTCTGTAGTCTATACTACATTCTCTTAACCAAGTTTCTTTAAGGTTTTGTTCATTCTTTCCTTAATTACATCCTGAAAAAATAAGTAGATGATGTCACTTTTCATCAAGGACACCTTTTTTTTTTTTTACAAAATTGTGTAAAAATATAAGTGAAAAGTATTTTTGCTTACAAAAAGGATGAATTATGGAGCAGCTTTCTCCTTGAACAATGTGTTAGCATTAGCAAAACAGATGTGGTATTTTATTCAATGCAGCCTCTTCATCCTGACATGTAATCACTCTCTGTTCCTAAGGGAGCCTCGTTTTAATTTTACAGTAATTTAATGATAATATTACACTGGAAATTAGAGTTCACTTTCTGGCAGTTTGCATTCCTTCATCTCACAGATGGAAAATGAACCTTCTTATAATCATGCTATTTAGTAGACTTGTCTCTCTGAATACTAAAGTATTCACAAAAGCCTATTGGCATTATTTGTGCAAGGAAGGAAAACATTTAGAGGCACAGTGGCACTTTCACTAGTTACCATTAACACTATTGAAATGTGCTTTGCAATTTCTCAGAAGTTTTCTCACCTGGCAAAAGAGTGTCAGATTCTGCCATAGTCTCAGGATGCTTGAAAAAAAATGTTTTGTTTTTTTTTTTCTTAACAGTCTTTTACAGCTGGCTTTATTGGTAGAGTTGGCAGAATGTGTTATTTGGAGAATCATTTTCTTTACTTTCTATCCATCCACTTCCTACAGTATCATTCATCTGTCTGTCTGTCTGTCTATCTATCTATCTATCTGTCTGTCTGTCTGTCTGTCTGTCTGTCTGTCTGTCTGTCTGTCT
>BLBF01000042.1:13221348-13272997 GCA_015471245.1 Laticauda colubrina | reverse complement strand
TCTGTCTGTCTGTCTGTCTGTCTGTCTGTCTGTCTGTCTGTCTGTCTGTCTGTCTGTCTGTCTGTCATCTATCTACCTAAGACCAAGGAGCTTATAATGGACTATAGAAGTAACAGATCAGACATCCAGCCCTTGCTTATCAATGGAGACTGGGTGGAGCAAGTGGCTAGTTTAAAGTTTCTGGGTGTTACCATAAAAGAGGACCTGGCCTGGGATGCTCACATTGCAGCCCTGGTCAAAAGGGCCCAGCAGAGATTATACTACCTGCGACTTCTCAGAAAAAAATAACTGAATGAAAAACTGTTGGTGACCTTCTACTGCTGCACCATAGAGAGTATCTTAACTTACTGCACCTGTGTATGGTTTGCCAATTGCACAGTGGCAGACAGGACAGCACTCCAGAGGGTTCACGTCATTGCCCAGAAGATCACTGGCTGCCCTCTCCTTTCTTTGGAAGAGCTTTATAGTTCCCGCTGCCTTAAGAAAATTCAAACATTATCAAAGGTCCATCTCTTTCTGGGCACTCTTTTTTTTTTGAACTATTACCATCTGGCAGATGGTACAGAATAATAAAAACAAGCAAAAATAGGCTGAAAAACAACTTCTATCTCAGAGCGGTAGCTCTTTTGAATTCTACTGTATTGTGCAGTGTTGGTGCGGTGTTGGGGTTTTTTTGGTTCAGTGTGTGGAGTGTGAAGGATGTGTGTTTGTATTTATTTTCATGGTCATGATGTGCACTGAAGATGGTGTTTGATTTCATTGTACGAGGTGAAATGACAATAAAGTAAACTAAACTCTCATCTCTTTAGCTATCATCTATCTATCTAATTTATTTAATCTATTTGCCTATCTATAATCAACCATCCATCCATTATCTCACTGCTTGATGGCTCTGAAGCCCTCTTTGCTATCCCCAATTCCCAAACTTGGACAGTCCAGCAAGAGATGATACCCCTTGAAGTTGTCCTTTGCAGTTTAATTGAAATATGAGAATTTCACCTAAATTCCCTTCTCCTCTAAAATACATTTTGAAAGCATATTATCTGTCATCCAGCTGAATGAAATGAAAAGAGATGCTTAATATACTGTTCCTCCAACATTCCATGTCAGTTCAGTTGTTCTTATCCAGCTATTTTCTGAAAATTAATCCTTTAACCCAAGATGTTTGCAATGTTCCAGAAATGATCCAGTCGCAAAACAGATCTCTTTTATCTGGAACACCAGTTCAAAACACACCAGAAGTGAACCACTTCTGGTTCAAAAGATTAACTTCTGGAAAAAAATATTAGACCTCATCCAGAACCGTCAGATTGTACATTCATAAAGAGAAATTGAGCATTCCAACATTCTCTGCAAATTTCCACTTTACACATATCTAATGGATTACATATAACTTACAGGAAACTATGCTCTTTTTTTTCCTGCATGGCATTAGTTTCCATGGCCATTATTTTTGTCATTCTATGTCTGTTTACTCAGTTAAGTTACATGAAAGATGAATATGTAAGACAGTGCTTCCCAAACTTTTTCCTTCATTACTAAACCTGTTTATCAGAAAGTCCTTTTTAGGTTTATCAGAAAATCCTTATTTAAACATCTCTGTTGTGATTGGGTAATGAGTTCACGTGTTCACTCAAAGAACAAAACTTTTTTATCCAGGTTTGAAAAGCACTGCTATAAGGGACTGGAAGTTACATTTGTCTGAATATGGATATGGATGTGGATGTGGAGATATGATATATGATATATAATATATGGTATGATATGGCATGATACATGACCTGATACAATATATCATATATATGATATATTGTGATGTGATATATGATATGATTTATGATATGATGTGATGTATGATATGATATGAAATATATGTTATATGATAATATGGCTTTTCCCCCATCTGTTGTTTTAGTTCTCATTGATCCCCTATCATGGGTGAGCTATTTTAAGTTACACAAATATTTATTTATTTAAGAGATTTACCCAACTATCTTACTTAAACAATTGCTTAGACTTCAGACAAGTAGTGAACAAGAAACATAATTGTAAGCAACTTATCAGGGATGACTAGAATATGGAAGGAACACATCATTTTATTAAAAATTCCAGTGTTTAATATAAGCAAAAATAAATAAATAAAAGTAACATAAATCAAATTTATCACAATGCAGTTAGAAATCCTATTCCCAGATCTAATGATTAATGAAGGATTGTCTCACTTCTAAATTTCTTGAAAAGATTAATCTCTCAGGAAAACATACAGATAACAAATAACAGATAATCAGAGTTAGAAGGGACCTTAGGTTCATCTAGTCCAACCCCCCACACCAGTGGGAGACCCTACACCATTTCTTACAAATGGCAGTCCATCTCTTCTTGAAGGTCTCAAGTGATGATGCTCCCACAACTTCTGTGGGCAAGCTGTTCCATTCCGAGGGTGATGTAGTGGTTAGAATGCATATTGTAGGCTAACTCTGCTCACTGCCAGGAGTTTGATCCTGACAAGCTTGAGGTTGACTCAGCCTTCCATCCTTCCAAGGTCTGTAAATTGAGGACTGAAATTGTTGGGAGTAATAAGCTGACTCTGTAAAACCACTTAAAGAATGCTGTAAACTTCTATGAAGTGGTATATAAGTCTAAATGCTGTTATTTTTGCTACTTTATTAGTCATTCTTTGGAAGGATGTTTTTGAGTGGCCCTGTTGAAAACACATCCTCTGTGAGATACAATCTCAAATGGTAAGTTTTACACACAACAGGCTTGTTTTGAACTAAACCTGATTCTTTTTAGGTAAGTGAAGTGGGATGTGTCTGTCGGTTCAGGAAACTTCACAATACTCTTATGCACATAGACCAAAACATTTTAGCCACCAGTTGGTTCTCTGCCCAGTTGCTGGGTATGCATGGCAATGGTGGGCATGGCCTAGCTGGCCTCCTGCACCATGGCGGGAGTTCCGTTTTGCTCTCCCCAAGTTCTGGGTTTTTTTTCCTCAAGCCTCCAGGAGGGCAAAAACAGCCTCCAGAGGCCCTTCTGGAACTTCTGGGAGGCCCATTTTTCACCCTCCCCGAGTTTTCACATGGGCCCTGCACTTACCTTGTATCAAAACAGGCTGCGTGGGGACTCCTGGGACGGGAGGGGTGGGATGGGAGGGGCCAGTCAGGGGTTGGATTTGTGAATTTGCCAAACTACGCAGAATCCTAGCTAGAGGATTGCCTAAACCCCTGTGAACCCACAGCAGCCCATCCCTGACATAGACACACATGCATGGGTAAGATAAGTTCATCTTGTAAACTTTAAACATCTTACTACCAACCCTATTGTTCTATGTTCCCCACATCTTGTACTCACAGTCTTTATATTTTGCTCTTCATCTCTCTTCCCCTGATAACATCAGAGATAGGAAACCAGCTCGGGACCAAGGCTTTTAGCTTTTCAACAAACATCAAATATTCAAGAAGCATATTGGCAATGCATTGTGTGAGATGTAAGAACCAAAGTATTCAATACTCACAACACAGGAGCAAGTCTGGTTCACAATTCAAAGGTTTATTAAAGAAAATAAGTGTCTGCAAATGGGCCTTCAAGTTTCTTCCAAAGTGGATTGGGTACAAGAAGAGCAAGCTTCCATATACAAACAATACATTTTATATCCCCTGCATAGAACATGCCATGCCTAAGAAGCCCTCCCCACATACCTCTTATTCTCTATATTCTAAACTACAAGTTTGAGGATCAGTATGACATTGTTTCAGTGTCTTATCTTGCTTTTTCTGCTGGGCTGCTGCTAGGCTGATGGGCTTTACCTCCGGAGGATATTCCCTTGTAGCCTAGCCCAGGGCAGATCTTTCCGTTCTCCAAGAAGATTATAACAAAGTATCATTCACTTGTGACTGAACACATTTAAGGTTACAGAGTGGAGGTTTAAAGCCCCTGTCACACAGCACCAATGGATCTAAAGAGGATGTAAAACGGAGAGAAACATTTGCCATCCGTTGGTTAACACGATGCATCCGTTCTGTACTCACTGCATCCATTTTTCATATTCCCTATCCGTCCAGCATCCGTCTACTGACATTTCATCCGCTCAAAAAGTTTTGAGCTGCACAAAACTTTTTGAGTGGAAAATGTATCCAATGCGTCCGTTATACATCTACTACGCATACGGGGAACATCCGTTATACATCCATCATCATCCGTTATGCGTCCGCAATATCCGCTAGGCATCCGCTGCGCATCCGCACAACTCAAATCCACTCCAGCGGAAAATGGACACAGGGAGGAAGCGAAACGAACGCGGAATGGACACGCAACGTAAGTAGCATGGACGTAGAAAGGATGAAAGCGGATGTAGCTGGCATACAAAGCATTAAAATGGAAAAAACGTTCGTATAGGGGACGTATCTCGGATATTTAGGATGTCTGCAGGATGCCTAGAGGATGCAAAAGGACACCTGGTGGAAAACCTATATTTCTTATAAAAAGGGGGAGAAATCACCTGGATCTCACTTTCAGTCCAGCAGCCCTGTGGTGCAGACCTCTTCAGCCTTCATCTGGCTCTTGCTCTTCCACAGCATCCAGTCATCTGCACCATGGATCATCACACACTCCTTTTGGTAGCCGCCATCGTTCTACAACAGTGCGAAGCCATCTACAGGCTCTTTCAACTGTTCTACGCGAAGAAAAGGAGGCGTCCAAGAAGTGTGTGGGTCTGAAGATGGATCGCGAGAAGAGCCGAGTACGGACTGTATAACAACCTGATGGTGGAGCTGAGGAACAAAGACTCTCGTGCATTCCAGAACTTCATGAGGATGCCTCGAGCCATGTTTGACAAAGTTGTGGAGCGGCTGAGACCCAGGTTGACCAAGGCAAATACCAACCTCCAACCCAGCCTGGACCCTGGGCTGAAGGTGGCACTGACTCTGTGCCACCAGGCCTCAGGGACCACCTACGAGCGCATGCAGTATGGCTGGAGGGTGCCACACAACACCATCAGCATTGTGGTCAGAGAAGTGGTACAGGCCATCATTGAAGAATACCTGGAGGAGCACTTCCAATACCCCTCCACTGAAGAAGGCTGGAAGAAAGTTGCAGAGCAGTGGTATCAGAAGTGGAACTTCCCCCACACCGTTGGAGCCATAGATGGCAAGCACGTGGCCTGCAAAGCTCCAGCCAAGTCAGGGTCCACTTATCACAACTACAAGGGCTTCTTCAGCACCATCCTCTTAGCCATGGTTGATGCTGACTACAAGTTCATCTACATCGATGCTTCAGGCAACGGGTCTTCTTCAGATGCCCAGGTATACAACGCCAGTCACCTCAAGGAGGGGGTGGAACGCAACCTCATCATGGGCTTCCCAGATCCAGACCCCCTGCCCAATGACAAACAAGATGTGCCCTACTTCATCGTGGGGGATGACGCCTTCTCCCTCAGAACCTACCTCATGAAGCCCTACACTTCCAGATGCCTCACCTGTGAAGAGAGGATCTTCAACTACAGGTTGTCCAGGGCAAGATGGGTGGTGGAGAACACCTTTGGCATCCTGGCCAACAGGTTCCAGATACTTCTCACCACCATACAGCATCGCTCAGAGACCGTGAGGAACATCGTGGAAGCTTGCTGCATCCTGCATAATCTCATGCGCACCCGCTACCCAGTGTTGCAGAAGAGGCTCGTGGACCTCCAACAAGGCAATGGGGACATGGAGCCTGGTGAATGGAGGCAAGGGTGAAACCTGATAGATACTGTGGATGTGCAAGGCCCCAACAGACCTTCAAGTGAAGGGAAGAAGCAGCGCAACCTCCTGAAACACTGGTGCAACTCCCCAGCTGGAGCAGTGGAGTGGCAAGACAGGATGGTAGATGCTTAATGGATGCTTCCTTCAGCCTGTCTCATCACACTGATGAGATTGTGCCATGCATGTTGAGTGGCCCTACAATGAACAGGGCATTTAATAAAGAGTTGTGTTTATGTTGAAATGTGTTGATGAATGATTAAATTGTTACTGATAATAACGGGCCATAGCTGTGGCACCTCGGAGGGTGGACCATACAGTCCCACTATGCTTGCACTGGAGGTTTATCTATCCCACAGCTATTACCCATCCCACAGGCATCCTTGCCCATCCCACAGCTATCCTAACCAATCCCACAGCTATTACCCAATCCACAGGTATCCCTGCCCATCCCACAGTTATCCCTGCCCATCTGACTGCTATCCATAACCATCCCACAAGCATGCAAAGGCTTAAACCATTTCTAAAAGTTTCCACCAAGACTTTATTGACTAAAAGAACTGAACCAAGTGTGTGAAGCAAAGATAAACTTTATTAATAACAAACTGTAAAAGCAAAATGACCCAAGAAAAGTGTCCCAAGCAAAGATAAAGTCAACAGGTAGCCACCCAGTCTCTGGCACTCTTCTCAGTCACTCTGAGATGTGCCCACAGTCTCAGGGGTCAAGGGTCCAGGGGCTGTGGAGGTGGCTGTTGCTGGAGTGCTGGTCTGAGGTGCCATTGGGGCACCTGGCCTCGAGAGGACAACAGGGGATGGTGTGTGGAGGAAGCTCTCAGAGAGAGCTGACATGGGGTGTCAGTCCCAAGACCGATGACAGATGTTCTGAGGCCGGACTTGGCTGTGGGGTGGAGGAAGGAGGAGTATAGTGGGGCTGTCTGGTCTGCAGGTGAGCGAGGTGAGGCATGGGTGGCATCTGTGGCGTGGGTGGCATCTGTGGCGTGGGTGGCATCTGTGGTATCGGTGGCATCGGTGGCATCGGTGGCGTTCGATGAACCTGTGGCTGGACTGGGAAGGGCTGCCTGTGCTGCTGGAACTCCTGGTAGCCATAGCCTTGGTAGGTGAGGGCCTGTGGAAAGCCTTGAAAGGGCTGGGACATCACCTTGTGTGGAGGAGCAGACCTGGACTGGGTCGGAGCAGGTTCAGCTGGGCCTGGAGGGTTGTGCAGAAGACCTGTTATCCTCTCCTTTATCACCTGGTACTGTGATTCGGACATGTCCAGGAGGGTCTGGTTGATGTAGGTGAGGATGGGCTTGAGGTTTGAGGATGGTATGTCAGTGTGTGTCAGCTAAGAGAGGAGATCTACACTGCTTTTGATGGTGTCCCTGATCTCCAGCAGGACAGTGTGGCTCTGTCCCTCCGGTCTGGCTCTCTGCCTGCTTTCTGTGGAGGTGGAGCTGAGGGTGGGTGTGGCTTGGTCTCTGGTGGAAGTGCCCTCTCCTTGCTCCCACTGCATCAGGCCGTCCTCCACGC
This sequence comes from Laticauda colubrina, assembly GCA_015471245.1. NCBI lineage: Eukaryota > Metazoa > Chordata > Lepidosauria > Squamata > Elapidae > Laticauda > Laticauda colubrina. The sequence continues at coordinate 13,265,732 of BLBF01000042.1, read as the reverse complement.
GCTCTGCCATGGGGAGTGCAGCTGTCGGGGGGGTCTCCGTCGTGGGACGCTCCAGAGATACCTGCCTGGACACAGGAGCTGACTCTTGGCCAGAAGAGGACTGGTTCTCTGTGGGCTGCCTGAGAGAGAGGGTAGACAGAGGGGCTGCTCCTCGGTGGCGGATCTCACCCTCCAAGAAGCTGCACTTGGCCATCACGTAGGTCTCCTGGTCGGTGAGCTTGACCGCGGCCAGGCCAGACTTCTTGAGGTGTAGCTTCCCGTACCAGGTGTGCATGTGCTTCCACCAGCCGAGTAGCACCTCCGAAGTGTAGCCCAGGCTCTCTGCCTTCTCTCTCCAAGCAGCCTGCTTCCTCTTGGTGTCTCGATAGTGCCTGTGTCCCTTCCACCATAGGTACTCGTTCTCCCTCAGCCATTCGAGAACCTCATCCTCATGTTCCTCTTTGATAGAGTATTGCCTCCTCTCCCGTTCTCGCGTATGCCTCTTCCTCCCTCTGGCAGGGCCTTCTGGGCCCTCATGAGAGGGGCTTCGAGGTTCTAGGGGCTGCTCCACCACACCACCACCACCAGCAGCAGCAACAACAACAGTAGCAGCAAAAGCAGCACCAGCAGGACCAGGAGGACTAGCAGGACCAGGAGCAGCACCAGCAGAGTAAGCACCAGCAGAAGCACCAGCACCAGGAGCAGCACCAGCAGAGTAAGCCCCAGCAGAAGCCCCAGCACCAGCAGAGTCAGCCCGAGCAACAGAAGCCCCAGCAGAAGCAGAGTCAGGGCCAGGGGGTGGGATGGTGGCCGTGTCCTTCTTGCCAGGGATGGCAGAAGATGGCACAGGCTTCCTCTTCTTCCCCATGGTTGTTGGCTGGTGATGTGTCTGGCAGCAGATCTTTCTTCTGACCCCAAATCTTTCTTCTGACAGCAGATCTTTCTTCTGACCTGCTTGTGAGCTGCATCCTTTTATATCCACGGGGCTGACGCAATGCATCCTCCCCGCATGCCCAGTGAACGCTTTGCATCCGCTAAGCATCTGCTAGGCTTCCGCTCTGCATCCGCGTCATCCGCTCGGCATCCGTTCCTTCCACTGCGCATCCACTTCGCTGTGCTCAGCCGGAAGCCCTGCGGATGTGTCATCCGCTTCCATCCACTTCCATCCGTGAGGCTTCCGTGGAGCATCCGCTTTACATCCTGGCTACATCCTCCCCCTGTCCGTTCCTTTCCGTTGTTGTCCGCTCTGTTTATGCAAATTTGGGGCACTTTTAAGAGCGGATAACAACGGATGGAAAATTTTCTCATCCGCTGTTTCCTTTTTACATACTTTTTGCAACCGTTGGCCTTTGTGACAGGCCCTTTATGCAGAAAAAGCTAACAGAAAAGCACCAGAAAGAGCAAAAGAGAATCTTCTCATCTAACTCCATAAATTCCATTATAAAAGAGTAACTTATAATTTTTTTCTCAATTGGATAACAGTGGATGCATATTTTCATTGATGTGTGGGGAGAAATTATGTACTGTCCTCTCATTTAGATTAGCAATAATTAATAAATCTTCACAATTTAATGTATTCTAAACAATCTACAATAAAAACTACATTTTACAGTGCAGTAGAAATATCATTTCTGGGCTGTGTGATGGCAGCAATGGGATATAGAAAGATCTAATTCTTTCAATTTTTTTGTTCCAATATATCGTGTTTCCCCAAAAATAAGACCCTGTCATATATTTATTTTTGCCACCAAAAAAGGCATCAGGTTTTATTTTGGAGGGATGTGATCTACTGATTAACCTCACTTGTGCATGTTGCCCCAGCCTTCTGTCAGAGGCCTTCAGGAACTTCTTCTGCAGTCGGCAAGGCTTTCCCGAAGGCCTCTGCAGCTGATAACAGAGCTCCAGATCGATCTGGAGCTTTGTTATCAGCTACAGAGGCCTTTAGGAAAGCATTGCCAGTCTTGCTGGCTGCAGAAGAAAAGGGCTGCCAGGGCAGGTATCAGGGTGTGCAAGGCCTGGCTACAACTGTCCAAAAGTAACTAGTAGAACAGCTCCACATCCTCCTAGTAGGGCTTATTTTGGGGTAAGGCTTACATTGGGTGCACATGTAAAAATCAAGCTGGGACTTATTTTCAGGGTAGGTATATTTTCAGGGAAACAGAATAGGACAGCCTTAATTTCTGTAGGATGGGCTATATGTAGCTTTCTTGCTTTGCTTTGCTTTGCTTTTTTCTTTTCTTAACCCCATAAATTTTAGCATGGCAAAGTTACTGCAAATGTTGTTGGCATCATTATTACAACATCATTACTGCTGATGCTGGGATCCCTAACGTGGTTTGCTTTCCTACATAAAGTAATGATCCAACTATGTTATTGAGGGCAGTAGCTGTCAGACTCCTCTCCTTAAAACTTGGCAATAAATCACAGAAGTGAAAATTTACATTCTCAGTCTACTGGCTAAAGTAGGCGCCTAACCTAAGAAGCATCTGGCATATTTTAATCCATTTTGGCTAGGTAAGAACCTTTATTTCAACAAGAATAAAGCCAAACAAAATAGTTGATTGCCTACTGCTGATGTAAATTTCCATCATATCCATGGTGGCTCAACACTATTGCTTTTTCTTCTGCCCTTCCTATGAATCATATTCTTTACATGATGCTCGGTGGATTTGCAGCTTAACACTTGTGGGGTGTAGCTGACTATTTTGGCCCGAGAACAGGGGTGGTATTCAAATTTTTTAACAACTGGTTCTGTGAGCGTGATTTAGGTGGTGGGCATGGCTTGCTGGTCATGTTATTGACTGGGTGTGGCCAACTCAATATCACTCACATCGAGGCATGCATCTCCTCGCCTGGCCTCTCATGACTGTGGGGACGCTGCAACAGTTGTAATTTTGAAAAATGGTCATAAGTCACTTTCTTCAGGGCCATTGTAAGTTTGAATAGTCATTCCACACAAGGAAAGTACCAGCAAAGGAGGGGGAAAAAAACTCCTGAGACAGGAAGTCTAGTCCTGCCAAGAATGTAATAAGGGTTAACAGAGAGCCAGTTTCTGTAAGCAACACCAGAATGTTTCCTTCTTGCCTTCCTTACAGGATTAGGCCAGTAATTTCTTCTGACAGCCGGTTCTCCAAACTGCTTAGAATGTTAACAACTGGTTCTAGCTAATAGGTGCAAATCTGTACAATCCCACCCCTTCCTGAGAACCATTACTTCTCAGCTTACTTCTCACACTAGTCATGCTTTCTTTCTTTTTGCAGACAACACAGCAAATTGCAGTGGCAATATGATTACAATATGTGCACAATGATGTCACAATCCAAATGCTTTCATCAAGTAGCCTCATCTCAGTGGCTTACAAAAGTATGCAGGACATGGCATGCCCATAATAACATCACCTCACACATCACCCTTTTCTCCTATCTTGACACGCCCTTAGGCATCCATACTTGCAGAAAAGAATGTCACTCATTAAATACCTGTTGAACAAGTTGCAGAAATCTTGTTGCAGAATACCAAAAGGAAACTCAGTGTGGGGGTTCTTTTTAGGGCACAGCCATCTGTTGGTTCAGTGGTGGGATTCAAAAAATTTTACTACCAGTTCTGTGGCCATGGCTTGGTGGGAATGGCTTGGTGGGTGTGGCAGGGGAAGGTTACTGCAAAATGTCCATTCCCACCCCACCCCATTAACCTGCTTTCCAGCTCCATTCTCCTGTGTGAGGCAAACAAAGAAGACCCAGCCGATCAGCTGCGACTCAGGAGGCAGAGAATAGATAGGGGTGGCGCCAGTCAGAAGTGGTATTTGCCGCTTCTCTGAACTACTCAAAATTTCCGCTTCCAGTTTTCCAGAACTGGTCAGAACCTGTCGAATATCACCTCTGTATTGGTTCTGGCAAGCAGCTGAATTGCATTGGGCTGGTCTTATTTCTCAGACAGACTGAAATTGGAGGCCAGTGTTTATAATGTAGCAAATGAAAAATTGATACAAACAGGAACTCTTAAATTCAAATATAATAATACCAAAATTTATGTACTGAGTTGATTAACGGACAAAATCAACTTGAATGTCTTTATATCCATTCATTGCTTATCTTCCTCTTCCTGGGAGTTTTTATTTTACTTTGTAGGAAAGGCTCAGAAGTTTCAAAGCTCTAGATCTCAGTATTTAGGGCATCTCAGAGGTTTCCATTTTCTGCATGATATTAGAATGACATACTAGGGCCATGCTGAAAAAATAAAATGACAACTAACTGGATCACCCCAGGAACCTCATTACCATGGGAAAAAAATAACTGCTTATAATGAATACCCTAGTGCATAGTTTGGAAATGTTTTTTTCCTTTTAACAAAGAAAGAATTTTGGTAACGTAAGGTTTGTTAAAACTACTGGGAACCAGCATTAGAGCAGAATGCATTACAATAAGCAATTCCTGGTCCCTGTCTTCTCTAGAGCAGAGATAAGAATGTTTATTGGTCAGGTGGTTTGGGAGACAAAGAGATCTGTAGTGCTCCATATGGCATGCTTTGTTAGGAGCTATCCATCCTTGATTTCCTTGCGCACAGAAGATAGAGAGGCTGAGCTAAGCAGGAGAGATAAAATACTGTAATAATCAAGAACACTGACTGATCCCAGAGAGGATTTGAGTGAAGGTTGATAGAAGGATTTATAGCAGAAAAAAAAGATTATGGAAGTTGATGTCTAGCTTATTAGCCTGGCAATAATATAAGGAAAGTAAAAGAAGTTAGAAAATATCTACTCACTTTTTGATTTTTCAAAATATTTGAACCTATCTATAGCTGCAGTAGAGAAATAAAGAAATAAGTAGGTCCAGGTAAGGACACTATGACTTCAGTACAAACACTGTAACCCTAGTTGGTTCTTGAGTACTTATAATGAAGAACATAAGGAAGGTGACATACCCACACTCTGACACTGGTGTTCCTTTAAATGTCAGGTATCAGAGCTTATCACATTAGGTGAGTGTCAGGTGCAAGCACCCAGAGCCATTGGTGAATAAGCAAAGTCAGCAACTTTATTGTTTACCACCAATGTTACAAGAATCTCACCAGATTGCTTGCCTTCCCATGGGAAAAACCAGATAAGACTTCTTAGATCTTGGTGGAGGTCAAACTTATGCCACTTGTGGCTGCACAATGACTCCAAGCTAGATCCTCACCTAATTCGTTCTTCCAAACCAGCTTGCATTTTCCAACATGGTAACACTCGCAGAGAAGAGCAGGGAAACTGATCGGATTGATTGATAAATCTGAGAGTGGGAAAGAAATTGAATGTCATCCATAATAATGAAATAAAAGTCATAGCAGGATTCAAACTGAATTGAAGACAAACTAATTTTTTCAGATTTGAGGCAGGTAGTACAATGTTTGACTGACTGAGCTATTTTCCAAATCAAGCCAGGAACAGGAAAGGTTAACTATAACTATCACACATTTTTTGTTTGTTGGCAACAATATCAAAGTATTGAAAGAATGTTGCTATGTTTTATTTTATTTATTTAGATTCCATAATCTAAATTATGGACATAATTTAGACATAATTCCACATTCATTCTACCATACATAATCAAGATTAAAACAATCCCCCCAAATATAACCCAAATAAAAACCAACAGTGATTTTAACAAATTAATAGCAAAATATTCCTATGCTGAGGATTCATAAATAAATAGGTATTAATGGGGGAGGAATCTCTCTTAATTGCATTCTTCTTCAAAGGTTTGCTGAAATGATCAGGTTTGTATGCTTTCCTGAATCTCAGTAATTTTAAGTCAAGGCTGATCTCTGGGAAGATGTTGTTCCTGTGAAGGTGACAGGAATTAAGAAGGTCTGTCTCCAAGAACCTTGCAGAGTATGTGATCATTAAGTAAATAAGATAAAAATTAAGATGTGTGGCTATTCTATTTGTAAAACAAGTAAGACAAATGAACTATTAAAAAGGGCTCAGCAGGGAAATTGCTATTCCATTGCCTTCTTAGCACCATCACCCCTCTCTCGAAGAATTTTGTAGATGACATTTGTTAAAAGAAGGACTCAGAAGTTCCTTTTCTATTAGAGATGTTGGCATTTTCCTTATGTTGTAATTACTTTATGGTCTTGTTTGGTGGATTTGCGTTGGCTTGTTTTCTGTTCATTTGTGTTTCTTTGAGAATCTTGCAGGATTGTTCAGCTTTTTTCAGATGTTCAGTGATCACAGAGTGGAGAAAAAGAGATATCAGTTTAAATATCCAAAGAAAAGCAAAAATTACTACTTTCCTGGGCCCCTTTAAGTCTTCAAAAATTTTCAGGATTCAGGGAATTAAATCTTTATCAAATAGTTTAGTTCTTTAAAATTGTTTCTTTGCTTTTGTGAGGATAGAAATTGGAAGGCAAGGAACATGCTTCATTCTACTACTGACTTATCCCTTGGTTTTCCTTTTCTCATCTCTATGTCATGAAGAAGGATACCCAAGAGCTTCCATTGTTAAAAGCTGCATCTTTTGCCTCAAAGAGAGATAGCTCTTCAAAATGGCCAAGCAATCTGAACAACATTACCAGGTACAAAAGAAGAGTTTAAAAACACTCTCAAGCTACAGAGATAGATCAGAGATAGAAAGTACAAAAATAAATAATTCTAAGAATAGCAATAGCAATAGCACTTAAACTTATAAACTACTCTATAGTGCTTTGCAGTACTCTTTAAGTGGTTTAAAGAGCCAGCATTATGCCCCCAAAAATCTGGACCCTCATTTTTTTAACCTCAGAAGGATGGAAGGCTGAGTCAACTTTGAGCTGGTCAGGATTGAACTCCTGGCTGTGAGCAATACTGTATTCTAACCATTGCATCATGATGATTCATGATTCTAGGAATGAAGAGTGAAAAAGAATAAATTCTTTCCCAAAGATCTCCAAATTTAAGTATTAACCACCTAAGAACTGTATTTCTTTTGCATTATGGAAACCAGAAATCAATTCCTGTTCATTTTATTGTTCACACTGGTGAGGCAATACTGCAACACTCTTAATTTTTTTTCACTTGCTTACAACTTTTAGTTTTTGACCAGTGATGAGCAACCTGAGGCAGCCATCTAGCCCAAAACTTTTGCTAGCTTCCTCAGAGCTCTTCCAAACATGATTGTGGAAAACAAAAGTTTCTTTCCTACCATTTTGAATCTGAAAATTACTGAAAACTATTCTCGGTTAAGCACAAAGAAAAATATAATTAGCATAATTAGCATTTAACATCTGCAGATAACTTGGGAGAGAAATCATAGACATAAGATCCACTATTATTAATATATATATGATACAAGCCAAAAGAAACACAAATATTTTAACTCAATGTTTAGAGTTTGTATGGAACTGGGCAGTGTAAAACAGGTTGTATCTGAATCTCAGCAAAACACACTTACAAGCAGCTTCATCAATTGCTCCTAGAGTTGCACTCCACTAGAAAATACAAATTTCAGGGCTTAACCTGGATTCATGGCTCCTGCTGCAAGACATGACAACGTGAACCTGATGTCTTTGGTCAGTTTTAGTATGTCTTTCTGTCTATCTGCATCTGTCTGCATCTGTCCCATGGCCAGGAGGTTTGAAAGTCAGTGACTCATATCTTTCTCATGTCTCAGTTAGACTAATACAATTTGCTCTATACATGGCTGATTTTGGACAATCCAGAATCTGCAGTTGGAACAGAATGCAACCTTTTAGCTACTGATTGGTACTCGTCAATTCTATACAATAACATATATTTGGTAAAAGCTAGGCTGGTTGATTATAGTCTTCCAGGCCAAATTGAAGTTGTTGGTTGCTACCTATACATCCTAGTTTCTTGGCCTTTGTTATGTTAAGGTATATGTTTACTGGGTAGAATCTGTTAATCCTACATTACCTGAATAAGAGAGATGTAGGTATCCATCCCTAGAGAGATTTTAAGGTCCTTTAGTGACATCCCACACACTTTGGACCAGCTGATTCTCTGAGGACAGGATAGCCACCATTTATTTTATTTATTTTAGGAAACTGGTGAAAATTGGAAAAAAAAACTCTTTGAAACAAATTATAATTTACAAGCAGGTTCTACTCCTTTAAAACATCCCAGATGCTCTCCCGTTCATCTTTCTGCATTTTTTTATTAATGCGTTTCAAAGGCCTACCCTTGTATAACTATTCAGATTTGAACATGGCAAGGTATTGGAGGGGGGAATGTTGACATGATCCTCCTACCTGATGGTATCTCTAAGAAAGCAAGCCTTTATCCTGGCTTGCACAATAGCTGATCCCTGCAAATACATGCTTAAGTTAAAGAATGTGATAATTGGGTGGGACCACTTTGCTTAAGGCCCTGTCACACTGGCTGACGGATACAAAACATTTGTAAAAAGGACACAGCGGACGAGAAAAATGTTCCATCCGTTGTTATCCACTCTCAAAAGGGGCAAAACATTGCATAACCAAAGCGGATAACAAGGAAAGGAACAGACGGGGGAGGACGCAGGGTGGATGGAAAGCCGATGCTCCATGGAAGCCTAGCGGATGGAAGCGGATGAGAGCGGATGGCACATCCGCAAGGCTTCTGGGGGACCGCAGCAAAGTGGACGTGGAACGGAAAGAGCGGATGCAGAGTGGATGCCAAGCGGATGAAGCGGATGCACAGCGGAAGCCAAGCGGAAGCCAAGCGGATGCAGAGCGTTCACTGCGCATGTGGGGAGGATGCATTGCATCAGCCCCGTGGATATAAAGGGAAGCAGCTCCAAAGCAGGTCACCATTCAGAGGAAAGACCTGCTTCCAGACACATCGACTGCCTGCCAGCCTTGCCAGCCTGCCTGCCTTGCCTGCCTGCATGCCTGCCAGGCTTGCTGCCTCCAAGCCTCCTGGCCAGCCTCCCTGCTAGCCTTGCTCTCTGCCTGCCTGCCAGCCTCCCTGCCAGCCTTGCTGCCAGCCTGCCTGCCAGCCTGCCTGCCAGCCTGCCTGCCAGCCTCCCTGTCAGCCTTGCTGTCGGCTTGCCTGCAAGCCTTGGTGCCTGCCTGCCTGCAGCCTTCCTTCCAGCCTGCCTGCAAGCCTTGCTACCTGCCTTCCTGCCAGCCTGCCTGCCAGCCAGCAACTCCACAACCATGGGGAAGAAGAGGAAGCCTCAACCATCTGCTTCCAGCCCTGGCAAGAGGGACAGGGCCACCCTCCCGCCCCCTGGCCCTCACTCTGCTTCTGCTGGGGCTTCTGTAGCACAGGCTTGCTCTTCTGGGGCTGGGGCTTCTGCTGCTTCTACTTCTGGAGGAGCTGATAATGCTGCTTATGGCATTGGTGCTTCTGCTCGTGCTTACTCTGCCGATGCTGTTTCTGGAGGTGGTGCTTCTGCTGGTGCTTACTCTGCTGTAGCTGCTCCTCATCCTGCTGGTCCTGCTGGTCCTGCTCGTCCTGCTCGTCCTGCTCGTGTTCCTGGTCTTTCTCGTCCTGCTGGTCCTGTGCGTGCTCCTGGTCTTGCTCGTCCTGCTGGTCCTGCTCGTGCTCCTGGTCCTGCTCATGCTCCTGGTCCTGCTCGTGCTTCTGGTCCTGCTGGTGCTCCTGGTCCTACTGGCTTTGCTGGTGTTTACTCTGCTGCTGCTGATACTGGTCCTGCTTGTGCTGCTGGTGCTGCTGCTGTTGCTGATCCTGGTCCTGCTGGTGCTCCTGCTGCTGCTGATGACGATGATGATGATCCTGCTGGTGCTGCTGCTGCTGCTGGTGTGGAGGAACAGCCCCTACAACCTGGAAGCCCCTCTAATGAGGGCCCATCTGGTCCTGCCAAAGGGAGGAAGAGGCATATGCGAGAACGGGAGAGGAGGCAATACTCCATCGAGGAGGAACATGAGGATGAGGTGCTGGAGTGGCTGAGAGAGAATGACTATCAATGGCGGAAGGGACACCAGCTCTACAGGGACATCAAAAGGAAGCAGGCTGCTTGGACAGAGAAGGCGGAGAGCCTGGGCTGCACTTCGGAGGTGCTCCTCGGCTGGTGGAAGCACATGCACACCTGGTACGGGAAGCTGCACCTCAAGAAATCTGGCCAGGCCACGGTCAAGCTGACGGACAGAGAGACCTATGTCATGGCCAGGTGCAGCTTCCTGGAGGGTGAGATCCACCACCGAGGAGCACCAGCAGCCCATCTCACTACCCTGTCTCTCCGGCAGCCTGCTGAGAGCCAGTCCTCTTCCGGCCGAGAGTCAATCCCTCTCTCCAGGCAGGTTTCTGTGGAGCGTGCCATGGCGGAGAACCCGCGGACAGGTGTTGTAACCATGGTGGAGCGCGTGGAGGACTCCCTGGTGCAGTGGGAGAAAGGAGATGGCGCATCTACGACAGCCGTACCCGCATCCACCACCCCCAGCTCCACCTCCACAGAAAGGCAGAGAGCCAGACAGCAGGAGGGGCAGAGCCACACTGTCCTGCTGGAGATAAGAGACACCATCAGGAGCAGCATAGATATACTCTCTCAACTGCTCCACACCGACTCCTCATCCTCCAATCGCAAGCCCTTCCTCACCTAGGTCAACCAGACCCTCACGGACATGGCGCAACCCCAATACCAGGTGGTGAACGACAGGATCACCGATCTGCTTCACAACCCTCCAGATCCAGATGAACCTGCTCCCACCCAGTCCAGGTCTGCTCCTCCACCCCAGGTGACGTCTCTCCCATTCCAAGGCTTTCCACAGGCCCTCATCTACCAGGTCTACGGCTAGCAGGAGGTCCAGCAGCACAGGCAGCAGCCCTTCCCAGTCCAGGCACAGACTCATCGGATGCCACCATTGCCACCGGTTCCACTGATGCCACCGATGCCACCCACGCCACTGCTACCGATGCCACCGATGCCACCCACGTCACCGATGCCACCCACACCAGTCCTCACCCAGCTGCAGACCAGACAGCCCCATTACACTGCTCCTTCCTCCACACCACAGCCAAGCCCGGCCTCAGTACATCTGTAGTCGGAACTGGGGCTGACACCCCATGGCATGGAGGAAGGAGCTCTCAACATCACGGGGCTGAGTCAACTATCTGAGAGCTTCCTCAACCCACCATCACCTCTTATCCTCTCAGGGCCAGGCACCCCAGTGGGGCTTCAGACCAGCACTCCAGCAGCACCCACCTCCACAGCACCTGGACCCTTCACCCCTGAGACTGGGCACACCTCTGAGTGACAGAGAAGAGTGCCAGAGACTGGGTGGCTACCTGTAGACCTTATTTGGACACTTGACTTGGGTCATTTTTCTTTTACAGCTTGTTATTAATAAAGATTATATTTGCTTCACACACTTGCTTCATTTATTTTTTTCAATAAAGTTTTGGTGGAAACTTTTAGAAATGGTTTAAGCCTTTGCATGCTTGTGGGATGGGTAAGGATAGCAGTGGGGTGGGCAGGGATACCTTTGGGATGGGTAATATCTGTGGGATGGACAGGGATACCTTTGGGATGGGTTGAGATATCTGTGGGATGGGTTAAGATAGCTGTGGGATGGGAAGGGATATCTTTGGGATGGGTTAAGATAGCTGTGGGATGGGTTGAAAAAGCTGTGGGGATAGATAAACCTCCAGTGCAAGCATAGTGGGACTGTATGGTCCACCCTCCCAGGTGCCACACCTATGGCCCTTCATTATCAATACTAATGTAATCATTGATCCATACATGTCAACATAAACACAACTCTTTATTAAATGCCCTGTTCATTGTAGGCCCACCCAACATACATGGCCCAATCTCATCAGTGTGATGAGACAATGTGATGAAGGAAGCATCCATTAATCATCTATCATCCTTTCTTGCCACTCCACTGCTCCAGCTGGGGAGTTGCACCAGTGTTTCAGGAGGTTGCGCTGCTTCTTCCCTTCACATGAGGCTCTGTTGGGGCCTTGCACATCCTCAGTGTCTATCAGGTTTTGCCCTTGCCTCCATTCCCCAGGCTCCATGTCCCCATTGCCTTGTTGGAGGTCCACGAGCCTGTTCTGCAACACTGGGGAGCGGATGCTCATGAGATTGTGCAGGATGCAGAAAGCTTCCACGATCCTCCTCGTGGTCGCTGGGTTATGCTGCATGGTGGTGAGAAGTACCTTGAACCTGTTGGCCACGATGCCAAAGGTGTTCTCCACCACCCACCTTGCCCTGGACAGCCTGTAGTTGAAGATCCTCTCTTCATGGGAGAGGCATCTGGAAGTGTATGGCTTCATGAGGTAGGTTCTGAGGGAGAAGGCGTCATCCCCCACGATGAAGTAGGGCACATCTTGTTTGTCGTTGGGCAGGGGGTCTGGATCTGGGAAGCCCGTGATGAGGTTGCATTCCAGCCCCTCCTTGAGGTGACTGGCATTGTATACCTGGGCATCTGAAGCTGATCCATTGCCTGAAGCATCAATGTACATGAAGTTGTAGTCAGCATCGGCCATGGCGAAGAGGACGATGCTGAAGAAGCCCTTGTAGTTGAGATAAGTGGACCCCGACTTGGCTGGTGCTTTGCAGGCCACGTGCTTGCCATCTATGGCTCCAACGGTGTGGGGGAAGTTCCACCTCTGATACCACTGCTCTGCAACTTTCTTCCATCCTTCTTCAGTGGAGGGGCACTGGAGGAGCTCCTGCAGGTATTCTTCGATGATGGCCTGCACCACTTCTCTGACCACAATGCTGATGGTGTTGTGTGGCACCCTCCAGCCATACTGCATGCTCCTGTACGTAGTCCCTGAGGCCAGGTGGCGCAGAGTCAGTGCCACCTTGAGCCCAGGGTCCAGGCTGGGCCGGAAGTTGGTGTTCTACTTGGTCAACCTGGGTGCCAGCCACTCCACAACTTCATCAAACATGGCTGGAGGCATCTTCATGAAGTTCTGGAATGCACAAGGGTCTTCGTTCCTGAGCTCCACCATCAGCTTGTTGTACAGTCTGTACTCTGCTCTTCTCCCGATCCATCTTCGGACTCAGACACTTCTTGGCCGCCTCCTTTTCTTCCTGTAGTAGAGTTGAAAGTGCCTGTTGATGGCTTTGCACTGTTGCAGAACGATGGTGGCTACCAAAAGGACTGTGTTATGATTCATGGTGGACATGACTGGATGCTGTGGAAGAGCAAGAGGCAGATGAAGGCTGCAGAGGTCTGCACAGCAGGGCTGCTGGTCTGAAAGTGAGATCCAGGTGAGTTGCTCCCCCTTTTTATAGGCAAAATAGGTTTCCCCTATGTGTCCTTTTGCATCCTCGAGGCATCCTCTAGACATCCTTAATATCCGAGATAGGTCCCCTCTGTGAACGTTTTTTCCGTTTTAAATGCTTTCTTTGCGAGCTGCATCCGCTTTCAACCTTTCTCCATCCGTGCTACTTACACTGCGCGTCCATTCCACTTCCTCCCTGTGTCCGCTTTCTGCTGGAGCGGACCTGAGTTGTGCGGATGCGCAGCAAATGCCTAGTGGATATAACGGACGCCTAACAGATGACGACGGATGCAGAACGGATGTTCCCCATATGCCCAGCTGATGCAGATAGGACATGTTGGATACATTTTCCGCTCAAAAAGTTTTGAGCAGCTCAAAACATTTTGAGTGGATGAAATGTCAGTAGACGGATGCTGGACAGATAGAGAGGAAGAAAAACGGATGCAGTGAGTACAAAACGTAAGAATCGTGTTAACCAACGGATGGCAAGTGTTTTTCTTCATTTTACATCCTCTTTCCATCCGTTGGTGCAGTGTGACATGGGCTTTAGATCGATAGATATAGATTGATATGGATGGATGGATGGATAGATAGATAGATAGATAGATAGATAGATAGATAGATAGATAGATAGATAGATCTAGATGATATAGATAGATAGGTCCAGATAGATATAGATATAAATGGTATCAATGGTGGGATGCAAAAATATTTACTACCAGTTCTGTTGGTGTGGCTTGGTGGCCATAGTGTGGTGGGCATGGCAGAAGAAGGATACTTCAAAATCTCCATTCCCACCACACTCCAGGGAAGGATACTGTAAAATCCCCATTCCCTCCCCTCTCATGGGGGAAAGATACTGCAAGATCCCATTCTCTCTTCACTCCACTAACCTGTTTTTCAGCTCCATTCTCCTATGCAGGGCAACAAAAGAAGATCCTGCCAATCAGCTGGCACCCGGGAGGCAGAGAATAGATGGGAGTGGGGCCAGTCAGAGGTGGTGTTTGTCGGTTCTCCAAATTACTCAAAATTTCCACTACCGGTTCTCCAGAACTGGTCAGAACTTGCCCAAGAGTGTCTGCTGATATGGCTTTGTAGTTGAATAACAACTGGAGAGCTATATATTCTCCCTTCCTTTTTCTTATCTGAATCTCCCAATAAATCATAGGTCTACTTATTTCATCAATGCATGGCAAACTCACTTCTAGACTGTTTTTTTGAGAGAGACAGAAAATACATGCATGTGTAATATTTCTTTTTTTCCTGGAATGGCCAACTTTTATCATTTATCTTATTTGAACACTGTTCATTTGACAGGTTCATGTGCCTTACCAAGCTGATTCAGCAGGATGCCACCTGCCAGAGGCAAAGCTCACCTAAGCACAACTTAATATCCTTTCTGGCCCACACACTCAGACCATGACAGAATTGCTCTCTTCATTTTCTTGCAATAATCCTTATTTGCCTATTTTTCTAAAGCAACTGCTTGATGTTTCTTGCAGAATTCTCTTTATTTCTCTATCATTTCTTGTCAGTCTGCCCTCCAGAGTTTGCTTTAATTATATTTTCTGCAGGCTTTTGATGAAGCATGTCTCATTTTCTCCATCTCAAGATGAGACTTAGAAGACCGTTATTACTTCTCTTTTATCTCCAATGGAAACAGCAAAACAAAATCTGCAGAAAACCCTTTTGTTTCATTCCTGTGCATTCTCTGATAATATTTCATATTTAATTTAGAAGGAGGACAGGCACTGAGAACAGCTCTGTTCCTAGAAGATATTTTTGTTCCTAACTTTGGTTCCCATTTAGAATGGGAATCCTGACTAATGAACTTTGACTAATTGAATCTTGACTAATGAATCTTCAGAAAGCAGCTACAATTGGAAATGTCAACTTTCTCTAGTTAACATTCACTTCCATAACAAGGTTACCATTGTCTCCTGAGAAGCTGAAAAGCCAAGGCAAGCCCCACTTCTTTGTTTGTGCAGTGGTAAGGGAACCATGCAACTTTGTAGTTTCTACAAGACATACAAGATGCATTTAAAACATGCATACACTCAAGTACATACTTCTCACCAATAGCAATAGTAACAGCAGTTACACTTGTATACCATCTATGGTGCTTTATAGTACTCTCTGTACTGAGTTGACAGAGTCAGTGTATTGCCCCCAACAATCTGGATTCTCATTTTACTGACCTTGGAAGGATGGAAGTTTGAGTCAACTTTTAGCTGATCAGGATCAAACTCCTGGCACTGGGCAGAGTTAACCTTCGATACTGCATTCTAACCACTGCACCACCACAAATCATTTGTTTTATCACATTTTCTGAAGAACTATATCTCAGGTTGGCCTAGAACAGAGGTATTCAACCTTGGCAACTTTAAGACTTATGGACTAGAATATAAGAAGAGTTAACAATGAGCTAGGGTTTGAGGCACAGAAACAATGCAACTGAAGCCTTATGGTGTAGAAAATATAATCAGATAATGATGATGGTGATGATAAATGTGTAAGACACTATACTGATTCTCATTGTAAACTATGAAAGTGAAATACCCTTCAGTCATTTAGCGCAGCCTTTTAACAGCAGAAGTGGAATGGAATGGAATGGAATAGAACAGAACAGAATAGGATAGGATAGGATAGGATAGAATAGAATAGAACAGAACAGAACAGAACAGAACAGAACAGAACAGAACAGAACAGAACAGAACAGAACAGAACAGAATAACAGAGTTGGAAGGGATCTTGGAGGTTTTTTAGACCAACCTGCTGCTTAGGCAGGAAACTCTATACCATTTCAGACGAATAGTTTTCCAATTTCTTCTCAAAAGAGATTAAAAGTCAGTAAGGCAGTACTCTTTAAGATGTGTATATAAGCTTTATTGGTTAAGATACCAGGCTAGACATTGTGAGATCATAAATGTTCAATTTGCGGGAAATGAGACTCAGAGATCAGGGTAACTTCAGCTCTTTTATTTAGTTCCAAAAGTCCGTCTTAACCAGGAGCTGTGGCAGCTCTTTTTATAGTGAGCTGCTCACGGCTAGTGTCCAATGATGGCTATTTGTTTTTCCCACTGCTCGAATTGGCCAATCATAGCCCTATTATTGGCCAATCAGCATCGAGAAAAGTAGCCAATCAGCATCGGGTATTTGCTGTCCAATAGGAATAGCCTATTTAAAGTATGTTAATATGGAACAATAAGTTCTGGTCTTCACTTTGCTACAAAGTTAGCTGTGTAACCTTGAACCAGTCACTCTTAGCCATAAAAAAATGTAGGCAATAGCAAATCACTTCCGAAAAATGTTAAAGGGACTTGTCCAGGCACATGTCAGATTTCAACACTGACTCAAAGGTACACAATGCATATATATGCATACTCACATAAGAAACAAAATGCATACATTTCAGAATTGCTGAAATCTCAGAAGATGTTCAGATCTCCAAAGCCCATGTCACACAGCACCAATGGATGGAAAGAGGATGTAAAATGGAAAGAAACACTTGCCATCCATTGGTTAATGCGATGCATCCGTTCTGTACTCACTGCATCCGTTTTTCATACTCTCTATCTGTCCAGCATCCGTCTACTGAGATTCCAACCGCTCAAAAAGTTTTGAGCTGCACAAAACTTTTTGAGCACATAAAGTATCCAACACGTCCATTATACATCTGCTACGCATACGGGGAACATCCATTATACGTCCATCGTCATCCGTTATGTGTCGGCTATATCTGCTAGGCATCCGCTGCGCATCTGAACAATTCATATCCGCTCCAGTGGAAAACGGACACAGGGAGGAAGCGAAACGGATGTGGAACGGACACAAAGTGTTAGTTGCATGGATGTAGAAAGGATGTAAGCGGATGCAGCTCGCATACAAAGCATTAAAACAGAAAAAACGTTCATATAGGGGACGGTTCTCGGATATTTAGGATGTCTGCGGGATGTCTAGAGGATGCAGAAGGACACCTAGAGTAAAAACGATATTTCCTATAAAAAGGGGGAGAAATCACCTGGATCTCACTTTCAGTCCAGCAGCCCTGCTGTGCAGACCTCTTCAGCCTTCATCTTGCTCTTGCTCTTCCACAGCATCCAGCCATCTCCACCATGGATCGTCACATACTCTTTTGGTAGCTGCCATCGTTCTACAACAGTGCGAAGCCCTCTACAGGCTCTTTCACCTGTTATACGGGAAGAAAAAGAGGCGTCCAAGAAGTGTCTGGGTGCAAAGATGGATCATGAGAAGAGCCAAGTACGGACTGTATAACAAGCTGATGGTGGAGCTGAGGAACGAGGACACTCGTGCATTCTAGAACTTCATGAGGATGCCTCCAGCCATGTTTGACGAAGTTGTGGAGTGGCTGAGACCCAGGTTGACCAAGGCAAACACCAACATCCGCCCCAGCCTGCACCCTGGGCTCAAGGTGGCACTGACTCTGCACCACCTGACCACAGGGACCACGTACAGGAGCATGCAGTATGCCTGGAGGGTTCCACACAACACCATCAGCATTGTGGTCAGAGAAGTGGTGCAGGCCATCATCAAAGAATACCTGGAGGAGCTCCTCCAGTGGCCTTCCACTGAAGAAGGCTGGAAGAAAGTTGCAGAGCAGTGGTATCAGAAGTGGAACTTCCCCCACACTGTTGGAGCCATAGATGGGAAGCACGTGGCCTGCAAAGCTCCAGCCAACTCAGGGTCCACTTATCACAACTACAAGGGCATCTTCAGCACCATCCTCTTTGCCATGGTCGATGCTGACTACAAGTTCATGTACATCGATGCTTCAGGCAACGGATCAGCTTCAGATGCCCAGGTATACAATGCCAGTCACCTCAAGGAGGGGCCGGAATGCAACCTCATCATGGGCTTCCCAGATCCAGACCCCCTGCCCAATGACACACAAGATGTGCCCTACTTCATCGTGGGGGATGACGCCTTCTCCCTCAGAACCTACCCCATGAAGCCCTACACCTCCAGATGCCTCACCCGTGAAGAGAGGATCTTCAACTACAGGCTGTCCAGGGCAAGGCGGGTGGTGGAGAACGCCTTTGGCATCCTGGCCAACATGTTCCAGATACTTCTAACCACCATGCAGCATCACCCAGAGACCGCGAGGAGGATCATGGAAGCTTGCTGCATCGTGCACAATCTCATGCACACCCGCTCCCCAGTGTTGCAGAACAGGCTTGTGGACCTCCAACAAGGCAATGGGGACATGGAGCCTGGGGAATGGAGGCAAGGGCAAAACCTGATAGACACTGAGGATGTGCAAGGCCCCAACAGAGCCTCACGTGAGGGGAAGAAGCAGCACAACCTCCTGAAACACTGGTGCAACTCCCCAGCTGGAGCAGTGGAGTGGCAAGACAGGATGATAGATGCTTAATGGATGCTTCCTTCAGCCTGTCTCATCACACTGATGAGATTGTGCCATGCATGTTGAGTGGCCCTACAATGAACAGGGCATTTAATAAAGACTTTTGTTTATGTTGAAATGTGTTGATGAATGATTAAATTGTTATTGATAATAAAGGGCCATAGCTGTGGCACCTGGGAGGGTGTACCATACAGTCCCACTATGCTTGCACTGGAGGTTTATCTATCCCACAGCTATTACCCATCCCACAGATATCCTAACCCATCCCACAGTTATTACCCATCAAACAGCTATTACCCATCCCACAGCTGTTACCCATCCCAAAGGTATCCCTGCCCATCCCACTGCTATCCTTACCCATCCCACAGCTATTACCCATCCCACAGGTATCCCTGCCCATCCCACAGCTATTACCCATCCCACAGGTATCCCTGTCCATCCCGCTGCTATCCTTAACCATCCCACAAGTGTGCAAAGGCTTAAACCATTTCAAAAAGTTTCCAACAAGACTTTAATGACTAAAAGAACTAAACCAAGTGTGTGAAGCAAAGATAAACTTTATTAATAACAAACTGTAAAAGCAAAATGATCCAAGTAAAGTGTCCCAAGCAAAGATAAAGTCAACAGGTAGCAACCCAGTCTCTGGCACTCTTCTCAGTCACTCTGAGGCGTGCCCATAGTCTCAGGGGTGAAGGGTCCAGGTGCTGTGGAGGTGGCTGCTGCTGAAGTGCTGGTCTGAGGAGCCATTAGGGTGCCTGGCCCTGAGAGGACAACAGGAGATGGTGTGTGGAAGAAGCTCTCAGAGAGCTGGCTCAGTCCCGTGATGTTGAGAGCCCCTTCCTCCATGACATGGGGTGTCAGTCCTAAGACCGATGACAGATGTTCTCAGGCCGGGCTTGGCTGTGGGGTGGAGGAAGGAGGAGTGTAGTGGGGTTGTCTGGTCTGCAGGTGAGCGAGGTGAGGCGTGGGTGGTATCTGTGCCATGGGTAGCATCTGTGGCATGGGTTGCATCGGTGGCATCGGTGGCATCAGTGGCATTCGATGTTCCTCTTGCAGGACTGGGAACGGCTGCCTGTGCTGCTGGAACTCCTGGTAGCTGTAACCTTTGTAGGTGAGGGCCTGTGGAAAGCCTTGGAAGGGCTGGAACATCACCTGGGGTGGAGGAGCAGACCTGGACTGGATCGGAGCAGGTTCAGCTGGGCCTGGAGGGTTGTGCAGAAGACCTCTTATCCTCTCCTTTATCACCTGGTACTGTGATTCAGACATGTCCATGAGGGTCTGGTTGACGTAGGTGAGGAAGGGCTTGCAGTTTGAGGATGGTATGTTGGTGTGTACCAGCTGAGAGAGGAGATCTACGCTGCTTTTGATGGTGTCTGTTAAGCCTGGGTTCCCCAACCAGGGTTAGGGAGACAAGCTAAACAGAATGTGCAGCGTTAGTCAGATAGGCACACAGATAAATGAGTGAGCTAAGCTTGTATGTTTATTAACATACAGTAAAAATAACAGATACGCTTGTGCTATCAAGAATATAGTTTATTCCATTATAAGTTCATAGCATAGTCAAAATAACAGTCCAATAGTCATGTATCATTTAGTCAGTCCATTCAGGGATATTCAGTTAGCAAAGTCCATGTAGAATATCCTATGTCAGTTCACTTACAAATTAGTCCTTTGTTGTCTCTCCCGTTCGAGCAATGCAGTCTTGATTCCTAGCAGTAATCAGGGATCATCAAAGCCAGAGAGAGAGCAAGCTGTAGTCTTGCTTCTTTTAAAGTGCTTTCACAACCACTCCCTTAATTACTATCCCACAGTTAAAGTTGCAGACACTTTAACATACAAAACTATGATTCATAGTTATTATTTTACCTAAACCAGTTAGGGTAAACAATGTTATCCCTAACAGTGTCCCTGATCTCCAGCAGGACAGTGTGGCTCTACCCCTCCAGTCTGCCTTTCTGCCTGCTTTCTGTGGAGGTGGAGCTGGGGGTGGGTTGGTCTCTGGTGTCAGCGCCCACTCCTTGCTCCCACTGCGTCATGTTCTGCCACGGGGAGTGCAGCTGTCGGGGGAGTCTCCATCGTGGGGCACTCCACAGATACCTGCCTGGACACAGGAGCTGACTCTTGGCCAGAAGAAGAATGGCTCTCTGTGGGTTGCCTGAGAGAGAGGGTAGACAGAGGGGCTGCTCCTCGGTGGTGGATCTCACCCTCCAAGAAGCTGCACTTGGCCATCACGTAGGTCTCCCGGCCAGTGAGCTTCCACTACCTGTGGAGGACCTCCAAAGTGTAGCCCAGGCTCTCCGCCTTCTCTCTCCAAGCAGCCTGCTTCCTCTTGGTGTCTCGATAGAGCCTGTTTCCCTTCCGCCATAGGTACTCATTCTCCCTCAGCCATTCGAGCACCTCATCCTCATGTTCCTCTTAGATGGAGTACTGCCTCCTCTCTCTATCTCGTGTATGCCTCTTCCTTCCTCTGGCAGGGCCTTCTGGGCCCTCATCAGAAGGGCTTTGAGGTTCTAGAGGCTGGTCCACCACTCCACCACCACCAGCTGCAGCAACAACAGCAGCAGCAAAAGCAGGACCAGCAGGATCAGCAGCACCAGCAGCACCAGGAGCACCAGGAGCACCAGCAGCAGCAGCAGCACCAGCAGGATGAGCAGCACCAGTAGGACCAGGATCAGCAGCAGCAGAGTAAGCACCAGCAGCACCAGCAGCACCAGGATCACCAGTAGGACCAGCAGCACCAGCAGGACCAGGAGCAGCACCAGCAGAGTAAGCACCAGCAGAAGCACCATAACCAGGAGCAGCGCCAGCAGAGTAAGCACCAGCAGAAACACCAGCACCAGGAGCAGCCCCAGCAGAAGCACCAGCACCAGCAGAGTCAGCCCCAGCAGCAGGAGCCCCATCAGAAGCAGAGTCAGGGCCAGGGGGTGGGATGGTGGCCCTGTCCTTCTTGCCAGGGCTGGCAGAAGATGGCACAGGCTTCCTCTTCTTCCCCATGTTTGTTGGCTGGAGATGTGTCTGGTAGCAGGTCTTTCCTCTGAATGGTGACCTGCTTGCGAGCTGCATCCTTTTATAACCACGGGGCTGACACAATTCATCCTTCCTGCATGCCCAGTGAATGCTTTGCATCCGATAGGCATCTGCTAGGCATCCGCTAGGCTTCCGTAATGCATCCACTGTATCCGCTCGGTATCCGCTCTGCATGTGCTTCTTCTGCTGCGCATCCGCTTTGCTGTGCTCCCCCGGAAGCATCCGCTTCCATCCGCTTCCATCCACTAGGCTTTCATGGAGCATCCACTTTACATCCTGGCTACGTCCTCTCCCCGTCCGTTCTTTTCCATTGTTGTCCGCTCTGTTTAAACAAATTTGGGGCACTTTTGAGAGCGGATAACAATGGATGGAACATTTTCTCATCCGCTGTGTCCTTTTTGCATACTTTTTGCATTCGTCGGCCTATGTGACAGGCCCTTAATAAACATTAAGTATTCTGGGCAGGCTTTCATGAAAAAATGTCACATTGTCTCATGGAAGAGAAATGACCAAAACCTCAAAAATTTGGGAGCATTTTTTTTCTGATTTATTGATATTATCCATGCCACTTCCCTGATCTACTGCTTCTGGTCTCATCCTTCTTGTTTTGACCCTGTGATGGATACTGCCTACCGATAGTTTACGAATAGTATGATGGCTCAGGGATTCCACTGCCACCACTTTGGGTGGGAACACTGTCTTCTTGGTTTGGCTTGATTTAGCTCAGCTCAACTTGATTCTGTTTTGTTTTGTTTTGCTTTTTTGGTGTATTAAAAACAAAGTATTTTTGCACCTGTTTTTTATTAATTAAGTAAACACACAAACAGCAAACACCAAGGAAAAGGGAGAGGGATTGGGAGAAGGAGAGGGATACATAGATAAAATGACCTGCAGTTCTGTTGTTTTGCACAAAATATATGGCAAGAGATTTGCAAGGAGGTTTGGAAACAAAAAGAAACTCGATATATTGTATTGGCTATTTCTCCTCCCTTTTTAAAACCAGCATTTAGTTATCCTGCTTTGGCTATAGAAACAGCCATTCTGTTGCCTGACAATCCCCATTTTCAGCTCAGCAGCTGAGGAACTGGCTACGTGGGTTAAAGCAGCAGGTGTAGAATCAAGTTATCATGAGTTATGGAAATCCTGTCACCAGCTCATTTTGTGGAAATTAATTTAACTTATTACCTTCTTCTTTTTCATGTTCTCTCACAGACAGGACTATTGCTTTTTGACAGAGCACCCCACTGTGTTCCTACATCCCTCAATAAAACAATGCACTTCCTTCTGGGAGAAAAGTGATTTACTTTCATTTAAAACCACAGAGAAATGCTGAGGAGTCTCTTCAGAACAGCATGAATCAGAGGCAAGTGGGGAACACAACTAAGCATTGTAGTACCCATCCAAAATCTTAATTTCCTTCATGCTCTCAAAGTTTGCATTTATACTACACTCACTTCTTAAAATCTCCTTCCTCCTTAAGGCCCTGTCACACTGCCCAACGGATGCAAAATATTTGTAAAAAGGACACAGCGGACGAGAAAAATGTTCCATCCGTTTTTATCCGCTCTCAAAACGGGCAAAAATTTGCATAAACAGAGCGGATAACACGGAAAGGAATGGACAGGGGGAGGACGCAGAGCAGATGGAAAGCAGATGCAGAATGGAAGCCTAGTGGATGGAAGCAGATGGGAGTGGATGGCACATCCACTAGGCTTCTGGGGGACCTCAGCAAAGCAGACGCGGAATGAAAAGAACGGATGCAGAACGGATGCAGAGCGGATGCAGAGCGGATGACGCAGATGCACAGCAGATGAAGCGGATGCAGAGCGGAATCCTAGCGGATGCCTAGAAGATGCCTAGCGTTCACTGCGCATGCAGGGGGGATGTATTGCATCAGCCCCACGAATATAAAGGGAAGCAGCTCCCAAGCAGGTCACCATTCAGAGGAAAGAACTGCATCCAGACACATCGAGTGCCTTGCCAGCCTGCCCTGCCTGCATGCCTGCCTTGCTGCCTGCCATCCTGCCAGCCACCCTGCCAGCCTTCCTGCCAGCCTTGCTGCCTGCCTTCTTGCTGCTTGCCTTCTTGCCAGCCTGCCTGCCAGCCTCCCTGCCAGCCAACAACCCCACAAACATGGGGAAGAAGAGAAAGCCTCAACCATCTGCTTCCAGCCCTGGCAAGAGGGACAGGGCCACCCTCCTGCCCTTTGGCCCTCAATCTGCTTCTGCTGGGGCTTCTGCTGCTTCTGCTTCTGGAGGAGCTGATGATGCTTCTTCTGGCGGTGGTGCTTCTGCTGGTGCTTACACTGCTGAAGCTGCTCCTCGTCCTGCTGGTCCTGCTCGTGCTTCTTGTCTTGTTGGTCCTGCTGGTCCTGCTGGTCCTGCTGGTCCTGCAGGCCACAGTTTAGCTGACGGACAGAGAGACCTATGTCATGGCCAGGTGCAGCTTCCTGGAGGAAGAGATCTGCCATCGAGGAGCAGCAGCAGCCCCTCTCACGACCCTCTCTCTCAGGCAGCCCGCTGAGAGCCAGTCCTCTTCCGGCCGAGAGTCAGCTCCTGTCTCCAGGCAGGTTTCTATGGAGCGTCCCATGGCGGAGAATCTGCGGACAGCTGTTTTAACCATGGTGTAGCACGTGGAGGACTCCCTGGTGCAGTGGGAGAAAGGAGACGGCACGTCCACCACAGCCCGACCCGCATCCACCCCCAGCTCCACCTCCACAGAAAGGCAGAAAGCCAGACAGGAGGGACAGAGCCACACTGTCCTGCTGGAAATCAGGGACACCATCCGGAGCAGCGTAGATCTCCTCTCTCAGCTGGTACACTTCGAGATTTCATCCTCTAACAGAAAGCCCTTCCTCACCTACGTGAACCAGACCCTCATGGAAATGCCCGAAGCCCAGTACCAGGTGATCAAGCAGAGGATCACAGGTCTTCTGCACCATCCTCCAGGCCAAGCTGAACCTGCTCTGACCCACTCCAGGTCTGCTTCTCCACCCCAAGCAATGTCACAGCCCTTCCAAGGCTTTCAACAGCCCGTCACCTACCAAGGTTATGGATGCCAGGACTTCCAGCAGCACAGGCAGCCCTTCCCAGTCCAGGCACAGGTTCCTCGCCTGCCACAGATGCCACCGATGCCACCGATGCCACCCACGACACAGCGTAGATCTCCTCTCTCAGTTGGTCCACACCGACTCCTCATCCTCCAACCACAAGCCCTTCCTCACCTATGTCAACCAGACCCTCACGGACATGGAGGAACCCTAGTACCAGGTGGTGAAGGACCGGATCACCGAGCTTTTTAACAGCCCTCCAGACTCAGAGGAACCTGCTCCCACCCAGTCCAGGTCTGCTCCTCCACTCCAGGTGATGTCCCTCCCATTCCAAGGCTTTCCACAGGCCCTCACCTACCAGGTCTATGGCTACCAGGAGGTCCAGCAGCACAGGCAGCAGCCCTTCCCAGTCCAGGCACAGAGTCATCAGACGCCACCATTGCCACCAGTTCCACCAATGCCAATGATGCCACCCACGACACTGATGCCACCAACGCCACCGATGCCACCCACGACACTGATGCCACCAATACCAGTCCTCACCCAGCTGCAGACCAACGACCCCACTACACTGCTCCTTTCTCCACCCCACAGCCAAGCCCGGCCTCAGTACATCTGTCCTCGATACTGGGGCTGACACCCCATGTCATGGAGGAAGGAGCTCTCAACATCACGGGGCTGAGCCAGCTGTCTGAGAGCTTCCTCAACACACTGTCACCTGTTGACCTCTCGGGGCCAGGCACCCCAATGACGCTTCAGACCAGCACTCCAGCACCAGCCACCTCCACAGCACCTGGACCCTTCACCCTGAGACTGGGCACACCTCTGAGTGACCGATAAGAGTGCCAGAGACTGGGTGGCTACCTGTAGACTTTATTTGGACACTTGACTTGAGTCATTTTTCTTTTACAGCTTGTTATTAATAAAGTTTATCTTTGCTTCACACACTTGCTTCATTTATTTTTTTCAATAAAGTCTTGGTGGAAACTTTTAGAAATGGTTTAAGCCTTTGCATGCTTGTGTGATGGGTTAAGATAGCAGTGGGATGGGCAGGGATACCTTTGGGATGGGTAAGGATAGCAGTGGGATGGGCAGGGATACCTTTGGTATGGGTTAAGATAGTTGTGGGATGGGTAATAGCTGTGGGATAGATAAACCTCCAGTGCAAGCATAGTGGGACTGTATGGTCCACCCTCCCAGGTGCCACACCTATGGCCCTTCATTATCAATAACAATATAAGCATTGATCCACACATGTCAACATAAACACAACTCTTTATTAAATGCCCTGTTCATTGTAGGGCCACTCAACATACATGGCCCAATCTCATCTGTATGATGAGACAGGCTGAATGAAGCATCCATTAATCATCTATCATCCTGTCTTGCCACTCCACCGCTCCAGCTGGGGAGTTGCACCAGTGTTTCAGGAGGTTGTGCTGCTTCTTCCCTTCGTTTCTGAGCTCCACCATCACCTTGTTGTACAGTCCCTACTCTGCTCTTCTCCCAATCCATCTTCGGACCCAGACGCTTCTTGGCCGCCTCTTTTTCTTCCAATAATAGAGTTCACAGAGCCTGTAGATGGCTTCGCACTGTTGCAGATCCATGGTGGACATGACTGGATGCTATGGAAGAGCAAGAGGCAGATGAAGGCTTCAGAGGTCTGCACAGCTGAGCTGCTGGTCTGAAAGTGAGATCCAGGTGAGTTGCTCCCCCTTTTTATAGGCAATATAGGTTTTCCACTATGTGTCCCTTTGCATCCTCTAGGCATCCTCTAGACATCCTTAATATCTGAGATATGTCCCCTCTGCGAACGTTTTTTTCCATTTTAAATGCTTTCTTTGCGTGCTGCATCCGCTTTCATCCTTTCTCCATCCATGCTACTAATGCTGCACATCCATTCCATTTCCGTTCCACTTCCTCCCTGCATCTGTTTACCGCTGGAATGGATGCAAGTTGCGTGGATGCACAGCGGATGCCTAGTGGATATAGCGGATGCGTAACGGATGACAACGGATGCAAAACGGATGTCCCCCGTATGCCTAGCAGATGCAGAACGGACGCATTGGGTACATTTTCCGCTCAAAAGTTTTGAGCAGCTCAAAACCTTTTGAGTGGATGAAATGTCAATAGACGGATGCTGGACGGATAGAGAGGAAGCAAAACGGAGGCAGTGAGTACAGAACGGAAGCATCGTGTTAACCAACGGATGGTAAGTGTTTTTCTCCGTTTTACATCCTCTTTCCATCCATTGGTGCAGTGTGACAGGGGCTTTAGATAAGAGGGAAAGAGGGGTTTTTGAGGGGCAATTCATATGATCACTGAGCATTTCCCTGCTCATTTTAATGCTGGAATTCGTTGGGTGAAAATCAAAACAACTCAAGCAAATGTCCCAAAGACACTTTTTCAGGAGCAACTGGATTTTCTGGTTTTTCTCTGAAGATGTTTCACTTCTCATCCAAGAAACTCCTTGAGCCATGAATGGATGGTGAGAGAATGGAAGGATTTATATTCCTTGCAGACAGCTCAATGACCTGCTAAAAGAATGCAAATGACCAGCTGTCTGCAAGGAGTATAAATCCTTCCATTCCTCCCACTATCCAGTCAGAGCTGAAGAAGCTTATTGGATGAGAAGCAAAACGTCTTCAAAGAAAAAACATGAAAATCTAGTTGCCTCTTTAAAGAAAGCATCCTGGGGACAACCATGACCTGGATGACCGAGAATCTCCATAGGCAACTAAAGCAAATCTAATTTAACAAGAAAAAAAATTCTGTGACATCATGGGACTGTATAGCAACATCACTGTTAAAATGTTAAGTGCAAAAAATCAGGACCTTAAGTTCCAGGTAGGAAAATTCATTGCCCAAGCCTATACAAAAGAAAAAAATGGTAAAGTGCTTAAAAGAATAAGATGAAACTGCATTAATTTTGCAAATATAAATCTTGCCTCACCATCTTTTTATTTTTTGAGAGCATTTGACTTACTCAATAAGACATGTTATATGCATGAATTTTCAAAAAGTCTTTTATAAAATCCTTATCAAAGGCCCTTGAGTAGTTATAAGGTAAAAGAACCTGTTATTTTATGCCAATTAGTATATTGGTTAATTATATAGGTAGTCCTTGAGTTATTGCCATTCCTTCAACAACTGTTTGAAATTACAGTAGAGCTGAATGAAGGGACTTATGATCACTGCCCAAAGTTAGGCTACTGCAGTGCTCTCGTGGTCACATGAAAAAAATTCAAATGGGTGGATTTACAAACAATTGTACGGACACTGGAGTCAGGGAAAGTGAATGGAACATTTACTGGCTAGATGCCCTTCCTGATGCCTATGTGGAGTTTGCAGCAGACTATTGCTCATTGTGTCTAGAGAGAATTATCTGCCACTACCTAACTCACAAGCTCCTGACTGTGAGATAAGAGCTCCACCTCTAGGCCACCACACCAGTCTCTGTAATATTCTTGTAATATTCATATTATAATACACATGTAATACTCTTTCAGAGATTCTCAGTCAAGACAAGTAAGTCCAGTTGCCTCCTGCAAAAATACCTTTGGGGTAATATTCTTTGGCAAAACTAGTAAACCATGTTTGAAAATGTAAATTACTCAGAGTGATAGGAAGAGGTATATGAATAATAATACAATAATATTCCAGCTCATTGGGAATGACTGAATAAGTGGATAAAAATGCCAAGTCCAGTCTAAACAACTGGTATCTGTGGAACTAACCATGATAATATGGTTATGATTAAGGTAGGAAGTGTAAAGAAGCAGGAACATTCCATATTATGCTATTGATTAAACCATGTTATCTGATAAGATGCAGAAAGCAAACTGTCTCTGATATGGTCTCCAATCTGACTTTATTTAATTGACATCTCAAAACCTGCCTTTTTTTCCAGTCTTTGGGATAAATTTAAGTTGACTGCTGTATTACAGTCTGATTTTTTTTATGGCTGGATTTTTATTATTATTACTGGTTGATATTATATCATTTTAAACTGCTCAGATTCATGATGAAGTTGAAAGGATGGTATATTTAATAAATAAATAATGAAAAAAACCATATAAATTATGTGTGGCATTTGGAAAGATACAGAAAGATTTTTCTCCCTTTCCCCAAACACCAGGAATCATTAACTGAAGCTGATTGGAAAAAGATTTAGAGCCAAGAAAGAAAAACATTTCTTCTTCACACTGCACAAAACAGAATTCTGTTATTGTAAGATTTCATAACTGACATGAATTTGAATGGCTTTAAAAGGCAATGAGACAAATTCATGGAAAACAGGTCTACTGAGACAGGTCTACTTGTTACCTGTCCTGCTCCCATGTTAAATTATATCCTTATTTTGGTTGAGTGCTTGCAGAATTTTAAGACTAGGTCACATCAGCAAGTCAAAAACACGAATTGTCTGTTTTCTTCTACAGTGAAACTGGCACTCTTATGCACTAGGAGTCTGGTAGGTATATCAGAGTAACAAGAATGCCCAGCTAAAGAAAAACATGCTTCCTGCAGTAACTCATTCCAAATTCTTTTATAACTATCTGGTTTGGTGCAGCCATTAAACAGGCAGGCACAGACTTCAGTGGATAGTTAGGACTACATTACAATTATCCTTCTCATCTTTCCTATTACCTACTACTATAAGTATCTTATGACTAGCACTTTGTTGCTTGTATGTACACTCAGATCTTATGCACCAGAGATAACTTCCTTGTGTGTCCAGTCATACCTGACCAATAAATAATATATTTTAGTCTAGTCAAGTCGAGATCATTGATAGTATGGACCATCCATGATAGTAAAAGGATCTAAGGGTGAACTAAGCCTGGGCAAAAATCCTCTTCATCTCTTCCCATTCTCATTACCTGTTGGTGGATCTTGATAAAACAATGGTAGATGTAGCAAAAAGATATCTGGATAGGGTTGCTAGAGTCATAAACCTTTCCTGAGCTTTGATCTTTAGTCAAAGTAGCAGGTATGCCCAGTTATTTCCCTTTGAAGATGAATGACAGATCTTGTACTTCCAATACATTTCTGAAGATATAGTGGAGTTATCTAATAGCAGGACAATTGGTTTGCTGCTTTCTTGCCTTACAACAAGTCATTCAGCGAGTTATGATGGACACTCCATTCCAAAAAAGATACTGACACCATGTGCCAATGGCTGTCCCTCCCCCATAGTTACATGACTGCATTTTGGACTCTCAGCAACTGGCCTGCATTTATAGCCATTTGTAGCATCCCCACAGTCACATAGCCTCAATGTATGATATTTTTTGGCAAAAATGCTCCACAGCAAAAAATGGGTTCACTTAATGATCATCATGGTATTTGCTTAGCAGCCATGATAATTCACTTAATGACCACCACAACAAAAGTCATTTAATTGAGTCCTGATGATCCACTTTATGATTGTCATGATTTGCAACTATAATAGGCAGGCTCCATTATGGTCATAAGTTGAGAACTACTTTGCACTTCTTCAGCGCAGGTTTCACTGATACAAACAAACACTTAGTGCATCCTATCCTCTTTCCACATTCATCCCAAGATATTTTAATCCACGTAGAGCTCTTTCCAACTTGCATCAAGCAATAAAATCCAGGGGTTATGGAAAAAGGTAAAATTTAAGACTTCAAGCTATTTTAATATCAAAATGAAATCATTAATCAAAACTTTGATTATAAGGCTTCTTGTCTGACTGAGAAAAGAAGCCTTACAAATATGTAAGAAAATGCACAATTGCAGTTAGGTTTCATTGGGGGATTCTTGTAAAGCTATCAGTCTATGCTCTGAGCTGTCCTGAGGTGTGTGTGTGTGTTTGGCCTTGACTTTATCTGGAGGAGAGGTCAGAGACCACCATATCAGTCATAAGATATTATTCAGGTCCTTTCAGTTACTTAAACTGAAAATAGTATATTAAAAAGTGAAAGGGGGGTCAAACTCAAGGTCTGTGGGCTACATCCAGCCCACAGGGTGCTTAGAGCTGACCTGTGGGGCCACCCTGGAAACAGCAGAGAACCAGCCCAGGGTGCCTCTGCCAGCAAAAACAGAGTTTGGGAGAGTCTCACATGTCTCTCCTGAGCTCAGTTTTTGCTGGCAGAGTGCTAGCAAAACAAACTACTAGCAAAAGTGGCATTTGATCACAAGGCAAGGAGGTACTGAGAAATGTTTCCCTTTTTGTATTTGAGCATCCAAGAAGGGACAGGAAAGGAGAAAGGGAAAGAGAAAAGAAAAAGAAGGGAAGATGGGAAGAGAGCAAGGAAGGAAAAAAGAAGGAAAGAGGGGAAGGAAGAAGAAAGGAGAAAGAATAGGGAAGGGAAAAGAAGAAAAGGGAAAAAGACAAAGGAAGAAAGGAGATTATAATGAGAGGGAGGGAGGGTCCACAGCCCCACCTGGACAACTACAGGTACCCCTGATATAAGTGATGTTGAGTTGGCCATGCCTACCCTAGCCCCCCCACCCTCCAAGGTCAAACATAACCCTGATGCAGCCTCAATGAAATCAAGTTTTTGACACTAATCTATCTCTTCATTCAATTTATCCAGTCACCCACCCACTTGTATATAATTATGGGTACTTACAAGTGTCGAAACAACAGAATAATACTTTAAAACAACATGAAGGTGGTCATGCTGGGAAGGGACACCCAACAATTAATTACACTCATATTCAGAAATGGTTTCCTTCAACATCCAGTATCTTGAAAAGCCAGAGTTTTCCAGGCTCTTTAGAAGGATGGCAAAGTCAGGGCTATAACATTGTCTTGAGGAAAGCTGTGGCTTTTACATTTATTTCTATTTATATGGCTGCTCATCTCACCACAGTGATTCTGGGTAGCAAAGAAAGGTGAAATGGAAACCACAATATAAAACCTTAGAAAATGCAAAATTGGATATATAATTCAAAACAAAAGCAGCCACCAAGAGTAAAAGCAATATCAACCAAAAAAGAAACACTTTTGTAATGCTTTCTGGAAGGGCAGCAGGGTCTTGCCTTCCAGAAAAATGGTGAAGTACCCCAGAGGGCAGGCACCACAACAGAAAAATTGTGCCTCCTGTGTCCCAAGATGGTATCACTTAGAATGGAATAGAAGGGACCTTGGAGGTCTTCTAGACCAACCCCCTGCTTAGTCAGAAAACCCTATACCATTTCAGACAAATGATTATCCAATCTCTTCTTTAAAACTTCCAGTATTGGAACATTTGCAACTTCTGGAGGCAAGTTGTTCCACTGATTAATTGTTCTAACTGTCAGGAAATTTCTCCTTAGTTCTAGATTGCTTCTCTCCTTGATGAGTTTCTACCCATTGCTTCTTGGTCTGCCCTCAGGTGCTTTGGAGAAGAGTTTGAGTCCCTCTTGGCAGCCCCTGAGATATTGGAACACTGCTATTTAATTGATGGGACTGGAGGCATGTCCATCCATCCCACTGGATATGATAGCATGGATGGGGCTATTGGTGAGAGGCAGACCCCACCTTTATAGGTGTCAATCAGACCTTGAATTGCAAATGGAAGCTGCTGGGAAACAATAGAATTCATATAAGAAAGGTACAGTTTGGACAAATAAAAAAACAACCAAAATTGCTTGCACTGCTGCATTCTGTGGTTTTGCAACAGAGCAGGTACTGCATCTGAAATGACACACTTCCTGAATCCCACAAAATGACATAGTTAAAACCTAAAGCATGTCAATCCTGTTGGATTCTACTGGACAGGTGGTGGTAGCATCTCCAGCTAGACTGGAGGAAAGACTGAAAAAACTGGAGCGCTTGGAATCCTTGCAGGGAAGAAAGCAATGGAGGCTATATCCCCCCTCCCTCAAGAACTCCTGAAATCTTTATCTTGCTGTTCCTAAAAGAATGCTGTCAGTCTTTTGACATTCTTGTTAAAAGGTAGGCAACAAGAAACAAGCAATCCTGATCAACTCCTAGTGTTGTTCTGGTTCCTTTGGTCTGACACAGGCAGTTCCAGTTGGCAGTAGATGGTATCCCAAATATATACAGACTCATATACAGATTAACAGAGTTGGAAGGAATCTTGTAGGTCATCTAATCCAAACCACCATCCCCAAGCAGATCCTACAGCATTTCTGACAGATGGCAGTCCAGTCTCTTCTTGAAAGCTTCCAGTGATGAAGCTCCCACAACTTTCGAAGAAAAGTTGTTCCATTGGTTGATTGTTCTCACAATCAGAAAATGTATCCTAATTTTCAGGTTGAATCTCTCCATGATCAGTTTCCACCCATTACTCCTTGTCTGGCCTTCAGGTACTTTGGAAAATAGCCTGATCCATTCCTCTTTGTGGCAGCCCCTCAGATATTGGAAGACTACTATCATGTCTCCTCTGGTTCTTCTCTTCACTAGACTAGCCATGCCCAGTTCCTGTAACTGTTCTTCGTATGTTTTGGTCTCCAGTCCCCTAATCATCCTGGTTGCTTTTCTCTGCACTTTTTCTAGAGTCTCAACATCTTTTTTCTAGTGTGGTGACCAAAATTGGATGCAGTACTCTAGATGTGGTCTTACTACTTTATAGAGTGGTGTTAGTACCTCACTTGATCTTGACTGTATCCCTCTGTTAATGCAATTTAGGATTGCATTGGTTTTTTATGTATATATACCGCTGCATACCCCACATCAATATACAAAATATACCATGTAGGGCTTTATCGATGACAACCAATATTTTTAACATCTGGGGAGAAACAACTAAATTCTAATGCATTTCCATTGTGTATAATCTGCACCAGTATTTGAGATCTCCTCTGTCCCATCTAGAAACTACAATGCTATCTTACATTCCTACAATGTAAGGTTATGAAAGACACATGATCAGTGCCATGTGAAATCTTTGTCCAATGCAGGGTCTGATTATTTTCTTTCTGTGTTGTTACTACAATTTTTATCTGAGTAAGACAAAAGCTGTGTTTCAACATTTCTCCATTTTAGTACCAGTCATCTCCTTGCCAGGCAACGTTTGGAAAAAAGAAAAGAAAAGAAACAGCAGGACGTTGGCAGGCGAAGGTTTTTCAAGCTTGAAGAGGTTCAGAGAGGCCCACAATGAGCTGGTCATCTGCAAAGCTAATGAAAAGACTGCAGCTAATCCTAAATCTTAATAAAAGATGGACAGAATTGCCAGATCTTTATGAGCCAGTCAAAAGGGTTGATTTGGCAACCTGGAGCAGTGAACTTGCTTCATTACTGCATATGTCCAAGGAAGGAAGATAAATGAGAGTATTTGCACAAAGGAGACATTGTGTGCATCTCTAAATAAATAGGAAGATGAATTATTGCTGCACAATGACATCCCTAACTGGCTTGCAGTCACAAATCCCGTTTCCAGGTATCTTGATTCTTCGCAAGTATGTCTTGATTTAACAAAGCCCTTTAGGCTTATTCACAGCTCGAAGTCAGAATAAATACCTTCCTCAACATTATGCTGGAGTTTAGTGAA
Organism: Laticauda colubrina; assembly: GCA_015471245.1. NCBI lineage: Eukaryota > Metazoa > Chordata > Lepidosauria > Squamata > Elapidae > Laticauda > Laticauda colubrina. The sequence continues at coordinate 13,231,668 of BLBF01000042.1, read as the reverse complement.
GCAGCAAATATTACATGCATTCCTTAAATTGATTGATTTATTGATTGGGGAAGTAAATGAATTATTGATAGATTCTACCTTTCCAGTCATAACTTTAGTCCATCAATTTGTACTCTTTTCAGGCACTGTATGCTGTATGATGGCTCTGGTGCCCTTGACAGGATTTCTTTTTTTATTGTTGATAATCTTACAAGATGATAAAATTTCATGAGATATCTATGATCCCACCCATGGTATCCTATTGATAGTCCTGATTTTCTTATTATATTTTCGCTTGTCTATGATCTTTCCTTCCTTTCTTCTTCCCTCCCTCTCTCCATTCCTCTTTCTTTCTTTTTTTTTCTTTCTTTCTTTCTTTCTTTCTTTCTTTCTTTCTTTCTTTCTTTCTTTCTTTCTTTCTTTCCTTTAGTGATTTAGCCACTTTCTTATTTTTCTTTCCTGTCTTTCCAGTATATTTACTCTTCAGAACTGTGACATCATTTTAGTTTCTCGTTTCTCAACTATTTTCCCTCTCCCGCCTAGCACTACCTGACACTGTTTCCTCTATTTTTTCTTGATTCCCTTTTTGTAATTACTTTAAAAAATTTCAGAGAGATTGGTCTGTCGTATATCTAATGTAAACATAAGACACACTTTATTAATAATACTGTATATTCATCGGGTACTAAATATGAATGAATTTATTTATTCAAATATAATTTCTGCTACACTTTGAAGCCTTATTGTAATTAGAGTAAAGAAAGGTTTAATAATATTTTTTCTTGTTATTTGGTATCAATGCAGAATTATTTAGAATGAGTTGGATTGGTGGAGCATTTGCAAAACTTTGATTCAGAAAGAGTTTGCATTCTGAAACTTTTGCATAGTAGCTGTGATATTAATGCTTTACTTTTTGAATAATTAAAAAAAAATCAGAAGCACAGTTCCAGATATTAAAGCCAGACTAAAGAGGGTCCAGAGCAAATTGGGGGTGTGTATTCTTCCATATGGCAAATTGTAAATTCAATACCAGAGATTTTCAGTTAAGATTCTCTGTGGTTGCAGACTTTTCTTGAACTAAAAGACAAGTAGATTATTGGTACCGTTTTTCTCCAACAATAAGCCCCCCCCCCAATAGGAAGACCCAGCATGTTTTCTAGGCATAAAATGAAATTAAGCCCCTCCCCCAAATTTAGGCCTAGTTTAAAACATGCTAAATTGGGGGGGGAGGCGGGGGGGAACTTGCCATTAGGAGTGCCCAGTGGGCAGCTACGCCTCACCATCAGCCGCTTCTAACACCATGGTGGAGCACAGAGGGCTCCCTTATCCCTCCCTTACCTGGGTCAGCAGCTGGGTGGTGTCGGCATGGATGTCCAGCAGCATTTCAGCCACTTCTCAGGCCTCCATATCTTTCACAGTTCCCACCGGTGCTAGTGCCTCTCTCACCAGCACCATCTCCAACAACAGCATCTGAGTCACTCCCGCTTTTCCCCAATCCCCGTAATAACAGAAAAAAAAAATATTTTGAGGTACCTGGGAGCACCACATGCTGCATTTTGGCTTAATCCTGAGTGGTTGAATGGGCGTGAGAAGAGCTGAGCAAGTGTCTCTGCTGCTGCTACCCTTGGTGCTCCAGCCTCGGGCTCTGCAAGTTTGCAAAAGTCCTGGGGCATAGACCGTTTCTGCATTCCAAGCACCCAGGCCGAGCTGCAGCTGTCCCACTCTCACCAGTGCCATCTCCAATAACAGCGGCAGCAGTGCCATCTCCAAAAACAGCGGGAACTGTGGAAGTTACAGAGGTGGCTCCTCCACCTGAGAAGTGGCTAAAACGCTTTCACAGTTCCTGCCACTGCTGCTGCTGTTATTGGAGATGGCGCTGGTGAGAGTGGGACAGTTGCAGCTCAACCTAGGTGCTTGGAATGCAGGAATGGGCTGCACACCAGTACTTTTGCAAACTTGCAGAGCCCAAGTCTGGAACACCAACCATAGCAGCAGCAGAGACGGTCGCTCGGCTCTTCTGATGCCCACCCAGCCATTCAGAATTAAACCAAAACGCAGCGCACAGCGCTCCCAGGTACCTCAAAATCTTTTTTTTCCTATTCTTACAGGAATGGAGGAAAAGCGGGAGCAACTCAGACACTGTTGTTGGAGGTAGTGCTAGTGCACAGGGGGGGAAGAAATTAATTCACCCCCGAAAAGATGTCCCAGCCATTTTTTCGGGGCTCAAAAAGAAATAAGGCCCAGACTTAATTTGTGAGAAACATGGTAGACTTTCATTTTATCCTATATCTAGTTATCAAAGATCAAGTTATGGGTGATGAAAAAAAATTGTTCTACATTTAACTTTAAACTGCCTGATATTTCTTGAACTGGAATTAAAGTATTAAAATGAAGGGAAAGGGTAGAGTTTAAGGCTAGGTCACATCGGCTGATGGATGTAAAACGTATGTAAAAAGGACACAGCGGACGAGAAAATGTTCCATCTGTTGTTATCCAAATTTGTGCCCCAAATTTGCATAAACAGAGCGGACAACAACGGAAAGGAACGGACGTGGGGAGGACGTAGCTAGGATGTTAAGCAGATGCTCAATGAAAGCCTAGCGGATGGAAGCGGATGACACATCCAAAGGGCTTCCGGGGGATAACAGCGAAGCGGACACGCAGCGGAAGGAGTGGATGCCTAGCGGATGGCTAGCGGATGACGCGGATGCATCACAGACTCCTAGCGGATTCCTAACAGATGCCTAGCGGATGCAAAGTGTTCACTGCGCATGCGGGGAGATGCATTGCATCAGCCCCACGGATATAAAGGGAAGAAGCTCGCAAGCAGGTCACCATTCAGAGGAAAGACCTGCTGCCAGACACATCTTCAGCCAACAACCATGGGGAAGAAAAAGAAGCCTGTGCCTACTCCTGCCAGCCCTGGCAAGAAGGAAAGGATCACCATCCCACCCCCGGTGCTGACTCTGCTTCTGCTGGGGCTTCTGCTGCTGGTGCTGCTGCTGCTGCTTCTTCTGCTGCTGGTGCTGACTCTGCTGGTGATGGTGTTTCTGCTGGTGCTGTTCCTGATGCTTGGTGCTTCTGCTGGTGCTGACTCTGCTGGTGCTGCTTCTGGTCCTGCTGGTGCTGCTGCTGCTCGTGCTACTGCTGGTGCTGCTGGTGCTGCTGGTGCTAGTGCTACTGCTGGTGCTATTGCTGCTGCTGCTGGCAGTGGTGGTGTGGTGGACGAGCCCCTAGAACCTCAAAGCCCTGCTGATGAGGGCCCAGAAGACCCTGCCAGAGGGAGGAAGAGGCAATCACATGAAAAGGGGGAGAAGAGACAGAACTCTACTGCAGAGGAACATGAGGAGGAGGTGCTCGAATGGCTGAGGGAGAACGAGTACCTCTGGAGGAAGGGACACACGCTCTATCGAGACACCAAGTGGAAGCAAGCAGCTTGGAGAGAGAAGGCAGAGAGCCTGGGCTACACTTCGGATGTCCTCCTGGGGTGGTGGAAGCACATGCACACCTGATATGGGAAGCTGCACCTGAAGAAGTGTGGCCAGGCCGAGGTCAAGCTGATGGACCAGGAGACCTACGTGATGGCCAAGTGCAGGTTCTTGGAGGATGAGGTCCGCCACCAAGGAGCAGCCCCTCTGTCTACTCTCTCTCTCAGGCAGCCCACAGAAAGCCAGTCCTCTTCTGGCCAAGAGTCAGCTCCTGTGTATCTTTGGAGCACCCCATGATGGAGACCCCCCGACAGCTGCACACCCCATGCTGGAGCACATGGAGGATCCCCTGATGCAGATGGAGCAAGAAGAGGCCACTGCCACCAGAGACCAACCCACCCCCACCCCTAGCACCACCTCCAAAGAAAGCAGGCAGAGAGGCAGACCGGAGGGACAGAGCCACACTGTCCTCTTGGAGATCAGGGACACCATCAAGATCAGCGTAGATCTCCTCTCTCAGCTGGTACACTTTGAGATTTCATCCTCTAACAGAAAGCCCTTCCTCACCTATGTGAACCAGGTGCAGCTTCCTGGAGGGAGAGATCTGCCATCGAGGAGCAGCAGCAGCCCCTCTCATGACCCTCTCTCTCAGGCAGCCCGCTGAGAGCCAGTCCTCTTCTGGCCGAGAGTCAGCTCCTGTCTCCAGGCAGGTTTCTATGGAGCGTCCCATGGCGGAGAATCTGCGGACAGCTGTTTTAACCATGGTGTAGCACGTGGAGGACTCCCTGGTGCAGTGGGAGAAAGGAGACGGCACGTCCACCACAGCCCGACCCGCATCCACCCCCAGCTCCACCTCCACAGAAAGGCAGAGAGCCAGACAGGAGGGACAGAGCCACACTGTCCTGCTGGAAATCAGGGACACCATCCGGAGCAGCGTAGATCTCCTCTCTCAGCTGGTACACTTCGAGATTTCATCCTCTAACAGAAAGCCCTTCCTCACCTACGTGAACCAGACCCTCATGGAAATGCCCGAAGCCCAGTACCAGGTGATCAAGCAGAGGATCACAGGTCTTCTGTACCACCCTCCAGGCCAAGCTGAACCTGCTCCGACCCACTCCAGGTCTGCTCTTCCACCCCAAGCAATGTCACAGCCCTTCCAAGACTTTCAACAGCCCCTCACCTACCAAGGCTATGGATACCAGGACTTCCAGCAGCACAGGCAGCCCTTCCCAGTCCAGGCACAGGTTCCTCACCTGCCACCGATGCCACCGATGCCACAGATGCCACCCATGCCACAGATGCCACCCACGCCACAGATGCCACCCACGCCACAGATGCCACCCACACCTCACCTCACTCAGCTGCAGACCAGACAGCCCCACTACACTCCTCCTTCCTCCACCCCACAGGCAAGCCCGGCCTCAGAACATCTGTCATCGGTCTTGGGATTGACACCCCATGTCATGGAGGAAGGGCCTCTCAACATCATGGGACTGAGCCAGCTCTCTGAGAGCTTCCTGCACACACCATCCCCTGTTGTTCTCTCGGGGCCAAGCACCCCAATGGCACTTCAGACCAGCACTCCAGCCATGGCCACCTCCACAGCCTCTGGACCCTTCACCCCTGAGACCATGGGCATGCCTCAGAGTGACTGAGAAGAGTGCCAGGGACTGGGTTGTTACCTGTTGACTTTATCTTTGCTTGGGACACTTTACTAGGGTCATTTTGCTTTTTTAATAAAGTCCTACAGTTTGTTATTAATAAAGTATATCTTTGCTTCACACACTTGGTTCAGTTCTTTTAGTCAATAAAGTCTTGGTGGAAACTTTTAGAAATGGTTTAAGCCTTTGCATGCTTGTGGGATGGGTAAGGATATCTGTGGGATGGATAGCTGTGGGATGGGCAGGGACAGCTGTGGGATGGGTAATAGCTGTGGGATAGATAAGCCTCCAGTGCAAGCATAGTGGGACTGTATGGTCCACCCTCCCAGGTGCCACACCTATGGCCCTTGATTATCAATAACAAGTTAATCATTCATCAACACATTTCAACATAAACACAACTCTTTATTAAATGCCCTGTTCATTGTAGTCCCACCCAACATACATGGCACAATCTCATCAGTGTGATGAGACAGGCTCAAGGAAGCATTCATTAAGCATCTATCATCCTGTCTTGCCACTCCACTGCTCCAGCTGGGGAGCTGCACCAGTGTTTCAGGAGGTTGCGCTACTTCTTCCCTTCGTGTGAAGCTCTGTTGGGGCCTTGCACATCCACAGTATCTATCAGGTTTCGCCCTTGCCTCCATTCACCAGGCTCCATGTCCCCATTCCCTTGATGACGGTCCACAAGCCTGTTCTGCAACACTGGGTAGTGGGTGCGCATTAGATTGTGTAGGATGCAGCAAGCTTCCACGATGTTCCTCACCGTCTCTGGGCAATGCTGCATGGTGATGAGAAGTACCTGGAACATGTTGGCCAGGATGCCAAAGGCGTTCTCCACCACCCACCTTGCCCTGGACAGCCTGTAGTTGAAGATCCTCTCTTCACGGGTGAGGCATCTGGAAGTGTAGGGCTTCATGAGGTAGGTTCTGAGGGAGAAGGCATCATCCCCCACGATGAAGTAGGCCACATCTTGTGTGTTGTTGGGCAGGGGGTCTGGATCTGGGAAGCCCATGATGAGGTTGCGTTCCAGCCCCTCCTTGAGGTGACTAGCGTTGTATACCTGGGCATCTGAAGAAGACCCGTTGCCTGAAGGATCGATGTACATGAACTTGTAGTCAGCATCAACCATGGTGAAGAGGATGATGCTGAAGAAGCCCTTGTAGTTGTGATAAGTGGATCCTGAGTTGGCTGGAGTTTTGCAGGCCACGTGCTTCCCATCTATGGCTCCAATGGTGTGGGGGAAGTTCCACTTCTGATACCACTGTTCTGCAACTTTCTTCCAGCCTTCTTCAGTGGAGGGGCACAGGAGGAGCTCCTACAAGTATTCTTTGATGATGGCTGCACCACTTCTCTGACCACAATGATTATGGTGTTGTGTGGCACCCTCCAGGCGTACTGCATGTTTCTGTCCATGGTCCCTGAGGCCAGGTGGCGCAGAGTCAGTGCCACCTTGAGCCCAGGTTCCAGGCTGGGCTGGAGGTTGGTGTTTGCCTTGGTCAACCTGGGTCTCAGCCGCTCCACAACTTTGTCAAACATGGCTGGTGGCATCCTCATGAAGTTCTGGAATGCACGAGTGTCTTCGTTCCTCAGCTCCACCATCAGCTTGTCATACAGTCTGTACTCTGTTCTTCTCGCGATCCATCTTCGGACCCACACACTTCTTGGACGCCTCCTTTTCTTCGTGTAGAACAGGTGAAAGAGCCTGAAGAGGGCTTGGCACTGCTATAGAATGATGGCGGCTACCAAAAGGATTGTGCGAGAATCCATGGTGGAGATGACTGGATGCTGTGGAAGAGCAAGAGCAAGATGAAGGCTGAAGAGGTCTGCACAGCAGGGCTGCTGGACTGAAAGTGAGATCCAGGTGATTTTCTCCCCCTTTTTATAGGAAATATCAGTTTTCCACTAGGTGTTCTTCTGCATTCTCTAGACATCCTCCAGACATCCTAAATATCCGAGATACGTCCCCTATACAAACGTTTTTTCCATTTTAATGCTTTATATGCGAGCTGCATCCGCTTTCATCCTTTCTATGTCCGTGCTACTAACGCTGCATGGACATTCCGCATCCGTTTTGCTTCCTCCCTGTGTCTGTTTTTCACTGGAGCAGATGCGAGTTGCGCGGATGCACAGCGGATGCCAAGCGGATACAGCGGATGTGTAACGGATGACGACGGACATAGAATGTTTGTTCCCCGTATGTGTTGCGGATGTAGAATGGACACAGTGGAAAGTTCATCCGCTCAAAAAGTTTTGTGCAGCTCAAAACTTTTTGAGAGGATGAAATCTCAGTAGATGGATGCTGGACGGATAGAACGTATGAATCACGCACGCAGTGAGTACAGAACGGATGCATCGCGTTAACCAACAGATGGCAAGCGTTTTTCTCCGTTTTTCATCCTCTTTCCATCTGTTGGTGCAGTGTGACATGGGCTTTATGAACATGTTGGCAATGATCTTTAGAAACCATTTAGAATGGTAAATTGTTAGAAACTATATGATAAATGATCTTTCGAAATCTGTATGATAAAGGCTTAATATTCAGCTATTGATACATCGTAAGAACATAGGAGCCACATTCACAAAAGATTCTCTACATGGGAACATGTGTTTATAGGTGTTATTCTCCTCCTTCATTATCATATTGCCCACATCCAGAGAGTTGATGTAGATATAAATATATCCCAAATCCTTCTTCTTAATTTGTAATGAGCTTGTATATGGAACTGAATTCTAAAATTAAGGTTCATCTATTAGAGTTGTTAAAGCAGTTTTGCTTATGGAGACTTGTCAAATGAAGGGCAGGACAGAAATGGTTTCTTATGGCCTTCTTCAGGGTTGTTTCCTACAGCTTCTTGTGAGAGATGCAAATTACCCCTGTTGTGTTTACCAATTTCTGCAATACCCCATTCTAGAAAGAACTACCAGTTCTCCATATTTTGCATTATTTCCAAGAATGAATAGGGCAGTGCAATTATTATATAGTGGTGCTGACTAAGTTGATGTTATGACTCTATTACAATAAATGCCATCCTGGAAAAGTTAAAATGTTGGCCTTAACCTACAAAGCCTTTACTCATTTGAAACCACTGAATAGCCATTTTCTCCATCATCTGTCAATAAAGATCAGTTCTAACTCCTGCTCCAGGTTCCCTTGTCTAATGTAGTTAGACAAATAGTTATCAGAGAAAAGGATTTTTCCCCTACAATATAGTATAGCAATCTTCCTTTTCTTGCCTCCCCTCTTCTCCCCTCTTCTTTGAGTCAGTGTTGATGTCTGATCACTACCTGGACAACTTCTGTTTTCTTAGCAAAGTTTTTTTTTTGCCAGACATGGCTTGCCTACTTTCTAGGGTGAGAAAGAATAAGATTGGACTGCCATTTGTCAGAAATGGTCTAGATGACCTATAAGGTCCCTTCCAACTATAATTATCTGAGAACTGATCCAGCTGGCTTTGTGTCTAAAGATGAGACTACAACTCAGAGTCTCTTTGTTTCTAGCCTGTTTGTCTTAACTACTAACCAAACTTGTTCTCTGTGTTATATTTTAACTAATGTTAAATATTCTTCTAGACTTAACTCCACTGTGGCTACTTTATGTTTATTTTTATCTCAGTTTTGTTTTGGAGTAAATCATATTTTTAATATGCATTGCATTTTTTCTAATTTGCCACTTCTCATTATAGAAAATCCCAAAGTAGTTTACAAACATTAGAAAACCATTCTAAAATAAGGCAATCTACAAACACAATTAAAACAAAATAAAAAAACATAAGAAAAATAGAGCAAAAATAACATATGCTGGAGTGGTTGTCGTGCTTTTGCTAGATCTGTAGAAATAAGCCAACTATGGGTTTATTATTGACCAACACTGTTTTTCATTGGTGGATTCACCCAAGTTGCTATTTCTGGATTATTTCACCTTCCTGTCTCTTGGGTCAGAGTCAGCTGAGGAATTCATGACCACCATGCCACAATGGTCATTGTCAGCCTGACTCACATAGCTGGCTAGGAATATCCATCTCGCCCTTGTCAGGTGTCCTATTGCCTTCCTTGGGACCACAGTACTGATTAATGGATCAGTTTGGAGTCAACAATTATTCTAGATTTGGTACAGCAAGTGCATCCAAGTAAAAACTTATTAAGGTAGGAATCCAGCCTCCGCTTCTTTTTTCACCATTTCCTGGAAGTGAAAAAAAATCCTCTCCCATTGACTGCAACCCTGCTATCCTCAGCAAAATTACTTCCTTGCTCCTTGTAGCTGTTGTATAATCTCTTCTGGGCCCTTTTAACCAGTGCTGCAATGTGAGTGCCCCATGTCAGATCCTCTTTTATGCCATCCAGAGAGAACCCCAATTCAGCAGTGAGATAGATTCATAGCATGTATATGTGGCTCCTCCCAGACTTGGCCTATGCTGAAGTTCAACCAGAGGCTTCCTATAAACTATTTTAGTATCCGTTTATTGCATAAAATGTTTATATTTCATTATTCAGTTCACAGGTTAAGTGTAAACTATCACTCATGATAGCTGAAAAGCAATTACAAGAAACCTAAACCAAGATAAGATGAATGGATGAGAGGCAGTCATTTACTAAGCTCTCATCTTTCTATCAATTTGCCAGGGGCAAGGAAGTGCCATACATAAATAAATGCTTGTAAATAAAAGATATCCTTGAATGAAGTGCAGGTTGTCTTCATTTAGCAACCATAACAGGTATTAGCAACTTGGTCCTTACATAAGTGAAGTGGTCATTCAGTGAAAAATATATACAAGTCAAAAAGAGGGCTGTGAAAATATCTACTGACCCCTCATATCCTGGACATAAATTATTTCAATTTCTACCCTCAAAATGACGCTATGAGATACTGCATATCAGAACAATTGGACACAAGGACAGTTTTCCCCCGAATGCCATCACTCTGCTAAACAACTAATTCCAGCAACACTGTCAAACTATTTACTAAGACTGTATTATTATTATTATTATTCTCATCCTTCCTATTGCCTTTCTCCTCCCATTTATGACTATAAGCTTATTGTTTGTGTCTTTATATTGTTTTATTTAGTTTCCTAGTATGATTTGATTATTTATTTATTATCCTATGACTATCACCAAGTGTTGTATCTTATGATTCCTGATGAATGTGAGTACATATGCACCAAAGACAAATCTTTGTCCAATCACACTTGGCCAATAAAGAATTCTATTCTATTCTATTCTATTCTATTCTATTCTATTCTATTCTATTC
>BLBF01000042.1:13185711-13220929 GCA_015471245.1 Laticauda colubrina | reverse complement strand
TTCCTTCCTTCCTTCCTTCCTTCCTTCCTTCCTTCCTTCCTTCCTTCCTTCCTTCCTAACTTCAGAAAGATAGCATGCAACATAAAATGCATAGGGCTGATGAATCTGCTAATTCCCATTAAACATTTTGTTCTTCTTCATATCTCCAAAAATATTTTTATATTCCATGGGCCATGTGCAATTTTTCTCTAAGAAAGTGCATTTTTTTACATTTTCCTACCATGCCATCAGATACACATTTCCCTAAAATGCCTTTTTATATGCATTTTTATTTGAAAAACTAAATCACAAAGTTCAGAAATGTGTCAAGTGAAAAATGGTTTTCAGTGATTTGGATAGAGAAGGAAATTAGGTAAGCTAGCAAGAAAATGCAAACAGGATAAATTTTTCCCCATTTTCCCTATACTATATCACTGTTTCAACTTTTCATTGTTGGCTCCTATTCCACTTCTGAGGTGGATGTGGAAGCATCCTATCTAGAGTTATGAAAGAGCCTCTTAGCTTGTCCAGTACCAAAGCACATCTGGTTCAAGATAATGATTATGAAAGCAATGTTACCTCAACGTTAAGTCATTTATATAGGCCCTAAATTAACTTGATGAGAGGAGATTGTTAAAATTGATGCAGCTTAAAATATAAAGTGAGAAAACAAGTCATTGTTACACCATCAACTTTTGCAATAGCTTAGGTTCACTTCAAAATGGGATTCCTTGCATAGAAGAAGTTTGGTTTCATAATTTGTAAAAATTCACGACTTTCTTAGTAAAAATAGATCAGCAATGAGATGAGAGATTTTAACACTGTACAATAATCACATGCTGTATTACATATCTCACAATCTTGTAAAATAGATCTGAGGCCAAGCCCAGATAAAAGAAGCCTTGTATGTTTATACAAACATCCCAATATTTGATCATGTCTAATCAAGCTTCTCTGAGCATCATTTATGTACTGTATTAAATTTATATGCTGCTCATTTCACTATCCAAAGTGATTCTTAGTGGCTTACAACACAGTCTTCCATAAAGCCCATGTCACACAGTACCAACGGATGGAAAGAGGATGTAAAACGGAGAGAAACACTTGCCATCTGTTGGTTAACGCGATGCATCTGTTCTGTACTCACTGCGTCCATTTTTCAAACTCTCTATCTGTACAGCATCCGTCTGCTGAGATTTCATCTGCTCAAAAAGTTTTGAGCTGCACAAAACTTTTCGAGCGGAAAATGTATCCAACGTATCCATTCTACATCCGCTATGCATATAGGGAACATTTGTTATACGTCCATCATCATCCGTTATGCATCTGCTATATCTGCTAGGCATCCGCTGCGCATCCACGCAACTCACATCCGCTCCAGTGGAAAACAGACACAGGGAGGAAGCGAAACGAAAGTGGAACGGACATGCAAGGTTACTAGCCCGGACGTAGAAAGGATGAAAGCAGATGCAGCTCACATAAAAAGCATTAAAATGGAAAAAAACATTCGTATAGGGGATGTATCTCGGATATTTAGGATGTCTGCAGGATGTCTAGAGGATGCAAAAGGACACCTAGCTGAAAACCTATATTTCCTCTAAAAAGGGGGAGAAATCACCTGGATCTCACTTTCAGTCCAGCAGCCCTGCTGTGCAGACCACTTCAGCCTTCATCTGGCTCTTGCTCTTCCACAGCATCCAGTCATCTCCACCATGGATCATCACACACTCCTTTTAGTAGCCGCCATCATTCTACAACAGTGCGAAGCCCTCTACAGGCTCTTTCACCTGTTCTACACAAAGAAAAGGAGGCATCCAAGAAGTGTGTGGGTCCCAAGATGGATCAAGAGAAGAGCAGAGTATGGACTGTATAACAAGTTGATTGTGGAGCTGAGGAACGAAAACTCTTGTGCATTCCAGAACTTCATGAGGATGCTGCCAGCCATGTTTGATGAAGTTCTGGAGCAGCTGAGACCCAGGCAAACACCAACTTCTGGCCCATCCTGGAACCTGGGCTCAAGGTGGCACTCACTCTGTGCCACCTGGCCTCGGGGACCACGTACAGGAGCATGCAGCATGCCTGGAGGGTGCCACACAACACCATCAGCATTGTGGTCAGAGAAGTGGTGCAGGCCATCATTGAAGAATACCTGGAGGAACTCCTCCAGTGCCCCTCCACTAAAGAAGGCTGAAAGAAAGTTGCAGAGCAGTGGTATCAGAAGTGGAACATCCCCCAGACCGTTGGAGCCATAGATGGCAAGCACATGGCCTGCAAAGTTCCAGCCAAGTCAGGGTCCACTTATCACAACTACAAGGGCTTCTTCAGCATCATCCTCTTCGCCATGGTCGATGCTGACTACAAGTTCATGTACATCGATGCTTCAAGCAACGGGCCTTCTTCAGATGCCAAGGTCACCTCAAGGAGGGGCTGGAATGCAACCTCATCATGGGCTTCCCAGATCCAGACCCCCTGCCCAATAACACACAAGATGTGCCCTACTCCATTGTGGGGGATGACGCCTTCTCCCTCAGAACCTACCTCATGAAGCCCTACACTTCCAGATGCCTCACCCATGAAGAGAAGATCTTCAACTACAGGCTGTCCAGGGCAAGATGGGTGGTGGAGAACGCCTTTGGCATCCTGGCCAACAGGTTCCAGGTACTTCTCACCACCATGCAGCATCGCCCAGAGACCGTGAGGAACATTGTGCAAGCTTGCTGCATCCTGCACAATCTCATGTGCACACGCTACCCAGTGTTGCAGAACAGGCTTGTGGACCACCAGGACATGGAGCCTGGTGAATGGAGGCAAGGGCAAAACCTGATAGATACTGTGGATGTGCAAGGCCCCAACAGAGCTTCATATGAAGGGAAGAAGCAGCGCAACCTCCTGAAACACTGGTGCAACTCCCCAGCTGGAGCAGTGGAGTGGCAAGACAGGATGAAAGATGCTTAATGGATGCTTCCTTCAGCCTGTCTCATCACACTGATATGATTGTGCCATATATGTTGAGTGGCCCTACAATGAACAGGGCATTTAATATTTAATTACCCATCCAAAGATATCCCTGCCCATCCCACAGCTATTACCCATCCCACAGGTATCCCTGCCAATCCTACTGCTATCCTTACCCATCCCACAAGCATACAAAGGCTTAAACCATTTCTAAAAGTTTCCACCAAGACTTTATTCACTAAGAGAACTGAACCAAGTGTATGAAGGAAAGATAAACTTTATTAATAACAAACTGTAAAAGCAAAATGACACAAGTAAAGTGTCCCAAGCAAAGATAAAGTTAACAGGTAGCAACCCAGTCTCTGCCACTCTTCTCAGTCACTCTGAGGCATACCCATCATCTCAGGGGTGAAGGGTCCAGGTGCTGTGGAGGTGGCTGCTGCTGGAGTGCTGGTCTGGGGTGCCATTGGGGTGCCTGGCCCCGAGAGGACAACAGGGGATGGTGTGTGGAGGAAGCTCTCAGAGAGCTGGATCAGTCCTGTGATGTTGAGAGCCCCTTCCTCCATGACATGGGGTGTCAGCCCCAAGACCGATGACAGATGTTCTGAGGCAGGCCTTGGCTGTGGGGTGGAGGAAGGAGGAGTATAGTGGGGCTGTCTGGTCTGCAGCTGAGCGAGGTGAGGCGTCGGTGGCATCTGTGGCGTGGGTGGCATCTGTGGCATCGGTGGCATCGGTGGCGTTCGATGAACCTGTGCCTGGACTGGGAAGGGCTGCCTGTGCTGCTGGAACTCCTGGTAGCCGTAGCCTTGGTAGGTGAGGGCCTGTGGAAAGCATTGGAAGGGCTGGGACATCACCTGGGGTGGAGAAGCAGACCTGGACTGGATCGGAGCAGGTTCAGCTGGGCCTGGATGGTTGTGCAGAAGACCTGTTATCCTCTCCTTTATCACCTGGTACTGTGATTCGGACATGTCTATGAGGGTCTGATTCACATAGGTGAGGAAGGGCTTGTGGTTTGAGGATGGTATGTTAGTGTGTACCAGCTGAGAGAGGAGATCTACGCTGCTTTTGATGGTGTCCCTGATCTCCAGCAGGACAGTGTGGCTCTGCCCCTCCGGTCTGGCTATCTGCCTGCTTTGTGTGGAGGTGGAGCTGTGGGTGGGTGTGGGTTGGTCTCTGGTGGAAGTGCCCTCTCCTTGCTCCCACTGCATCAGGGGGTCCTCCACGCACTCCGCCACGGGGAATTCAGCTGTCAGGCGGGTCTCCGTCGTGTGACGCTCCACAGATACTTGCCTGGACACAGGAGCTGACTCTTGGCCAGAAGAGGACTGGCAATCTGTGGGCTGCCTGAGAGAGAGGGTAGACAGAGGGGCTGCTCCTCGGTGGTGGATCTCACCCTCCAAGAAGCTGCACTTGGCCATCACGTAGGTCTCCTGGACGGTGAGCTTGACCGCGGCCTGGCCAGACTTCTTGAGGTGCAGCTTCCCATACCAGGTGTGCATGTGCTTCCACCACCCAAGGAGGACCTCCAAAGTGTAGCCCAGGCTCTCTGCCTTCTCTCTCCAAGCCACCTGCTTCCTTTTGGTGTCTCGATAGAGCCTGTGTCCCGTCCGCCATTGGTACTCGGTCTCCCTTACCCTTTCGAGCACCTCATCCTCATGTTCCTCTTCAATGGAGTATTGCCTCCTCTCCCGTTCTCACGTATGCCTCTTCCTCCCTCTGGCAGGGCCTTCTGGGCCCTCATCAGAGGGGCTTTGAGGTTCTAGGGACTCCTCCACCACACCAGCAGCTGCAGCAACAACATCAACAACAGTAACAGCAAAAGCAGCACCAGCAGCACCAGCAGCACCAGCAGCACCAGCAGCACCAGCAGCACCAACAGCACCAGCAGCACCAGCAGCACCAGCAGCACCAGCAGCACCAGCAGCACCAACAGCACCAGCAGGACCAGCAGGACCAGGATCAACAGCAGCAGAGTAAGCATCAGCAGCAACAGCAGCAACAGCAGCAACAGCAGCAACAGCAGCAACAGCAGCAACAGCAGCAACAGCAGCAACAGCAGCAACAGCAGAACCAGCAGCGCCAGCAGCCGCAGGACCAGCATGACCAGAAGCAGCACCAGCAAAGTGAGCACCAGCAGAAGTACCAGCACCAGGAGCAGCACCAGCAGAGTAAGCACCAGCAGTACCAGCACCAGGAGCAGCGCAAGCAGAGTAAGCATCAGCAGAAGCCCCTGTACCAGGAGCAGCCCCAGCAGAAGCCCCAGCAGAAGCAGAGTTAGGGCCAGGGGGTGGGATGGTGGCCCTCTCCTTCTTGCCACGGCTGGCAGAAGATGGCACAGGCTTCCTCTTCTTCCCCATGGTTGTTGGCTGGAGATGTGTCTGGCAGCAGGTCTTTCCTCTGAATGGTGACCTGCTTGTGAGCTACATCCTTTTATATCTGCGGGGCTGATGCAATGCATCCTCCCCGCATGTGCAGTGAATGTTTGCATCCGCTAGGCATCCGCTAAGCTTCCGCTCGGCTTCCGTGACGCATCCGCGTCATCCGCTAGGCATCCGCTCAGCATCCATTCCTTCTGCTGCGCGTCTGCTTTGCTGTGCTCCCCCGGAAGAGCTCCGGATGTGCCATCCACTTCCATCTGCTTCCATCTGCTTCCATCCGCTAGGCCTCAGTGGAGCATCCCCTTTACATCCGGGCTACTTCCTCCCCCTGTCCGTTACTTTCCGTTGTTGGCTGCTCTGTTTATGCAAGTTTGGGGCACTTTTGAGAGCGGATAACAACGGATGGAAAATTTTCTCGTCCGCTGTGTCCTTTTTACATACTTTTTGCATTCATATGTACTTTTTTACATACTTTTTATATACTTTTTGCACCAGCTCTGAGAGCTGCCTCCACACACCATCCCCTGTTGTCCTCTCGGGGCCAGGCACTCCAATGGCGCCTCAGACTAGCACTCCAGCAGCAGCCACCTCCACATCACCTGGACCCTTCACCCCTGAGACAATGGGCACGCCTCAGACTGACTGAGAAGAGTGGCAGAGACTGGGTTGCTACCTGTTGACTTTATCTTTGCTTGGGACACTTTACTTGGGTCATTTTGCTTTTACAGTTTGTTATTAATCAAGTTTATCTTTGCTTCACACACTTGGTTCAGTTCTTTTAGTCAATAAAGTCTTGTTGGAAACTTTTAGAAATGGTTTAAGCCTTTGCATGCTTGTGGGATGGGTAAGGATAGCAGTGGGATTGGCAGGGATACCGGTGGGATGGGTAATAGTTGTGGGATAGATAAACCTCCAGTGCAAGCATAGTGGGACTGAATGGTCCACCCTCCCAGGGGCCACACCTATGGCCCTTTATTATCAATAACAATTTAATCATTCATCAACACATTTCAACATAAACACAACTCTTTATTAAATGCCCTGTTCATTGTAGGGCCCCTCAATATACATGGCACAATCTCATCAGTGTGATGAGACAGGCTGAAGGAAGCATCCATTAAGCATCTACCATCCTGTCTTGCCACTCCACTGCTCCAGCTGGGGAGTTGCACCAGTGTCTCAGGAGGTTGTGCTGCTTCTTCCCTTCACGTGAAGCTCTGTTGGGGCCTTGCACATCCACAGTGTCTATGGACGCATTGGATACATTTTCCACTCAAAAAGTTTTGTGCAGCTCAAAACTTTTTGAGCGGATGAAATCTCAGTAGACGGATGCTGGACAGATAGAGAGTATGAAAAACAGATGCAGTGTGTACAGAATGGATGCATCGTGTTAACCAACGGATGGCAAGTGTTTCTCTCCATTTTATATCCTCTTTCCATCCGTTGGTGGTGTGTGACATGGGCTTTAGTTGAATCAGTCCCTGGGACCAGAGGTCTATTATTCCAACCTTTCAACCTAGCCCTTCCTCAGGGAAATTCTCTCTCCAAAAAAAAGTGCCCTGGGCTGATATATGTCTAATATTTATGTGGTGCTTGGTTATGTGTGGCTTTTAGTTGATTATTTGGACTGTTGATGGGTGGCTATTAAGTCATTGGTTGTTGTTTCCTTGTGCTACCACACACAGGGCTCCTGAGTACCTGGTAAGCTGGTAGTAAATCAGCATTCCTGGTGACTGACAAGGGGCCCATTTCTAGACTTCAATTATTTATCTGGCTGTTTTTGTCTCTGCCCAGTCAACAATCTTAAGGCTAGGTTCCACTGGCCGAAGGATGCAAAATGTATGCATAAAGGACACAGCGGATGAGCAAAATTTTGGGGGTGGCTCCATCCGTTGTCATCCGCTCCAAAAGTGGCGAAAATTTGCATAAACAGAACGGAAAGTAATGGAAAAGAATGGACTAGGGAGTATATAGCAGGGATGTAAAGCGGATGTTCATAGGAAGCCTAGCGGATGACAGCGGATGGAAGTGGATGACACCTCCGAAGGGGTTCCGGGGGAGAATTGCAAAGCAGACTCATAGCAGAAGGGGTGGATACATAGCGAATGAAGCGGATGCATCACGGACGCCTATAAGAAACAAAGCGGATGCCGTGCGGATTTATATCGGATGCAAAGCGTTCACTGCTGATACGGGGATTATGAATTGCGTCAGCTCTGCGGATATGAAAGGATGCAGCACGCATGAAGTCAGCAAACAGGGGAAAGACGTGCTGCCACATTCATCTAGCAGGAACACCATGGTTCATCAGTCAGGCAAGAAGAGGAAGCCGGAGCCTACTCGTTCCAGCCCTGGCAAGGACAGAACCAGCATCCCACCCCCTGGCACTGACTCTGAACCTGCTGCTACTGCTGCTTCTGCTGTTGTGGACCAGCCCCAAGGCCGTCAAAGCCCTTCTGCTGAAGGCCCTGCTGCTCAAGCCCCTGAAGGCCCTGCTGCTCAAGCCCCTGAAGGCCCTGCTGCTCAAGCCCCTGAAGGCCCTGCTGGAGCCCCTGCCAGAGGGAGGAAGAGGGAAGGGAAGGAGAAGGGAGAGAGAAAACAGTACACCATTTCTGAGGAGCATGAGGATGAGGTGCTGGAATGGCTGTGGGAGAATGAGTACCTGTGGAGAAAGGGCCACAGACTGTATCGTGACACCAAGAAGAAGCAGGCAGCTTGGAGAGACAAGGCAGGGAGCCTGGGGTACACTGCAGAAGTACTCCTGGGATGGTGGAAGCACATGCACACCTGGTATGGCAAGCTTCACCTCAAGAAATCTGGCCAGGCCGCTGTCAAACTCACTGACCAGGAGATGTAAGTCATGGCCAAGTGCAGTTTCCTGGAGGGTGAGATCTGCCACCGAGGAGCAAACCTCTATGACACCCTTCTCCCTCAGACAGCCCACAGACAGCCAGTCCTCTTCCAGCCAGGAGCCAACTACCCTGTCCAGGCAGGTGTCTTCAGAGGGCCCTACGGCAGAGACCCCCATGACAGCTGCACTCCCCGTGCCGGCAGACTTGGAGGATCCTGTGGAGGATGACGCCCTGCTGTCACAAATGGAGGAAGAAGCAGCAGCCACCAGAGACCAACCCACCCCCACCTCCAGCTCCAGAGGATGCAGGCAGAGAGGCAGACTGGAGGGCCAGAACCACAGTGTGCTGTTTGAGATCAGGGACACAATGAAGACCAGCACAGAACTTCTCTCTCAGCTGGTCCACTTGGAAAGAGCATCCTCGGGCCGGAACACCTTCATCACCTATATGAGCCAGACCCTGAGGGACCTGACCGAGGCCCAGTACCAGGTTATGAAAGAGAAGATCACAGCACTTCTGCACAAACCTCAAGTCCCAGCTGAAGCTGCTCCTACCCAAACCAGGTCTGCTCCTCCACCCCAGGCGATGTCACAGCCCTTCCAAAGGTTTCAATAGCCCCTCACCTACCAAGGCTACAACTACCAGGACTTCCCACAGCAAAAACAGACCTTCCCAGTCCAGGCCCAGGTTCATCACATACCACAGACACTAGTCCTCATCCATCTGCAGACCAGACAACCCCACTACACTCCTCCCAACCCTTCCTCTACCCCACAGCCAAGCCCGTCAACGGACAATCTGTCATCAGTTTTGGGCCTGACATCTCAAGTCCTTGATGAGGGGCGTCTCAACCTGACGGGACTGAGTCAGCTCTCAGACAGCTTCCTGAACATACCATCCCTTGTTGTACCCTCGGGACCAAGCACCCCAATGGTGCCTCAGACCAGCACTCAAGCCACAGCCACCTCCACAGTCCATGCCTGCTTAACAGCTGAGACCATGGACATGACTCAGAGTGACTGAGGATAGTGTCAGAGACTGAGTTGATTACTTGTTAAGTTTATCTTTGCTTAAGACACTTTACTTCGTTCATTTTGCTTTTTTAATGAAGTCATAAAGTTTACCTAAGAAAGTTAATAAAGGTTATATTTGCTTAACACACTTAAGACACTTTACTTGGTTCATTTTGCTTTTTTTAATGAAGTCATAAAGTTTACCTAAGAAAGTTAATAAAGGTTATCTTTGCTTAAGACACTTGGTTCATTTTTTTTACTTAATAAAGTGTTGGTGAAAACTTTGAAAAAATGGTTAAGCCTTTGCATCCTTGTGGGATAGATAAGGATAGTTGTGAGATAGATAAACATCCAGTGCAAGCATAGTGGGACTGTATAATCCACTCTCCCAGCTCCCACACATATGGACCTTTTTTATCAATAACAATTTATTCATTGATCAACACATTTCAAAATAAACAAAGCTCTTTATTAATGCCCTGTTCATTGTAGGGCCACTCAACATACATAGCACAATCTAATCAGTGTGATGAGACAGGCTGAAGGAAGCATCCATTAATCATCTATCATTCTGTCTTGCCACTCCACTGCTTCAACTGGGGAGTTGCACCAGTGTCTCAGTAGGTTGCTCTGCTTCTTCCCTTCACGTGAAGCTCTGTTGGGGCCTTGTACATCCACAGTGTCTATCAGGTTACATCCTTGCCTCCATTCACCAGGCTCCATGTCCCCATTCCCTTGTTGACCGTCCACAAGTATATTCTGCAACACTGGATAGTGGGTGCGCATGAGATTGTGCAGGATGCAGCAAGCTTCCACAATGCTCCTCACAGTCTCTGGGTCATGCTGCATGGTGGTGAGAAGTATCTGGAACCTGCTGGCCAGGATGCCAAAGGCGTTCTCCACCACCCGTCTTGCCCTGGACAGCCTGTAGTTGAAGATCCTCTCTTCACGGGTGAGGTATTTTGAAGTGTAGGGCTTCATGAGGTAGGTTCTGAGGGAGAAGGCATCATCACCAATGATGAAGTAGGGCACATCATGTGTATCGTTGGGTAGGGGGTCTGGACCTGGAAAACCCATGATGAGGTTGTTTTCAGCCCATCCTTGAGGTCACTTGCATTATATACCTGGCCATCTGAAGCTGACCCGTCGCCTGAAGCATCGATGTAGATGAACTTATTGTCAGCATCAACCATGACAAAGAGGATGATACTGAAGAAGCCCTTGTAGTTGTAATAAGTGGACCCTGAGTTGGCTGGAGCTTTGCAGGCCACGTGCTTCCCATCTATGGCTCCAACAGTGTGGGGAAAGTTTCACCTCGGATACCACTCTTCTGAAGGTTTTCTCCAGCCTTGTTCAGTTGTGGGGCACCTTAGGAGCTCCTCCACATATTCTTCAATGATGGCCTGCACCACTTCTCTGACCACTTTGCTGATGGTGTTGTGTGGCACCCTCCATGCATACTGCATGTTTCTGTATATGGTTCCAGAGGCCAGGTGCCACAGAGTCAGTGCCACCTTCAGTCCGGGGTCCAGGTTGGGATGGAAGTTGGTGCTAAGCTTGGTCAATCTGGGTCTCAGATGCTCTACAACTTCATCAAACATGGCTGGTGACATCCTCATGAAGTGATGGAATGCACAAGGGTCTTCATTCCTCAGCTCTACCATCAACTGGTCATACAGTCCAAACTCCATTCTTCTCATGATCCATCCTCAGACCCACACAGCTCTTGGATGTCTCCTTCTTCTCCTTCTGTATAAAAGGTGAAACAGACTGAACAGGTTTTGGTTCTGGTGATGAATGAGCGCAGCTATCATACGGACTGTGTCATGACCCATGGTGGAGAACAATTGATGATGTGGAAGAGCAAGACCAAGGGTGAAGAGGTCTGTACACCACGGCTGCTGGACTCATACTGAGATCCAGATGATTTTCTCCCCCTTTTTATAGGAAATATCGGTTGTCCGCTAGGTGTCCTTCTACATACTCTAGACATACTCCAGACATCCTAAATATACGAGATACATCCCAGATACAAACGTTTTGTCCTTTTTAAATACTTTATAAACGAGTTGCATACACTTACATCCTTTCTACTTCCGTGCTTCTAACGCTGTGTAGACGTTCCGTGTACCTTTTGTTTCCTCCCTCTTTCCATTTTCAGCTGCAGCAGATGTGAGTTGAGGGGATGGCCAGAGGATGCAGAGAGGATACAGCAGATGTTTAACAGATGATAACGGACATAGAACGTTTGTTGCCCGTATATGTCACGGATGTACATCGCACGCAGCGGAAAGTTCATCCGCTCAAAAAGTTTTGTGCAGCTCAAAACTTCTTGCATGGATGAAATCTCAGTGGACGGATGCTCAAAGGATAGAGCGTATGAAACACGTAGGCAGTGAGTACACAATGGATGCATAGCATTTTCCAACGGATGGCAAGCTTTTTTTAACATTTTACATCCTCTTTGCATCCATAAGTGCAGTGGGACCGGGGCTTTAGTAGCTGTTAAATTTAATACATGTCCTTGTTCATTATGATGTGAGGCTACCAATGAGTTCTGATCTCCTTGTCTTATGCTTGCTCATGTTCTTGTAATCTAGTGGTTAGCTTCCTCCCCATCCTATCTATCCTACATTGTCACAGGAGGAATTCATGCAGGGAATGTTGATCTTTCAAATTCTTTCTGTTTCAGTTGTCAAACTGGCAACTTGCATTACACCCATTCCAGAAACCATTTCTGGAAACCACACTGCAAAAGGTGATTCAGAAAAAGGTCTTTCCTAATCTGGCTCTCTCAAAACAGAACTTCTGTGTACAGAATCACCTCTAGTCCAAATATGGAATTTCATATTTTTTCACCAATTTCACCAATTTTCACCAATTCACCTGCATTTTTTCACCAATTCTCATTCAATGGAGTGAAATATGTTCTTCATATTTAATCATAACATGGGTAGGAGATGTGTGTGAATATTTGTCTTTCATTATTTCTCAGGCAATCTGCAGTCTCTCTGGTTTCCTATATGTCCATTAAATCTCAAAGACAACATCATGAGACAGCTCCCATGGAGCTGTTTCAATAGCAATACTATAGTCAAACTCAAAGGGAAGAAAAGCTGAGGAGAAATAGCTCAAAATTTTATTTTCTTGCAGAAACTCAGATACCCTTTTTCATTCAATTTGGTGAAGAATTTCAAAAGCCAATCTCCATCCAATTTTAACTGGATCTTCTCTCATCTAGGCTTCTGTGAAGAAATTACTATGGCAAAGAGAGTGCTAGAAGAGATATCAATTTTATCCTGACTCAAGAAACCTCATGCTCCCATCTTTCCTTCAAAGCTTAGAGACAAAAAAGAGGGATAAATTCTCACTATTGTTATAGTTTATTGATATCTTTCAGATGTTTTTATCATTATTTTAAGATGCTACCTTCTTCATGCATTGTTTGATGACTTTCTATAATAAATGGTTATGTCTATAAGAAAACAACAAAACAATAGGTGTCTGGAGGATCTGTTTGATATAAGTATTTAAAGTGTGTACAGAGATATCTGTTCAGCAGTGTCCATAGAAGTGGAGAAAGGAGGTGGTGAAGAAGGAGAGCAGAAAGGGAAAAAACACAGCTTTGTGCCTTTGTAATACAACCCTACATTTTGTGAGCTTGCACTAGGATATCATATGCACATACAAAAGAAGCACAACCTGGGATGCAATGACACAGCACTTCTTTTATCATCTGGACAAAAGCAGCTCGAACAGGCCGATATCCATGTAGAACTCATGTTTTTATTACTTTATATTGTCTTATTCAGAGACAGAAGGAGAATATGAGAATTGTTTTATTATTATATAATATCTGGAAGGAGGGAAAAGATTTAGAAATAGAGGAGCACTTCCTTGAAGCCTAAATTAAATTAAAAGTGTCAGGGAAGTCTGCCTTCACATGTCAAGGTACATACTGGTATATTTTCTTTATTGTACTATTTCATTTTGCATGATTAAATTGAGTTTTGTATACATATATTGTATATGGAGAAATGCTAATCCTTTTTTAAAAAGAACAGAATAACAATGGAAGTGAGACTGGATGTTTTCTAGTCCAACCTCCTGCTCAAGCAGGAGACCCTATACCATTCCAAACAAGTGACTGTCCAGTCTCTTCTTAAAACTGGAACTGTGCCACCTGGGATCTGATCTAAGCATAGTTCACAAAATTGTCTGCTATAACATCTTGCCTATCGATGACTTATTCAGCTTCAATCACAATAATACATGGGCAAACAACCAATACAAACTCAAAGTAAACCACTCCAAACTTGATTGCAGCAAATACGACTTCAGCAACAAAGTGGTCAACACCTGGAATGCCTGACCAGACTCTCTTGTTACAGCCTCAAACACCCTCAGCTTCAACCTCAAATTGTCTACTGTGGACCTCACCCCATTCCTAAAAGGTCCATAAAGGGGGCGTGCATGAGCATACCAGCATGCCTACATCCCTGTCTTACTGTCCCCATTTATCTGTATTTACTCCCTTTGTTCTTGTTTATGTTCATACTTATACTTGTTATCTTGTACATTTTTGACAAACAAATAAATAAATAAAAATAAATAAATAAAAACCTTCAGTGGTGGAACACCCACAACTTCTAAAAGCAAGCCATTCTGCTGGTTAATTGTCTTCACTGTTAGAAAGTTTCTCCTTAATTTCAGGTTGCTTCTCTTTTTGATTAGTTTCCATCCAGCGCTTCTTTTCTTGCCTTCTGATGCTTTGGAAAATAGATTGACCCTCTCTTCTTTGTGGCAGCCCTTCAAATATTGGAAAACTGCTATCACCCCAGCCTTCTTTTCACAAAACTAGACAAACCCAAATCCTGCAACTATTCTTCACATGTTTTAGCCTAATCATTTGATCACCCTCTAATTATTTTTCTTATTCTTTTCTGCACTCTTTCCAGAGTCTCAACAACTTTTTCATAACTGCTTGGACACTGTTACTAGAGATTTGACCATGATAAGTTTGAAAAGCCACCTGGGCAAAAAAAAAAGTAATCCTAAATATAAGAACATAAGACTTTGGAATGAAATGGCAAAAAAACCCTAAGATTTTCATTTCAATTATAAATTGATTAAAGGTCCAGACTAATTTGGAATATTGACACTTTTATTATAAGATATTGGAAATAGTAAAATCACTTATCACAGGAACCAAATTGTTTTGTCTATCTTAAGACATAATAGAGATCTGAGATTTTATGATTTCAGAAAGTAGACACTAGATATTCCAGTGAAAATGGGGGGGAAGGGGTACATTTCCCTATGGGTTTTGGTTAGCTTGAGGATTTATAACACAACATGCTATAATATTTGAGTTACTTCAGGAGATTTTTGAAATATGGGGCCAGAAATTAGTAGCCACTATGTCAGCAATGTCAACAATGATATTTGCTTCCATGGAAAGATATTAATGAATGTGATGGCTTAATGGTTAAAGAAGCTATGCTAGTTAGTTGGAAAGCTAACAGACTGGTTTCATAATATGAGCACCATGCAATTGGGTGTGCTCCATTCCTTGCCCCAGCTCCTGTCCAGCTAGCAGTTTGAAAGCATGCAAATATGAATAGATCAACAGGTACCACTTCAGTGGGAAGGTAACAGCATTCCATGTGCCTTTGTTACATAGCTATACTGGCCAAATGACCATGAAAAATGTCTATGGAAAATGCTGGGTCCCTTGGTCAAGAAACACTGATGAACACCATGTACTAGAGTTGGATACAACTGGCAAGGAAACCTTTAATTTTTTTTTAATTTGGTCACCATGATATAAAAAAGATGTTGAGACCCTAGAAAGAGTGCACAGAGGAGCAACAAAGATGATTAGGAGACCAGAGGCTAAAACATATAAAGAAAAGTTGCTGGAACTGGAAATTCATCTAATTTAACGAAAAGAAGGACTAGGGGGTGACATGAAAGCAGTGTTCCAATATCTCAGGGGGTGCCACAAAGAAGAGGGAGTCAAGCTATTCTCCAAAGCACCTGAGGACAAGAAGCAATGGATGGAAAATAATCAAGGAAAGAAGCAACTTAGAACTAAGGAGAAATTTCCTGACAGTTAGAACAATCAATCAGTGGAACAACTTGCCTCCAAAAGTTGTAAATGCTCCGATATTGGAAGATTTAAAGAAGAGATTGGATAATCATTTGTCTGAAATGGTATAGGGTTTCCTGCCTAAACAGTGGGTTGGACTAGAAGACCTCCAATGTCCCTTCCAATTCTATTATTCTATTCTATTCTAACCTATTCTTCAAAGCACCTGAAGGTAGGACAAAAAGCAATGGATGGAATCTAATAATCTTTCTTATGTTTTTTTCTTTGCTCTGTTTTATTCTTTTTATTTCTCATTTGCTTTAGTTTGTATCTGCTTCTACTACTGCAATAAGGGCTTTCAATAAAATTATAAAAGGGGGAAAAGAAAGAAAGTTTTCAAAGCAGACGGGGAAGGCAACATTTTGTACCATTTTTCACCTTTCCCTATTCCCTATTTCTTCATTCAAAACAGACCAAACTACTTCCATATTTGTGCTTCACCTAGATGATAACATAGCAGGGTAGCAAATAATGTCTGCTGAGCAGTTCTGATGAGAACCAGTGGAGCTTGCTGCTTTCTATTTGCTATATAAAGAAATCTATTATTACTCCCTATAAAAGTAGCTCATTGTGTAACTGTAGAACAAGAATCTGTTCCAGATATATTTGGGACACAAAGCAATCTTTTCCAAGTACAAATTCATAAAGGAAGTCCCAGAAAAATAGTAATAATAGTTATCCAGTACTTTGGGTTCAAGGCCAAACCTTGCTTAACAATACATACCAAGGTGTAAACTTTCAAAAGTGGGTTGAGCCAATAACTATTTCTGAGATTATTTGAGAGCCCTAGAGGGGCAAAGTAAGTGATACAAGCCTCTACAGGGCTTGGTAACTCATTTGGCCTCTTAAATTCTCACCCCCAAAACCCAAAAATGAAAAACAGAAAAGGTTAACACCTCATAATGATGTTCTACTGCTGGGCCAATTTATTCCCAGCTTAAAGGGAATTTGAAACTGCAGTAAGACTCACTTTTCCCAAACAACAATACCCAGAGTTTGTAGGTTATTGGTGTCTTCAATTGCAAAAACTCTGATTCTACTCCTGATCTTCCAAAGGGAAATGTGGCTGGATATATTTGCACTTCTTCTTTATGTTGACTGAACAAGGCTGATTTACATAGGATGAAACAGTGCATACAAAGGGAGGGAGGGAAGGAGGGAGGAAGGAAGGGGCGAAGGGACTGCCAGATAGATTGGACTTTGAGAGGTTAAGAATGAAAATTGTGATGATGTTGATCTATCATAATTATGTTTTATGTATAGAAGAAACTTCTCTTATTGGTCCTGAGTCTCCTAGTATTATAGATGATCTCTGAATTAAAAATTTTATTAGAATAATTTTAATCTATTCTACATTTTTATATATCTCAAATCTCCTTTTATGTGCCTGAGTTTATCTAAATTTGAGGATAAAATCCTCAAGCTTTAAAGATTTTCCTCTTGGCTGAACTGCACACAATAGTGGAAATGACCAGTAAGAAAAATGTCAACATTTTGACTGTTTTGGATATCATCAAAACCTATTAGGATTGACACCTCTCATTATAGCATCTGCCTCACAAAATCACCATCTCTACTGGAAATATTCATTTGTTTTATTTTTCACATCTCTGTACTGCCCATCAAAGAAGTATTCTGGGTGTTAAATATTAAAATATAAAACAGTACATGGAAAAAAAAACTTTTAAGAGTACACAACAAATTAATATTAGTTAAAAGGCAAAAAGTAGGCTTTCAAAGCAGAATGGGACAATTGTTCACAGTTTCTTTGTCCCACCACTTCAACGCAGTTCCCCCACAACTGACCCAGCATGGCCGTCCCTCCCTCAATCATCCCCCTCCACTCATCCTTCATTGTCTCAACCTGAGTGATTCACCACAAATATCCCCAGCTGAATGATTGCTTGGGACAATTAGCTGTGCAGGAGAACTCCCGGCCTAATTTTCGGCTGATCCATTTCTCCTGCTATGAACCTGTGTGATAACTTACATCAGCAAGATAAGCCTTCTGAAGATTCCCCCACTGGCATTAGCTGAAATATTAAGTTTTTCAAACAATATTCCCCCTATATGAATCCCAAGCTATGGAATGAGCATCCTAAGGGGGTTCCACTAAAGATCTATGGTGATTCTCAGTCATTCAGATCATGGTTGTCCCAAAGGTGCTTTTTCAAGGGGCAACTGGACTTTCTGGTTTTTCTTTGAAGATGTTTTGCTCCTCATCCAAGAAGCTTCTTCAGCTCAGAGCTAAAGAAGCTTCTTCAGTTGCCTCTTTTAAAAGCACCTTTGGGATAAGGAGATTCCACTTTCCCAATATTTAGAAAGTTAGTGAATATGTCAAGATTTTAATTGCTAATTACTTAAATGATTTAATTTTGGTTTTGATTTATGTTTTGTTCCATTTTGTAGAAAGTTTTCATTGCTATCAAACATTCTGAGCTTTAGAATGAATACAAAAGCAAAGTATATATTCAGTAATAAGCCACTTGAAAAAAGCCTGTGTTCTCTTGAAGCAGAGATGGGAGGGTTTCTTTTGTTACTGTTGTTTGTTTGTTTATTTTTGCCTCCCAGAAACCATGAAAAATATGGTCAGTTGAAGGATTTAATCCCTTTCTTTTTTGGTAGTGTTGGCTAATATATTACCATTTTCATTCAGGGATCTAAATGATCAAAAACAGTAAAGTGAGGGCTGAAATTCCATTAAGAAAGCCTTAAGGGAGTAGTTGTGTTCCTCAGTTTTTCAGAGGAGCTGGACACAGGAGAATAGTAAATCTCCAGCCCAAAGGCTCATTTTATGTAGCAAGTGTCAGTCTCTAAATACACAGTGTTCCAACATGAATAAATACATAGGCAGAAAGCTCGAAGCCATCTGCAATACCAATTACAATCAAAATTACAGGGAATGCAATCTGCAACATGATACAAAGAATAAAGCCTATGATTTAAAGTACATTAAAATACTCAAAGATACTGCCTCCCCTGAATATCTTGTGAATATAAATCAGTCTCTTTCTCACCTCTTTCTCCTTCAGGAGATAAAGTCAAGGCCACATCTCAGTATCAGTCAGAGACTAATTTATAGTTTCATAAGAATCCTCCTGATGAATAAAAACAGCAATGGTGCAATATTAATATATCTTCGTGGTTATTCTGTTCAAGCAGATAGGGTCCTTTATGGTCACAGATTTGCTTAGCTATTTCATCCTTGAATCAAATTAGCTTAAGTGAAACCTCATATGACTTGTTTGCTTTCATTCATAAGTCCTATGAAAAAGATTGTTTGTCACCTGCACACACTGTGACATTATTGGTGTGGTGGACTCTTGTTCTACTTCTGGAATGGTTAGTGGACAAAAGGGCTGCTTTAAGAGATGAGACTCCCATGAGAAAAATCAGTATAAAATTGAAAAAAATTGTTCTTTCAACCTCTTCCAGCCTCCCCCAAAATAGGAATAATTTTAAAAAATGGATTTGCCCACTCAATGAAGCACTTTTGGGAGTCTAGGTCTTGTTTCTCAACTCAGCAACTTGAAGATTGCTGGACCAACTTCTAGAATCACATCGCTACCCTTGCTGTACACACAACACTGCTCTAGGGTGTTGGTGGGCCAATGCAACTCTTGACCTATCCAGCCACAGTGGTGCAGTGGTTAGAATGCAGTACTCCAGGCTACTTCTGTTGATCACCAGCTGCCAGCAGTCTGGCAGTTCAGATCTCACCAGCTCAAAGTTGACTCAGCCTTCCATCCTTCCAGGGTCGATAAAATGAAGACCCAGATTGTTGGGGGCAATATGCTGACTCTGTAAAATCACTTAGAGAGGACTGTAAAAATGCTGTGAAGCAGTATGTAAAGCCCATGTCACACTGAACCAACGGATGCAAAGAGGATGTAAAATGGACAAAAAACCTTGCCATCCATTGGTTAACGCGATGTATCCGTTCAGTACTCACTGCCTCCGTTTTACTTCCTCTCTATCCGTCCAGCATCCGTTTATGGACGTTTCATCTGCTCCAAAAGTTTTGGGCTGCCTAAAACTTTTGCGCGGAAAATATATCCAGTTCGTCCATTCTGCATCCGCTAGGCATCCGTTACGCATCCGCTAAGCATCCGCTGTATCCACTAGGCATCCGCTGCGCATCCGCGCAACTCCATCTGCCCAGACGCAGGGAGGAAGCGGAACGGACGCAGAACGGATGCAGAACAGATGCCTAGTGGATGCAGAATGGAAACAAAGCGTTTAAAATGGAAAAAACATTCGCAGAGGGGACCTATCTCGGATATTAAGGATGTCTTGAGGATGCCTACAGGATGCCTAGAGGATGCCTAGCGGAAAACCTATACTGCCTATAAAAAGGGGGAGCAACTCGCCTGCATCGCACTTTCAGAACAGCAGCCCAGCGTTGCAGACCTCTGCAGCCTTCATCTGCCTCTTCCTCTTCCACAGCATCCAGTCATGTCCACCGTGGATTGTAACAAAGTCCTTTCGGCAGCCACCATCGTTCTGCAACAGTGCGAAGCCATCTGCAGGCTCTGTGAACACTACTGCGAGAAGAAAAGGAGCCACCCAAAAAGAGTCTGGGTCCAAAGATGGTTCGCCAGAAGAGCAGAGAACGGACTGTACAACAAGCTGATGGTGGAGCTCAGGAGTGAAGACACTCAGGCATTCCAGAACTTCATGAGGATGCCTCCAGCCATGTTTGACTAAGTTGTGCAGCGGCTGACACCCAGGTTGACCAAGGCAAACACCAGCTTCCGGCCCAGCCTGGAACCTGGGCTCAAGTTGGCACTCACTCTGCGCCACCTGGCCTCAGGGACCTCCTACAGGAGCAAGCAGTAGGGCTAGAGAGTGCCATCCAACACCATCAGCATTGTGGTCAGAGAAGTGGTGCAGGCCATCATCGAAGAATACAAGGAGGAGCTCCTCCAGTACCCCTCCACTGAAGAAGGATGGAAGAAAGTTGCAGAGCAGTGGTATCAGAAGTGGAACTTACCACACACCGTTGGAGCCATAGATGGCAAGCACGTGGCCTGCAAATCTCCAGCCAACTCGAGGTCCACTTATTTCAACTCCAAGGGCTTCTTCAGCATCATCCTCTTCGCCATGGTCGATGCTGACTACAAGTTCATGTACATCGATGCTTCAGGCAACGGCTCCTCTTCAGATGCCCAGGTATACAATGGCAGTCACCTCAAGGAGGGGCTGGAATGCAACCTCATCGTGGGCTTCCCAGATCCAGACACCCTGCCCAATGACACACAAGATGTGCCCTACTTCATCGTGGTTGATGACGACTTCTCCCTCACAACCTACCTCATGAAGCCCTACACCTCCAGACTCCTCACCCGTGAAGAGAGGATCTTCAACTACAGGCTGTCCAGGGCAAGGCGGGTGGTGGAGAATGCCTTTGACATCCTGGCCAACAGGTTCCAGGTACTTCTCACCACCATGCAGCATTGCCCAGAGACCGTGAGGAGGATCATGGAAGCTTGCTGCATCCTGCACAATCTCATGTGCACCCGCTACCCAGTCTTGCAGAACAGGCTCGTGGACCTCCAACAAGCCAATGGGGACATGGAGCCTGGGGAATGGAGGCAAGGGCGAAACCTGATTGACACTGAGGATGTGCAAGGCCCCAACAGAGCCTCACATGAAGCGAAGAAGCAGTGCAACCTCCTGAAACACTGGTGCAACTCCCCAGCTGGAGCAGTGGAGTGGCAAGACAGGATGGTAGATGCTTAATGGATGCTTCCTTCAGCCTGTCTCATCACACGGATGAGATTGGGCCATGTATGTTTGGTTCGCCTACAATGAACAGGGTGTTTAATAAAGAGTTGTGTTTATGTTGACATGTGTGGATAATTATTACATTATTATTGATAATAAAGGGCCGTAGGTGTGGCACCTGGGAGGGTGGACCATACAGTCCCACTATGCTTGCACTGGAGGTTTATCTATCCCACTGCTATCCTAACCCATCCCACAGCTATTACCCATTCCACAGGTATCCTAACCCATTCCAAAGCTATCCTTACCCATCCCACAAGTATGCAAAGGCTTAAACCATTTCTAAAAGTTTCCAGCAAGACTTTATTAAAAAAAAGAAATGAAGCAAGTGTGTGAATCAAAAATAGACTTTATTAACAACAAGCTATAAGACAAAAATGAGTCTCTGGCACTCCTCTTGGTCGCTCAGTCTCAGGGGTGAAGGGTGCAGGTGCTGTGGAGGTGACTGGTGCTGGAGTGCTTGTCATCAGCTCCTCCAGAAGCAGAAGCAGCAGAAGCGCCAGCTCCAGAAGAGCGAGCCCGTGCTGCAGAAGCCCCAGCAGAACCAGAGTGAGGGCCAGGGGGCGGGATAGTAATCCTGTCCCTCTTGCCAGGGCTGGCAGCAGATGGCTGAGGCCTGCTGTGCTTCCGCATGGTTGTGGGGTTGCTGGCTGGCAGGGAGGCTGGCAGGAACCAAGGCTGGCAGGAAGGCTGGCAGGGAGGCTGGCACCAAGGCAGGCAGGAAGGCTGGCAGGGAGGCTGGCAGGAAGGCTGGCAGGCAGACATGAACCAAGGCTGGCAGGAAGGCTGGCAGGCAGACATGAACCAAGGCTGGCAGGAAGGCTGGCAGGCAGACAGGAACCAAGGCTGGCAGGAAGGCAGGTAGCAAGGCTGACAGGCAGACCGGCTGGCAGCAAGGCTGGCAGGGAGGCTGGCAGGGAGGCTGGCAGCAAGGCTGGTAGCAAGGCTGGCAGCAAGGCTGGCAGGCAGACATGCAGGCAGGGCAGGCAAGGCAGTCGATGTGTCTGGAAGCAGGTCTTTCCTCTGAATGGCGACCTGCTTCCGAGCTGCTTCCGTTATATCCGCGGGGCTGACGCAATGCATCCTCCCCGCATGCGCAGTGAATGCCAGGCATCCATTAGACTTCCGCTGTGCATCCGCTAGGCTTCCGCTCTGCATCCGCTTCATCCGTTCGGTGTCCGCTCTGCATCCGCTCTTTCCATTCCGCGTCCGCTTCGCTGAGGCCCCCCGGAAGCCCTGCGGATGTGCCACCCACTCCCATCCGCTCCCATCCACTTCCATCCACTAGGCTTCCGTTCCGCATCCGCTTTGCATCCGCCCTGCGTCCTTCCCGCATCCGTGTTATCCGCTCCAGTTATGCAAATTTTCACCCCTTTTGAGAGCGGATAACAACGGATGGAACATTTTGCTCGTCCACTGTGTCCTTTTTGCATCCATTGGCCAGTGTGACATGGTCTTAAGTCTAAGTACTGTTGCTATTCCTTCTAACAAAGAATGCCATGCCAGATCTGGCCAAGGATCTGGCTAATATTTTGTTTCTCAGCATAGCAAGAAATGCTTCTGGACTGTTCACAAGAGGAAATGGAAACATCAAAAGGCAAGACATGAAACAATGGATGGAAACTAACCAAGGAAAGAAGCAACCTAGAACAAAGGAGAAAATTCCTAACAGTTAGAGCAATCAACCAATGGAAAAGCTTGCCTTCAGCAGTTGTGGGTGACTCTATTACTGGAAGCTCTCAAAAAGAGACTAGACAATCATTTGTCTGAAAAGTTATAGTGTCTCTTGCTTGAGCAGGGGACTGGACTCGAAGACCTCCAAGATCCATTCCAACTATTTTATGTTTTATGTTCTATAATTCTCTCCTGATGATCTTCCTTTGTCATTGGTATTTGGAGGTATGCCACCTAAACCAGACATAACACTAAATGCCAAGACAAATAGCTCTTGCAACAGCTTTCCTCTATGAATTTATCCAAACCCTTTTCTCTAGAGAAGGAAATGTAGGAAATAATGTATTTTATTACTTACTCAACTACCGTCATTTGAACTCCCCACCCATTGTATGGCACAAACCTTCTCTCTTTATTCTGCCAATTACAGGCAATTTTGTAACTTTGCCACCCAGCTGGCTTCATTGCAGAGAATGCTGACATCAAAACAGCAAATCGTAGTCTGTCTATGAATTGGTCTGTCCTCCAGCTTATTTCTTTTTCCAAGTTTATTTACCAAAGGGGTTGATATTTGTTCAAAAAAAAAAAAAAGACAAGCGTAAGCAGATGGGAATTTAGTGATCTGGTGTGGTACATTTTAATGTGCTTTTCACTTTTTCTTTGGGGAGAGTTTAGTGACCAATTGCAAAGGGGTAAGGAAGACCCCTTTTCATTTTCCAAAGGAAGCAGATCAATATCTTGGGCTCCTAAAGGAAGGATCAGATAGGCCAGACTGTCTATTATTATACTGTGTGCTCAATAGGAGATGGAATTCTAATTTCCTCCAAGATAAATTTCTTTGAAGCATTATTGCAGATATGGTTTCTTTGCACACAAAATGAGAAACAGGTCACTGCTGATCTCCCTGAATATAGAGATTATAATTGTGTACTACCCATACAATAAACTTAGATAAAAGCCACAGATAATTTCATCATACCTAAGAGGATAAGCATTCTGAAAGGGGAAAATGGCTCAGAAAAGTAAACAAAATGGACCTTACTCTCATACTTCTGTTCATGATTATGGAAATTCTCAAACATCCAGGTCATGGTTGTCCCAAAGGTGCTTTTTCAAGAGGCAACTAGACTTTGATTTTCCTTGAACATGTTTCGCTTCTCATCTAAGAAGCTTCTGTTTTTGAATGAGAACTGAAACATCTTCAAAGAAAAACAAAGAAGGTCCAGTTGCCTCTTGAAAAAGCACCTTTGGGACTTCTATTTATGGGTTTAAACCCAATACTACACATATGGAAGGAGAAAGACTGCCTTGTTTTCATTGATTCGGCATGTATCTGTCCTACCCAACAGGATGCATGACAAAAGCTTATCTTGCTAAATTGGGGACACTGTAAACACTTAGCACAGAGACAATATTATAATTCCAAATGAACATGAGGTGCTCAGAGTTGTTTGCTGATATGGGCAGCGATAGAAATCAATCAAACAAACAAATATAGAGAATATAGAATTCACACACAGAAATCTGCAAAAAAATCCAGGGGCCCATAGATAGTAGCAAAGAGTCCGTTTTCTGTATCTCTGCTACAATGAAATGGTCATCTGCATCTTTGCAGCTCAAGGTTAGTACACTGAGGACATAATCTAACAGAATTTCAGGCACTTTTCTCCCTTCTACTGAATTTTTTCTACAGAAGCAGCAGGAACTCCACTCAAACTTATTCAGTATTCATAAACCCTTAAAGGAGTATGGTAATCAAAAGAAGGTCTTGTTTTTCAAATAAGCCTCTACTGTCAAGGAACAGTCTTAGACATTTACACCTCTGTTATTCTGTTCATTATTCCAAATAAGAGACAATGCTGTTTCCATGATCTGAAATGATTTCAGCATAAGGTTTCTAAGTTGCGGAGCCACAGAATCATAGACCTGGAGAGGACCCTGGAGGTCTTCTATTGCCCAGTTTTCAAGTTTCCAGTTTACTCCTGGATATTTAGGCTTCCATTAATCCCAAGAAAAATATTTTAAGAATTTCTCCATTTGGTTTCTTGTTCAATAAGAGTGGTCTGGTCACCGCTAAAGGGGACTCTTGCAACTGAAAAATTGTTGAAAAAATATTTTCTCTGCTGTGAATTCAGTGGAGATTTTTAAAGGCCATTTGAATTGTGCTCTACTATCACAATGTGGAAAGCCACCCTCCTCCTAGAAGAATGAAATATTTTGAGGAATATTAAAAAGGCAGACTATTATATTACCTTGGATGAGAAGTATTTTCAGTGGGAGAAACCAGCCACCACCTTTTCTTAATAGCCCTCAGCAGATGTCAGCACTTAAGAGATAAAGAGCTTATTGAAAGAAGCCAATTATCTAGGTAGCCTATTCTATAAGCAAATAGCCATAACCCAAGATCCAACACAGGAAAAAGCTGTTAAGCCACATTAGGAATTACCCAACACCCTTTCAGGACATAAGCCCCTTCATTACATCACCCTCAGAAACTTCAACCAAACTTAGACAAACTCCTAGGATTTGTACTTTGCCTATAGAGCCAGCTATGACCCCTAAATAACCACTACATGGCCTCATGGGAGTCTGACAACAGCCAATAGAATACATGTTCTTGCACAGGAACAGGAAGCTCAAGTACAAAGCCCAAGAGAAGATATAAAAAAAAAAAAACCACTCCATGTTACCAACTGTCCAGAACCCCTGTGGTTCTGCTTCATCATTAAACCATCTTTCCAAGCTGCCTCCATGTTTCCAGTGTCTTTCTCCTGGCTTGGAACCAGATGGATATTTCTTCCCTTATCGATATGGCTCACAAAATATAAAAAGGTAGTAGAATTCAGGCTGCAGAAATCCAGCTGACCCACTAGATGGCACAGAAAACTCTAGTAATGCACTTTGCTGCTAGGTAAATGAGATGCAGATGTTTGCAAACCAG
Source organism: Laticauda colubrina (assembly GCA_015471245.1). Lineage (NCBI taxonomy): Eukaryota > Metazoa > Chordata > Lepidosauria > Squamata > Elapidae > Laticauda > Laticauda colubrina. The sequence continues at coordinate 13,195,199 of BLBF01000042.1, read as the reverse complement.
ATCTGGAGGCCATTTCTCAGGTCTGCATTCAAGGTCAAGTATTAAGTCAACATGATACTCTACCAGGATAACTAAAAGTAATTCACCTACTATTCCAGCAGCCAATTCTGCTCCCAAGCTTGAGATTTTTTTTGCCTTTGCTTTCAAGGTCTCTTCCCTGCACCATCAAGGGCGAATGAGTCAGAGATAATGATTTAAACCTGTTACTCCTGAGCAGTCTTGCTTATCAACCTTTGCCTTGTGAGTTCTCCACCTTCTGCCTTTGCAACCCAAAATACCCCCATTCAGATAAAGCACAAGGGGATGGTTGACCACATGTAATATTGATTTGAGATAAAGGAGACTTTTATATTTTCCCAAAATAGCCTTGTCTCCTTAGGAAGGGGAAAAAAGCTTAGTGTGCTCAGTTTTAGTAAGAACCAAATAGTTTCAAAATGTAAGAATGCTCTTCATCTGTTTAACTAGCTCTAGTCAGTTGTAACAAAAAGATCAAGTTGAGTTAACATACATCACCTTGCTAAAGCAGACCTGCCTGTGATTCCCATTTTCAGCAAGGTTTTTACATTAGTATGTAAGTTAATGAGCATATTTTGTGCCAGATTCTCCAAATGAAAAATCACAGGGGTTGTTTGCACAGGTAATAGCTTATATCACAGCACAAAACATTAAGTAACTGCTGGGAGTAGGACTCCCCAGAGAAGGAGCATATTAATAATTAACCACTAAATGAATATATCATTGCAGGAATGGCAGCTGAATTTAGACAGCCTTTGGCACAAAAAGAAATGGAGGGTGAAAGAGGAATGAAAGACTGAATCAGAATTATTTCTGATAATCAAGAAAAACAAATATTTTGAAAAATGCCTGTGGGCATTTGGAAGATGTTTCTTTACCAACAGCACTGAACTCAATAATGAACCCCAGCCTAGAGGCAAGAAGCCAGTCTACACATTTTATCCAGTGCAGTAATATGCGGCACACTTGTATGGCATATGAGATATCCGTCAACATATTCTCCAGATGTTATTTTTCACCAATATTCTATTTTTCCTTAAAATGTTTAAAATTGCAAGGCATAGGTGTTCCAATAGCTCTTCCAGTTTTGATCTTTATAGCTGCTCTATCTGGGCTATGAATAGATACTCCTTACTGCTCTGTTTAGCAACACTTTGAACATGACTGAAAAAATAACTTTGCATCTGGTCCTCACATTAATTGCAGCATCCCTGTAGTCACCTTGAGGTTTAGGCACTAAACAAATGGACTGACATGCACCTGTCAGAATCTGAATTCAAGGAGGAAGACTAACAGCTGACAGGGAGCTGGAGTGTGGCTCCATTGGCTGTAGAGGAAACTGGGGAAAAGCAAAGTTAGGCTGGGCAGAGCAGGGAAGAGGTAGAACAAGGGAGAGGGAGTTCAGAGGAAGACCCAGGTCCACCCCCTCTTCATCCTAGGGCACACAGGGAAGAATGGAAAAGAGAGCAAAGTGGCTTGTGTGGCTTATGGGGAAGGAAAGGGCCCTGATTCCCTTCACTGGGCACATCTGGGAAGTGAGTTTAAATAAGAGGCAGCTGAGAGTTGCATTTTCTGGGAACAAAGACAAGTTTATCTTGTGTTGATCATGGTTATCTACATTCCTGGCATCTTCCCAACTGGATTGAATTACTGCCATGCTATTTCCTTTCTGGAACTCCTTATCTTGCCATGCCAGATTAATTACCTCATCTTGCCTTGATTGGACTTAAAGTTTTCTGTTGACAACATTTTGGACTTGAATCTCTGCAGCCAAAGGCTGTTCCTGGGAGAGTTTTTCTCCAGACCAGAAAGTAACCAGGACCTTGGGGGCAAAGTTTGGAGTTAATAAAGGGATTCCTACTTATTACCTAGCTATGTTGCCTTTGTGTCAGGCCCTGGGTCATCACATGGACATTTATGACCGTCACAACATCCATCAGTCATGTGATCACTTGCACACTTCACAACCACAATAAATGGAGAACCCAGCAATAAAATTGCACAAAATGATGTCTCACTTAAGAACATAAGTGATTCACTCAATACCACAGCAGATTATAAATCCGTCATGGTCATGTGATATTTCACTTAATTACCACATCCCTTAGTGATGGAGTTGCTTGTCCCAGTTTATTAAGGGAAGACTATCTGTAATTGTAAAGGCTACTAGATGGCAACAATGAATTAGTGTCACTTGATTGCAGTGTAACTTGTAGAAGACTGCACCATACTCCTGCAGAGACACTTCCTAATGGAAAGCCAGTGACATCACCATTGCCCAGAGGAAACCCAGTTAGGGGCTGTTTTCACATCCTTAGCAGAAGCTGAATTGAAGGACACGAGTTCAACCCTGCCCAATAGCAGCACTCAGATCTTGAACAAGGGCTTGCTAACCTCAGGTCTTCTCCAAATCAAACTCATCTTCTAGTAATTTCATCCATGTAGCTTTCATTTTAAGAGTATAGAAGTACAATTGCCTTCTTTGGGATTGCTCGTTTTTCAAAATTTCAATCTGCAGTCCTACTTGCTTTCCATTTAAATACAAACTGAGCTTTATCCTGTTTAATGTTTCAGCCCAAAGAAGGCTATCCAGAGGCTGTCATTTTTTTTCTGGAAGAAAAACTGTTGTAATTGTTGTCAACAATAAGGCCCATATCATACATATTAGTAGGAAGAAACAACAATCTTTCCTGCTCTGCTTTCCTGTGATGAGAAGAAAGTTAATAAGAAGTTTTTCACCTCTCCAGTGACATGGGATAACCACTGTTATCTCCCCAATCCACTGTTATTTCCTCAAAATTCACAAGGGAGAATTCTGATGATAATTTTACATTGTCCGAAAAATGTTTGATCCTAATTTCCCCAGCATCCCTTCTAAAATAATATTGCAATGGAGGGAGTGCAAGATATGGGAAAGAAATCTTCACTTCATCCTGTTCGCAAACTTTTGATCTGCTTCTGCATTCATTTTCCTACCTGATAAGTAGACTGCTATCTTGTTTCTAATCACACCACCCAGCTAGGGACATAGGTATAGCACAAACTAATTACGCTAGAGATCCTGCTAGATAAGGGAAGGCTGTGAATTCTGAACAGTTTTGAGATGCAGCCTGGGGAATAATTCAGATGACTGTGAAAAAGCAAGAGAAAATATCTTCTGTGTCAGATTGATTAAAGCAATGACAGGATGCAGCTCCATCAAAGCTCTTCCCCCATTTCCAGTTCCCCAAATGCCAAATTTCAGTAAAACACTTCTCACAAAATCTGGACAGCTTCAGGGAGGTCCTTCCAAAGCATTCTCCCTCAACTGTCTGCCTTCCAAAAGTTTTGATCCACAACACAGTCTGTTTGTAGCTGATGGGAGCTGGAGCTCAAAACATTTGCAACTTTTGTGTTACTTGCCAATGCTCTGGTGCAGATTTAACAGATTAACAGAGTTGGAAGGGACCTTGCAGGTCATCTAATCCAACCCCCTGCCCAAGCAGGAGGCCCAACATCACTTCTGACAAATCAGTGAAAACCAATAAGCACTTTTTTCTCCTTCTCTCCAAATACAAGGACATGGGTTAGTTCAACTAAATTGCCTGGAAAGAGATTTCAAACCAAGAAAGAAGTTCATAGCTAACCTCTGGAATCCATTGCCAGAATGCATGGAATTGGTTATTAAAATGGATGGCTTGAAAAGGAAATGGAATAAATTCATGGAGAACAGGCCTACTATGAGCTATTAATCTTGTAAACTCCATATTGCGCCTGGGCTAAGAGACATACAGGTAATTCTTGACTTACAATCTTTTATTTATTTTATTATAACCATTTGTAAGCACTGAAAAAAAAAGTAATATATGACTGTTTTTCATACTTACAACCATTGCAGCATCCCCATGGCCAAGTGAACAAAATTCAGATGCATGGAAAATGGCTTGTATTTATGTAAGATGATGCAGTGGTTAATATGCAGTATTGCAGGCTAATTCTGCTGACTGCTGACTGCCAGCAGTTTGGAAATTTGATTCTCATTGGCTCAAGGTTAACTCAGCTTCCCATCCTTCCAAAGTCAGTAAAATGAGGACCCAAACAGTTGGGGGAAACATGCTGACTGCATAAACCACTTAGAGAGGGCTACAAAACACTGTGAAGTCTAAATGCCCTTACTATTGATATGGTGATCCTGGGATCATGTTGCTTTTGCAACACTTCTGACAAGCAAAGTGAATGGGGAAGCCAGATTCACTTAAGAACTACAGCAAGAAAGGTTGTACAATGGGGCATAACAGGGGGTGAAATTTAATCACCTCAGCCCATCTTGGGAGAGGTGGTAGGTACTATTTGAATCAGTAAAAAAATTCCCCGGTTGCTATTACTATTATACCAAGTATATCAAGCCATTCCCACAGAGCTGTTGGGGGGGGGGAGAGAATTTGAATTTCACCGCTGGGCAAGACTAAATTAATAACTGTCTTGCTTAGCAATAGAAATTTGGGATTTATTGTGGTTGTCTTCAAATTGTATGGGGAAAATAGTGGAAGAAAAGTCTCCATCTCCTGCTTTTGAGATGCTTTTGAGTAAGAAGATGAACCTTCACCTGATCTGGCAGGGATCTTCTTATGTTAAGAAGAGAGTGTGTACTGAAATCAGAGAGTGTAGGTATGTGTGAGAGAAAAGAAAATGGAGGTGTCAGAAGGATAAATGGTTGATCCCTTTCATTGTTGGCTTTAGCTCTACAAACCCCACAAACAAAGGGTACTGAAAAAGCCATCTGTGCAGAAACAGTTGCCCACTCTTAGATGACCCAATGCTCAGATTTAGCATAAATGGCTTTGTATGTGCTAAGCCTAAGACAAAGGGGATGGAAAAGAGGTCTGAATATTACAATTTATCAATAGAAGTAGCTATTAAAAAGTAGACATCCAGACTGGTCTAGCAGATAAAGCAGGAGACCATGAGTTCAAGTCCCATCTTAGCTATGAAACCCAAATGGATGGCTTTGGACCAGTCACTCTCTCTTTCTCTTGTCTATCCCACCACACAGGATTGCTATTGAAGGGAAATTAGAAGGAGAAAGGTCTGTTGGGTATGTTTGCTGCTTTGCATTATTTGTGAAAATAATAAAGCTGGGAGATGATAGATAGACAGACAGAAAAACAGACAGACAGATAGACAGATAGATGAGAGAGAGATAAACAGTGGTGGGATTCTACAGGTTCGCACCTATTTGCTAGAACTGGTTGTTAATTTCTAAGCAGTTCGGACAACTGGTTGTTGGGAGAAATTACTGGCCTAATCCAGTAAGGAAGGCAGGAAGGAAACATTCTGGTGTTGCTTACAGAAACTGCCTCTCTATTAACCCTTATTACATTCTTGGCAGGATTAGACTTCCTGTCTCTGGAACGTGTCTAGAGTTTTTTTCCCTCCTTTGCTGGTACTTTCCTTGTGTGGAATGACTATTCAAACTTATAATGGCCCTGAAGAAAGTGACTTATGACCATTTTTCAAAAATTACAACTGTTGCAGCATCCCCACAGTCATGAGAGGCCAGGTGAGGAGATGCGTGCCTTGATGTGAATGATATTGAATTGGCCACATCCAGCCAATAACATGACCACCAAGCCATGACCACCACCTAAGCCACGCCCATATAACCGGTTGTTAAAAATTTTGAATCCCACCCCTGGAGACATACAATCATACATGTTGAGGTAATTCCCCATTAGGAGAATGAGCACATACAGGGAGACATATTTGAGAGCAGTGTTTGAATAACACACATACAGCACACAGATACACTGCACAGTAAATGTAAGGTTTTTTTTTACTTTCAATAAAGGTTTAAGCAAAGTTCAAAATAAGCAGTCCAAAGTCATTCACAAGTTAAATCAGTCAGTTTTCAGTCCAGGGATAATCCAATAACAAAGTCCAGTGTCAAAAACAGTTCAGTATCAGATTTACATCAAAACCAAAAAATATCAGTCAATTAGGAAAAATGGAGGAAGGGCAATACTTTCCAACATAAGTTAACAAGAGAGACTCATTGAGACATTTTCTGAGACTAAGACTAAGACGAAAAAACCCAGGTTTCTGGCTCCATCTTATGGCCATTTGAGAAACCACACCCAATTGCATGGTCTTGCATTCCCTTAAAGAGACAGTATTAAAATGTCTATCCTGGTTTATATGTTTTTAACCCAAATACCTGTTAGGTGACTTATATTCCTAACATCCTCCCCTTTTAGGTAGAACAATACATACAACCTAACATTCTAAATCCATAATCCTCACAGCAAGCCTTATGCTTTGTAGAGCCTTGGGCCTTTGTAAAATGGTCTGCTATATTGTTTTCTGACATACAGTATTCTAGCTTAATCATTTTACTTTGCACAAATTGTCTTCCATTTAAATATCTTTAATCTGTGTATTTCATTCTTAACAGCAATATTTTTAGCCACCTGTATTGCTGATTGGTTATCTTCTTAAACAACAATAGAATCTGTTACATCAATTCCCATATCAACTGATAATTGTTTATACAAAACTAAATCTGTACATAATAAAGACAAACATGAGAATTCAGCCTCCATTGTTGACTAACTTAGATGTTTCTGTCGAATAGATCTCCATCCAATCAATACCTTTCCCAATATTACGACAGTACCCGATGTAGATTTTCATTTATGTCTGTAGGAAAACTTGCATCAGCAAAGGCAGTTAAATTCAGCTCATCTTTTGGCTCCAAATACAATGCATTATACATTGTATGTTTCAGATAACTTAACACATACTTAACAGCTTGCCAGTGCCTTTCAGTTGGCTCAGGATTCCAATCTCACTAATTGATTAACACTGTATGCGATATCTGGCCTTGACCAATTATTGAGATAAGATAAACTACCAATCAAGGACTGATAAATGTTCTTATCTAAAATAGGACTTTAAAAATCACGGTGGCTAAACTCCTGGCTCATTGGTGTTTTAACTGGCTTACAAAGTTCAATTTTAAAACTTTTTAGTAATTGGTTAATTTCGTCTGCCTGTGAGATCCTGTATCATCCCCTAGTTCTATCTATATTTTAACCGAGATATTGTTTGATTTCTCCTAACTGTTTTATCTTAAATTTCCTCTCCAACAGTGAGGTTATTTTAGTAACGTTTTGTTCAGTTTTGGTGATTAATCAAGATATTGTTTGATTTCTCCTGTTTTATCTTAAATTTCCTCTCCAACAGTGATATTATTTTAGTAATGTTTTGTTCAGTTTTGGTGATTAATGCTATGTCATCAATAAATAATAACAACAAAGAAATTACACCATTACTTTCTTTTTAAAACAAACATGGATCAGCCATGCCAGCTACAAAACCTATCTTAGTTAATTCTTTAACTATATATTGGTTCCATTCATATCCTGATTGCTTCAAACCATAAAGACACTTTTTCAGTCTCCAGCAATCATTATTATCAGTGTCATCATTTCTGAGACCTAAAGGTTTATTTAAATATATAGGGTGTTGCAACTGGTGCATGCAGATATGCCATCTCTACATCCAAATAATTTATGATGTATTTCTCCTTAGCTGCCCACACTAATGCTGCTCTTAATGTAGTAGCCTTCAGACTAGGTGCAAACACCTCATCGTAGTCATTTGTGTCTGATTGAACCCTTGTACTACTAACCTGGCTTTATGGGTGACAGTCCCATCTACACCTGTCTTTAGCTTATATATCCATTTACATCCTATGGCATGTTTACCTGGTGGTAACTTGACATTTTCATATACTTCCAGTCTTTTTAATGATTCCAGTTCCTTATCCATTGCTTTCTGCCAAGCAGCCTGATCCTTAGCAGGATACAGTTTTAGTTCACTATAATTACTTGGCTCTGTATTCACTTGGCATACAGCACTAGCCTGATATTTGTCAGGTGGTCATGTTACTCAGGTTGAACATCTTGGTAATACAGGGCTAACTAGTGGACTTTCCTGTGCCACCTGCTCCTGTTCTCCTACTTCCTCCTGTGCTTCCTTTTTAATGGCTATTTGTTGTTTATTTACTTTATCTTTAGGGAGTATTTGAGTGTCAATAATAATATCATTGCTGGATTCCTGTTCCAGTTGCAGTTTATCCCATCCAATGTGCTCAAGAAATTTTACATAAGCACTACAATAAACATGAGCTGTGCCTTGATCCCAAAATTTAAATGATCTATGGTTGGTCTCATAACCCACAAAAAATAACTTCTTAGCTCTATGTTGCCCTTTCAGTCTTATTTGTGAGGGAATATGCACCCATGCTGGAGCTCCAAATGTGTGTAGGTAACTTAAATTTGGCTTTCTGCCATACCAATGAGTGAATAGCAATTCTCCAGTTGTTGTATTAACTACATTGTTTAAAACATGATTACTGCACATTATGGTTTCACCCGACAGTGTTTCAGACAAACCTGAATCAGATAACATAATGCGAGCAATGACTTGTAATGTTTTCCCTCTTCATTCCACAAACCAGTTATGTTGTGGTCTGTAAGGAACAGAACGTTTATACTCAACACCAGACAATTTCAACATAGTTAGAAATCTTTTGTTAACAAACTCAGTCCCATTATCAGTACCTAAAGTAATTACTTTACTTTTCATTTTTCTCTCAGCAAACCTTAGCCAGTTAAATAAATGTTGGAATGTTTCTGTTTTGTTTTTCATAAGATAGCAGAAACCTTATGATAGCAGAAACTGTATCGTAATGGTCCATAATACTCAAAATATAGTAGACACCTCCTAAACTTGGTTTCTTAAGGTTAGGTCCCACTGGCCGAAAGATGCAAAACATATGCAAAAAGGACACAGCGGACGAGCAAAATTTTGGGGGTGACTCCATCCATTGTTATCCACTCCAAAAAGTGGCCCAAATTTGCATAAACAGAATGGAAAAGAACGGAAAGGAACGGACGGGGGTAGTACGTAGGGGGATGTTAAACGGAAGTTCGTAGGAAGCCTAGCGGATGACAGCAGATGGAAGCAGGTGACACATCCGAAGGGCTTCTGGGGGAGAATTGTGAAGCGGACGCATAGCGGAAGGAGCGGATGCATAGCGGATGACACGGATGCATCACGGACACCGATAGGAAGCAAAGCGGATGCCACGCGGATGTATATCAGATGCAAAGCGTTCACTGAGCATGCAGGGAGTATGAATTGCATCAGCTCCGTGGATATAAAAGGATGCAGCTCTCATGCAGTCAGCATTCAGAGGAAAGACGTGCTGCCACAGACATCTTCAAATAACACCATGGTTCATCAGTCAGGGAAGAAGAGAAAGCCTGTGCCTACTCCTGCCAGCCCTGGCAAGAAGGACAGAACCAACATCCCACCCCCTGGAACTGAATCTGAAGCTGCTGGTGCTGCTGGTGCTGCTGGTGCTTCTGGTGCTGCTGGTGCTGCTGCTGGTGCTGCTGGTGCTTCTCCTGCTGCTGGTGCTGCTGGTG
>BLBF01000042.1:13154765-13185701 GCA_015471245.1 Laticauda colubrina | reverse complement strand
TGCTGCTGGTGCTGCTGGTGCTTCTCCTGCTGCTGGTGCTGCTGGTGCTGCTGGTGCTGCTGGTGCTGCTGGTGCTTCTCCTGCTGCTGCTGGTGCTTCTCCTGCTGCTGCTGCTGGTGCTGCTGGTACTGCTACTGCTGCTGCTGCTGTGGTGGACCAGCCCCAAGGCCGTCAAAGCCCTGCTGCTGAAGTCCCTGCCAGAGGGAGGAAGAGGCAAGGGAAGGAGAAGGGAGAGAGGAAACAGTACACCATTTCTGAGGACCATGAGGAGGAGGTGCTGGAATGGCTGAGGGAGAAGGAGTAGAGAAAGGGCCACAGACTTTATTGCGACACCAAGAGAAGCAGGCAACTTGGAGAGACAAGGCAGAGAGCCTGGGGTTCACTGCAGATGTACTCCTGGGATGGTGGAAGCACATGCACACCTGGTATGGCAAGCTGCACCTCAAAAAATCTGGCCAGGCCGCTGTCAAGCTCACTGACCGGGAGATGTACTTCATGGCCAAGTGCAGCTTCCTGAAGGATGAGGTCCACCACCGAGGAGCAGCCCCTCTGACAACCCTCTCCCTCAGACAGCGCACAGACAGCCAGTCCTCTTCCAGCCAGAAGACAGCTGCCCTGTCCAGGCAGGTGTCTTCGGAGGGCCCCATGGCAGAGACCCCCCCGACAGCTACATTCCCCATGCCGGAGGACTTGGAGGATTCCCTGCCACAAATGGAGCAAGAAGCGGCAGCCACCAGAGACCAACCCACCCCCACCCCCACCCCCAGCTCCACAGGATGCAGGCAGAGAGGCAGACTGGAGGGCCAGAGGCACACTGTCCTGTTGGAGATCAGGGACACAATCAAAACCAGCACAGAATTTCTCTCTCAGCTGGTCCACAGTGACATACCATCCTCGGACAAGAAACCCTTCATCACCTATGTGAGCCAGACCCTCATGGACCTGCCCGAGGCCCAATACCAGGTGATGAAGCAAAAGATCACAGCACTTCTGCACAACCCTCAAGGCCCAGCTGAACCTGCTCCAACCCAGTCCAGGTCTGGTCCTCCACCCCAGGTGATGTCACAGCCTTTCCACGGCTTTCAACAGCCTCTCACCTCAAAAGGATACGACTACCAGGACTTCCCACAGCAGAAACAGCCCTTCCCAGTCCAGGTCCAGGTTCATTGCACACTACAGATGCCACACCTCGCAAAGCTGCAGACCAGACAGCCCCACTACACTCCTCCTTCCTCCACCCCACAGCCAAGCCCGTTAATAGACAATCTGTAATCAGTCTTGTGCCTGACATCCCAGGTACTTGATGAAGGGCCTCTCAACCTCACGGGACTGAGTCAGTTCTCTGAGAGCTTCCTGAACACACCATCCCCTGTTGTACTCTCGGGGCCATGCATCCCAATTGTGCCTCAGACCAGCAGTCCAGCCATAGCCACCTCCACAATCACTGGCCACTTAACAGCTGAGACCATGAACATGCCTCAGAGTGATTGAGAATAGTGCCAGAAACTGAGTTGTTACCTGTTCACTTTATCTTTGCATAAGACACTTTACTTGGTTCATTTTGCTTTTTTAACAAAGTCATACAGTTTACTTCAGACAGTTATTTATAAAGGTTATCTTTGCTTCACACACTTTGTTCATTTTTTTTACTTAATAAAGTGTTGGTGAAAACTTTGAAAAAATGGTTTATCCTTTGCATGCTTGTGGGTTGGGTAAGGATAGTTGTGGGATAGGTAAGGATAGCTGTGGGATAGATAAACCTACAGTGCAAGCATAGTGGGACTGTATGGTCCACCCTCCCAGCTGCCACACATATGGACCTTTTTTAACGATAACAATTTATTCATTGACCAACACATTTCAAAATAAACAAAGGTCTTTATTAATGCCCTATTCATTGTACGGCCACTCAACATACATGGCGCAATCTCATCAGTGTTATGAGACAGGCTCAAGGAAGCATCCATTAACCATCTATCATCCTGTCTTGCCACTCCACTGCTCCACCTGGGGAGTTGCACCAGTGTCTAAGTAGGTTGCACTGCTTCTTCCCTTCACGTGAAGCTCTGTTGGGGCCTTGTACATCCACAGTGTCTATCAGGTTTCGTCCTTGCCTCCATTCACCAGGCTCCATGTCCCCATTCCCTTGATGACGGTCCACAAGCCTGTTCTGCAACACTGGGTAGCGGGTGCGCATGAGATTGTGCAGCATGCAGCAAGCTTCCACGATGCTCCTCACAGTCTCTGGGTGATGCTGCATGTTGGTGAGAAGTACCTAGAACCCATTGGCCAGGATGCCAAAGGCGTTCTCCACCACCCATCTTGCCCTGGGCAGCCTGTAGTTGAAGATCCTCTCTTCACGGGTGAGGTATCTTGAACTGTAGGGCTTCATGAGGTAGGTTCTGTGGGAGAACGCGTCATCACCAACAATGAAGTAGGGCACATCATGTGTGTCGTTGGGTAGAGGGTCTGGATCTGGGAAGCCTATGATGAGGTTGTGTTCCATCCCATCCTTGAGGTCACTGGCATTGTAAATCTGGGCATCTGAAGCTGACCCGTTTCCTGTAGCATCGATGTACATGAATTTGTAATCAGCATCAACCATGGCAAAGGGGATGATGCTGAAGAAACCCTTGTAGTTGTGATAAGTGGACCCTGAGTTGGCTGGAGCTTTGCAGGCCACGTGCTTCCCATCTATGGCTCCAATGGTCTGGGGGATGTTCCACTTCTGATACCACTCTTCTGCAACTCTCCTCCAGCCTTCTTCTGTGGTGGGACAATGGAGGAGCTCCTCCACATATTCTTCAATGATGGCCTGCACCACTTCTCTGACCACTTTGCTGATGGTGTTGTGTGGCACCCTCGAGGCATACTGCATGTTTCTGTATGTGGTTCCAGAGGCCAGGTGCCACAGAGTCAGTGCCACTTTCAGTCCAGGGTCCAGGTTGGGATGGAGGTTGGTGCTCAGCTTGGTCAACCTGGGTCTCAGACGCTGTACAATTTCATCAAACATGGCTGATGGCATCCTCATGAAGTGATGGAATGCACAAGTGTCTTCATTCCTCAGCTCCACCATCAGCTTGTCATACAGTCCAACCTTCTTCTCCCAATCCATCCTCGGACCCACACAGCTCTTGAATGTCTCCTTCTTCTCCTTGTGTAGAAAAGGTGAAACAGTCTGAACAGGGCTTGGTTCTAGTGTTGAATGATCGCAGCTACCATAAGGACTGTGTTATGATCCATGGTGGAGAACAATGGATGATGTGGAAGAGCAAGACCAAGGGTGAAGAGGTCTGTACACGACAGCTGCTGGACTCATACTGAGATCCAGGTGATTTCCTCCCCCTTTTTATAGGAAATATCGGTTGTCCGCGAGGTGTCCTTCCACATACTCTTGGCATACTGCAGACATCCTAAATATCTGAGATACATCCCAGATACAAACGTTTTGTCCATTTTAATGCTTTATATATGAGATGCATATGCTTACATCCTTTCTATTTCCGTGCTACTAATGCTGTGTGGATGTTCCGTGCATCTTTCATTTCCTCCCTCTTTCCATTTTCAGCTGGAGCGGATGTGAGTTGCGAGGATGGCCAGAGGATGCCGAGAGGATACAGCAGATGTTTAACGGATGATAACGGACATAGAACGTTTGTTGCCCGCATATGTCGCGGATTTATATCAATCACAGCGGAACGTTCATCTGCTCAAAAAGTTTTGTGCAGCTCAAAACTTCTTGCGTGGATGAAATCTCAGTGGACAGATGCTCGAGGGATAGAGCTTATGAAACATGTATGCAATGAGTACACAACGGATGCATCGCGATTTCCAACGGATGGCAAGCTTTTTTGTCCATTTTACATCCTCTTTGCATCCGTTGGTGCAGTGGGACATGGGCTTTAGGACCAATTATGTCAACAAAAACAACCTCTAAAGGTTTTTTGGTCTTAAACCCATTAGGTCTGTTTGCAAGAATAACTTTACTTTTTTCTTAACTATCATGAATATAGTGAATATTCATAATAATCAAGCATTACAGTTTAAATACTTGTCCAGGGTTTCAATCTTACTTCTTTTGACAATTTAACAGTTTGTTTGAGCATTTTGAAATTAATGTGCCCTAGACGTCTATGCAGTAAATGTATACATTCATCGTGTGGTTTAACATTGTTATAAACTGAGTTTGCTATCTGTAACTGGTCATCATGTACCACAGATAAATCATTCATTAAATTAGCAGAAACACTTTTACCCTCTTTCTGTATTATACAGTTATCTCCCCTAAAGGTAACTACGTAACCAAGATTAACTAAAGCCCTTACTGATAACAAGTTAAATTTTAGTTTAGGTACATATAACATAGATGTTCATTTACACAAGAACAATATGCAGTACCTTCACCTGATGCTTTCATCTTTCATCCATTTGCCAATGATACATGTTGTTTACTCGTGGACATCTTTACAAACCTTTTTCTATCTTTAGTAATGCACTGTGATGCTCCACTATGAACAACCCACAAATCATGGTTTACAGTTGAATTGCTAGACATAGCTAAACTAACAGTCTTCTTGGCCTTCTGGTGTTTACTAGTATTCTGTCATTTTCCCTTCTTACAGAATCTAGCTAAATGTCCCCTAGCCCCACAAGAAAAACATTTCCTAACAGTATAGGCAGTTGAAGACAAATCCTCTTCTTGTAGTTGTTTCTTCCACAGTTGGTCTCTATCCAGCCATCTTCTTGCTTCTTCTAACAACCTTCCATTTATGTCAGTCAATGTCAGTTTATCTCTGGGCAGGACTTCCAGTGAAGATACCTAATCATCATAACTTTCATCCAATGAGGAAAGAATGATGTAAACTTGATGCAACTCTGAAAATATCAGTTCCTTTTCATGTAGCTCTTGAAAAGTTCTTTTCATGAAGTTTAAATGAATTAACCTATCTCCACCTTTCAGAAGATGTACTCTTAACAGTTTATGTGTAAGATGTATGTGTGCACCTGCACTGTCACGAGCATAAATCCTCTTCCAATTCTCCCAACACTTAGCAGCAGACTCTTCTCCACAAATATGGACTAGCTGCTGGTCACTCAGTGTTAGTCCAATTATACAAAGAGCTTGTTCACTGTTCTGTTTAAAGTCATGCAAGCTTCTTGGCATAATCCTCATTATCTGGATCCCAAGCATTTACATCTGATGGATTTTGAACTACATTCCATAAGCCTTCTCTATGCAGAAGTAGACTGTACTTCATAGACCAGGAAACATAGTTTGTTCCATCCAATCGGGTTATCAGTGATAGACTTGTTGAAGTGTCTTGTGTCATCTTTTACAGGATAGTAACCCACAATTAAACAGTAAACAGCTGTCTGTATACAGTACTGTGTATTCACACTAACTATCAGTTATCTGAGCCTGGTATGGCCTGGGCCTATAACCAGTGTTGAGGTAATTCCCCATAAGGAGAATGAGCGCATACAGGGAGATGTATTTGAGAGTAGTGTTTGAATCATACACATACAGCACACAGATACACTGTACAGTAAATGTAGGTTTTTTTTTTTTACTTTCTATAATGGTTCAAGCAAAGTTCAAAATAAGCAGTCCAAAGTCATTCACAAGTTAAATCAGTCAGTTTTCAGTCCAGGGATAACCCAATAACAAAGTCCAATGTCAAAAACAGTTCAGTATCAGACTTACATCAAATCCAAAAAATATCAGTCAATTAGGAAAAATGGAGGAACGGCAATACTTTCCAACAGAAGGAAACAAAAGAGACTCACTGAGACATTTTCTGAGACTAAGACTAAACAACCCAGGTTTCTGGCTCACCTTATGGCCTTTTGAGAAACCACACCCAATTACACTTTTTTTACATTCTAAAAGAGACAGTATTAAGATGTCTATCCTGGTTTGTATATTTCCAACCCAAATCCCTGTTCGTTGACTTATATTCCTCACAATACAGACAGGCCTACCTGCCCTACTTGCCTGCCTGCCTGCCTCTCTCTCCCTCTCTCTCTTGGTTGTTTAATTGTTTCATGATAAAAAGATGTCTGCACAGATAATCCTCACCAAACTTGCACCCATATGGTTAACAATGTTTTGAAGTTAAAACAGCACTGAAAAAAGAGACTTATGGCCAGTTCTTGCACAAACAACTGTCATAATATCCTCATGATCACGTGATCAAAATTTGATGCATTGAAAGAGGATTTGCAGTGTCTCAGTTTGCCATGATTGCAAGTTATAACTTTTCCAGAGACCTTCCAACATGCAGAGTCAAGGGGGAAGCCATATTCACTTAATGACTACAGTGATTCAATTACCAGAGCAAAAAATCAAACATAACTCATTTAACAACCATACTGTGCAGCATTAAAAGTTCTGATCCCATCTGTGGTCATAAGTTGAGGACTACTTCTAAATGAGTAGGGTTTTTTTTTTTTAACAAACACATCTTAGAAGGTGTGGTGGGGAGATGCCAGGAACTGATTGTGATTGTTTCTAAGGTTCTTTTTTCTCATGCTGTCATTCCACAAGGAACACCACTGTATAATTTGTACTCTAAGGATGCTGTGAAAATCAATACAGATTTATTTCCAAAGCCATAGAAATGCAAAAGTGAATTGCCTGTTCATTGTGAATGACAGCAGATCTGGTAACCTGCCAGAAATGATATCCTGAAGATTCATGTCACTGAGTTGTTGCTTTTTTAGGATCTCTAGTGAGGTTGTTATTAATCTTTTTTTTCCTCCTTAATTCTCCCTGTGAAGTTCTTTAAAGCATGGTAAAGATTAGGACAGTTCCAGCCAGACATCAGAAATTGATGCAACTTTCAAACATATCTTTAGACCACATTAAAATATGGCATGTTATTTGTCTGCAAATAAATGATACTGCTGGATAAATAATATATGATGATTTGCTTGTAAAAAAACAACACTTTTTTCTCGAGTGGGGGAAAAAGGGAACCATTACAGCTGCTTCTATCTCTTCAGTTGGTACCTATTTAAAGCCCATGTCACACTGGCCAACGGATGCAAAACGGACACAACGGACGAGCAAAATGTTCCATCCGTTGTTATCCACTCTCAAAAGGGGCAAAAATTTGCATAACCGGAGCAGATAACACGGATGCATGGAGGACGCAGGGCGGATACAAAGTGGATGCGGAACGGAAGCCCAGCGGATGGAAGCGGATGGGAGCAGATGGTGCAACCGCTGGGCTTCCGGGGGGCCTCAGCGAAGCAGACGTGGAACGGATACAGCGGATGCAGAACAGACGCCAAATGGATGAAGCGGATGCACAGCGGATGCACAGTGGATGCACAGCGGATGAAGTGGATGCACAGCGGAAGCCTAGTGGATGCACAGCGGAAGTGGAATGGATGCCGAGTGTTAATTCTGCATGCGGGGGGGGAAGTATTACGTAAGCCCCCCAGATATAAAGGGAAGCAGCTCGCACGTGGCCAGCATTCCGAGGAAAGACCTGCTACTGGACACTTCGAGTTCCTTGCCTGCCCTGCCAGCCTGCCTTCCAGCCAGCCTTGGTGCCTGCCTGCCTACCTGCCTGCCTTCCTGCCAGGCTTCCTACCAGGCTTTCTGCCAGGCTTCCTGCCAGGCTTCCTGCCAGGCTTCCTGCCAGGCCTCCTGCCAGCCTCCCTACCAGACTCCCTGCCAGCCAGCAACCCCACAACCATGGGGAGGAAGCGAAAGCCTCAGCAACCTGCCGCCATCCCTGGCAAGAGGGACAGGGCCAACCTCCCGCCCCCTGCCCCTGACTCTGCTGGTGCTGGGGCTTCTGCTGAAGCTGCTCCTGGCGGTGGTGCTTCTGCTGGTGCTGGGGCTTCTGCTGTTGCTTGCTCTGTTGAAGCTGCTCCTGGTCCTGCTCGAGCTGCTCGACCTGCTTGTGCTCCTGGACTTGCTCGTCCTGCTCGTGCTCCTGGTCTTGCTCGTCCTGCTCGTGCTCCTGGTCCTGCTCGTGCTCCTGGACTTGCTGGCCCTGCTGGTGCTTACTCTACTGCTGCTGATCCTGGTCCTGGTGTTCCTGCTGCTACTGCTGCTGCTGATGATGATGATGATTATTATTATTATTATGATCCTGCTGGTGAGGATGATGATGATGATGATGATCCTGCTTCTGCTGCTTCTGCTGCTGGTGTGGAGGAGCAGCCCCTACTACCTGGGAGCCCTTCTGATGAGGGCCCATCTGGTCCTGCCAAAGGGAGGAAGAGGCATATGCAACAACGGGAGAGGAGGCAACACTCCATTGCGGAGACGCATGAGGATGAGGTGCTGGAGTGGCTGAGAGAGAATGACTATCTGTGGTGGAAGGGACACCGGCTGTACAGGGACACCAAGCGGAAGCAGGCTGCTTGGAGAGAGAGGGCAGAGGGTATGGGTTACACTTCGGAGGTGATCCTCGGCTGGTGGAAACATATGCACAGCTGGTACGGGAAGCTGCACCAGAAGAAATCTGGCCAGGCCACTGTGAAGCTGACAGACAGAGAGACCTATGTCATGGCCAGGTGCAGCTTCCTGGAGGGTGAGATCCACCACCGAGGAGCACCAGCAGCCCCTTTCACGACCCACTCTCTCCAGCAGCCTGCTGCCACCCAGTCCTCTTCCAGCCGAGAGTCAGTCCCTGTCTCCAGGCAGGTTTCTGTGGAGCGTGCCATGGCGGAGAACCTGCGGACAGGTGTGGAAAGCGTGGTGGAGTATGTACAGAACTCCCTGGTGCAGTGGGAGAAAGGAGACATTGTGTCCACCACAGTCCTAGCCGCATCCACCACCACCCCAGCTCCGCCTCTGCAGAAAGGCAAAGAGCCGGACAGCTGGAGGGGCAGAGCCACAATGTCCTGCTGGAGATCAGGGACACCATCCGCACCAGCATAGATCTCCTCTCTCAGTTGGTCCACACCGACTCCTCATCCTCCAACCACAAGCCCTTCCTCACCTATGTCAACCAGACCCTAAAAGAAATGGCGGATCCACAGTACCAGCAGGTGAAGGACCGGATCACCAAGCTGCTTCACAACCCTCCAGACCCAGAGGAACCTGCTCCCACCCAGTCCAGGTCTGCTCCTCCACCCCAGGTGATGCCCCTTCCATTCCAAGGCTTCCCACAGGCCCTCACCTACCAGGGCTACGGCTACCAGGAGGTTCAGCAGCACAGGCAGCAGCCCTTCCTAGTCCAGGCACAGAGTCATCGGGTGACACCATTGCCACCTGTTTCACTGATGCCACCGATGCCACCCACGACAATGATGCCACCAACGACAGCGATGCCACCCACGCCAATGATGCCACCCATGCCAGCGATGCCACCCACGCCAGTCCTCACCTAGCTGCAGGCCAGACAGCCCCACTACACTCCTCCTTCCTCCACCCCACAGCCAAGCCCAGCCTCAGTACATCTGTCATCAGTACTGGGGCTGATACCCCATGGCATGGAGGAAGGACCTCTCAGCTTCACGGGGCTGAGCCAGCTGTCCGAGACCTTTCTAAACACACCGTCCCTTGTTGTACTCTTGAGGCCAGGCACTCCAGCATCACCCACCACCACAGCACCTGGACCCTTCACCCCTGAGACTGGGCACAGCTCCGATTGACCAAGAAGAGTGCAAGAGACCGGCTGGCTACCTGTGGACTTTATTTGGACACTTGACTTGGGTCATTTTTTTTTTCAGCTTGTTGTTCAATAAATTTTATCTTTGATTCACACACTTGCTTCATTTCTTTTTTTCAATAAAGTCTTGGTGGAAACTTTTAGAATTGGCTTAAGCCTTTGCGTGCTTGTGGGATGGGTTAAGAAAGCAGTGGGGAGGCCAGGGATACCTGTGGAATGAGCAGGGATACCTTTGGGATGGCTAATAGCTGTGGGATAGATAAACCTCCAGTGCAAGCATAGTGGGACTGTATGGTCCACCCTCCCAGGTGCCACACCTATGGCCCTTTATTATAAATAATAATGTAATCAATCATCCACACATGTCAACATAAACACAACTCTTTGTTAAACGCCCTGTTTATTGTAGGCCCACCCAACATACATGGCCCAATCTCATCCATGTGATGAGACAGGCTGAAGGAAGCATCCATTAAGCATCTACCATCCTGTCTTGCCACTCCACCGCTCCAGCTGGGGAGTTGCACCAGTGTTTCAGGAGGCTGCACTGCTTCTTCCCTTCCCGTGAGGCTCTGTTGTGACCTTGCATATCCTGAGTGTCGATCAGGTTTTGCCCTTGCCTCCATTCCCCAGGGTCCATGTCCCCATTGCCTTGTTGACAGTCCACGAGCCTGTTCTGCAAAACTGGGTAGCGGGTGCGCATGAGATTGTGCAGGATGCAGCAAGCTTCCACAATCCTCCTCATGGTCTCTGGGCGATGCTGCATGGTGGTGAGAAGTACCTGGAACCTGTTGGCCAGGATGCCAAAGGCGTTCTCCACCACCTGCCTTGCCCTGGACAGCCTGTAGTTGAAGATCCTCTCTTCACGGGTGAGGAGTCTGGAAGTGTATGGCTTCATGAGGTAGGTTCTGAGGGAGAAGGTGTCATCCCCCACGATGAAGTAGGGCACATCTTGCATGTCATTGGGCAGGGGGTCTGGATCTGGGAAGCCCACAATGAGGTTGCCTTCCAGCCCCTCCTTGAGGTGACTGCCATTGTATACCTGGGCATCTGAAGATGAGCTGTAGTCTGAAGCATCGATGTACATGAACTTGTAGTCAGCATCGACCATGGCGAAGAGGATGATGCTGAAGAAGTCCTTGTGGTTGAAGTAAGTGGACCCCGACTTGGCTGGAGCTTTGCAGGCCACGTGCTTCCCATCTATGGCTCCAACAGTGTGGGGGAAGTTCCACCTCTGATACCACTGCTCTGCAACTTTCTTCCATCCTTCTTCAGTGGAGGGGCACTGGAGGAGCTCCTCCTTGTATTCTTCGATGATGGCCTGCACCACTTCTCTGACCACAATGCAGATGGTGTTGTGTGGCACCCTCCAGCTATACTGCATGCTCCTGTAGGTGGTCCCTGAGGCCAGGTGGCACAGAGTGAGTGCCACCTTGAGCCCAGGTTCCAGGCTGGGCCAGAAGTTGGTGTTTGCCTTGGTCAACCTGGGTGTCAGCCGCTGCACAAGTTCATCAAACATGGCTGGAGGCATCCTCATGAAGTTCTGGAATGCCCGAGTGTCTTCGTTCCTGAGCTCCACCATCAGCTTGTTGTACAGTCCGTACTCTGCTCTTCTCCCGATCCATTTTCGGACCCAGACGCTTCTTCGCCGCCTCTTTTTCTTCCCATAGTAGAGTTCACAGAGCCTGTAGATGGCTTCGTACTGTTGCAGAAGGATGGTGGCTGCCAAAAGGACTGTGGTACGATCCACAGTGGACATGACTGGATGCTGTGGAAGAGCAAGAGTCAGATGAAGGCTGCAGAGGTCTGCACAGGTGGTCTGCTGGTCTGAAAGTGAGATGCAGATGAGTTGCTCCCCCTTTTTATAGGCAGTATAGGTGTCCCTTTGCATCCTCTAGGCATCCTCTAGGCATCCTCTAGGCATCCTCTAGACATCCTTAATATCCGAGATAGATCCCCTCTGCAAACATTTTTTCCGCTTTAAATGCTTTGTTTCTGTGCTGCATCCATTCTGCATCTGTTCTGCATCTGTTCCGCATCCGTTCCACTTCCTCCCTGCGTCTGGGCGGATACAAGTTGCGCGGATGCCTAGCGGACGCCAAGCGGATACAGCGGATGCGTAACGGATGCGTAGCGGATGCCTAGCGGATGCGTAGCAGATGCGTAGCGGATGCAGAACGGACAAACTGGATACATTTTCTGCGCTAAAGTTTTAGGCAGCCCAAAACTTTTGGAGCAGATGAAACGTCCATAAACGGATGCTGGACGGATAGAGAGGAAGCAAAACGGAGGCAGTGAGTACAGAACGGATACATCGTGTTAACCAACGGATGGCAAGCTTTTTTATCCGTTTTACATCCTCTTTGCATCCGTTGGTTCAGTGTGACATGGGCTTTAAAATTATGGCCTAATTTACAATGCCACCTGATTTAGAGATCTGCAAAACCTGTCCCTTTATTTTAACTGATATCCCTGTCTTCATAGATCAACCAAGTACACTTGTTCAGGATTAGGGGAGCCAAATCATAACTGTGTATGTGTTTGCTGTACACTATTTCCTGCAATAGATTTAATATAAAATATATTAATAGGCAAACAATATTTGCTACCATCAAATGAACATTTTGCATGTAGTATAGAATCAAAATCAAAGGTGGTATATAGCAGGTTCTGACCAGTTCTGGAGAACCAGTAGCAGAAATTTTGAGTAGTTTGGAAATCTGGCAAACACCACCTCTGATTGGCCCACCCTCATCTATTCTCTGCCTCCGAGTCCCAGCTGATTGGCTAGGTCTTCTTTTGTTGCCTTGCATAGGAGAACGGAGCTGGAAAGCAGGTTAGTGGAGTGGGGAGGGAATGAGATTTTGCAATAACCTTCCCCCAGGAGTGGGGAGGAAATGGAGATTTTACAGTATCCTTCCCTGCCATGCCCACCAAGCCAGACCACAACCACCAAGCCACACCCACAGAACCAGTAGCAAAAAAAATATTGAATCCCACCACTGATCAAAATGACTTCTTCATGTAAATGTTCTATCTCAATTCTTGCTAAGGATGGTGGAAGCAGTAAAAACAGAGCTGGTCCTTGACTTACCACCATTCATTAGTGATCGTTTAAAGTTACAACAGCATTGAAAAAAATGACTTATACTCTGTTCTGGCATTGATGGCTATCAGAGCATCCTGTTGAGGTAATTCCTCATTTGGAGAATGAGCGCATATAGGGAGACATATAGAGAGTAGTGTTTGAATAATACACATACAGCACACAGATTCACTGTACAGTAAATGTAGGGTTTTACTGTCAATAAAGGTTAAAGCAAAGTTCAAAATAGGCAGTCCAAAGTTATTCACAGTGAAATCAGTCATTTTTTTTAAATCCAGGGATAATCCAAATATCAAAGTCCAGTGTCAAAAAACAGTTCAGTATCAGACTTACATCAAATCCAGAAATATCAGTCAATAAGGAAAAATGGAGGAACGGCAATACTTTCCAACATAAGGAAACAAGAGAGACTCACTGAGACATTTTCTGAGACTCAGACTAAGACGAAAAAACCCAGGTTTCTGGCTCCATCTTATGGCCATTTGAGAAACCACACCCAATTACACTTTTTTACATTCTTAAAGAGACAGTATTAAAATGTCTATCCTGGTTTATATATTTTTAACCCAAATACCTGTTAGGTGACTTAAATTCCTAACATTCTCCCCTTTTGGGTAAGATAATATATACAACCTTACATTCTAAGTCACAGCAAGCCTTATGCTTTATAGAGCCTTGGGCCTTTGTAAAATTATCTATTATATTGTTTCTGACATACAGTATTCCAGCTTAATCATTTCACTTTGCACACATTGTCTCACATTTAAATATCTTTAATCTGTGTGTTTCGTTCTTGTCTTAACAGCAATATTTGAAGCCATCTGTATTGCTGTTTGGTTATCTTCGTAAACAATACGATCTGTTACATCAATTCTCATGTCAATTAGTAGTTGCTTATACAAAAACTAAATCTGCACATAATAAAGATAAACATGAGAATTCAGCCTCCATTGTTGACAAACTTAGATGTTTCTGTCAAATAGATCTCCATCCAATCAGTGCCTTTCCCAATAATACAGAAGTACCCAATGTAGATTTTCGTGTATTTATGTCTGTAGCAAAACTTGCATCACCATATGCAATTAAACTCAGTTCATCTTTTGGCTCCAAATACAATGCATTGTTTGTTTCAGATATCTTAACACACATTTAGCAGCTTGCCAGTGCCTTTCAGTTGGCTCAG
This sequence comes from Laticauda colubrina, assembly GCA_015471245.1. NCBI lineage: Eukaryota > Metazoa > Chordata > Lepidosauria > Squamata > Elapidae > Laticauda > Laticauda colubrina. The sequence goes on along the minus strand of BLBF01000042.1, from coordinate 13,171,777 downwards.
GATTCCAATCTCACTAATTGATTAACACTGTATGCGATATCTGGCCTTGACCAATTACTGAGGTAAGATAAACTACCAATCAAAGCCTGATAAATGTTCTAATCAATAATAGGACTTTGAACATCACTATGGCTAAACTCCCGGCTCATTGGTGTTTTAGCCGGCTTACAAAGTTCAATTTTAAAACTTTTTAGTAATTGGTTAATTTTATCTACCTGAGAGATCCTGTATTCTCCACAAGTTCTATCTTTAAACCAAGATATTGTTTGATTTCTCTTAATTGTTTTATTTTAAATTTCTTTTCTAACAGTGAAATTATCTCAGTAACTTCTTGTTCGGTTTTGGTGATGTCATCAGTAAATGACAGCAATAATGAAATTATACCATTTGTTTCCTTTTTAAACAAACATAGATCAGCCATGCCAGCTACAAAACCTTTCTTAGTTAATTCTTTAACTATACATTGGTTCCACTCATATCCTGATTGCTTCAAACCATAAACACTCTTTTTCAATTTCCAACAATCATTATTATCAATATCATCATTTTTGCGACCTAAAGGTTTATTTAAATATATAGGGTGTTGCAACGGTGCATGCAGATATGCCTTCTCTACATCCAAATAATTTATGATGTATTTCTCCTTAGCTGCCCACACTAATGCTGCTCTTAATGTAGTAGCCTTCAGACTAGGTGCAAACACCTCACTGTAGTCATTTGCTGTCTGATTGAACCCTTGTACTACTAACCTGGCTTTATGGGTGACAGTCCCATCTACACCTGTCTTTAGCTTATATATCCATTTACATCCTATGGCATGTTTACCTGGGGGTAACTTGACATTTTCATATACTTCCAGTCTTTTTAATGATTCCAGTTCCTTATCCATTGCTTTCTGCCAAGCAGCCTGATCCTTAGCAGGATACAGTTTTAGTTCACTATAATTACTTGGCTCTGTATTCACCTGGCATACAACATTAGCCTGATATCTATCAGGTGGTTGTGTTACTCGGGTTGAACATCTTGGTAATACAGGGCTTACTGGTAGACTTTCCTGTGCCACCTGCTCCTGTTCTTCTACCTCTTCCTGTGCCTGTTCTACTATGTCCTCTTGTGCTTCCTTTTTAATGGCTATTCGTGGTTTACTGCTTTTATCTTTAGGGACTATTTGGGTGACAATAATAATATCATTGCTGGATTCCTGTTCCAGTTTATCCCATCCAATGTGCTCAAGAAATTTTGCATTAGCACTACAGTAAACATGAGCTGTGCCTTGATCCCAAAATCTAAATGATCTATGGTTGGCTTCATAACCTACAAAAATAACTTCTTAGCTCTATGGTGCTCTTTCAGTCTTACTTGTGAGGGAATATGTACCCATGCTGGAGCTCCAAATGTGTGTAGGTAACTTAAATTTGGTTTTCTGCCATGCCAACGAGTGAATGGCAATTCACCAGTTGTTGTATCAACTACATTGTTTCAAACATGATTACTACACATCATGACTTCACCCCACAGTGTTTCACGTAAACCTGAATCAGATAACATAGTACAAACCATGGCTTGTAATGTTTGCCCTCTTCGTTCTATAAACGAATTATGCTGTGGTCTGTAAGGTGCAGAACGTTTATGCTCAATACCAGCCAATTTCAACATAATTAGGAATCTTTTGTTTACAAACTCAGTCCCATTGTCAGTTCCTAAAGTAATTACTTTACTTTTCATTTTTCTCTCAGCAAACCTTAGCCAGTTAAAGAAATGTTGGAATGTTTCTGTTTTGTTTTTCATAAGATAGCAAAAACTGTATCGTGAGTAATGGTCCATAATACTCAAAATATAGTAGGCACTTCCTAAACTTGGTTTCTTAGGACCAATTATGTCAGCAAACACAACCTCTAAAGGTTCTTTGGTCTTAAACCTATTAAGTCTGTTTGCAGGAGACAAACAGAAAAAATAACCTTACTTTTTTCTTGACTACAAGCATTACAGTTTGAATACTTGCTACAGGGTTTCAATTTTACTCCCTTTGACAATTCAAACGTTTGTATTAAAACGCAATAATTTTGCATTTTGAAATTATTGTGATCCAGACGTCTATGCAATAAATGTATGCATTCATCATGTGGCTTAACACTGATATAAACTGAGTTAGCCATCTTCAACTGGTCATCATGTATTATATATAAATCATTCGTTAAAGTAGCAGTAACACTTTTACCCTCTTTCTCTATTATACAGTTATCTCCCCTAAAGGTTACTACATAACCAAGATAAACTAAAGTCTTTACTGATAATAAATTAAATTTCAGTTTAGATACATATAACATCATTAAATGTTCATTTGTACAAGAACAATATGCAATACCTTTTCCTGATGCGTTCATCTTCCATCCATTTGCCAATGATACATGTTTACTCGTGGACATCTTTACAAACCTTTTTCTATCTTTAGTAATGCACTGCGGTGCTCCACTATCAACAACCCACAAATCATGGTTTACAGTTGAATTGCTAGACATAGCTAAATTAATATTCTTCTTAGCCTTCTGGTTATTACCAGTATTCTGTTGTTTTCCCTTCTTACCGAATGTAGCTATATATCCCCTAGCCCCACAAGAAAAACATTTCCAAACAGTATAGGAAGTTGAAGACAAATTCTCTTCTTGTGGTTGTTCCTTCCTCAGTTGGTGTCTATCCAGCCATCTTCTTGCTTCTTCTAGCAACCTTCCAGTTATGTCACTCAATGTCAGTTTATCTCTGGGCAGGACATCCAGTGAAGATACATAATCATCATAACTTCCATCCAATGAGGAAAGAATGATGCAGCTCTGAAAATATTAGTTCCTTTTCATGTAGCTCTTGAAAAATTCTTTTCATTAAGTTTAAATGAACTAATATATCTCCACCTTTCAGAAGACGTGCTCTTAACAGTTTATGTGTAAGATGTATGTGTGCACCTACACTGTCACGAGCATAAATCCTCTTTCAATTCTCCCAACACTTAACAGCAGACTCTTCTCCACAAATATGGACTAGCTGCTGGTCACTCAGTGTTAGTCCAATCATACAAAGAGCTCGTTTGTTGTTCTGTTTAAAGTCATGCAAGCTTCTTGGCATAATCCTCATTATCTGGATCCCAAGCTTTTACATCTGGTAGGTCTTGAACTACATTCCATAAACCTTCTCTACACAGAAGTAGACTGTACTTCATTGACTAGGAAACATAGTTTGTTCAGTCCAATTGGGTTATCAGTGATAGACTTGTTGAAGTGTCTTGTGCCATCTTTTACAGGATAGTAACCCACAATTAAACAGTGAACAGCTGTCTGTATACAGTACTGTGTATTCACACTAACTCTCAGTTAACTGAGCCTGGTATGGCCTGGGCCTATAACCAGTGTTGAGGTAATTCCCCATAAGGAGAATGAGCGCATACAGGGAGATGTATTTGAGAGTAGTGTTTGAATAATACACACACAGCACACAGATACACTGTACAGTAAATGTAAGGGTTTTTTTACTTTCAATTTTTTCAAATTACTGGAAATAATGCATAGTAACAAAGATGATGAGGAAGATTTGTTAATGGGATGTTGTATGTTTAGCTCAAAGAAAAGATAGCTGACATGATAGCAGTCTTCAAATAATTGAAAGACTGTCATAGAGAACATGATGTGGCTGTACCTAAAGCTTTACAGGGTGATCTATGTAAAAGGTAAGAAACCTGTTACTATGGGGACTATTAAGCAGTAAAATGGTTTGACTCTTGAAGTTCTAGGCATTTCAGTTGAACTTTTCAAGCAAATGTTGAAGAATTGTTTGTCTGGAATGGGATGAGATTCTTGCCTTTGACAGGACGTTGGACTGGAAGATTTTGAAGTTCTCTTCCAACCTTATTTCAGAGAAGGAGCACACTTTCCTTCATTGGATGTGTTCAAACAGAGGTCAGTTAGCAGGACATTGGACTAGATTATCTCCAAAGTTCTTTCCAACCCTTACATTCAGTGGGTTACCCCCTTATACTTTCTTCTTTGGGTTTTTTTTGGGGGAGCATACCTATAAGTCAAATAAGACATAAAAACAACTTGTAGCTACTCAGATTCAGAATTATTTTTTTGACCTCTCAGAGCAAATATAGAAGAAGTGCAGGTGGTCACATTCCAAACTAAGTTTAATTGCAGAAATCTGGCAGATGGTATGAGATTTCTTTTTACCAGAGTAGTTCTCCTGCCTCCCAAGGGTCAAATACATCATTACCTGGAGGCTTAAAAACCTAAAACAATGGGAATGCTTCAATGAAACCGTGAATCACACTAGCCTGAAGATTCAGAGGCAGAAGATAAGCATTTGTATCAGAATGTCTAGATGCTGCCAAAGTTTTCCTCCAGGAAATGTCCCATGAAACATAGTTTTGTATTTCTTGAGCCCTGGAAATTTGTTGAACATGTGAGCACATCTGTGATGACACAAGGTGGGATACAAAAGCAACAAAGTCACAAAAACAGGTGAAGTCCCTTTAATTCCTTCAAGGTCTAATTATCATTGACTGAAGGAAAAACTCCCTCACAAACAGTTGCGGAAAGGAAGAACTTCCATTCAAACTCAAAATACATATAAATTATAAATAGGATAAAACAACACAAACCACACTGAAGCAATTAATGAGACAAGGCAGGATAAGGGCTTGAACACATCCACAGATATCAAAATACACACAAATCTCAGATAAGAACTGACAAACTAGAAATATTTCCACACTTTGCTTCCAGCATTGGCCCATGCACAGTTTGTCCTTTTAAGCAGTCCTCACAGCTGCAGCCCATGAAGGGGATCAAGGCCCTTTCCTCCCCTGTAGACCACACCATTCACATTTCTCCCTTATCCACTCCTTTCTTCATGCCCTAGAATGAAGAGGCGATGGGCCTGGGTCTTCCTCTGAATGCCCAGCCATTCCCCAGTTTCCTCCACAACCTCCAGAGCCACACTCCCACTCCCTGTCAGCTGTTCCTCCTCTCCCTTGGAGTCATATTCTAACAGGGGCATGACAGCATGTGGAATGTTGACAGCATCTCATAAAAATGGTTACTTCAGGAATGGCTTACCTATGCATTAAATGGCCATTATCGTGGACAATACCAGCCATAAAACATCCACTTGGCTTCACCCATCCACCATTTTTATTTTCTTTTGAAAAGTATTAGTATTTTAACTTCAAGAGACAAACAAGCCAAGACTGGACTGATCAGTTTAGTTCAGGATGGGTTCTGGCCTAGCCTGGCTCTTTCATTGGGTTTTGAAAATGAGGAACAAGTGTTATGCTTCGTCCTCAACCATGTCCTCTATGAAGTATCCCTAATAAAAATAATGGTGGCATCTATGAAAAGACAGAAGAGACCTTGGAGGTTTTCTAGTCCAAACCCCTGCTCAAGTTGGAGACTCTATACCATTTCAGACAAAATGGCTATCCAAACCATTGGATAGAGCACTCATAACTTCTGGAAGCAAGCTATTCCACTGGTTAATTGTTCTCACTATTGGGATTTTTTTTCTTAGTTCTAGGAAGGCGTGTCAATGCAAATCCCCATTTATAAAATTAAATGAGAAATGATGGAGGGGGAAGGGAAGGAAGGAATAATTAAGCCTGAATAATAGAAGAATAGCAGAGTAAATCTGATAAATAAAGCCAAGAGCCCATTACATCCAGCTTTGTGTTTCACACTCCCACCTGATCTATTCAGGAAGCTCAACAGCATGGGAACAAGGCCAAACATCCTCTTTCCTTCTTGATCCCTCCTAGCTTGATATTTAAGGTGTCGTGTCTCAGAGTCAGGATCTAGCATGTAGCCATAAAATAGTAATCATGGATAACCCAATCCTCTAAAAATTTTGCCAGTCAACTTTTGGATTCTTTTAAATGGCATGACTTCATATCCAATGGCAACGTATCCCATAGTTCAACTACAGCTTGATTAAACAAGTGCCTGAACACAAGTGTGTTTCCAGGCAAAGCTGCTATAATTTTGCAAGCACAGCAGGCAACCTCTTTAAAAAATCTTAAATGTGATTTGATGTTTTTTTTAAAAGAAAGAATCTACTTTAGTAGAATAATGCATTTAACAAAGTAATGCACAGGCAGTAACAATTATAATCCTGTGTTCTATGTTCTGAGGAAAAATCATGTTATGAAAATGGATAAGCTATTTTTGAGTACTGTCCAGCCCTTAGCACACTATGCAATAAGCTTGGAAATATTTAGAATAGGGGAAATTTCTCAAACAGAATGAACAAATTCTTGATCCCTGAGGGACATATGAGAAAGAAGCAGTGGTTCAACTGTGATGGACGTGGGTGAAGATGTAGTACAAATCAGTAGAGTCTGAAATGAAGACCTTCTTTGTCCCTCTTTTTTCCCTTTTTTGTATTCACACGTGCACAATCTCCTTCATTCGCTTCCACAAGAATGTGAGGGAAAGGAGCATGAGTGAAAGTGCCTCTCTTCATTTAAAAGGTCCAAGCAATCTTTCCACCCTTCCCAAAGTTATGCTGGAAAAAGCAGTACGTCTACCTTATGATCCTTTTCTCCAAGAAGACTTGACCATTTTAATTATCTGGCTGGCCTGGAAACCTGACTATGGGACAGTTCAATTCCATGATTGAACTGTTTTGATCAGAGCAGGTAGATTGGTACACCTCACCTGTCAACCCTCAGTATTCCAAGCTAGCCACACTCAGCCTTTCAAATAATTTAACAGCATCCAAAGTTGCCTAGTTTAGCCTCACAACTGGCCTCTTCAAGGAAAGGGCTATGGCTATAGCCCTGGCTTCCTTCCTTCCTTCCTGGCTAAATTAGCCCATTTTGCTTTAACCAAGGCCTCAACATAAAAAGATAAGACCAAAACAAAAGGATGTGTGGGCAATTAGGAGAAGGAAAAAAATAGATTGCCTATACATACCCCAAAAGGATACCCATACAACTTTATCAAAAAGTGCCTGATCACCCAACCCACACAGCCAGAATAAGCTGCCACAGCCAGAATAAGCTATGCAAAAGATAATACTACTTCATATCAAAAACATCTCAGAAATAACCAACAGACTATTACAACCACATAGTAGTACCCTAGCACACAAACCAACCAAAGCCCTCCAGAACATCTTAAATAAATCAAAAGACTGAGTATCCCTAATCTAAAATATACATTGTCAGGATTGTAATAGCCAATATGTAGGACAGGTAGGCAGAAGACTAGCAGAATGCATCTATGTATATGAACAAGCAACTAGAAGACATCATGAAAACTCCTTAATCTCGCAATCTATGGACAGACTCAGCTATAAATTCAGCTGGGAAACAATCAGCATCTTAGACCAACCTCATTCAGAGAGTGAAATAAGCAGGTAAAGAGATAAATAAAATCTAAAAATGCTAGAAAATTCCTGCATTTGAAAGCCATCAACAAATACATAGAAATAAACCACATTTACGCACTATTCAAAACAAAACAAAAATCTATGTAGAAATTAAAAAGATTAGAAAGTCTCTTCAACAGCCAACAGTCAGATAACCAGTATAAATAACAAATAAACAATACCTTAATCAAGGAATTACCAATGATAAAAATTCACCCCCACCAATACTGGTATATCAACAGTGAGCAAATCTCACTTTCACACTAATGATGTTTCCTAGTGGGGTAACAAAACATTTGCAAGCAAACAACCAAGCACAGAAAGCAACAAACGCTTTACAATTCAGCCCTGAGCTACATATATTCTCTTCTATTGGAAAGAAGATGAGAAATTGCCATTTGAGCGTCTAGCAGCAACAGGCATATATAGTGTTTGACCTCCAGCTGCCAAGAGCAAAAGTCATAGTAAGCAGCTAGCAACTCTACTTAAAACCCAACCTCCAGTTCAGCTTGGCAGAAGCTACCCTGCTTAAAGTTCAGTTTGTAGCTTGGACAAACTCTGCTCACAGTTCAGAAGAGAGATGGAAGAGAACTAAATGAGACTCTGGAGCCAAGCTTAGGTCACACCAAATTTGGGAAGCAAAAAATTGCCCTTCACTTTAGTATAAATGCAACTCTAAAAATCATGAGTGTCAGGACTCCAACAAATCCACCACCATTCAAAGATACTCCTTTGGTCTATTTAGCTGCCAATGAGGAGGGGAGAAGCAAGTCTGAAAGTTATTTCATAAAATGGCTTAATCTAGCATATTGTGCAACTGGTCAAAGGACCCTTCCCAGTTCATACTAACATTGACACAAGACTCCCCCTCCCCTTTTCATACTCTCAGACATAAGTGGACCCATCCATTTCCCTTCTTCCCATTCTCTTCCACACTCAGACAAACATTGGTTGACCCATTGATGTTACTTCTCCCACAAAGACACAGCCAGCAGCATTCTCCTTCCCTCTCTCATGCATACATGTGTGCACGCTGAATTCCTAAACATGTTTTCCACCTTTTAGTTTCAATATGGAAAAGCCACATATTTCATCAGCTGCAGTTGAAGCATCTATAGTCAACATTTGGGAAAATGACCAGCATCTATCTACCTTCGTCCAGAGGAAGCTTTCAGCAATGTCCTAGAGCAAGCCTTTGGTCCAAATTTTCCTCCATAGATTTGCTTCAGATTCCCCTTGGTTCTAATTCATGCTTAATTTTCCTACTTTCCTCCCTCCCTCCTTCTTCCTTCCCTCTCTTTCCTTTTCCTTCCCATTTTGTCATTGTGCCATTATCTTCCTTCCTTTCTTCCTCCCTTCCTCCCACCTACCCTATGCCTTCTTCCTCCCTCCTTCCCTCCTTTCATCTGCCTTCCTTTCCTCCTTCTCTCCCTTGGTCCCTCCTTCCCCCTCCCTCCCTCCCTTCCTTCCTTCCTTCTTATTCTGTTGTTATCTATCTTCCTTCCTCCCTCCCTCCCTCCCTCAGGCCAATGCACTGCTCAAGAACATTTTACATTCAGCAGTGGCTGCAGACAGTGTATTTTCTTTCAGATTTCCTTCTCCTCCCCCTCCCACTTGGAATTGCCTGACTTGCAAATCCTTCCCAGAAGTGATTGCAATTAAAAATGTGATTAACATTGATGTTCTTGGGCACTCCAGTGTACTCAAAAGCTCCATGAGCACCTCTTGGCTTTGAACAGCTCTTTCAATATGTTGATCTCTGGAAAACAGGGAGATTATCCCTCCACACCACCCAAAAAGTGCTGTTCTGACATTGAAGTTGTATTCTGAAGGACAAGAACCTTGCAGAAACCTTGAGAAAAGTTTGCTGACTTCATCCATTGCTTTTATACACATGTATTAATTGTTTTATTGATTCTAGGTTTGTTAAATCTTCCTGAAATATTTCAATTTTCCCCACATGTTTTCATACACATTTTCTTCTATATTCACAGATATTTTTTTCATACACATTTTTCTATGTTACAGATGTGGGGTTTTTGTGCTATGAATTGCAGCACCAATATTTGGAAAAGTGCAACTGTTTAGCTTTAACAGCATTGCAGTTCATGGGGAATTTCAGAAAGTGGAAATTAAATAAGTTTGTTTTAAAATAAGAATTGATACAAGGAGAACATTTGTAGGTCAGGTTGACATGAGGGGTCCTTGGTGCTCTCTGAGTTTGCTTGTTTTCTTGCAGACATTACCCAAACTAGGCAACATTGCAAGCACTGATAATGTTAGTTTGGATAATGAAACATCTGCAAGTAAACAAAGACACTCAGAGAGCACTAAGTACTCCTCAAAATACGAACTAAATCAATTCCTTCACCTTTCTACTCTGATCCATGTGGGAGGAAGCAGGTATGGAAAAATCTAATAATTTTGATCTGCCTTAATTTCTACATTTTGTAAATATTTAAAGTTTAATTCAACAAGTTCAAGATTTTTTTAAGAAACTGACTCTATGTTGATATACAACCCTCCTGACCTTCCGATAAGAACTTAAAAACCAGGTTCTACCAGGTGGCTTAGGGCTTCAGTGAAGGGGCTTCATCAGTGGTCGGATTCAAATAATTTAACAATCGATTCTCCCAAGGTCAGTGTCAAGGTTCCAGTAGTTACTCCAATTAAATCATTAGCCAACTCCAATATCTAATCAAGTGGAAGGACTATCCTTTATCAGAGGCATCTTGGGTAAAGAGTAGGAATGTCCAAACTGATCGCCTTGTGATGAGGTTCCATGCAGAAAACCCAACCAAACTTGGGGGGGGGGGGGGTTGTCACAACCCTAAGTTCTATACCTGTAATAAATTTGTTTTCTTTTTGTGTTGTATAGGTCACCTTCAGGAAGTGAGGGGAGCTGAATGTCAACTAAAAAGATACTCCTTTGGTCTTTTTAGCTGCCAGAAAAAGAGAGTGGGGGAAAATATTGACTGATTTTATAGTTTTTTATTTATATTATTATAAATTATGTAGCTTTATCTTTTAATATTGTAATCAGCCCAGAGATCCTGGGTGGCAAGGTAGGTTACTCATAAATTTTACATATAAATAAATAAAATAAATACAACTCTGATATGTGGGTGCACATTTTTTTCAAACATATGTTTTTCTTTGAAATTGTGCCTAATATAGAGCATCCATGGTTCAAAATGGCAGACATGACCAGAAATTCTAAGTTCAACCCAGTGGTGGGATTCAATTTTTTTTACTACCAGTTATGTGGGCGTGGTTTGGTGGGCATGGCAGGGGAAGGATATTGAAACATTTCTAGTCAGGGGTGGTATTTGCTGGTTCTCTGAACTACTTGAAATTTCTGGTACTGGTTCGCCAGAACTAGTCAGGACCTGCTGAATACCACCTCTGGTTTGATCCCTTTTCAGCATGTGTTGCATTGCACATACATAAAAAAAGATAAGAGGTTCAATTACCCAGCTGCACTGGCCATTTTGAAGCCAGTGGGGTCATTACTGACCATTACTGACATTACTGGTCATTACAGTGGTCATTACTGTTGTAGCCCATGTTTTTGCAAAAAAAATATCTCTTGTATGATACATTCTATATTTAATTTAAGACCCATGTGAAGGTTTCTACAGACTGTTCCTTATTATATTCTAAAAACATTGATTTAATTCTGAGAACTGAAAATGTCAAAAGTTAATTACATTTGAGTTCATGTATTTGTTCAGAAATATGACACAATATTGGACAAAAATTGCACTATATAAATTGTAATCCTTTCGCATTACATTGATGGGGTTGTAAGTAACTTGGCATTTGTTGCCATCTTATATGGCAGTGACTAATTTGACAGCCCTTTTGGTTGAAGGAATTGGGAAAAATCACCCAATAATTTTTCATAATGAATCTCACTATCGGTTAATTGTCCACATTTTCTAAGGCATAAATTCAATGCAGTATAAGAAATTGATTCATTTACTGGACTTCCGGTTTGCAAGGCTTTGGCGGCGGCAGGAATCTGCGATCATGCGCGGTTCCTGCTGTGCCCGATGCTGGAGTGCCTCCGATCCAGCTGGATTTGGGGGCAATAGTTACCCCGTAGAGGTAACTGAAGATAGGGGAGACTCAGCAGGGGTCTGGGGAATTGCAACCCCCCCTCCTCAGCTGGCTTAACTCCCTTTTCCAAAAGTGGTGGAGCAGCGGTCAGCAATGGCCGCCACAAAGAAGCTTTCACCCGGATAAGAATGTGCAGGAGGAAGCTGAGAAAGTGAAAGTTTTTGGCTAACCAGGATGACAAGTAATATCTAAATGCCCTGGACTTTAAGTTTTATTAAAGATACATTGTTCCTTATGAAGACGGAAGCGGCGGCGAATGAAAGTAAAAAGGGAAAGTTTGTTTTTCTCACTCTCCTTCCTTACAGTGATAGCAAATGAATGGAGAAATCAGAAAAACTAATTTTGGCATCAGCAGGTAATTAAATTGAAAATTGAAGCTAAGGGGACAATAAAGATTTCTGAGCATTGAAAAAAAAAATATTATTATTATTATTATTGCAATAAGTGGGAAGGAAGAGGAAAAGAAGTAACATTAAGATTTTCTTGGAGGAGGCTGCTTGGAATTTATAAGATTAGAGAGAAATTGTAACAAAACTTCTAAAAGATATATTTCACCTGGAGCTTTATAACTGAATTATAACCCCAGGAAGAGAAAATATAAAAAAAAGAAAGTGCTAAATGAAACAGACTGTGTGTATTTGGATTGCTTGGTGACTTTGGGACTTTTTGGAAATTATTATTTGAAAGACTAAAAATATTTGGGTTGTTTAAAAAAACTTTTTACAATGGCACTACTTGTTGATGAACTGAAAATTGAATTTAAAAGGCTAAAAGAAGAGGATCAAGAAGGGAAGAGCTCTTCTGGATCTATTTTCCATTTTTTAGAAATGGCAATTTATACCTACCAGAAACTACAAGAACAAGAAGACTGGGATGAAGAAGAAGCCATCTTTAATGAACAAACAATTTTAGTCAGGGAAGAAAAGGGAAAGAGGGGAAAGAGAATGGAGAATTTAAGACTTCAAAAAACACCCAAAAAAGGGAAAAATAAGATGAAAAATCGATATAATGTTAGAAAGCAACAGAAAAGAGAAATAAAGAAGAAGGTGGAGATCAAGAAGGTGGAGATTAAGAGACAAGGGGGTAGAAAGACAGGATTGTAGAAGAAAGGAAGGGAAAAAGGGAAGAGAAGTTACAAAGGTTTAAAACAAGATGTAAAGAAACAAGATCTATTCAGAGATAGTGGGTAAAAATATGACAAAAAAAGAGATTCTGCAAAGTACATAAGATTGTATTGTTGTATTTATATTTGAAATAATATTAGAAAATTGGATTTAATAATAGAGCTTAAATTGTTATGGATTATTGTTTCAACTATATTATAAACTTATTATTTTATTTTATTTTATGATACAGTAAGTAGTTTCAGAATGTACTAAGTAGAACCAGAATGAAAAGTATATATTATTTTAAGTGTTAAATTTAAGGGAAAGATTTAAAGGTGTTATACTTTAATCTGTGATTACAGGAGAATTTTTGTGTCAATGAGAAAAGACAAATAGAAAATTGAAATAGAACAGACAAAAGATATACGAGGAGACAAGGGGGTAAAGGTAGGATTGGAGAGGAAAAGAAGGGACAAAGGGAAGAGAAGTTACAAAGGTTTAAAACAAGATGTAAAGAAACAAGATTTATCTAGTGATACTGGGTAAAAATATAATTAAAAAAGAAAAGTACACAAGATTGTATTGTTGTATTTATATTTGAAATAATGTTAGAAAATTGGATTTAATAAAACAGCTTAATTTGCTATGGATTATTGTTTCAATCATATTATAAATTTATTATTCTTTTCTATTTTATAAGATAGTAAGCAACTTCAGAATGCACTAAGTAGAATCAGAATGAAAGATATATATTATTCTAAGTGTTAAATTTAGGGGAAAGATTTGAAGGTATTATATTTCAATCTGTGATCACAGGAGAAACTTTGTGTTAATGAGAAAAGATAAATAGAAAGCTGAAATAGAACAGATAAAAGATCTACTAAGAGACAAGGGGGTAAAGGTAGGATTAGAGAAGAAAGGAAGGTAAAAAGGGAAGAGAAGTTATAAAGGTTTATAAGATGTAAAGAAACAAGATTTATTCAGAAATAGTGGGTAAAAATATGATTTAAAAAAGAGACTGCAAAAGTACATAAGATTATATTGTTGTATTTATACCTGGAATAATGTTGGAAAACTGGATTTGATAATAGAGTTTGATTTGCTATGGATTATTGTGGTAATTATTTTATAAACTTATTATTTTCTTATTTTATTTTATAATATAATAAGTAACTTTAGAATGTACTAAGCAGAATCAGAATTAAAATTATATATTATTTTAAGTGTTAAATTTAGGGGAAATATTCAAAGGCATCAATCATACCAATCAGTGATTACAGGAGAAATTTTGTGTTAATGAGAAAAGATAATAGAAAATTGAAATAGAACAGACAAAAGAAATATGTACAATGATTTAAATTGAGATGAAATAAATAAAATAGAATTAAGAGATTGAAAAGAGAGGAGAAGCTGTATAGAAAATGTAGAATGGTAAATAAGATATGAAATTGGATAAAAAGTGAGCATGAATTTTGAATTTATGTCTGTATAAAAAGATGTAACCCGGAATTAAGCCGCTTTCCAAAAAGAAGTTTTATATTTTGATGTTTTGTGTTTTGTTTGTGTATGTTTGTTTACTGAAAACTAATAAAAATTTGGAAAAAAAAAAAGAAATTGATTCATTTACTTTTGTTAGTTATGAAGCTTCCTACTTTTTTTAAAGGAAAAGTAAAATCCATAATTGACTATATTAATATGTTTAAAAGACTTGGGAATTACTTTCTCTAAAAAAAAAGAAGCATGGGGGGACTCTATAATGTCAGATAAATTTATTTAGAACTGATCTTCATTTATCAACTGGATTAACATTAATAATATTTTCCTGCATAGATTAGTTTTATCTGTACAAATGTCATTCTGGACAGAAATCTCTAATAAAATCAATCTCCCTCTCCCTCCCTTCTCCCCCCCCCCCATACACACACAATTATCCATATCCTTCTCAAGTAGGCTTCCATGGACTTGCCAAAGAGATGGAAGCTGCCAAAAGTGTTGATCCAAAGTCAATTCAATGAGTGGTTAGGCCTCAGAACCCCTTTTTATTCCCAAACTTTGTTGATAGCTGAGATTGGAATATTTTTCAGGCCCCACTTCCTTTGTCTGATTCAGGTGACTTTTTTTGTGTGTGTGTTTTCTGAACAACTTGTTTCCTTCTTCTCTATAAACAGACTTTAGATTCCTGGTTTTTTGTCCTCTCTGCTTACGTACTTGCTCCATCTTTAGCTGTGACAGCTTCAACCCAGTTTCACACAAGACAACTCTTTCTATTTGTTGTCTACTGCCTTTGGTTCCCTGGATTATGATGAACTCTTTTCTTTTCATCTTTAAATCCTGGCATTACAGAGTTAGAATAAACCTTGTAGGTCATCTAGTCCAACTCCCTGCCCAAGCAGGAGACCCTACACTATTTCTGACAAATGGCAGTCCAATCTCTTCTTGAAAGCCTCCAGTAATGAAGTTCCCACAACTTCTAAAGGCAATCTGTTCCATTGGTTGATTGTTCACACTTGTCGGAAAAATTCTCCTTATTTCTAGATTGAATCTCCCCTTAATCAGTTTCCAGCCATTATTCCTTGTCTGGCCTTCAGGTGCTTTAGAAAATAGCTTGACTCCTTCCTCTCTGTAGCAGCCCCTCCAATATTGGAACACTGCTATCGTATCTTCCCTGGTCCTTCTCTAGTGTGGTGGACCGAGTATGATTTTTACTGAAACTGTTGAGCTCAACTGTTCCTCTGGGGTGGGAGAGAAACATCTTTCTGCACCAACTCCTTTCCAAGCAAGCTTTAATAATGGAAAATATCGCTGTCATCCTTACCTCTCATACCAAGAGGCCAGGTTTTCTCTCAGCAGCTGGCATGCACTGAAAATCATAGCATCTGGTCATTTCTATATAGAACTGACTTGACTGATGTATATTGCTGTTTGTCACCGATCAGCAGCCAATGTATACATACACTCTCCTGCTTCCTTGGCAACTAGGATTTGGAGCTTTTACAAGATATTAGATCGCGTGCCTCCTTTCAGCTATTCTATAATGATTTTCAATTCAGAGCCAAATGATATTCCCTTTCCTCTTTCTTCCCCTTCAGAAGAAGAAGAAAAAGAAGCCAAAGCAAAGAGAAATAATACACTGACCTCTTTCATAGCCAGTGGTACGTAGATAATGACTGCCTAGTAGGGGATTCTCTTTCAGTAGGGCTTAACTGTATGTTGCAGGTATCGTCATTGCCCATTGACTCTGTCCCAGCTGTACCAGTATCTGCAGGTAGAATAAGACAGCTGCTAGAATTTTTAAAAAAGAGTTAAGGTCTTAAGTTTGCCTCAGGACACAGGGAAATAGGGAACAGCACGTCACTCTTTGGTCTTCGAGCCTTTGGTTGATGATCTGTACAAAATAGTACCTTAGTGGGTAACAACACAGGGCTGATATTTTCTGGGTTCAGAAACTTAATAGGTTCAGGCCTGGTTAGAAATCCTAGGTTCTAGGCTTGTTGCCTGTGTCTGTGTTGTATCTTGTAGTATGTAACACAATGCTAACTTGGCATATACTTTTGATAGCACATGCTCTTAATAGCATATGCAATGAGGAGGATTCTCTAGAACACACTGTCAGGGCTCCAACAATGCACCCCCATTCAAATCATAAGTCTCTAGCCACATCTCTCACAGTAAAAAAAAAATGATTTATTCGGAGTGACCATGTTGGCATTTCCTGGGTGCAGCCAGCTCAAAGACACATCATTCATTTTACCCTTAACCCTGGTCTTCCCCGCTATCCCCTGAATGTACATTCTCCAATGGGACATATCCAAAGTCAAGAGTCATCAATCATGCTCTCCAGTAATAATCTTGCATGCCAACAGCTTCAGCTGGCTAGCAATTATCTGAAGCATTTAAGGAATGCACTACTTTCCTCCCTCCCTTTCTGCTAGCAGCTTAAAAGACCAAAGAAGTATTTTTTAGTTGACACAACACATGCACACATGCGCGCGCGCACACACACACACACACACACACACACACATATATATATATATATGTGTGCTGTTCAGCTTCCTTCGGGTATTATCCCACGTCATTGTAGTTCTGTTAAAGTTGTAGCAACGTTTCAGCAGAATCTCATCTGCCATCTTCAGGCTTCTGTATGGATATGGGTCTTACAGCTCCTGGTTTTAAATTTGAGGCTGGTCCATTCTGATTGGTTGGGAGCCTGGACCTGTTTCATTGGACTTGGAGTTTGATTGATTGGTGTTCCTGGTTTCTTCTGTCTGTTTTGTGGCTTTGATTGGCTGGCAACAGTCTGTTCTTGTGTTGGAGGCTTTTAGTGCAGCTTGGCTCCGTGTGAAGGGACGGCTGCTCTTCATTAGCAAGCTG
>BLBF01000042.1:13108030-13154365 GCA_015471245.1 Laticauda colubrina | reverse complement strand
ATATATATATATATATATATATATATATATATATATATATACAGGTAGTCCTCGATTTACAACAGTTCATTTACTAACCATTCAAAGTTACCACAGCATTGAAAAAAGTGGCTTAGGACCATTTTTCACAGTTACGATCTTTGCAGCATCCCCATGATCATGTTATCAAAATTTGGATGTTTGGCCATGAGTTCATATTTATGATCGTTGCTATATTCCAAGGTCATGTGATCCCCTTGTGCGACCTTATGACTGACAAGCATAGTCAATGGGGAAGCCAGATTCATTTAACAACCGGGTTACTAACTTACAAACTGCAGTAATTCACTTAAGAATTGAGGCAAGAAAGGTCATACAATGGGGCAAAGCTCACTTAAAAATGCCTCATTTAACAACATAAATTTTGGGCTCAGTTGTGGTCATAAGTCGTGGACTCCCTGTACACAGAACTAACATTTCAATATGTTTCATTGTTTTATCTCTTCTTTTAAGGTTTCCTCTTCCAGCTTCTCTAAATGCCATACCAAGAAATTTTCTCTTTTAAGACTACTGTAAGACTCCCTCCTTTCACAAATAGCTATAATATTGAGGTTGTTTTAATGGTGTTTTATTATTTTTGTAAAACTCTGTAAATTTTCCAGTAGGCTTGTGGGAAATAAAGCAGGGCATCAATATTGCAGGGGGATCGGTTGAAGTATTCAACAGATCAGTATTCAACCATGGTGTCCAGTAGCCCAGAATTGTAATTAAATGGTCCAGAAGGTAGATATTCATGTGAAAGAAGAAATCAAGTTGGAAAGTCTAACAATGAAAGTCTGAGAAAGGTTTTGATGCCAAAGAGGAAAGACAAGCTAAAATGGGATGTGACTGATAACAAACATTTTTGGCCCCAACGCAACCGTGTACTGTCCTGAATCGTTGTTCTTTACTTCCTTCCAACCCACATCTTCTTCTCTGGTAACACTGTACGTAAAGAAGCTTCTTCTCCGGTAACACTGTATTGCAAACCAGGGTATACAAAACTCTCATGAGACTAATTCTCAAATACAGCTCATCTGCCTGGAATCTACACTGTATAACAGACATTAATACAATTGAATGAGTCCAGAGGTATTTCACGAGAAGAGTATTTCACTCCTCCGCTTGCAAGAGAATACCTTATGCCACCAGGCTTGAAATTTTGAACCTGGACAACCTAGAATACGCCGCCTATGGTCTGATCTAAGCTTAGTGTACAAAATTGTCTGCTACAACATCCTACCTGTCAATGACTACTTCAGCTTCAACTGCAATAATAAACAGGCAAACAATAGATACAAACTCAAAGTAAACTGCTCCAAACTTGATTGCAGAAAATACGACTTCAGTAACGGAGTGATCAGTGCCTGGAACTCACTACCTAACTCTGTTATTACATCCTCAAATCCCCAAAACTTTAATCTTAAACTGTCTACTCACTCCATTCCTAAGAAGTCTGTAAGGGGGTGTGCATAAGTGCACCAGTGTGCCTACCATCCCTGTCCTCCTATTCCCATTTATCCACTTATTCATACTCATGTATTATGTATATACTTATACCTGTTTATACTTATATGTTTCTTTGTCATGTTCATACTTATACTTGTTTTCTCATACATGCTTGAATAAAATAATAAATAAATAAATAAATAAATAAATAAATAAATAAATAAACATCTCTCATCTGCCACTGAAAATGCAAGCTTCCATTAAATATTAGAAAAAAGAAGTAATTGACAAGTGAAAATAATAACCAGAATGGATATAAATCTAAGAGTTATGGGACGAGGAGCAGGGTAATTGTAGAGAGCAATATTTTTCTCATATAGGTTTTTAGGAAACAATCACAGATCATTTCTGTCATATATCTCTCTGAGATGCTTGCTATTCAAGCCAAGCAAGTGGGGAGTTTTTTGGTTTTTTGCTTCAACTTACCCTTCTGCCTCTGCTCCATGAGAAGAATGTGCAAGGGAGATATGGAGTCTAATCACTTACTCTTCTGGCTGAGGAGTTCAAGAATCTCCAGCTTTCTTGCCTTTTTGGTCCCAGAGTGGCTTGCCTACCATATGAAGAATCAAAAGGAAAAAGGTATTTTAAACCACAGACAGGTGAGGCTTTGCCAGAGGCTTTTTGATTAATCTATAAAGGCAGAAAGCTGTTTTTTTGTGTGTGAAAATGTAGTACAAATGTCTAATGTATCCAACCATGCCAGCAGTGCAGAGTGGAAGGTTATATTCATAAATGTAATGCAACAGCATGGTAGTAGAAAGTAGGGGTAAGAAAAAAGACAGGCCACTGAAAGATGCTCATGCCTGGCATAAAAATTGGCATAAATTATCATCAGTTCATAAGAACTAACTGCTGGCCCATAGCTTTTAAGTTGCCAATCATCCAGTCTAACCTATAGTCAGAATTCTCATTCATGTCCTAAACAGGACATTACCTGCGGTTTTTCCTTCCATTCAAATCTCTCTCTCTCTCTCTCTCTCTCTCTCTCTCTCTCTCTCTCTCTCTCTATATATATATATATATATATATATATATATATATGTGTGTGTGTGTGTGTGTGTGTGTGTGTGTGTGTGCGCTGTTCAGCTTCCTTCGGGTATTATCCCACATCATTGTAGTGCTTTTAAAGTTGTAGCAACATTGTAAAGTTGTAGCAATCTTCTAGATGCCCCAAATTATACGGCCTCCCAAAAATACACAAAGAAGGCATACCTCTCAGACCCATAGTCAGCTCCAAAGGAGCACCATTACAAAACCTAGCTAAATACTTAGCAAAACAAATAGAGCCTCATGCTGAAACCGCAGCTTCATATGTACAAAACTCATACCACTTCTGAGAAATGATCAAAGATCTACACGTGGAACAAGAAGATCTGCTTGTAAGTTTCGACGTGGTTTCACTATTCACTCAAGTCCCGATAAAAGAAACTCTTGAAATCATCAAAAAAAAATACCAACCAGCTAAAGACCTCATGGAACTAACAGAACACTGCCTAACCAACACATATTTCATATACAAAGGACAAAGATACAAGCAAATTGAAGGAGCCCTTATGGGATCACCACTGTCACCCATCATCACAAACCTGTTCATGGAAGAATTCGAACACAGAGTCCTGGCTAATGCCACCCACAAAACCAAACTATGGCTAAAGCCCATGTCACACTTCACCAACGGATGCAAAGAGGATGTAAAACGGACAAAAAAGCTTCCCATCCGTTGGTGAATGCGATGTACTCACTGCCTGCGTTTTGCTTCCTCTCTATCCGTCCAGCATCCGTTTATTGATGTTTCATTCGCTCAGAAAGTTTTGAGCTGCCCAAAACTTTTGAGCGGAAAATGTATCCAATGCATCCATTCTGCATCCTCTAGGCATACGGGGGACATCCGTTCTGCATCCATTACGCATCTGCTATATCCGCTAGGCATCCGCTGTGCATCCGCACAACTAAAATCCGTTCCAGCGGTAAACGGACGCAGGGAGGAAGCAGAACGGACGCGCAGCGTTAGTAGCACTGATGGAGAAAGGATGAAAGCGGATGCAGCTCATCCGCTCTGCATCTGCTCTGCATCCTCTATGCATCCTCTACATATCTGCTCTGCATCCTCTACGCATACTCTACGCATCCTCTATATATCCTCTACGTATCCTCTATAAATCTGCTCTGCGTCCTCCCCACGTCCGTTCCTTTGCGTGTTATTCCCTCTGCTTATACAAATTTATTCCCCTTTTGAGAGCGGATAACAACGGATGGAACATTTTGCTCATCCATTGTGTCCTTTTTGCATCTGTTGGGCAGTATGACATGGCCTTAAGATACATCGATGACACATTTGTGATTTGGCCCCATGGAAAAGAAAACCTAAACAATTTCCCAACACACCTAAATAGCACACACCCCAAAATCAAGTTCCCCATGGAAACGGAAATAAACAAACAACTACCATTCCTAGATGTACTAATCTACAAAAGAACAGATGGCACACTGGGACACACCGTATACCAGAAGAAAACACACACCAACCGCTACCTCAACGTCCAATCCCACCACCACCCAGCACTGATAAATTCCATGGCCAAAACACTAATTACCAGAACCAAACACCTGGCAGACAAGACACATATAAAGACTGAACTATGCACCCTGACTAAAGTATTGACAGCCAATGGCTTCCACAAAAACAAAATCACCAGCTTGATCCACAAAAATACACCAAGACATAACAGAGACCTAGAAGATCAACAGACCTATGGAACAGCTGTCCTGCCCTACATAAGAGAGACTACAGATAAAATCAGTAAGATACTACACAGGCATCAAATCAAGACTGCCTTCAAAACAGACAAAAAAATAGCAGTCATCCTTAAAAACCCCAAAGACAAAATTGACCTGGAAAACCAAGGCATATACAAAGTTCCCTGTGTATCATGCCTGGCCATATACATTGGACAGACCAATAGAAGAATAAGTACCCACCTGGATGAACACAAAAATGCAGTAAAAAAGCTGGAACACACCTCCTCACTAGTCCAACACATGAAAACCACAGGTCACAACATCAACTTCAATGGCACCAAAACCCTAGCCACTATAGAAAACCCCAGCCACAGAATCCTCAGAGAAACCATAGAGATTGAAAAAAGACCTGAAAGCATGTATAGAAGAGATGATTCCACCAGACTGTCAATCATTTGGAAGCCTGCACTCTCCAATAGAAAGATCTCCACACCACAAGCCAGGCAAACACCTGGGCACAAACAGACTCCCTCTGATGCCTCCAGCTCAAACACCCCCCCACCAGGCACCCAGATGAAACCTGGCTTCCTAATAGATAACAGCCGTCCTTTCACACGAAGCCAAGCTGCACTGAAAGCCTCCAACACAGGAACAGAGGGTTGCCAGCCAATCAAAGCCACAAAACAGACAGAAGAAACCAGAAACACCAATCAAACAAACTCCAAGTGCAATAAACACAGACCAAGACTCCCAACCAATCAGGATAGGCTAGCCTCAAATTTAAAACCAATGCCTGTGATAGCCTGACCCACATACAAACTCCATACAGAAGCCTGATGATGGCAGATGAGATTCTGCTGAAACGTTGCTACAACTTTAACAGCACTATAATGATGTGGGATAATACCCGAAGGAAGCTGAATAGCACACATGTAAGTACCCGCGATAACTTAAAAAAACAAATATCTGACCTCTACGGGGAGGAAATAAACAGCCAGATCAAAAGCTATGAGAAGCTGGAAGTTAAAAGAGCAGGAATATGATGTGACCTGAAATTTCTATGCAGCTGCAGAGACAGCAATGCAACACTGTTAAGCCTGGGTTCCCCAACCAGGGTTAGGTAGACAAGCTAAACAGAATGTGCAGCGTTAGTCAGATAGGCACACAGATAAATGAGTGAGCTAAGCTTGTATGTTTATTAACATACAGTAAAAATAACAGATACGCTTGTGCTATCAAGAATATATTTTATTCCAGTATAAGTTTATGGCATAGTCAAATAACAGTCCAATATTCATTTACCATGTAGTCAGTCCAATCAGGGGTATTCAGTTAACAAAGTCCATGTAGAATATCCTATGTCAGTTCACTTATAAATCAGTCCTTTGTTGTCTCTCCCGTTCGAGCAATGCAGTCTTGATTCCAAGCAGTAATCAGGGATCATCAAAGCCAGAGAGAGAGAGAGCAAGCTGTAGTCTTGCTACTTATATATTGTTTTCTTAACCACTCCTTTAATTGCTATTTCACAGTTAAAGCTGTATACACTCTAACATACACTAACTATGATTCATAGTTATTATTTCAGCTAAACCAGTTAGGGTGAACAATGTTATCCCTAACAAACACTAACAATTCAAATTAACATTTCATCACAGCACAGCAGCTACCAAACGTATCCTGAAAAGAACAGAGATGGCTTTACTCAGGAACGAAATTCACAGTAAAAGATTTCAATTGGATCAGTTAAACAAAGATTTGCTAGCACTACACCTGGAATTGAGCAGCAAAATCCACCCTCTATTTTGGGATAAGATAAAACAACTTACAACTTGGAGAGCAGAAACTGAAACCACTTACAAAAATGAAAAACTCTTAAAGAAACTAAAGAAATTAGAACAGGACAAGAAAACCCCCAACAACTCACAACAACACCTGAAACAATTAGTATATAACGTTTCCAACAGAGAACTCACCAAAACAGAAACAGATGTCCTAACCAAAGGATTCAATTATGCCATAGCACCCAAAAAGATCCCCACAGAATCCATCATATGTGCAGTAGAATCCAGCCTAACCAAATTAAATACAGATGAAGCTGACAGAATAAGACACCAGGTAACTCACATCTTATGCACAACAAAACCACCAAAAAATAACTTGCAAAAAGATGAATTCAGAGCACTACAAACCCTGAAAAATGATAACAGCTAAATAATACTCCCAGCAGACAAAGGGAATGCCACAGTATTCATGGATAGAAAAGACTATGAAACAAAATTGACAGACCTACTCCAAGACTCCACATACAAACCTATAAACATAGACCCAACCACATATCTGGAAAAATTAACCAAGAAGAAATTTATAACCAGCCACATAAGGAAAGAAATACAACAGATGATCATCCCAAGAGAAAAATCTTCTAGATGCCCCAAATTATACGGCCTCCCAAAAATACACAAAGAAGGCATACCTCTCAGACCCATAGTCAGCTCCATAGGAGCACCATTACAAAACCTAGCTACATACTTAGCAAAACAACTACAGCCCCATGCTGAAACCGCAGCTTCATATGTACAAAACTCATACCACTTCTTAGAAATGATCAAAGTTCTACACGTGGAACAAGAAGATCTGCTTGTAAGTTTCGACGTGGTTTCACTATTCACTCAAGTCCCGATAAAAGAAACTCTTGAAATCTTCAAAAATAAATACCAACCAGCTAAACACCTCATGGAACTAACAGAACACTGCCTAACCAACACATATTTCATATACAAAGGACAAAGATACAAGCAAATTGAAGGAGCCCCTATGGGATCACCACTGTCACCCATCATCGCAAACCTGTTCATGGAAGAATTCGAACACAGAGTCCTGGCTAATGCCACCCACAAACCCAAACTATGGCTAAGATACATCGATGACACATTTGTGATTTGGCCCCATGGAAAAGAAAACCTAAACAATTTCCCAACACACCTAAATAGCACACACCCCAAAATCAAGTTCCCCATGGAAACGGAAATAAACAAACAACTACCATTCCTAGATGTACTAATCTACAAAAGAACAGATGGAACACTGGGACACACCGTATACCAGAAGAAAACACACACCAACTGCTACCTCAACGTCCAATCCCACCACCACCCAGCACTGATAAATTCCATGGCCAAAACACTAATTACCAGAACCAAACACCTGGCAGACAAGACACGTATAAAGACTGAACTATGCACCCTGACTAAAGTATTGACAGCCAATGACTTCCACAAAAACAAAATCACCAGCTTGATCCACAAAAATACACCAAGACATAACAGAGACCTAGAAGATCAACAGACCTATGGAACAGCTGTCCTGCCCTACATAAGAGAGACTACAGATAAAATCAGTAAGATACTACACAGGCATCACATCAAGACCGCCTTCAAAACAGACAAAAAAATAGCAGCCATCCTGAGGAACCCCAAAGACAAAATTGATCTGGAAAACCAAGGCATATACGAAATTCCCTGTACATCATGCCTGGCCACATTCATTGGACAGACCAATAGAAGAATAAGTACCCGCCTGGATGAACACAAAAATGCAGTAAAAAAGCTGGAACACACCTCCTCACTAGTCCAACACATGAAAACCACAGGTCACAACATCAACTTCAATGGCTCCAAAACCCTAGCCACTATAGAAAACCCCAGCCACAGAATCATCAGAGAAACCATAGAGATTGAAAAAAGACCTGAAAGCATGAATAGAAGAGATGATTCCACCAGACTATCAATCATTTGGAAGCCTGCACTCTCAAATAGAAAGATCTCCACACCACAAGCCAGGCAAACACCTGGGCACAAACAGACTCCCTTTGATGCCTCCAGCTCAAACACCCCCCCACCAGGCACCCAGATGAAACCAAACTTCCTAATAGATAACAGCCGTCCTTTCACCTGAAGCCAAGCTGCACTGAAGGCCTCCAACACAGGAACAGAGGGTTGCCAGCCAATCAAAGCCACAAAACAGACAGAAGTGACTCCCATCCAATCAGGATAGGCTGACCTCAAATTTGAAACCAACGCCTGTGATAGCCTGACCCACATACAAACTTCTTACAGAAGCCTGATGATGGCAGATGAGATTCTGCTGAAATGTTGCTACAACTTTAAAAGCACTACAATGACGTGGGATAATACCTGAAGGAAGCTGAACAGCACCCATGTAAGTACCCGTGAAAGCTTAAAAAAACAAATATGTGACCTCTACGGGGAGGAAATAAATAGCTATATATATATGGGTAAAGGGGATTTCACCCTTAACCCTTATACTGGCTAAAGGGGATTTAACCCTTAAATTAGCTACTGAAGAATCTCAAGCTCCTGAACTATCAGCCCTTTCAGCAGCAGAAATTCAGAGAAATCCATTTAGCCAGAGCAGCTCAGCCATCCATTAGGATGAAGTCTCCTCAGAAGAAGGCTCTGAAGGGGCGAATGATGTAAATCGCCTCAGGCAGCAAAGAACCAGTCAAGGGGAGAACAGGACAAACCCCAATCCACCTCCACGGTCTCAGCCCATTTGCCTAAGCTGTGGAGGAAACCACCTCAGGGCATCCTGCAAATTGCCAAAGGAAGGGTCATTTAGCCAGGATCTGTCAAGCAGGGAAGACTTTTGTTCAAAAGCCTCAGACAACCCAACATTTCCAAAAATAAGTTGAAGACTGTTTTACCTGCTATCAGGCCAAGCTGACTAACAAAGGCTCTAACAAAATCAGTGTTTTTGTTTCTATAAAAGGAAAACTTTGCAGGATGGAGGTTGACACAGGCTCAGCACTGTCCATCATCTCATGGAGCACCTTGAAGCAACTACTTCCCAGAATGACAATGAAGAAACTTCACGGCTGCCAGTTAGCCTTAAGTGACTACCAAGGCAAAACCATCCCAGTCATCGGAAAAGGCAATTTTTTTGTACAATTTCAAAATTTTAAAGGTCACTTGCCTTTAGTGGTAGTAGATTGTGCCCTCCCTAGCCTGTTGCGGTTAGATTGGTTCCCTGCCCTTGGCTTCCATATAAGCGGGATCCACTCTATTACAAATGCTGAAGTGGACACCTTGTTTAATGACTATGCTGATGTGTTCAGCGAGGGGCTGGGCTGTTATTCAGGAACCCCAATATCTTTCAACTTGGATCCTCAGGCAGTACCAATCTGTTTAAAGCCTCGAAGGGTATCATTTGCAATTTGCCCCAAATTAGACATTGAATTGGACAAATTAATTAAACAAGGTGTATTGGAGCCTGTGGACTTCGCAAAATGGGAAACCCCAATAGTGACATCCCTGAAGAAAGATGGGACGATGAGAATCTGCGCTGATTATAAGACATAATTGAACAGATATTTACAAATCAACGCCTATCCAGTCCCTGTTATCCAGCACCTTCTACATTCTTTTGAGCCAGGAACCATTTTTGCTAAATTAGACATGTCACAGGTCTACCAACAGTTCCCTGTTGATGACACAACTGCTGAACTACAAACTATTGTTACACACAGGGACGCTTTTAAATGCAGGTGCCTCCAATTTGGCATAAGTGTAGCCCCAGGGATTTTTCAATCCTTAATGGAAAGGCTTCTTCAAGGATTACCAGGCGTAGTTCCATATTTTGATGACATTTTAATATCTGCCCTTGACAAACCACAGCTACTGCAAAGAGTCAAAGGAGTCCTCGATCGTTTCAGACAGCATGGCCTTAAACTAAAAAAAGATAAGTGCACTATTTCCACTCCACAGATAGAATTTTTGGGATACAAAATTGATGCCTCTGGTATTCACCCAATCGAATCCAAAGTAAGGGCTATTCATGAGGCACCCACACCAACTAACAAGACTGAGCTTCAAGCTTTTTTAGGACTTCTTAACTTTTATGCTTCATTCTTCCCTCATAAAGCTTCCATTGCAGAGCCTCTGCACAGACTCTTAGACAAACAATCTCCCTGGCACTGGGGACCTAGGGAAGCCCATGCCTTCCACGCTGTCAAATCATTACATACATCCAATGCTGTCCTGACACAATTTAATAACAAGTTGCCTTTAGTTTTAGCTGCAGACACTTCTCCTTTTGGCATAGGTGCTGTTTTAAATCATAGGTTGCTGAACGGTTCTGAAGCACCCATTGCCTTTTTCTCCAGGACTTTTTCCCCAACTGAGTGCAACTACAGCCAGATTGACAAGGAGGCTCTGGCTGCAGCTGCTTCTGTCAAAAAATTCCATGGATTTCTTTATGGACACTATTTCGAGCTGATAACTGATCACAAACCACTGTTAGGCCTTCTGTCTGGCAAAAGACAAACCCCTCAGATTTTGTCTCCAAGAATGGCCAGGTGGACCTTATTTCTGGCTGTCTATAAACTTGTTCATCGCCCTGGCAAGAGTCTATGCCATGCTGACGGTCTCAGTCACTGTCCATTGTCTGTTCCTGTGGAGGATCCTGCACCAACAAACGCTGTTTTACAGATCAATGATCTCAAACTCCCCATAACTGCCCTTGATATCGCTGCCCACTCTTCCAGGGACAAGGTAATTGCCCAAGTTTTTGACTGGGTGGGAAGGGGGTGGCCAGCAATTCCTTACGCCCCTGAATTCTTACCTTTCAAGAGTCGCCAGCAGGAACTATCTTCCTTGCAAGGCTGTTTATTCTGGGGAACTAGGGTAGTTATCCCTTCTAAATTGCATAACTCAGTTCTAAGGGTCCTGCATGAGGGCCATCCTGGCATTGTCAGGATGAAGGCCCTGGTTCGCAGTTACGTATGGTGGCCAGGCATGGATGCTCAGATTACTAGTTGGGTGAATGCTTGTCAGCCATGCCAGGCTACCAGACCTGCATTACCCACATCCACTCCAGGCAGGTGGGGAGATCCTGGGACCCCTTGGTCCCGTGTACATATTGATTTGGTTGGCCATGTTCATGGGTCCACATTCTTGGTAATGGTGAATTCCTTTTCTAAATGGGTGGAGCTGACCTTAATGACCACTACAACTTCAGAAGCTGTCACTAAGGCTCTCTCAAGGATTTTTGCTACCCATGGCCTCCCTGACACCATTGTGTCTGATAACAGCCCCCAGTTTACTTTCTATGACTTTGAGGTTTTCTTAGCCAACCTAGGTATAAGGCATGCACTTACAGCTCCTTTTCATCCTGCCAGTAATGGCCTGGCTGAAAGGGCAGTCAGGTCAGTTAAGGAAGCTCTGGTAAGGTTTGATTGGCACTCTAGGCTTGCTAAATACCTCCTAACCCAGCACACAACCCCCTACGCCTCCACTAATAAGTCTCCAGCTGAACTTCTCATGGGTAGATGCCTGAGGACCACCCTAGATAGACTCCATCCGCATTATGCTCCAGTCACACCCCTGGGGTCAGACAGCCAGACAAGGGAGTTCACTGAAAATGACCAGGTCTATGCCCAGAACTATGCAGGGCACCCGTTATGGATGCCAGTAAATTGTGGCAGTAACTGGTCCTAAGTTACTGCCAGTAAATTGTGGCAGTAACTGGTCCTAGGTCTTACAGGGTCCTACTGCAAGATGGGTGCATATGGCGCCGCCACATCAACCAGCTTAGAAGACATTGGAGTACATTTGCAGATGGCCCTCCAGACGCCCCTGCAATAGAAAAATGGCCGATGCACACAGAAACTTCCATCAGACCCGACAAGGACACAAGCCTACTTGATCTGCCATCAGTCCCTCGTCCAGAGATGCCTGAAGCCGGGGCACCAACTTCATCGACACCAGAAGTTGCCCAGAAAGCAGAGAAGTTCCTTCCTGCAGCCACTTCGTCAGAACTCAGAAGATCTGGCCACCTGCGCAAGCACCCAAACTATCTTAAAGTCTACGCATGCTCCGTGCTAGGGGAAAGGAGTGTAGCGTTCACAATGACTAAGCCAAAGTCTTCACTCCAGTCCGTGTTTCCAGCGGGAACACAGACCATTCCTATTGGCTGATGCTGTTTGACAGCCGGCTATAAAAGGAAGCTGTCAAACGGCATCAGCTGTTGTCTGCCAGCTGGCTGCCTTGTTAGTGCGGCAGCCGCGGCAACCCTTTATTGCTTCAATAAAGTAAAAAAGTTAAAGTTTCGCTCCATGTTTGCCTCAGGTTATTCCGCCGCTCTACAACAACTTACAACCAGTGTGACCTTCAATTTTACTGAAGCTTGCCACTATTTAAATGAATTGACAGCACAGTCCCAAGGTTGTTGCTGGATCTTACAGGAGCTAAACTGGTGTGTTCGCTTCTCTGATTCTGAAAACATGGTCTTCTGGGATCCCTGAAACAGCTCACTTGAGGTAGGTTTCATGATTTGGAGAGAACCAGCATGGTCCACTTAATCAGCTAGATGCAGCATCAGACAAAGAATAATATACAGATACTTATCCTTTGAACTCATCCGAGTCTCCAGCTTTAGGAAAAAATCATTGGCTCAAGAAGCTTAGGAATGCACAAAGCAAAACCCAAAAACACTTGCAAAACAGCTACCACCTGCTGTTTCAAAATCAATTGCATGAAAGTGCAGTGGAATAGTCCATGCACAAGTTGAACAAAGCAGGGCTCAAAAATACCATTCAAATTGTCACCCTGTCCCATGAAAATATTGACAAATGAAATATACTTGGCTTCCAGAGCTGAACAAAACCTCCCAGATACTGTCTCTAGTTAAGATAGAAAGATCAACACACATACAGTTTTATCAACAATAAGGATTCCTCCCACAGTGCTTGAAACTCAGCCAAACTTTATGATCAATCCTTCCTGCAGCACATCCATTCATGGATACCTATACCCTCCTTTAGCCCTGAGGTTTCTTTATGATTTTGTCTTTCTCAAAAGTTTAATTACTTACTTTAACAGAAACCATCTTCTACTCTGTCTTGGGATCAATGCTTCCATTCTTTCCCTGATTCTTAGTTTTCCATTCCTTCAGCTTCTGCTATTCCAATCTTCTAATCAAACAATCCACCTTACACATTATCTTTTCATATAGATTGTTAGATTATTGTTTTTTCCTCATCTTGAAATGGACCTGAATTTATGTGTGAATTTTCCTGGAGGTATTTCACTGATTTCCTCAATGAAACCTACCTTGTAACATTCCGCAGTTGTTCACTGAGAAAGATTAATCCAAGACATTGTTTTTCAGGTCACAAATTAAACTCATACAGCATTTATGTACATGAAACATCTGTCCCATGGTTGATTTTCTTTGTTTTTTCTTAATGTCCTAAAAATACATTGTACTTCAGGATTAAAAAAATGAGACAACAATCTTTGTTTATTTTATTTATACAATTATTTATAGGAGGGTCCAAAGGACCAAAAGCACTTTACAATGCAAATAAAACTATTAAAAATCACCTACAAATCTAATCTAATTAAGGCAAAGTATCTATAACCTATCAGCTTTTTGTACTTTTAAATCTGCTTATGAAACCATCAGCCCCATTGAATTCAAGAAGAATTGCTTTAACCCTCATTTACCTCATAAGAGTTGCAGTGGCACAGTAGTTAGAATGCAGTACCATCGGCTTCCAATGCTGACTGCCAGCTGCTGGCAATTTGGCAGATCAAGTCTCATCAGGCTCAAGGTTGACTCAGCCTTCCCTCCTTCTGGTAAAATGAGGACCGAGATTGTTGGGGGCAATAGGCTGACTCTATAAACCAGTTCGAGAGGACTATGAAGCACTGTGAAGCAGTATGTAAGTCTAAGTGCTATTGCTATTGCTACCTAGTCTTAGTGTTTGTTTTCTCATTAAAGGCCCTGTCACACTGGCCAACGGATGCAAAACATTTGTAAAAAGGACACAGCAGACGAGAAAAATGTCTCTGGGCAATGCTGCATGTTGGTGAGAAGTACCTGGAACCTGTTGGCCAGGATGCCAAAGGCGTTCTCCACCACCCGCCTTGCCCTGAACAGCCTGTAGTTGAAGATCCTCTCTTCACGGGTCAGGAATCTGGAAGTGTATGGCTTCATGAGGTAGGTTCTGAGGGAGAAGGCGTCATCCCCCACGATGAAGTAGGGCACATCTTGCGTGTCATTGGGCAGGGGGTCTGGATCTGGGAAGCCCATGATGAGGTTGCGTTCCAGCCCCTCCTTGAGGTCACTGGCATTGTATACCTGGCCATCCGAACATGAGCCGTTGCCTGAAGCATCGATGTACATGAACTTGTAGTCAGCATCAACCATGGCGAAGAGGATGATGCTGAAGATGCTCTTGTAGTTGAAATAAGTGGACCCCGACTTGGCTGGAGCTTTGCAGGCCACGTGCTTGCCATCTGTGGCTCCAACGTTGTGGGGCAAGTTCCACTTCTGATACCACTGCTCTGCAACTTTCTTCCAGCCTTCTTCAGTGGAGGGGCACTGGAGGAGCTCCTCCAGGTATTCTTTGATGATGGCCTGCACCACTTCTCTGACCACAATGCTGATGGTGTTGTGTGGCACCCTCCAGCCAGACTGCATGCTCCTGTAGGTGGTCCCTGAGGCCAGGTGGTGCAGAGTAAGTGCCACCTTGAGACCAGGGTCCAGGCTGGGCAGGAAGTTGGTGCTCTGCTTGGCCAACCTGGGTGTCAGCCGCTCCACAACTTCGTCAAACATGGCTGGAGGCATCTTCATAAAGTTCTGGAATGCACAAGTGTCTTCGTTTCTCAGCTCCACCATCAGCTTGTTGTATAGTCCGTACTCTGCTCTTCTCGCGATCCATCTTCGGACCCAGATGCTTCTTGGCCGCCTCCTTTTCTTCCTGTAGAACAGTTGAAAGAGCCTGTAGATGGCTTCTCACTGTTGCAGAACGATGGTGGCTACCAAAAGGAGTGTGTTACGATCCATGGTGGACATCAATGGATGTTGTGGAAGAGCAAGAGCCAGATGAAGGCTGCAGAGGTCTGCACAGCAGGGCTGCTGGACTGAAAGTGAGATCCAGGTGAGTTGCTCCCCCTTTTTATAGGCAGTATAGGTTTTCCACTATGTGTCCTTTTGCATCCTCTAGGCATCCTCTGGACATCCTTAATATCCGAGATAGGTCCCCTCTGCGAACATTTTTTCCATTTTAAATGCTTTGTATGCAAGCTGCATCCGCTTTCATCCTTTCTCCGTCCGTGCTATTAATGCTGCGCATCCGTTCCATGTCCGTTTTGCTTCCTCCCTGTGTCTGCTTTCCGCTGGAGCGGATTTGAGTTGCGCTGATGCACAGCGGATGCCTAGCGGATGTCGCGGACACATAACGGATGACGACAGATGCAGAACGGATGTTCCCCATATGCGTTGCGGATGCAGAACGGATGCGTTGGATACATTTTCTGCTCAAAAAGTTTTGAGCAGTTCAAAACTTTTTGAGCAGATGGAACCTCAGTCGACGGATGCTGGACAGATAGAG
The DNA here is from genome assembly GCA_015471245.1 of Laticauda colubrina. Classification (NCBI taxonomy): domain Eukaryota; kingdom Metazoa; phylum Chordata; class Lepidosauria; order Squamata; family Elapidae; genus Laticauda; species Laticauda colubrina. The sequence goes on along the minus strand of BLBF01000042.1, from coordinate 13,138,683 downwards.
AGGAAGAAAAACGGATGCAGTGAGTCCAGAATGGATGCATCGCATTAACCAACGGATGGCAAGTGTTTCTCTCCATTTTACATCCTCTTTCCATCCGTTGGTGCAGTGTGACATGGGCTTCACTTTGCTTTCATCAGGAAAGTTTTCCTCTGCTTTAGAGATAGAAGAATTGGATTTAAAAAAATAATATTTCTAATGCTTCAAATAAGGATTAAAAAAAAGTATATTTGAGTAAGTCTTGACTTCTGGAGATGTCCTGGACAGGTCTCTGTGATTTACTTCGTGTGATTTCAGAAGTATTTTTCAATTGCCTGATTGCCAGGGCTGAAAGAGTGACTGGCCCAAGGTCACCAAGTTGTCTTCAAGTCTTAGGCATGACTAGAAGTCATAATAGCCTGGCTTTTAGCCTGGTGACTAGCTACAATGTGACACTAAGCTGGCTCTCTCATCTCATTTTTATAAAGGTATTTTAAGGAGCTGACTGGTTCCTGACTTCCAGTTATCAGAGAGCAAATTGGTTAGTGATAATAGTCTAAATCACTAGAAAGCAGATTCTAATTGAATGATTAGAGTTATTTGATAGTAGAACCAAGCACTGAAAGATATTATGGGTTCTCATTTATGGACAATTTCAAAGAAGAGGCTAATTAGCCATATGTCAAACGTTTAGATTTCTGCACTAAGCACAAGACTCAGTGTCCTTAATAATCTCTTCTGTCGTTATGATTTGATGAGTGTCAGGCTGGGAGAAACTACCTTTCAACACAACCAACATTGCTGAAGCTTCCAAACTGTGAGAAAACAGCTATGCTCTCTAGACACAGTGAAATCTTCTGTGGTGGGAAGAATTTGAAGGATTGATCCTGTACTCTAGGAAGTAGTGCAATTTTACTTTTAAAGCTAAGAAAGGCACCTTTCTATACTGGTTGCAAAAAAAAGGAAACAAATCCATCATGGATTTCTATACATTTATTTCTAAGTTTAGAAATACTGTGATAAGCAAAACAGATCCTGCTGCAGTTCAGGCAGCAACAATGCATGAAAGCTACAGATGGCACAGAGTATGGCAGTACAGGAAGTTCTTAGGATCCCTGGAGTGCACCATGTTACACTATAGCAAGGGTCTTCAAATTTGACAGCTTTAAGATTTGTGGACTTCAACTCCTAGAATTCCTCTTCCAGTCATGTTAGCTCTCAGAATTCTGAGAGTTAAAGTCCACAAGTCTAAAACTTGCCAAGTTTGAAGACCCTTGCATTATAGTTTTGCAAGCTTCACTGGTTGCCGGTTTTCTTTTGGGTACAATTCAAGATGTTGGCTATCCCTTTTAAAGCTCTACATAGCATGGGTCCAGACTACTTGAGGAACCATCTCACCCTGATGGGACTGGCCTGCCCCACTCACTCTGGCAGAGGTGGCATATTGTGGAACTCCTCAACCAAGGAATTTCAATTGACAAGATCTACAAGAGGAGCCTTCTCTGCCATGGCTCTTGCCCTCTGAAACATCTTACCCCCTGAGGTGAGATTGACTCTCTCCCTCCTGACGTTTTTGTAAGAGTTTTAAGACCTGGCACTCCAGGTGGCTTGAGTAACTAATGGAGGAACTTCATAAGGGAAGATTAAAATTTAATCCCCCCTCCCATCCACTCTGGTATCCAACTGCCTCCTTTCCCATCTGGTGTTAATGATTTTATTTGTTAATTATTTTATTGGCTGTATCTATGATTGATGATTTTAATGTTTTTTTTAAAAAAAACCTTTAAAAAAATTTATGTTGTAAAGCACCCAGGATTTGACAGCTTTAAGATTTGTGGACTTCAACTCCTAGAATTCCTCTTCCAGTCATGTTAGCTCTCAGAATTCTGGGAGTTGAAGTCCACAAGTCTAAAACTTGCCAAGTTTGAAGACCCTTGCATTATAGTTTTGCAAGGGATTGTTGAATATGGGTAGAAACTGAATAAGGAGAGATTTAACCTGGAAATAAGGAGAAATTTTCTGACAGTGAGAACAATCAATCAATGGAACAGCTTGCCCTCGGAAGTTGTGGGAGCACCATCACTTGAGACTTTCAAGAAGAGATTGGACTGCCATTTGTCAGAAATGGTGTAGAGTTTCCCGCTTGTGTGGGGGTTGGACTAGATGACCTACAAAGTCCCTTCCAACTCTGATTATCTGTTATCACTGTTATCAGTATGAGATGGGCAGCAAATAAATTTCATACAAATAAAATAAAATAATAATAAAATAAAATATCCACTCTCATTTGTTGATTATTGCACTCATATTTTTGGAAAAAATTGGCACATTTGGGTAGGGGGAAATTGCATGAAAGCACCTGGCTTGAAAGTGTTCAGACTAATTTGTACTTTGATATGCCATAGAGTAGAGCAGGTGTAGGCAACATTTCAACAGCCAGGATATGTGCTTAGTATATTTTAGAAGCCAAGAGCTATATTGGAATGAATAATTTAACAATTTGGATGGGGCTACATCAGGCAGGTGGAAGATTTTTATTCCTGTTTTCTTGGAAAATTTATTTATTTATTTATTGGAATTTGTCCAATAAAAAATTATTTATTGGAATTTTTCAAACAAAAATGAGAACAAAAATAAGAGAATAAGAATATAATGACAGGAAAGATAAGCACATTAGTGCACTTATGCATATCCCCACTATTGACTACTCAAGTCTGTCTCCCTCTTTCCCATTTCAGGATGTCAGGAAACTTCACCATTAATTTGGATGGGACTACAAAAAATACTTTCAGAGCTGGAAGTTGCCCATATCTCAATTAAGTTGTATGTGGGGGAATCCCTATATATTCATTTCATGGGAAATAATAACAATTTCAGGATGTATACTCTACAGTATGTGTACTCAGTCAGAAGACAATTGAAATGGAAAGGATGGAAACTGTGCCAGTTTACAAGCTCATACAACAGTAACTGTGGATTTTCAGGGCTTGGGTTTTTAGCCATTTACCGGACATTACACAGAAAATGCCATATGAAAACCTCTGGCGCTCATATAGGCTAGATTGCCATTGATCCACATATCTTTAACTTGATTGTCTTTCTAAGCTGGGCTTTAATCTTGACTCAGTAGAAATCCTGCAAGGCAGCAAACTTCTGTGCAAGAAAATTGGAAAAATCTGAAAATAAGGTAAAACAACCTGAAGCTGGGAAGAAAATTACTAAGATTCTGTAAAGCAGGTTTTAACTCAGTGTTTATTTGGTGGTTGATGCCTTTTTTTCTTTTCTTTTTTTTTTCTGGTAAGATACAACACTACAGGTTCACTTTCAGCAGAATTCCTGCTCAACCTCCAATTCCTTTTGAAAAAATAAAATGGCAAAAGGGGAGATAGATGGCAGAAGTACAAATCCTGAATTTCCTTTTAGCAGCCCAGAGGATAATCAGACAGTTGCTGAAAATTGATAATAGTTTCCCAATTCTGCATTTAGAGATAGGGAAACAGGGAGGATTGTATTGCAAGCTGGTTGGGGAGGATCCTGTTTTTTAGCAAGAGCCATCCCTCTCCTCTTTAAAAAGAAAATGAAAATAAAAGTTTGTTCTTATTCATGTGTATGATAGCACTACTGGCTTTACAGTATAGCCCATTCTCACTGTGATCCTTGAAAATGATTATTTAGATTTTTATTTATTTTAATTAGATGAAACAGAAATGGAAAAGAAAAGAAAAAAACAAGTGAGAATATACAGAATCAGACATACAGACATGGATACAAATATAGACACAGGGTCGTTCATATCTACGCACCTACCGACAGACAGACAGACAGACAGACACACATACACACACACACACATGCACATGACTGTAAACAATGACTGTATCAGTCATTTTACCATTGGATTTTGAAAGCACAGTCTTGGGGTATTTTGTGGAGTATAAATCATTCCTTGTGGGGTAGTCCAGACAAGAAGCACACACAGTAAGTTTATCTTTCTTGTGAAATATTATAAGAGTTGTGGTGGTGCGGTGATTAGAATGCAGTATTGCAGGCTAATTTTGCCGACTGCCAGCAGTTTGATTCTCATTGGCTCAAGGTTGACTCAGCCTTCCATCCTTCCAAGGTTAATAAAACGAGGAGCTATAATGTTGGGGACAATATGCTGACTCTGTAAAACGCTTACAGAGGGCTATGAAGCATCATATAAGTCTAAGTGCTATTGCTAAGTGCTATTAATAGAATATTGCAAATCTGAAAATACATTTCTCCTTCCTGGCCTTTACAATCCAAGAAACTAAAGAGGGTTCCTTCTGAGGTATTTGCTATGCTCTCATTCCTCCTGTGGTCTCAGCGACCTCTTATCTAACCACAGCCTTGTCTGCAGCTTTTCCTCCCACTTCTTGAACGCATTCCAGGGAAGGGGGGAGGGGGAAAAACACACCATCTCATGATGGTGTGAGTAATTTAAAATGAAAGCTTATTCTACAGAAACTGGCCATTTCCTAAATCCTCAGGTTGCCAATGAAGAGAAGAGGCTGTCACATTGTCTCTTAGAATTAGAGGAAGATGGTGTTTCTGCTGCTGCCAACCATTGTCAGTGTTTCCTAGCTAAATTAACAAGCTTCTTTTTCAAAACAGCTGCACACAAATCCTTAAGGCTCCTTCCCTGACTCAACAGTCTTTATGCAGCTAGCCAGTTATTGTGCCAATCCATTTTTATACCTCTCCATAGCCTATGCTCTTGTCGTGAAAAGTAGATATGGATGACATAATGATTAACCAGTGGAACATAATTAACCAATAAAACAGTTTGCCTTCAGAAGTTGTGGGTACTTCATCACTGGAAGTTTTAAGAAAAGTCTGGACAACCACTTGTGTGAAATGGTATAGGGTCTCCTGCTTGAGCAGGAGGCTGGACTAGAAGACCTCCAAGGTCCCTTTCAATTCTGTTATTCTGTAAGTCATTGAGAAGATGGAACTAGGACTGTGGAAATGAATTAGTGAAGAAAGTTCATCACCTAGGTCATCTCATACATTTCTCTGTTTGATTTCAGAAGGTGCCTTTTATGAGATGTGGCATGAAGAGGTGCCATGCAGGAGAGAAGAGAAGAGTTCTAGAGATTTGCTGCTACCAATGTGATCCTTGTCCATTTCTAATCAAACAGGAAGAACAAGCCTGGGAAACTCCTTCCTTTGTAGATGTTCCTGGAAGAAAAAAAAGTGACTATCAGGCTTGGGGGGGTCCCAGGGGACCTGCTGTAGCTTGGACTAGAAGACCTTCAAGATCCCTTCCATCTATATTCTGAACTTGAAATTGTTCTGAAGAACAGCAAGAAAATGTTCGAAATTGCTGCATTAGTACATAGCATTTCATTTATTTGTTGATTTATTAAGTATACATCTAGCTCATCTATGTGACCTTGGGCACTGGACACAATTATAAAGACACCAAAACTAACCAAAACAAGTAAAACATTAAAAACCATTAAAGCAGTTAAAAACGATAAATATACACAAAAACATCGGAAATTGCATTCAAAACCCCACATACAATTCAACCATTTTGCAGGCTTCCTATTTTCATGGGATTCTCAGACCCGCTGACCAAACCAAGAATAGTCAGGGCTAACCCTAGTGGGGGTTAACATTAAGCCAATTGTAGCAGCCAACAGTAAAAGACTTCAGAGAATGATTTAAAAATATTTTAAAAGATCACAAAATCTCAATACAGCAACAATACAGGAAGTTCTGGACTATTTATTTAGTAACCTTTTAGTAAGTTTATTACAGCAGTACTAAAAAAGTGACTTATGGCTGTTTTTCACACTTACGACTATTACAGCATTGTTTGCACATGATCAAAATTTGGATGCTTGGCAACTAACATGTATTTCGGATGGTTGCAGTATCCCGGAGTCATGTGATCATCTTCTGCGATCTTCTGACAAGCAAAATCAATGGGGAAACCAGATTTGCTCAACAACCATATTACTAACTTAACAATTGCAGTGATTTGTTTAATTACTGTGGCAAGAAAGGCCATAAAATGGGGCAAAACTCGCTTACCAGTGGAAATTTTGGGCTCAATGGTGGCCATAAGCTGAGGATTGCCTGCATGTAAAATACTCTCCAATACCTTCCTCCCCCTCCTTTCAGATCTAGTACAATCTGTTCTTCTCCAGAATGTTCTGTGCTTCACTACAATCTCAGCCCATTTAAGCTGCACCTGTTCTTTTTTTTTTTTTTTCCAGTCACAACTTCTATTCTTGCTTTGCTTTGCTTTTGATGCCTTCAATTCCATGATGATTCCTTGTAACTTCCAGTAATTTTTTGGGGAAAAAGTTTGGAAGTGGTATACCATCGCCTTCTTCTATGCTGAAATGAAACCACTGGCCCAAAAAAATCATCCAGATGGTTTAGTATCAAAGGTGGAACTCTGTTGTCCATTAAAATACTTGGGTTTATTTCACAAGTACTAATGCTAAGCAAGAGTTCCACCATCATATAATTGAGGCTTTCATGTTTTGCTCCCCAAAGTGGCAGGGCTTATTATTTCTTTCAATCTTCCCTAAATTTGTTCATTTTAGTCCAATGTTCAAGTTTATCTAGATCTTTATAAATCTTCCTTTTGCCATTTTTCTATTACCTGCAAATCTGCAAATCATCCTTTTAAGTTCTTTACCCCAGTCATTAATAAAAATGCTAAACAGGACAAAGCCCTTTGCTCCTCCATTCGAACTATTTTCCATGTGTCAGTAATCTCTGGATGCAGACATTCAGCTAATGTTGAATCACTCACCAATTTTCCCTTGATTTACCTTTTCAGAGTTTATAGTTAAAGACTGAAGCTTCAATTTAAAAGAAACTGAATAAAGCTATTGAAGTAAGCACTAATATCTCCTTTGCATTGTACAATTTATTATAATGGGGTTGTTCAACACATAGGCCTACAGGATTCAGATATGACCCTTTTGTTAAAAATTGCTACTTTGCAATGCCACATGCCTGAAACAGGGTTGTACCAAAAAAATGCCATGTACATTTCAATAGAAAATTATTTTTAGGAATCTAACTTATGAAAATCGGCATTTCAATAATTTGAATAATTCTCTGCTAGACAGCAGCGATAGATGGTCAAATACTGCCAAAAAAGCAATCTTCTACTTTCTGTTTAAAGTAAAGCAATTATTTAAATAAAGTTATAATAATTATATTTTCAGCAGGTGCTGCTCCATTTCCTCCCCACCCACCCACAATAAAGAAAATGAAATAAAACTTTTTACCGGCATTAATATGATGCAGGCTTCTTTTTACTGTCTATTTAACTGGTTCAGCTCATAATTCTGAGCCTAATAATGTGAAAGATTAATTACAGCTCAAAATAGTAATAGCCAGAAATATTACAGCTTTGCAATAAAGTGGAACATTTATATACGGATTTACCTAAATGGAATTTAAAATTAATTTAGCCTAGCACAGTGGGAACAAAAGTTTCTCCATCTTATTGATGTCATCCAATCAAAACCTAGTTAGTGCAGACTTACTGGAATAAGGAAAGACCAGTTTTCCCTCAAACTTTTCACTAGTTAATTAGATGAAAGCTGGTGATATTGATAACTCAGACACTACCTACTCTACCCTGACTATAAGAAAGCATTGTGGATTTCATTATTTTGTTGAAGTGTCAGTTCAGTGACTGGACTCTTCATTACCTCATGATTTCCAGATCACAAGGGGTTGGCAGATTTTGTAATATAATCTGTATCCCTTCTCTAAGGAACTGCAAATCTGAGGTTACTTCATTCTGCCATTCTGCATTCTTCCCAGTCACACATGCCTTAGTTGACTTTTTTTCTGGTACAATATAATTAGCTAGGTACTAGGCTTTTGCCCTCTCTTCCAATGTATAAATAATCAATCTCCTTTCTGTGATAATTATAAAATCTGTTTTACTAATTTTTGTTGCAATGTAATCTCCTCAATCTTGACACTGGTTTGTGTGGTCTGGAACAAAACTGTGTTCTGAAGATTTCAACTTGCATGTACTGTACACATAAAATGGGGGTTGGGCTTTTATTACCCATCATGTCCACTATTTTGGCACCCAGTGGTGTATGAGACTATGGGGGTGATTTAATTCCACTTTGTTTTTTTTTCTTCTGTTCAAGAAATATTCCATATTACTTTGTTTTCTTGATCTGGGTTGAAAGGAACATTGATGAAGAGCCCCTTAATTCCAAGTCCTGATTGCGTACAAAACTCAATATTCTGAGGGCAGGATATTCTGAGGTTTTATAAAACTAGACTGCCTTAACACAGCCATTCTGGGATGGGTGTGACTTTCCAAAAGACATCATTGCTTATGGTATGTGGGATTTTTTTCCAGCCCAAAATGCTTTCCTTGGAGCAAAATATTTCAATTTTGAATATTTCAATTTTGGACTATTTTAGTCCATGCCATTTCAACACTGTTTACAGCTCAGTTACTAATATCCGTGTTACTTGAGCCACAGTAGTGCAGTGATTAGAAGTTGCAGGCTAATTCTGCTGACTGCCACTAGCTCACGGTTGTTTGTTTGTCACTAGCTCAAGGTTGACTCATCCTTCCATCCTTCTGAGGTCAGTAAAATGAGGCCCCAGCTTGTTGGGGGCAATAGGCTGACACTGTAAACCACTTTAGAGAGGACTGTAAAGCACTGTAAAGTGGTATATAAGTCGAAGTGCTATAGCTTTCCTAGTATTATTTAGGGCTTGTGAGAGAAGTAGAATGTGCAGGCATGTGACGAGGCTGACATCTCATGCCTGCACATTTAGTTCTGATAAATCCATTTAAATACAATCTGAAATAAACCCTTCGGATTTCAATTACACAATCCCAATGCAACTAGTTTTCAAACCTTCTCACCTACCCTGGATTTAACAAGCCTGATAAAAAGCTTTTTTTTTCTTGATCAACAATGAAAAAAACAAATGGAATCAATATGCAGTTGGGTGTCTGTAATAGTGCAGGATATGTTTCTATGGCAATAAGATAAGAATCAATGGGAGTGGAAAGTATGTATCTGTGAGAGTGAAAGAGAGAGAGAGAAAGTAACAGTTCCAGATAACTGTTATAAGATATCCTGATTTGCACAAATGTGAACACAATACTATAGTTTGTTTTGGACTCACGGAACTATTATACCAGCTCCTTGTCCTGAAATCATCCCTTAACAGTTCCCACCTCTACTGCCAAAGAAAAACCAAGTGCAAAATAAGCTCTTCTCCATCTGCTAAGCATTTTCAAGCTTATTAGAAATGGTTTGGGGAACAGATTCCAAATTAATTGCCTTCAGGATTAAAATATGCAAATATTCAATGTGTTCACACTCAGACCAATTAGCTTAAATCAGACCCCAGAGTCGTAGAGGTCATCACTTGTTTTTCTGAACTACTTCAAATAACAAGGCTTGAACTGGGCACTATGTCTTCTGCAAGCCCAATTCTACAGGATATTTTTTTTTCCTTTTTGCTATTTTTTAATGTTCTTGCAGACTGACGGCCCTATTAGAGTTCAAGAGGAAAGGTAACATTGAGTTTGCACCACCATTATGAAAGCAGAAAGTATTTTGTGGGCCAGATACATTTATCTCAAAAATGTCCAGGTTGGGGGGGGGGAGAAGGCAATAATGCAAATAGTGAGACTGTAATGTTGGGTAACTCACAGATTGATACAGCCCTTCAGCATACCATGTGCAACTGCATCCTAAGTGCCAAGAGCCCATGCTCTGGAACAGCTGACACAATATTGGTCACCCTAGTGTTTAGGCTTGGATCGATTGGTCATGTGTGGTCAAGTTGTTTTCAACTTCTGGTGACCATATAGATAGCTTCTGTTCCATGATTAAGTATCTCTAACCTGTCATCCCCATGTAGCTGTAGCCCACCTTGCTACTAGTCATCCTTTTCCTTTCTTTTCTTCTACCTTTCCCAGCACTAGAGCCTTTTCCAGAGAGCAGGGTCTTCACTTATTGCATCCAAAGTAGAATAGTTTGAGCCTTGTCATTTGTGTCTCGAATGAGAACTCTGAGTTGATTTGTTCCATGATCCATCAGGTTGTTTTCTTGGCTGTCCATGTTGCTCTCAGGAGTATTCTCCAACACCAAGTTCAAAGTATTAATACATGTCTTACCTGCTTCTTCAAAGTTGAATTTTCCCTTCTACAGAGTGTCACAGAGAATGCTCTGGCTTGCATGATTCTGATCTTTATAGCTATAACTTTTTCAAAACCTTCATGGTTGCTCCATGAAGTGTTGGTCTAGAGCCGTAATGGTGAACCTATGGCACATATGCCACAGGTGGCACACAGAGCCATTTGTGCTGTTGTGTTAGGTGATTGATGATCACCTAACAATTGGGTTGGAAATATATAAACCAAGACAGACATTTAATACTGTATCTTTAAGGGAATGTTAAAATTGTAATTGGGTGTGGTTCCTCAAAGATGGAGCCAGAAACCTGGGTTGTTTAGTCCCGAGTGTTGCTAGTTGCTAGTTGGTCGATGTTCTGATGTTTGCTATTTTTCGTTCCTGCATTTTTCCCTATTGACTGTTGCTGATCGTCGTTATTCTTGGATTATTGTTAGTCTGTTACTGAACTGTTTATGATACTAGACTTTGATATTTGGATTATCCCTGGACTGAAAAACTGACTGCTTGAACTATGTATGACTTGGACTGCTTGTTGGACTTTGCTTAACCATTTACTAGAAGAAAAAACCTACATTTTACTATACAGTGTGTCTGTGTGCTGGTTGTGTGTTATTCCTCACCACTCTCACTTCGTCTCCCTGTGTGCACTCATTCTCCTAATGGGGAATTACTTCAACACACAAGCCTCAGGCAAACGTACCTCCCAGCTAATTTTGGGGCCTTTTTCAGCCTGCCAGAGACTTGAGGGAATCCTCTGCAGGCTTTGCAGGCCAAAAAATAGGCCTGTTTTATCACTTCCTATATTTCCAGAAATACCAGAAGTGATGAAACAGGCCCATTTTTCAGCCTGCAAAGCCTGCAGAGTCTTCCTTCAAGCCTCTGGCAGGCTGAAAAAGGCCTCAAACAGGCTAAAAATCAGCTGGGAGGCACAATTCAGGTAAGGGGGTGGTGGTGGGGAATTGTGCATGTATGTGCAGGGTTGTGGGGGGACAAATTGTGCACACACAATTTTTGGCACAGAGCCCAAAATGCTTAGCCACCACTGGTCTAGAGCAGCGGTCACCAACCAGTGGGCCACAGCCCACTGGTAGTCCACAAGAAAATTTTGGTGGTCTGCAGAGAAATGCCACCCCAAAGCACCCCCCTCAAAGCAATTAATCCAAGTCTGGGGAACACCCACATGGCCTGGGAACACAAGGTTTGCATTAGGAACATGAGGTAGAGAGGGGAGGGGGAAAAGGGGGAAGGAGGGAAGGGGGGAACTTGCCACCAGATTGTTTCTTTCTGCTTCTTTTGTCTCCTGTTTTTGGCTGCATGGAAGGAAATCAGCAAAAGTCTTTCTTTCTGTCCCCCAATCTCTGCCAGAAATGAGTCTTTGGGATCCTGCAAGGCCTCCTGCTCCAAGAGGCTGCAAAGACTCATTTCTGGCACAGTTTGGGGGAGAGAAAGAAAGGCTTCTCCTGCTTTCCTTGCATGCAGCCTGAAAACAGAACTCAAAGCAGGCTAGGAATGGGGCTTCCTTGGAGGGGGTGGGGGTGTATGAGGGATCTGTGTGTGAGAGAGAGGGGGGAGGGAGGGAGGGAGAGAGAGAGATCCATCACTGCTTGGGAATTAAATTCAGAAGGGGGGGGGAATTTGCATGTCCCTGTGTCTTATCTTTCCAGCCTCGAGGTGGGGGGTGTAGAAGGAGAAGAGAGGGAGAGAGAGAGGAGGGAGCGATTCATTGCTGCTGAGGAATTAAATTCACTGGGGGGGGGGGAATTTGCATGGCTTGACTGCTACAGAGTGACCAATATCAGGAAAATGTTATAGTATTGTGCATTCAAATGTTTGTCCTGTAATGGAATGAAAATGGAGTGGAAATGGGTATTTCATGCTTGCTGGCAAACTTTCGTAAGTGTGAAAGTATAGGGAAAAAAATACTAGTTTCACATAACTCTTAAGCCCCTGTCACACTGCAGCAACGGACGGAAAGAGGATGTAAAATGGAGAAAAACACTTACCATCTGTTGGTTAACGCGATGCTTCTGTTCTGTACTCACTGCCTCCGTTTTGCTTCCTCTCTATCCGTCCAGCATCCGTCTATTGACATTTCATCCGCTCAAAGGGTTTTAAGCTGCTCAAAACTTTTGAGCGGAAAATGTATCAAACACATCCGTTCTGCATCCACTAGGCATACGGGGGACATCCGTTCTGCATCCGTTGTCATCCGTTACGCATCCGCTATATCTGCTAGGCATCCGCTGCACATCCACGCAACTCGAATCCGCTCCAGCGGTAAACGGACAGAGGGATGAAGTGGAACGGACGCGGAACGGACACGCAGCGTTAGTAGCACAGATGGAGAAAGGATGAAAGCAGATGCAGCACGCAAAGAAAGCATTTAAAACGGAAAAAACATTCGCAGAGGGGACCTATCTCGGATATTAAGGATGTCTAGAGGATGCCTAGAGGATGCAAAAGGATGCTTCCATTCCACATCCGCTTTCCATCTGCTCTACATCCTCCCCCCGTCCATTCCTTTCCATGTTATCCGCTCTGTTTATGCAAATTTTTGCCCCTTTTGAGAGTGGATAACAACAGATGGAACATTTTTCTCATCCACTGTGTCCTTTTTGCAAACGTTTTGAATCTGTTGGGCAGTGTGACAGGGCCTTTAACAAAGACAAAACACCAGGACTTTGGATCCCCCAAATACAAAGGATGAGAGAAGTCCTTACTTTCCCTTCGCTCTGCCCCACAATTTCCATTTATGTTTAATATAAAAAATAAAAATTTTATATTAAATATATAATATTTTTTTAAAAATTCATATTAGTGGCCCCGGGATTTACAAGTATGGGTTTGGTGGTCCCTGAGGTCCAAAGGGCTGGAGACCCCTGGTCTAGAGCATATTTCTTGACTGCTTGTTCCTTTATTACTGATCTTAAAAGGCAGAAGCTATGGACCACTTTGATATTTCCATCAATTCTAAAGGGCCTGTCACATAGGCCAACGGATGCAAAACATATGTAAAAAGGACACAGCGGATGAGGAAATGTTCCATCCATTGTTATCCGCTCTCAAAAGTGTCCCAAATTTGCATAAGCAGAGTGAACAACAACGGAAAGGAATGGTTGTGGGGAGGATGTAGTGGGGATGTAAACCGGATGCTCCATGGAAGCCTAGCGGATGGAAGCAGATGGAAGCGAATGGTACATCAGCAGGGCTTCTTGGGGAACACAGTGAAGTGGATGCGCAATGGAAGGAACGGATGCAGAGCAGATTCCTAGCGGATGAAGCGGATGCATCACAGAAGCCTAGCGGATGCCTAGTGGATGCCGAACGGAGGCAAAGCATTCACTGCACATGCAGGGAGGATGCATTGCGTCAGCCCCGCAGATATAAAGGGTTGCAGCTCGTAAGAAGGTCACCATTCAGAGGAAAGATCTGCTGCCAGACACAGCTCCAGCCAACAACCATGGGGAAGAAGAGGAAGTCTGTGCCATCTGCTGCCAGCCCTGGCAAGAAGGACAGGGCCACCATCCCACCCCCTGGCCCTGACTCTGCTTCTGCTGGGGCTTCTGCTGCTCGGGCTGACTCTTCTGGTGCTGGGGCTTCTGCTGGTGCAAACTCTGCTGGCGCTGCTCCTGGTGCTGGTGCTTCTGCTGGTGCTTACTCTGCTAGCGCTGCTCCTGGTGCTGGTGCTTCTGCTGGTGCTAACTCTTCTGGTGCTGCTCCTGGTCCTGCTGGTACTCCTGGTGCTGCTGGTGCTGCTGGTGCTGCTGGTGCTGCTGGTGCTGCTGGTCCTGCTGGTGCTGCTGGTGCTTACTCTGCTGCTGATGATACTGGTGCTGCTGGTGCTCCTGGTACTGCTGGTGTTACTGGTGCTGCTGGTGCTGCTGGTGCTGCTAGTGCTGCTGGTGCTGCTGGTGCTGGTGCTGCTGCTGCTGCTACTGTTGTTGTTGCTGCTGGTGGTGGTGGTGGTGTGGTGGAGCAGCCCCTAGAACCCCAAAGCCCTTCTGATGAGGGCCCAGATGGCCCTGCCAGAGGGAGGAAGAGGCATACGCGAGTACAGGAGAGGAGGCAATACTCCATCGAAGAGGAACATGAGGATGAGGTGCTCGAATGGCTGATGGAGAACAAGTATCTATGGCGGAAGGGACACAGGCTCTATCGAGACACCAAAAGGAAGCAGGCTGCTTGGAGAGAGAAGGTGGAGAGCCTGGGCTACACTTCGGAGGTCCTCCTCAGCTTGTGGAAGCACATGCACACCTGGTACAGGAAGCTGCACCTCAAGGAATATGGCCAGGCCACAGTCAAGCTAACGGACCGGGAGACCTACGTGATGGCCAAGTGCAGCTTCTTGGAGGGTGAGGTCCGCCACTGAGGAGCAGCCCCTCTGACAACCCCCTCTCTCAGGCAGCCCACAGAGAGCCAGTCCTCTTCTGGCCAAGAGTCAGCTCCTGTGTCCAGGCAGGTATCTGTGGAGCGTCCAACGACGGAGACCCCCCTGACAGCTGCACTCCTCATGGTGGAGCACGTGGAGGACCCCCTGATGCAATTGGAGCAAGGAGAGGGCACTTCCACCAGAGACCAACCCACATCCACCCCAAGCTCCACCTACCCAGAAAGCAGGCAGAGAGCCAGCCCGGAAGGGCAGAGCCTCACTGTCCTGCAAGAGATCAGGGACACCATCAAAAGCAGCATAGATCTCCTCTCTCAGCTGATACACACCGACATACCATCCTCAAACTGCAAGCCCTTCCTGACCTACGTCAACCAGACCCTCATGGACATGTCCGAATCACAGTACCAGGTGATAAAGGAGAGGGTCACTGGTCTTCTGCACAACCCTCCAGGCCCAGCTGAACCTGCTCCGACCCAGTCCAGGTCTGCTCCTCCACCCCAGGTGATGTCCCAGCCCTTCCAAGGCATTCCACAGGCCCTCACCTACCAAGGCTACGGCTACCAGGAGTTCCAGCAGCACAGGCAGCCCTTCCCAGTCTAGCCACAGGTTCATCATACGCCACCGGTGCCACCGATGCCACTAATGTCACCGATGCCACCCATGCCACAGTTGCCACCCATGCAACAGATGCCTCCCATGCCACAGATACCACCCATGCCACGGATGCCACCCACACCACAGATACCACACATGCCACAGATACCACCCATGCCACAGATGCAACCCACGCCTCACCTCGCTCACCTGCAGACCAGAGAGCCCCACTACACTCCTCCTTCTTCCACCCCACAGCCAAGCCCGGCCTCAGAACATCTGTCATCGGTCTTGGGACTGACACCCCATGTCATGGAGGAAGGGGCTCTCAACATCACAGGACTGAGCCAGCTCTCTGAGAGCTTCCTCCACACACCATCCCCTGTTGTCCTCTCAGGCCCAGGCACCCCAATGGCACCTCAGACCAGCACTCCAGCAGCAGCCACCTCCACAACCCCTGGACCCTTCACCCCTGAGACTATGGGCATGCCTCAGAGTGACTGAGAAGAGTACCAGAGACTGGGTTGCTTTACTTGGGTCATTTTTCTTTTACAGTTTGTTATTAATAAAGATTATCTTTGCTTCACACACTTGCTTCAGTTCTTTTAGTCAATAAAGTCTTGGTGGAAACTTTTAGAAATGGTTTAAGCCTTTGCATGCTTGTGGGATGGGTAAGGATAGCAGTGGGATGGGCAGGGATACCTGTGGAATGGGCAGGGATACCTGTGGGATGATTAATAGCTGAGGGACAGGTAAACTTCCAGTGCAAGCATAGTGGGAATGTATGGTCCATCCTCCCAGGTGCCACACCTATGGCCCTTTATTATCAATAACAATGTAATCATTCATCCACACATTTCAACATAAACACAACTCTTTATTAAATGCCCTGTTCGTTGTAGGTCCACCCAACATACATGACACAATCTCATCAGTGTGATGAGACAGGCTGAAGAAGCATCCATTAAGCATCTACAATTCTGTCTTGCCACTCCACTGCTCCAGCTGGGGAATTGCACCAGTGTTTCAGGAGGTTGCACTGCTTCTTCCCTTCATGTGAAGCTCTGTGGGGGCCTTGCACATCTACAGTATCTATCAGGTTTCGCCCTTGCCTCCATTCACCAGGCTCCATGTCCCCATTGCCTTGTTGGAGGTCCACGAGCCTGTTCTGCAACAATGGGTAGCAGGTGCGCGTGAGATTGTGCAGGATGCAGCAAGCTTCCACGATGCTCCTCACAGTCTGTGGGCGATGCTGCAAGGTGGTGAGAACTATGTGGAACCTGTTGGCCAGGATGCCAAAGGCCACCACCCGTCTTGCCCTGAACACCCTGTAGTTGAAGATGATGAGGTTGCATTCCAACCCCTCCTTGAGGTGACTGGCATTGTATACCTGGGCATCTGAAGATGAGCCGTTGCCTGAAGCATCGATGTACATGAACTTGTAGTCAGCATCGACCATGGTGAAGAGGATGATGCTGAAGAAGCCCTTGTAGTTGTGATAAATGGACCCTGACTTGGCTGGAGCTTTGCAGGCCACGTGCTTGCCATCTATGGCTCCAACGGTGTGGGGATAGTTCCACTTCTGATACCACTGCTCTGCAACTTTCTTCCAGCCTTCTTCAGTGGTGGGGCACTGGAGGAGCTCCTCCAGGTATTCTTCGATGATGGCCTGCACCACTTCTCTGACCACAATGCTGATGGTGTTGTGTGGCACCCTCCAGCCATACTGCATGCTCCGGTACGTGATCCCTGAGGTCAGGTGGTGCAAAGTCAGTGCCACCTTTGGCCCAGGGTCCAGGCTGGACCGGAGGTTGGTGTTTGCCTTGGTCAACCTGGGTCTCAGCCGCTCCACAACTTTGTCAAACATGGCTGGCGGCATCCTCATGAAGTTCTCGAATGCACGAGTGTCTTCATTCCTCAGCTCCACCATCAGCTTGTTATACAGTCCGTACTCTGCTCTTCTCCTGATCCATCTTCGGACCCAGACACTTGTTGGCCCCCTCCTTTTCTTCGTGTAGAACAGGTGAAAGATCCTTTAGATGGCTTTGCACTGTTGTCGAATGATGGCAGCTACCAAAAGGAGTGTGTGATGATCCATGGTGGAGATGACTGGATGCTGAGCCAGATGAAGGCTGAAGAGGTCTGCGCCGCAGGACTGCTGGACTGAAAGTGAGATCCAGGTGATTTCTCCCCTGGGGGTAAAAAGGGTAGAGGGGAGAAACAAGGGAGGAAAGAAGGGAAGAGAAGCTACAAAGGTTTGAAACTAGATGTAAAGAAACAGATTTTATTTAGAGATAATGGGTAAACATATAACTGAAAAAGAGATTCTGCAAAGGTACATAAGATTGTGTTGTTGTATCTGTATTTGAAATAATGTTAGAAAATTTGAATAATATATGATTATAAAATGGGACAAAATATTTAATGTAACTTCGCGAATTTTTTTTTTTAAATAAAATAAATGAAATTAAATATGAGAGAATTGAATTAAAGAAAGTAACTAAGCAAAATCTATAAGTGTTCCCATAGAAGTATGATATTTATTTAGAAAGGATTGTGTAAAATGTTTAAGACTTAAATGAATATTAATTTTAATGATATAATTTCAATTGCTATGGATTGTTGTTTTAATTATATTATATATCAAAAAAAAAACTTTTTTCTTTCTGTTTTAAAATATTGAGTTTATTTTTAGAATGTATTACGCAGAATCCGAATGAAAATTATGTGTTATGTTAAGCTTTAAAATTAGGGGAAGGATAAGTATGACAAGGCATTATACTCCAATCAGTCATTACAGAAGAAATTTTGTGTTAATGAGAAAAAATAATAGATAGCTGAAACAGGACAGACAAAAGATATAAGTATAATGATTTAAATTGAGATGAAATAAATATAATAGAATTAAGAGAGTGAAAAGAGGGGAGAAGCTATATAGAAAATGTAAAATAGTAAATAAGAAATGGAATTGCTATATAAAAGTAAGCATGAACTTGAATTTATGTCTGTACAAGAAGATGTAACTCGGGATCAAACTGCCGTCCAAAAAGATATTTTATGTTTTCTATGTTTTGTGTTTTGTTGGTATATGTTTGTTTGTTAAAAAATTAATAAAAAAATTTTCAAAAAAAAAAAAAAACATTGCTGGCGGCATCCTCATGAAGTTCTCGAATGCACGAGTGTCTTCATTCCTCAGCTCCACCATCAGCTTGTTATACAGTCCGTACTCTGCTCTTCTCCTGATCCATCTTCGGACCCAGACACTTGTTGGCCCCCTCTTTTTCTTCATGTAGAACAGGTGAAAGATCCTTTAGATGGCTTCGCACTGTTGTCGAATGATGGCAGCTACCAAAAGGAGTGTGTGATGATCCATGGTGGAGATGACTGGATGCTGTGGAAGAGCAAGAGCCAGATGAAGGCTGAAGAGGTCTGCACCGCAGGACTGCTGGACTGAAAGTGAGATCCAGGTGATTTCTCCCCCTTTTTATTGGAAATATCAGTAGTCCGCTAGGTGTCCTTTTGCATCCTCTAGACATCCTGCAGACCTCCTAAATATCCGAGATACATCTCCTATACGAACGTTTTTTCTGTTTTAATTCTTTGTATGCGAGTTGCATCTGCTTTCATCCTTTCTACATCCGTGCTACTAATGCTGCGTGTCCATTCCATGTCTGTTTTGCTTCCTCCCTTTGTCTGTTTTCTGCTGGAGTGGATGCGAGTTGCGCAGATGCGCAGCAGATGCCTAGCGGATATAGCGGACACGTAACAGATGATTACAGATGTCTAACGGATGTTTCCCATATGCGTAGCGGATGTATAACGGATGCGTTGGATACATTTTCCACTCAAAAAGTTTTGTGCATCTCAAAACTTTTTGGGCGGATGAAATGTCAATTGACGGACGGATAGAGAGTATGAAAAATGAACGCAGTGAGTACAGAACGGATGCATCGCATTAACCAACGGATGGCAAGTGTTTCTCTCCATTTTACATCCTCTTTCCATCCATTGGTGCTATGTGACAGGGGCTTAAAGCTGGTAATTTAAGACTTGTGATAAGTATCTTAATTCTTGCAGAGGATAAATGGATACCTTGCATTTTGAAATATGGTGAATCTTCCCTAAGCACAGTTGTATTCATATAATGTCATCACAGGTATGTCATCTTTTTGACATCATCTCTCTTTGCAATTGCAAATGCAAAACTAAAAGCTAAAATTGCGGAATGACGCTGTCCTGATCAGACTTTACAGGGATTTTCTCAGGGTTTTTAAAAAATATGTATTTGCTGTTACTGATGGATCTTAGGCAGACATGAGCAATGTCAGATTTCCAATTCTGCAGGCTGTAGACACACAGTAGACCTCTATTTTGCAGATACTGGAGTAGTGAATGTTGGCAATTTGTTCACTGAAAAGTGACAAGGTAGTATCCTACCACAAAGATAAAGAGTATAAATAAAGAGTTATATTTACTGTTTCCTAGTATGATTTTATTGTTTATTTTTACCCTATGACTATTATTAAGTGTTGTACCCTATGATTCTTGATGAATGTATCTTTTCTTTTTATGTACACTGACAGCATATGCATAGGGTGGGATTCTACCAGTTCACACCTATTCTCTAGAACCGGTTGTTAACATTCAAAGCAGTTTGTACAACCGATTGTTAGAAGAAATTATTGGCCTAATCCTGTAAGAAAAGCAGGAAGGAAACATTCTGGTGTTGCTTACAAAAACTGCCTCTCCATTAATCCTTATTACATTCTTGGCAGGACTAGACTACCTGTCTCTGGAGTGTTTTTCCCCTCCTTTGCTGGTACTTTGCTTGTGTGGAGTTACCATTCAAAGTTACAATGACACTGAAAAAAGTGACTTATGTCCATTTTTCACATTTACGACTGTTGCAGCATCCCACAGTCATGAAAGGCCAGGTGAGGAGATGCATACCTCGATGTAAGTGATATTGAGTTGGCCATGCCCAGCCAATAACAAGACCACCAAGCTATGTCCACCCAGTCACATGACCACCAAGCCACACCCACCAACTAAGCCATGCCCCAGAACCAGTTGTTAAAAAATTTGAATCCCACCCCTGCATATGCACCAAGACAAATTCCTTGTGTGTCTAATCACACTTGGCCAATAAAGAATTCATTCATTAATTCATTCATTCATTCATAATTTCTAAAGGCTTGGTCACATTGACTCAATGTCCTGGCTTTGGAATACTTAGGATAGGCGTATCAAACTCACAACCCATAGGCTGGGTGCATCACATGTTGGCCTTGCCCCCGTCCAGTTTAGCAAAGGGGGAAAAAGTCCCAATATGTCATGTGACACTACCATGATGATATGAGTTTGATATCCTTGGCTTAGGACAATCAGCACCACAGCTTAAACCAAATCAAGAGGTTTCAGCAGGAATGTAGTCTTTCCCATGTGATGTTTTCCATTCAAATATTCAAACACAATGAATAATAGAGTAGTTTTGGAGGATCTAATCTGCTGCACTTGAACTGGCCCATTGCAGGATTGCCCTCAGTGTTGGACTTCAGGGCTCTGTGGTCAGTTCTGCTTTGGCTGCAGAAGAGAACAGAGCTTCCCACAGCAATTCTCTTCTTTTTGCAGAGATTAGGGAATATCTACCTTGATCCTATTGGTGAGCAGTTCAGAATGGAATGCACAAGCAAGGGATTCAATAAAGGAAACCAGCTTAGCAATTCATCTGCTGCTGCAACTAGCAAACAATGCCTAATTAACAGAATGAGTTGGAAGGGACCTTGGAGGTCTTCTAGTCTAACCCTCCTGCTTAAGCAGGAAAGCCTACACTATTTCAGGCAAAAGGGTTGTCCAATCTCTTCTTAAAATCCTCCAGTGTTAGAATACCCACCACTTCTGGAGGCAAATCATTTGATTGATTGATTTTTCTAACCATCAGGAAATGTCTCCTTAGGTCCAGGTTGCATCTCTCCTTGATTAGTTTCCATCCATTGTTTCTTGTCCTTCCTTCGGATGCTTTGGAGAATCAGTTGACCCCCTTCTTCTTTGTGGCAATCTGCTTTGTGGCAAACTGGTGGCCCATGGGCCAGTTTTGTTACATGCAGGTCATGGGCCACCCTGGCTCCGCAAAGGCAAATAACATCATGATATATCATATGTCATGTGATGGGATTGAGTTTGACACACATACACCTGTGCCTTAGACATTGGATTAATTAATGCCAAGCAGTATGAGAACATAATGCAGGAAGAAGCAGAAAAAACACAGCTACAGCAATGAGTCAGCCAGGGTCCTGGGTGGGGACATATATCCAGCTCTAAAGCACACACATCACCCAATCCTTGCCTCTTTCCCACCACCTGTCAAGGAAGAAAGAAGCTCCAAAGTGAAAGTAGTTTTGACTTATTGTCTTGACTTATTGCTATCATATTAATATTGACTCTTAGCAACCACATAGATTTTTCACCCCCAAGACAACTTGTCTTCAATTTTGACTTTCAGGTCTACCAGTGGTGTATTATTCTGTAAACTGAGTCCATTCATCATGCTACTGATCATCCTCTCGTGCCTCCTTCCTCCTTTCCAGCATTATGGTGCACTAGATCTTCACAAAATATGAGTATTTGAGCCTGGTCATTTATATCTCAAGTGAGAACGCATTGATTTATTCTATTAGAAAGTACTTTTAAGCTGTTCTAAGTGAGTTAACACTGTATGAATAAAGGAAGAAGCCTTATTGAGATAGTGAAGGGACTACAAAAAGTTATGTATCTAAAAATATGTATATACTGTAACTATCTAATATTTCAATAAGCTGAAGTCCTGGTATAATAGGAATAAGCCAGTGATGCATTTCAACAAAGTTTACCACTGGTTCGGTGGGTGTGGATTGGTGGGCGTGCTTTACATGTGTGTGCATGTCAAACACACATTTCACACAGAAGCAGAGGCTTTCTGATTCACCTCCTACTATCCTGCACTCTCCCTGTCAATTCAGCAGCTGACATGTAGCAATCTGCTGTGCCGTGCAAAGTAGCTGCTCTTCAAAAGCAGGACAAAAGGTCAATATGGGAGCCTGGGCGGGCAAGTGGGCCCAACAGCAGAGCATCTTAGAGAACTGGTTCGGTCTCCACTGCTCTTCGGTGCTACTGGTACACCAGGACCAGGCCGAACCAGTAGAATGCCACCACTGGAATAAGTGCAACATATTGACTTCAAGTGCATTGGAACAACAGAGAGCCCTTCAGTTTGTAGATGCAATTTTGTGTGTGTGTAGTTTAGTTCCTGTCAACTTCTCCTCCTTCCAATTTTCCATCACTGACTCAGCAGCAGCAGTAATGACTAAGTTCAGTCCTCACTCTAGACCAATGACTTTACTGGTCTTGTTCCAGGAACACAGCAAAGGGCACAAGTAGTTCTCAACTTTTCTGAGTTTTGCTCCATTTTATGACTTTTTCTGCTACAGTGCTTAAGCAAACCACTGCAGTTGTTAAGTAAATCATTCAGTCATTGAGCAAATCTGGTTTCCCCCATTGATTTTGCTAGTTGGAAGCCAGGTGGGAAGACTCACAAGTGGAGATCACATGATCCCGGGAGGCTGCAACCATCATAAATACAAACTATCCCAAGTGCCCAAATTTTAATAACATAACAGTGAAGATGCCATGATGGTTCTAAGAGTGAAAATGAATCATAATTCACTTTCTTCAGTGCCACTGCAATTTGAACAGTCATTCAGTAAATGGTTCTAAGTCAAGGACTATCTGTACTTTCTTGTGCTGTTTCTTCCCAGCATGATTTTGATTAGAAATAATATGGATGTTTGAAGTGTGTAAGATTACTAATCTAAACACACAAGCAAATACGCAATATTTCTTCCTCACCTAGGTCACCCAGACCCTCACGGACATGGCAGAGCCCCAGTACCAGGTGGTGAAGGATCGGATCACCGAGCTGCTTCACAACCCTCCAGACCCAGAGGCACGTGCTTCCACCCAGTCCAGGTCTGCTCCTCCACCCCAGGTGATGTCCCTCCCATTCCAAGTCTTCCCACAGGCCCTCACCTACCAGGGCTACGGCTACCAGGAGGTTCAGCAGCACAGGCAGCAGCCCTTCCCAGTCCAGGCACAGAGTCATCGTGTGACACCGTTGCCACCGGTTCCACCAATGCCACCGATGCCACCCACACCAATGATGCCACCGATTACAGCGATGCCACCCACGCCACCAATGCCACCAACACAAGTCCTCACGCAGCTGCAGACCAGACAGCCCCACTACACTGCTCCTTCCTCCACCCCACAGCCAAGCTCGGCCTCAGTACATCTGTCCTCGGCACTGGGGCTGACACCACATGGCATGGAGGAAGGAGCTCTCAACATCACTGGGCTGAGCCAGCTGTCCGAGAGCTTCCTCAACACACCGTCACCTGTTGTCCTCTCGGGGCCAGGCACTCCAGTGGCGCTTCAGACCAGCACTCCAGCAGCAGCCACCTCCACAGCAACTGGACCCTTCACCCCTGAGACTGGGCACACCTCAGAGTGACCAAGAGGAGTGCCAGAGACTGGGTGGCTACCTGTAGTCTTTATTTGGACACTTGACTTCGGTCATTTTTCTTTTACAGCTTGTGATTAATAAAGTTTATCTTTGCTTCACACACTTGTTTCATTTATGTCAATAAAGTCTTGATGGAAACTTTTAGAAATGGATTAAGCCTTTGCATTCTTGTGGGATGAGTAAGGATAGCAGTGGAATGGGGAGGGATACCTTTGGGATGGGTAATAGCTGTGGGATGGGCAGGGATACCTTTGGGATGGGTAATCGCTCTGGGATAGATAAACCTCCAGTGCAAGCAAAGTGGGACTGTATGGTCCACCCTCCCAGCTGCCACACCTATGGCCCTTCATTATCAATACTAATGTAAGCATTGATCCACACATTTGAACATAAACATAACTCTTTATTAAATGCCCTGTTCATTGTAGGCCCACCCAACATACATGGCCCAATCTCATCAGTGTGATGAGACAGGCTGAAGGAAGCATCCATTAAGCATCTATCATCCTGTCTTGCCACTCCACTGCTCCAGCTGGGGAGTTGCACCAGTGTCTCAGGAGGTTGTGCTGCTTCTTCCCTTCACGTGAGGCTCTGTTGGGGCCTTGCACATCCTCAGTGTCTATCAGGTTTCACCCTTGCCTCCATTCCCCAGGCTCCATGTCCCCATTGCCTTGTTGGAGGTCCACGAGCCTGTTCTGCAACACTGGGTAGGGCGTGAGCATGAGATTGTGCAGGATGCAGCAAGCTTCCACGATCCTCCTCACGGTCTCTGGGCGATGCTGCATGGTGGTGAGAAGTACCTGGAACCTGTTGGCCAGGATGCCAAAGGCGTTCTCCACCACCCGCCTTGCCCTGGACAGCCTGTAGTTGAAGATCCTCTCTTCACGGGTGAGGAGTCTGGAAGTGTAGGGTTTCATGAGGTAGGTTCTGAGGGAGAAGGCATCATCCCCCACGATGAAGTAGGGCACATCTTGCGTGTCATTGGGCAGGGGGTCTGGATCTGGGAAGCCCATGATGTGGTTGCATTCCAACCCCTCCTTGAGGTCACTGGCATTGTATACCTGGGCATCTGAATATGACCCGTTGCCTGAAGCATCAATGTACATGAACTTGTAGTCAGCATCAACCATGGCGAAGAGGACGATGCTGAAGAAGCCCTTGTAGTTGAAATAAGTGGACCCCGACTTGGCTGGCGCTTTGCAGGCCACATGCTTCCCATCTATGGCTCCAACAGTGTGGGGCAAGTTCCACTTCTGATACCACTGCTCTGAAACTTTCTTCCATCCTTCTTCAGTGGAGGGGCACTGGAGGAGCTCCTTCAGGTATTCTTCGATGATGGCCTGCACCACTTCTCTGACCACAATGCTGATGGTGTTGTGTGGCACCCTCCAGCCATACTGCATGCTCCTGTAGGTGGTCCCTGAGGCCAGGTGGCACAGAGTCAGTGCCACCTTGAGCCCAGGGTCCAGGCTGGGCCGGAAGTTGGTGCTCTGCTTGGTCAACCTGGGTGACAGCTGCTGCACAACTTTGTCAAACATGGCTGGAGGCATCCTCATGAAGTTCTGGAATGCACGAGTGTCTTCATTCCTCAGCTCCACCATCAGCTTGTTGTACAGTCTGTACTCTGCTCTTCTCCTGATCCATCTTCAGACCCAGACGCTTCTTGGCCACCTCTTTTTCTTCCTATAGTAGAGTACAGAACCTGTAGTTGGCTTCGCACTGTTGCAGAAGGATGGTGGCTACCAAAAGGAGTTTGTTATGATCCATGGTGGAGATGACTGGATGCTGTGGAAGAAGAAGTGTCAGATGAAGGCTGCAGAGGTCTGCACAGCAGGGCTGCTGGTCTGAAAGTGAGATGCAGGTGAGTTGCTCCCCCTTTTTATAGGCAATGTAGGTTTTCCCCTATGTGTCCTTTTGCATCCTCTAGGCATCCTCTAGACATCCTTAATATCTGAGATAGGTCCCCTCTGCAACCGTTTTTTCCGTTTTAAATGCTTTCTTTGCGAGCTGCATCCGCTTTCATCCTTTCTCCGTCCGTGCTACTAATGCTGCGTGTCCGTTCCGTGTCCGTTCCGCTTCCTCCCTGTGTCCGAGTGGATGCGAGTTGTGCGGGTGCGCAGCGGATGCCTAGCAGATATAACAGATGCGTAACGGATGCAGAATGTATGTCCCCCGTATGCCTAGCGGATGCAGAACGGACGCATTGGATACATTTTCCGCTCAAAAGTTTTGAGCAGCTCAAAACCCTCTGAGCGGATGAAACGTCAATAGATGGATGCTGGATGGATAGAGCGGAAGCAAAATGGAGGCAGTGAGTACAGAACGGAAGCATCGCATTAACCAAAAGATGGCAAGTGTTTTTCTCCATTTTACATCCTCTTTCCATCCGTTGGTGCAGTGTGACAGGGGCTTAACCTTTACAAAATGCCTAAAAATGAAAAGACATGTTTACCAAAGTGATTTCCAGAGGGGGGGAAATATTCAGGGTAGCTAATATATGTATAGATGCCACAAGCATCTCTGTTCACAAGTATTGGTATCACTGTGATTCCACATTTTCTTTATCTTTCGAAAAACAAGTGAAAGGTAGAAGATCGGCATCCACAGTGAAGGGAAAATGGGTGGATATGTTTGATCTTTGAGTTAGCTGTGTAAGTACTATAAAAAACTTTGCTGAGTAGGTGGGTACACAGGTTGCTGGTGCTGAAGGAGTTGGTCCTTTAGGATCCTTCCTTGGACCTTCAAGTGAATTGGACTTTATAGTCCAGTATAAATAAGAGAAGGCTAATGTAATTCATACTGGTAAAGGAAAATATTTGTAGTTTGGGATTGAAATGAGAAGTCTTTGGTGCCATTGTGGCACCAAATGCCAGAGGAGTCAGAGGAGATAGAGGGGTGCCTGGGTTACCATTGGGGCTTGTGGAAGGTTCTGAGGAGTAGGAGACCTCAGAGCCAGATGCAGAGTAGGGCCCATATACTCATACTCAGGTGGAGAGACAGTTGTTTTCAGACCCTGAGCTGAGCAAGGGGAGAGGAACAGCTGGGCCCTGTCCCAGATGTGGGTATGTGCAGAGAAGTATGGAGAGAAGAACAAGGACTGAGGGCCAGTTATCCAGGAAAAGAAGATGTTAACAAACCCCTCCCTGGCTGGGTCTTGTGGTTTGTCAGCAGCCTGTGCAGACATCAGTGGAATTGGATACTTCAGCTTCAACCATAACAATACAACAGCAAACAACAGATACAAACTCAAGGTTAACCCCACCAAACTTGATTGTAGGAAATACGACTTCAGCAACAGACTGGTCAATGTCTGGAATACTCTACCTGACTCCGTTGTTTCTTCCCAAACCCCAAAAACTTTAACCTTAGACTGTCTACTATTGACTTCATCCCCTTCCTAAGAGGTCTGTACGAGGTGTGCATAAGCGCACCTGCGTGCCTACCATCCCTGTCCTATTTTTTCTTTTATTTTTCTTATGTGTATCCATGTATTCATAACTATGTTTTTACTTATATCTATTATCTTGTAAGCAATTTCCAAACCGAATAAAATAAATAAAAATAAATAAAAGTGGGGAAGAACGGGGACCAGTCTGGGAGTCTGGAGAGGACTTGGATGAAGGTCCTGTATCTGATGTGGAGATGGGGCCAGGACCATCTGGGAGTGGGGTGCTGCCTTCGGAGCCTCCAGAGTCTGGCAGCAGTGAGGCAGAAGACCCTGGGGAGCCTGTTCCCAGGGAACGTGTGTGCAGAGCTGCTAAAAGGCGAGAGCAGCTGAAACAAAAGGGGAAACTTGGGAGTAAGACTGGGAGATGATTACCCCTCCCATAAAGTATAAAGGACAGGCAAAGATGACAAAACCTTTGCAGGAAGCAAAGTTGTTTGTTCAGTTCAGACTCATTCTTGAAGCCCTTGGTACTTTGGTTGGTTTTCTTTCTAGTTCATTTGACACTTCTATTATTGGCAGCACTTCACAGGAAAGCAAGGTGAGTGCTTATCTTGAAGGACTGTTTGAGATTCATTATCTGGCTAGGAATGAAAATAATTCCCAGTGTTGCAATAAAACAAGACTTGTCTTTAAAATAAGCATATGTGTAATTATGGTCTTGGAAACTTTGCTGAGAACACTGGGATATAAGAAGGAGGGGTGTGGAGGCACATTGTCGGAGACAACCGTTCATGCTTCAGAAGAGTTCCCTTTGGCGGATTCCTTGCCAGGAGTTCCTTTCCAGTATCCAGGTTGGTCAGGACTTTTTGTGTTGGGATTGAAGTGCTAATTGAAGCTCCCTTCAGAGAACTCAAAAACTGCTACAGGGTTGCAAATCACCTAAGGATGTGTGACCTGGAGCTCTGTCAATTAATGTTGTGTATTCCTCCCTTTCTAAATAAAAAGGGGTTTCTCCTCATGAGTAGGCTGTTGAATGGGGCTCATGAGGGCTGGGTCAGAACAGGTGTTCTCTGAGCTTGGCTATTCTCTTGCAGGCGTTTCATTATCCAACATAGTTTTATTACCTTAGTTTGGGTAATGAAACATCTGCAAGGAAGCAAGCAAACTTAGAGAGTACCAAGGACCTCCTTCTCCATTATTTTATAGCCAGGTAGGCAGAATTGTTGGAGATGGTTTTCTTCCTCAAAATTGATATGGAAAAGATCATTTGAGAGGGGAAAAGAACAAATGGCTATTTTCCACTTTCTGAAAACCACAGAAGGTCATTTGCTTAGAACAAGGAAGGAAAAAGTATTTTTATGCCCCATCAAGATCTCTGAAAACAAAACAATGTACTTAATGGATGGACAATTTTCCCTATTATTCTTTCCCAGCTTTGAAACAGAACATCTTTTGAAAAGCAAGATACACAGAGGAATCTTTAGGAGTATTTAGAGCATTGATTGGCTTGGTGGACCATAGTGTCTTCCTCGCAAGCACTGTGGCTTGTCTGACAGATATATAGCTCTAGGCATACCAAGCATCTGATTCCTGGCTTTATGGCCTGTTGGAGCCTTGTGATATTTAATGAATAGCTGTATTTAGAGACATTGGTGATGAAATAATACGGGGAACTAGCAATTATACTGGCTTAGCCTGTCTGAAAATTCACAACATCGGAGGCATCTCTTCCACGCCCTACAGTCAATCATAATAAGGCCTGTTTATGAAACTTTCTAACTGATGAATTTTCAACACGCTGGATGCTAATGCCTCCAAAGGAGCCATTTATGGCCCATCATATGATTACGGCAGATGTTTCAGCCCGCACTGAAAATCCTTATGTGCTCTTTATTACTGAGGAATGGTGGATGCGTGCACCAAGTTAGCTCTTCCAAAATGCCATTCATCCTCCTGCTATGAGGCCTTCTGGCACAAAAGGGCCAAAGGGCACTTACTTGCAATGTATGAGTCAATCTCCAAAAAGCTTCATCGGAAAGTGGGAAATATTTTTTTACACATCAGAATAAAATTAGCTGACCGATGTACCTAGCTATCCTTCTCCTTCTCCTTGAAATGGGTGTCATGGATCTAGACAAGCCTTGTTTTTTGCTCAAATATTTGAGCTTGTAGCTCAACTGCTTTCCTTAGATCTTACTAATTTACATCTAATAAAAACATAAAGACACCCTCAAGTCAAGCTTGATTCCCAATGGCTACATAACACATTTATGTCATTTTCTTGGCAAGAGTAAGGAAGTAGTTTGTAAGTTTTTTTCAGCTTCTCAGTCCAGCCTAAACTGTTAAGATTTTCAGGTGATCTCCCATCAGAGTACAAACCAGGTCCTATTCTATTTGCTTTTCAAGGTCAGCCAAAAGTAGCTAGGGGCTAACATCTGGTGGGATCATGTATATAATCATTAGGATTTAATTTATTAATTATTTATGTGCTAATGATTAGCATGGATATTATCTTGCTATATATTGCTGGCAACAGGGCAGTTAATATGACACTGTGACCCACTCTACCTGGATCAGTCCAGTTCTGGTTGTTAATGTTTTTTAAGTTACCTGTTGTTATTGTGCATTAAAGTAATAAAATGTACAATTTTTACAGTGGTTGTAGAATAGAATAGGAGATGGGTAAATAAGGAAGCTGACAGGAAGAATGGGAGCAAGAGAAGTAAGAGAGTGGGAAGACCAGAGACAGGCCAGTGAGAATATCAACATAGCAGTGGAAAGAGGATGCTGGTTGGACAAATAGGAAGCTCTAGACATCTGAGTCAGTGGGAAGATGTTGAGTAAACCCCTTCACCTTTCCATCAATGAATTTGCATACATTAGCAAAAGTCATGATTTTTATATTTTACCTGTAGAACTGGGGCAAAATGTTTCTGAATCTCTCTGTTCTGCGGACAGAAATATGAGCGTTGTTAGAGGCCACTACACTGGATTTGCCATTGTTCCTTCCCTCTCATCTTCCCTGGCCTATTTTTCCATCAGTTGTTTAGATGCCCAATAGAACAACAGTAGTCAATTTTAGCACTTGATGCAGCCTCAGTTTAACCTCTTCCTTCATTTTGGCCATGACGATGCTCAGGAGTTCTGTCATGTACAATACTGTTTTGATTGATGAATTCCTCTCTTCCTTCCCTTTCCTAGCCATGCCAATAAAGTAAGTACAAGTTGCATTTCCTTTTGTGAGAAATTTTTTGGAGGATGATAAAAATATATAATTTCCCCCTCCTAAATCAGATGGGGAGAGAAGGGAAGAGGAGAGAGGGAGGGGAGAGGGGGAAGGAAAGGAAGGGAAGGGAAAGGAAATGAAGGGAAGGAAAGGAAAGGGAAAGGGAGGGAGGGAGGGAGAGAGGGAGGACAGGACAGGACAGGACAGGACAGGACAGGACAGGAGGAGACGAGATGAGATGAGATGAGATGAGATGAGACGAGACGAGACGAGACGAGACGAGACGAGAAGAGAAGAGAAGAGAAGAGAAGAGAAGAGAAGAGAAGAGAAGA
>BLBF01000042.1:13095477-13108020 GCA_015471245.1 Laticauda colubrina | reverse complement strand
GAGAAGAGAAGAGAAGAGAAGAGAAGAGAAGAGAAGAGAAGAGAAGAGAAGAGAAGAGGCAGCATTTCACTGCTCTGTTACCTGAATCTGGAAAAAGGTCCAGCTTTTTCTGGCAGGCATCCTGTAGCTCAATAGCTAATAATCATTGAGGCAGAGATTGTGTACTGGAAGTAGTTGCAGTTCAGAGCACCAACAAACAAGCGGGAACACAAGCATCTATATAAATAATACACAAATGATACATAAGGTAAAATAAAGTACAGCAGGTAGATTAGACTGGTCTGATAGGACCAGAAGAAAGGGGAAACACAGCTTCTAATGTGGAGCAAAGAAAGGTGGGTGGAGATCACAGGCCCAACAGTCTAGGGCTAGACTAAGGACAACAGTCTCCTTTCCAAACCTCCCAAAATGTAGGTGGCCCATCTTCATGCTGGAGTGAGCAGGAAGTATAAGCTCACACCATAGAAAGCCTGTTTTTATTTGGAACAAAAATTGTTGGGTGACTCTAGAAGTCACTGTAAGTTGCTAGTTAGAAAATGACCTAACTGCACTTCCTGGCTGAAAAATACTGGTGATCCTCTTCTATGTAATAACCACTTCAGCTACTCAACACTGCTCTTATTACAGAAGAACATTGTCTCTTTGATTGTACAGATGTGAGAGAAAGGGATATCGTACTGAAAGCCGAGCAATTCTCTTGGTAGACCAAAAATTGTCCACCAAGAGAATTGCTCCCTCTGCTTGGGTAGATTGCTAGCAAATTACCACTCCATTGTATTAATGAAGAGAAAATGGACCTGTGATAGTTCATCCATCAAGTACCATAAATTCAGCTTACAAAAGAAGTACATCTATAGCCAAAAAAAAAACCCACATTTTTTTTAAAGAAATTGTTTCCAAAAATGTTATATTGTGAAAACAAGGTGTCCCTGTTCTTCATATCTTGGCAGTTTATTGTTTGTTTGTTTATTATTTATTCATTTGTTTATACATTTTATTTATTTATTTATAAAATTTATTGTCCATCCATCTTGCCATAAGATTACTAGGCAGCTTACCATTACATATATAGTTATTACGCACTTCTTGCTTAATAACAATAGCACTTAGATTTATCTATTGCTTCACAGTGCTTTACAGCCCTCTCTGAGAAATTTACAGAGCCGGTATATTGCCCCCATCACTCTGGGTCCTCATTTTACCAATCTCAGAAAGATGGAAGGCTTAGTCAACCTTGAGTTGATAAGAATCAACTGCTGGCAGTTGGCAGAATTAGCCTGCAATACTGCATTCAATACTGCACTCCCACAATGCATTCTCTTTCACCCTCTCCCCCTCTCATAGGATGACAATGAATTCCTTTAGCAGTTTTGCATTTGTGGCACTCCTCCAACCATAAACTTAATGTTTTAAAAATCACCTGTCTTGTTACCAAAACGTACTTGGATGATTGCTCAAAATGGTGGGCTTCTGTTGCAGCAGTTCATAAGCTTCTGAAATCAGTATTTCTTACCTGTCTTTATATTAACACATCCTCCTTCTGTCCCTTCAAGCATCTTGGAAACATCCATCACTCAGACCCATATTTAACTCACTGTACAAATTGAAATATTAAAAAAATGCAAACATAAATTTTATTAGGAAAAGAACAGAAACTAAAATGCCCAGTGTAATTATAACTTAATCTACTTCATATGAGATTACAAATATCCAGTTCTTCAGACATCTATTTTGTTAAAACTGTCCACATTGATAATTTTTAACAGAGATTTAAAAACAAAATTGTAGAAAAATATGCCTGATCAGATAAATACAAATATGAATTGCCCTTAATTCATTTTAATATGTGAGCAGTTACAGCAGAGATGTACAATCTAAACTCTTGGGTACATTCTCAGAGAGTTTCCATATCTGTTCCAGTGGTGGGATTCAAATTTTTTTTATTATCAGTTCTGTGGGCATGGAAAAGGAAGGATACTGTAAAATCTCCAGTCAGAGGTGGAATTTGCCAATTTTGTGAATACACCTCTGGTTCGATCCCTTTTCAGCATATGTTTCATTGAACATACATAAAAAGAGACAAGAGCTTCAATTACCCAGTTGCATTAGCCATTTTGAAGTCAGTGGTCATTACTGTTGTAGCCCCTGTTTTTACAAAAAAAATCTCTAGTATAATACATTCTATATTTAATTAAGACCCATGAGAAGGTTTGTACATATTGTTCCTTATAATATTAATTCTAAAAACATTGATTTAATTCCGAGAACTGAAAATGCCAAAAGTTAATTACATTTGAGTTCATGTATTTGTTTAGAAATATGACACAACATTGAACAAAAATTATGTTGTTCAGTTCCTATTCTGTTATTATTTTGTTACCTCTCACCAGTGGGAGTGATTTGAAACCTGTAAGAATTGGCTCCAAAAATGTTTCATTCACTTGAACTGAGAAGGTGAGAGGAAAAGATTGACATGTAAGCAGTTCATGATTTTTAAAGGCTATTTTGTACCATACGCTATATGGCTGCACGGGTTTGAACAGTGAGGTAATAATAATCATTTTTCATGAGCTACAGAGATGCACATACTACTAAAAGAAAAAAAGCAATATGAAGCAGAATCAAGAAGGCAGAAGAAACATAAAGAAGAAATAAAAAAAAGAGGCACAAGAAGGGAAGGACTCTTTTGGCTCCATTTTTCAATTTTTAGAAATGGCGATCTGCATCTATGAGAAACAACAAGAAAGCAGTTCACCATTCAGAGGAAAGACCTGCTGCCAGACACATCTCCAGCCAACAACCATGGGGAAGAAGAGGAAGCCTCTGCCGACTCCTGCCAGCCCTGGCAAGAAGGACAGGGCCACCATCCCACCCCCTGGCGCTGACTCTGCTGGGGCTTCTGCTACTCGGGCTGACTCTTCTGGTGCTGGGGCTTCTGCTGGGGCTTACTCTGCTGGTGCTGCTCCTGGTGCTGGTGCTTCTGCTGGTGCTGCTCCTGGTGCTGGTGCTTCTGCTGGTGCTTACTTTGCTGCTGCTGCTCCTGGTCCTGCTGGTGCTGCTGGTGCTGCTTTTGCTGCTGCTGTTGTTGTTGCTGCTGCTGCTGCTTCTGCTGGTGTGGTAGACCAGCCCCTAGAACCTCAAAGCCCTTCTGATGAGGGCCCAGAAGGCCCTTCCAGAGGGAGGAAGAGGCAATCATGCGATAGGGAGAGGAGACAGTACTCCATCGAAGAGGAACATGAGGATGAGGTGCTCGAATGGCTGAGGGAGAACGAGTACCTCTGGCGGAAGGGAAACAGGCTCTATCGAGACACCAAGCAGAAGCAGGCGGCTTGGAGAGAGAAGGTGGAGAGCCTGGGCTACACTTCAGAGGTCCTCCTCGGCTGGTGGAAGCACATGCACACCTGGTACAGGAAGCTGCACCTCAAGAAATCTGGCCAGGCTGTGGTCAAGCTCACCGATCGGGAGACCTACGTGATGGCCAAGTGCAGCTTCTTACAGGGTGAGGTCCGCACCGAGGAGCAGCCCCTCTGTCTCCCCTCTCTCTCAGGCAGCCCACAGAGAGCCAGTCCTCTTCTGGCCAAGAGTCAGCTCCTGTGTCCAGGCAGGTATCTTTGGAGTGCCCCACGACGGAGACCCCCCCGACAGCCGCACTCCCTGTGGCGGAGCATGTGGAGGACCCCTTGACGCAGTTGGAGCAAGTAGAGGGTGCTGACACTAGAGACCAACCCACACCCAAACCCAGCTCCCCCTCCACAGAAAGCAGGCAGAGAGACAGACCAAAGGGCCAAAGCCACACTGTCCTGCTGGAGATCAGGGACACCATCAAGAGCAGCGTAGATATCCTCTCTCAGCTGGTACACACCGACATACCATCCTCAAACCGAAAGCCCTTCCTCACCTACGTCAACCAGACCCTCATGGACATGTCCGAATCACAGTACCAGGTGATAAAGGAGAGGATCCCCGGTCTTCTGCACAACCCTCCAGGCCCAGCTGAACCTGCTCTGACCCAGTCCAGGTCTGCTCCTCCACCCCAGGTGATGTCACAGCCCTTCCAAGGCTTTCCACAGGCCCTCACCTACGAAGGCTACGGCTACCAGGAGTTCCAGCAGCACAGGCAGCCGTTCCCAGTCCAGGCATAGGTACATCGTACGCCACAAATGCCACCGATGCCACAGATGCCAACGATGCCACAGATGCCTCTGATGCCACCGATGCCACCGATGCCACACCTCGCTCACCTGCAGACCAGACAGCCCCACTACACTCCTCCTTCCTCCACCCCACAGCCAAGCCCAGCCTCAGAACATCTGTCATCGGTCTTGGGACTGACACCCCATGTCACGGAGGAAGGGGCTCTCAACATCACAGGACTGAGCCAGCTCTCTGAGAGCTTCCTCCACACACCATCCCCTGTTGTCCTCTCGGGGCCAGGCACCCCAATGGCACCTCAGACCAGCACTCCAGCAGCAGCCACCTCCACAGCCCCTGGACCCTTCACCCCTGAGAGGATGGGCATGCCTCAGAGTGACCAAGAAGAGTGCCAGAGACTGGGTTGATACCTGTTGACTTTATCTTTGCTTGGGACATTTTACTTGGGTCATTTTTCTTTTACAGTTTGTTATTAATAAAGATTATCTTTGCTTCATACACTTGCTCAGTTCTTTTAGTCAATAAAGTCTTGGTGGAAACTTTTAGAAATGGTTTAAGCCTTTGCATGCTTGTGGGATGGGTAAGGATAGCAGTGGGATGGGCAGGGATACCTGTGGGATGGGCAGGGATACCTGTGGGATGATTAATACCTGTGGGACAGATAAACCTCCAGTGCAAGCATAGTGGGACTGTATGGTCCACCCTCCCAGGTGCCACACCTATGGCCCTTTATTATCAACAACAATTTAATCGTTCATCAACACATTTCAACATAAACACAACTCTTTATTAAATGCCCTGTTCATTGTAGGGCCATTCAACATACATGGCACAATCTCATCAATGTGATGAGACAGGCTCAAGGAAGTATCCATTAAACATCTACCATCCTGTCTTGCCACTTCACCGCTCCAGCTGGGGAGTTGCACCAGTGTTTCAGGAGGTTGCGTTGCTTCTTCCCTTCACGTGAAGCTCTGTTGGGGCCTTGCACATCCTCAGTGTCGATCAGGTTTCACCCTTGCCTCCATTCACCAGGCTCCATGTCCCCATTGCCTTGTTGGTGGTTCAACACTGGGTAGCGGGTGTGCATGAGATTGTGCAGGATGCAGCAAGCTTCTATGATGTTCCTCACGGTCTCTGGTTGATGCTGCATGGTGGTGAGAAGTACCTGGAACCTATTGGCCACGATGCCAAAGGCGTTCTCCACCACCCACCTTGCCCTGGACAGCCTGTAGTTGAAGATCCTCTCTTCATGGGTGAGGCATCTGGAAGTGTAGGGCTTCATGAGGTAGGTTCTGAGGGAAAAGGCGTCATCCCCCATGATGAAGTAGGGCACATCTTGTGTGTCGTTGGGCAGGGGTCTGGATCTGGGAAGCCCATGATGAGGTTGCGTTCCAGCCCATCCTTGAGGTGACTGGCATTGTATACCTGGGCATCTGAAGCTGACTCGTTGCCTGAAGCATCGATGTACCTGAACTTGTAGTCAGCATCGTGACTACATGGTGAAGAGGATGATGCTGAAGAAGCCCTTGTAGTTGTTATAAGTGGACCCTGAGTTGGCTGGAGCTTTGCAGGCCACGTGCTTGCCATCTATGGCTCCAACAGTGTGGGGGAAGTTCCACTTCTGATACCACTGCTCTGAAACTTTCTTCCAGCCTTCTTCAGTGGAGGGGCACTGGAGGAGCTCCTCCAGGTATTCTTCGATGATGGCCTGCACCACTTCTCTGACCACAATGCTGATGGTGTTGTGCGGCACCCTCCAGGCATACTGCATGCTCCTGTATGTCGTCCTGGAGGCCAGGTGGCACAGAGTCAGTGCCACCTTGAGCCCAGGGTCCAGGCTGGGCTGGAAGTTGATGTTTACCTTGGTCAACCTGGGTCTCAGCCGCTCCACAACTTCGTCAAACATGGCTGGCAGCATCCTCATGAAGTTCTGGAATGCACGAGTGTCTTCGTTCCTCAGCTCCACCATCAGCTTGTTATACACTCCGTACTTGGCTCTTCTCGCGATCCATCTTCAGACCCAGACACTTCTTGGACACCTCCTTTTCTTCCTGTAGAACAGGTGAAAGAACCTGTAGATGGCTTCGCACTGTTGTAGAACAATGGTGGCTACCAAAGGGGGTTTGCGACAATCCATGGTGGAGATGACTTGATGCTGTGGAAGAGCAGGAGCAAGATGAAGGCTGAAGAGGTCTGCACAGCAGGGCTGCTGGACTGAAAGTGAGATCCAGGTGATTTCTCCCCCTTTTTATAGGAAATATAGGTTTTCCGTTAGGTGTCCTTTTGCATCCTCTAGACATCCTGCAGACATCCTAAATATCTGAGATACGTCCCCTATACGAACATTTTTTCTGTTTTAATGCTTTATATGCGAGCTGCATCCGCTTTCATCCTTTCTACGTCCGTGCTACTAACGCTGCGTGTCCGTTCCGCATCTGTTTCGCTTTCTCCCTGTGTCCTTTTTCCGCTGGAGCGGATTTGAGTTGCGCGGATGCGCAGCAGATGCCTAGTGGATATAGCGGATGTGTAACGGATGACGACGGATGTATAACGGATGTTCCCCGTATGCCTAGTGGATGTATAACGGACGTATGGGATACTTTATCCGCTCAAAATGTTTTGTGCAGCTCAAAACTTTTTGAGTGGATGTAATCACAGTAGACGGAAGCTGAACAGATAGATATTATGAAAAATGGATGCAGTGAGTGCAGAACGGATGCATCGCGTTAACCAACAGATGGCAAGTGTTTCTCTCTGTTTTACATCCTCTTTCCATCTGTTGGTGCTGTGTGACATGGGCTTTAAATGTTTCCCACCCTTCCTGCAATTATGATGCTAAGTCCTTGGGGGTGGGGTTAGTACCAGGGGTGGGATTCTACCAGTTCACACCTATTCGGTAGAACCGGTTGTTAACATTCTAAGCAGTTCAGAGAACCAGTTGTTAGAAGAAATTACTGGCCTAATCCTGTAAGAAAGCAGGAGGGAAAGATTCTGGTGTTGCTGACAGAAACTGCCTCTCCTTTAACCCTTATTATATTTTTAGCAGGACTAGACTTCCTGTCTCAGGAACTTCTCTGGAGTTTTTTTTCCCTTCTTTGCTGGTACTTTGCTCATGTGGAGTGACCATTCAAAGTTACAATGGAACTGAAAAAAGTAACTTATGACCATTTTTCACACTTATGACTGTTGCAGCATCCCCACAGTCATGAGAGGCCAGGCAAGGAGACGTGTGCCTCATTGTGAGTGATATTGAGTTGGCCATGTCCAGCCAATAATATGACCACCAAGCCATGTCCACCCAGTCACATGACCACCAAGCCACACCCACCAACTAAGCCACACCCACAGAACCAGTTGTTAAAAAAATTGAATCCCACCCCTGGTTAGAACACAGAAGAAACTGTGCTGTATTTAGGTCCATTGTATAACAATTGCACAGGAAGGAAAAAATGCCACAGGGTAGGTCTTGTCTATGTACTTACCACCCATTAAATGTTTCACAGCCTCCTCAGTTGTTCCTCTCTCCATTTTTTTGGCTGCTTATTATTGAAGTGCTATTATTCCATCATGCAGAGCATCTCTGATGTATTATATCTTAGCTTGGTGGAACATATTTTGTAAGGCCAAATAGTGGTCTGTCCATGAAGGAGGGAAGCCACATGGCTTCTCTGTGGCTGGCTTCATCTCCCATGACTACAGGAATCACTGGCCCCTCTAGGACAGGACATTTTTTGTGGGGGCAGGAGAATATGAAATGCTTGTGGGCTTTCCTCAGCTACAGAAATGGAAAAGCAGACAGGAAAACAATCTTTGGCCTGAGAAGCTACTTGGCAAAATTCCCAATATGCCTGAAATGCAGTATCTTTAATGAGTTGCTGATGGGTTCTGCCTTTGTGCGCCCACTTTGCTTTGAAGCAGTTTTTCCCAATTAAACTTGAAAGCACACATAAAGAACTATCCTCCAAACTATTGTAGACTCAGGGGTAATTGCACAAATTCTCTGCTGTAAGTCATACAGCTGCAACAAAAAAAGTATTTTCACTGCTGTATCTTGTTTTCAGCATCCCTATTTGGCTTTTTTTCAGCCAGCTTTTCATTCCTCCATATATGTTCTACATCTCTCAATATCTTGCTGTCCAAAAGAAACTGCCACATATGAGCTACAAAATACCAAGTGAGCAATAGAGGTCAGATTCTAGATCTCGGTGTGACCATTTAATGGTGTAGCCCAGATCTTAGAATAAACGCTGTGGCTTTATCTCCCTGTGCAGTAAACTGTTGCTAGTTAGAAAATGCCAATTAAATGAGATCCTGTGTTAACTATCTTAGTTGCTTTAATTGTTCATTAGCTTTTTTCATCCTGGCAAAATTCCCTGTTTTCTACACACTCAGTATATTCAATATACTGTCACTTAATCACTTAGGTAAGATGGGAGTTATAGAAATTTAATAAATAAAATTAAAATAAATTAATACAATTAATAATTGTTTACATGTATGTGAATAAATAAATAATATAAAGCCAGAGTGATCATTCATATGCTACTTCCCTTCATAGGTATTTTATCTATATATCTATATACTACTAAAACCCTCATTGTTATTAATTTTAACTGGGTAAAACAGTACATCGTAAGGAAAAACACAATTTTAAGCAAGGTCTCTCAAGTGGTCTGACTTGCAGAATGTGTCCAGAATCTGGGACCCTTGACTCCCAAGAGAATAAAATTTAGGAAAGTTGTGGCTGCTTCAGGGCTATAGACTGCTACTGAGTTGCTGCTGCAGTCATATTCTGTGACAGTTTCCAAGCCAGTCTTGCAAACCCTTGATCCCTCCTCCTCCCGGCAGCAGCCACTTATCTGCCTGCTGGGAAAGGAAGGGAAGATTTCCAATATACCCTGCTAGATTCCCACAAATAATCTCAATGGGGAAGCTGCTGGAGGTCAGAAGTTGCTCCTGCTTCCACTGCTTTTTTGCCCACTTTTAGTCATTCTGGTTCTCTGCTTAAGTAAGGAAATATCTCTGAAATGATGAGCCAACAGGGCACAGGTTTATTAGTAAATCTCTCATGACTGTAACCTTTGACTGTGCGAAATAGTTCATCATAAGTTGAAAGTTCCTGCCACGTCAATACTGCCACCACACTCCTGAGACCATAGGATCTTCATCTACAATATTCCCTGACACCTTCCCAGAAGTCAGTAAGGAAGCCTAGGAAGCTTGCAAGAACCAAGTAAATGGAAAACATGTGATCATAGCTGGCAGTGGGAGCATGGAGGTGGGTTTGGACTTGGAACTTGGCATGCTTGCAGGGAGAAAGTCAATGTGGAACCTTGAAGGGAAGGTCTGAAGTAGCTTGTGTAAGTCTGATTGTACAATCACTGCCAGTTCTTCTGTGCTCTCAAATGTATATGAAAGGATGACCCAAATAGTCAAGGTGTATGTGTGTGTGTGTGTGTGTACACAACCTTCATACAAATACATGTACACTTTTTCAACTTTTTCAGCTGGTAAAGCCCATATCACACTGAACTAACGGATGCAAAGAGGATGTAAAACGGACAAAAAAGCTTGCCATCCGTTGGAAAACGCAATGTACTCACTGCCTCTGTTTTGCTTCCTCTCTATCCGTCCAGCATCCGTTTATGGACGTTTCATCCACTCTAAAAGTTTTGGGCTGCCCAAAACTTTTGCGCGGAAAATGTATCCAGTTCATCCGTTCTGCATCCACTACGCATCCGTTACGCATCCGTTATGCATCCGTTACGCATCCGTTACGCATCCGCTATATCCACTAGGCATCCGCTACGCATCCGCTACGCATCCGCCCGGACGCAGGGAGGAAGCGGAACGGATGCAGAACGGATGCAGAACAGATGCAGCATGGAAACAAAGCGTTTAAAATGGAAAAAATGTTCACAGAGGGGACCTATCTCGGATATTAAGGATGTCTGCAGGATGCCTAGAGGATGCCTAGAGGATGCAAAGAGACACCTATACTGCCTATAAAAAGGGGGAGCAACTCACCTGCATCTCACTTTCAGAACAGCAGCCAAGCTGTGTAGACCTCTGCAGCCTTCATCTGACTCTTCCTCTTCCACAGCATCCAGTCATGTCCACCGTGGATTGTAACAAAGTCCTTTCGGCAGCCACCATTCTTCTGCAACAGTGCGAAACCATCTACAGGCTCTGTGAACTCTACTACAGGAAGAAAAGGAGCCACCCAAAAAGAGTCTGGTTCCAAAGATGGTTCGCCAGAAGAGCAGAGGACGGACTGTACAACAACCTGATGGTGGAGCTCAGGAACGAAGACACTTGGGCGTTCCAGAACTTCATGAGGATGCCTCCAGCCATGTTTGACAAACTTGTGCAGCGGCTGACACCCAGGTTGACCAAGACAAACACCAACCTCCGGCCCAGCCTGGAACCTGGGCTCAAGGTGGCACTCACTCTGCGCCACCTGGCCTCCGGGACCACGTACAGAAGCATGCAGTATGGCTGGAGGGTGCCACACAACACCATCAGCATTGTGGTCAGAGAAGTGGTGCAGGCCATCATCGAAGAATAGACGGAGGAGCTCCTCCAGTACCCCTCCACTGAAGAAGGATGGAAGAAAGTTTCAGAGCAGTGGTATCAGAAGTGGAACTTCCCCCACACTGTTGGAGCCAAAGATGGGAAGCACGTGGCCTGCAAAGCTCCAGCCAAGTCGGGGTCCACTTTTCACAACTACAAGGGCTTCTTCAGCATCATCCTCTTTGCCATGGTTGATGTAGACTACAAGTTCATGTACATCAATGCTTCAGGCAACGGGTCATCTTGAGATGCCCAGGTATACAACGCCAGTGACCTCAATGAGGGGCTGGAAGGCAATCTCATGGTGGGCTTCCCAGATCCAGACCTGCTGCCCAACGACAAGCAAGATGTGCCCTACTTCATCGTGGGGGATGACGCCTTCTCCCTCACAACCTACCTCATGAAGCCCTACACTTCCAGACTCCTCACCCGTGAAGAGAGGATCTTCAACTACAGGGTGTTCAGGGCAAGACGGGTGGTGGAGAAGGCCTTTGGCATCCTGGCCAACAGGTTCCAGGTACTTCTCACCAACATGCAGCATAGCCCAGAGACCATGAGGAGGATCGTGGAAGCTTGCTGCATCCTGCACAATCTCATGCGCACCCGCTACCCAGTCTTGCAGAACAGGCTCGTGGACCTCCAACAAGCCAATGGGGACATGGAGCCTGGGGAATGGAGGCAAGGGTGAATCCTGATAGACACTGAGGATGTGCAAGGCCCCAACAGAGCCTCACGTGAGGCAAAGAAGCTGTGCAACCTCCTGAAACACTGGTGCAACTCCCCAGCTGGAGCAGTGGAATGGCAAGACAGGATGGTAAATGCTTAATGGATGCTTCCTTCAGCCTGTCTCATGACATGGATGAGATTGGGCCATGTATGTTTGGTTCGCCTACAATGAACACGGCGTTTAATAAAGAGTTGTGTTTATGTTGACATGTGTGGATAATTATTACATTATTATTGATAATAAAGGGCCATAGGTGTGGCACCTGGGAGGGTGGACCATACAGTCCCACTATGCTTGCACTGGAGGTTTATCTATACCACTGCTATCCTAACCCATCCCACAGCTATTACCTATCCCACAGGTATCTTAACCTATCCCAAAGCTATCCTTACCCATCCCACAAGCATGCAAAGGCTTAAACCATTTCTAAAAGTTTCCACCAAGACTTTATTTAAAAAAAGAA
This sequence comes from Laticauda colubrina, assembly GCA_015471245.1. Lineage (NCBI taxonomy): Eukaryota > Metazoa > Chordata > Lepidosauria > Squamata > Elapidae > Laticauda > Laticauda colubrina. The sequence goes on along the minus strand of BLBF01000042.1, from coordinate 13,096,102 downwards.
ATGAAGCAAGTGTGTGAATCATAAATAGACTTTTTTAACAACAAGCTATAAAACAAAAATGAGTCTATGGCACTCCTCTTGGTCGCTCAGTCTCATGGGTGAAGGGTCCAGGTGCTGTGGAGGTGGCTGGTGCTGGAGTGCTTTTCATCAACTCCTCCAGAAGCAGAAGCAGCAGAAGCCCCAGCCCCAGAAGAGCGAGCCCGTGCTGCAGAAGCCCGAGCAGAACCAGAGTGAGGGCCAGGGGGTGGGATGGTAGCCCTGTCCCTCTTGCAAGGGCTGGCAGCAGATGGCTGAGGCTTGCTGTGCTTCCGCATGGTTGTGGGGTTGCTGAGTGGCAGCAAGGCTGGCAGGAACCAAGGCTGGCAGCAAGGCTGGCAGGGAGGCTGGCACCAAGGCTGGCAGGAAGGCTGGCAGGAAGGCTGGCAGGCTGGCAGGCAGGCACCAAGGTTGGCAGGAAGGCTGGCAGGGAGGCAGGCAGCAAGGCTGGCAGATAGGCAGGCTGGCAGCAAGGCTTGCAGGCAGGCTGGCACCAAGGCTGGCACCAAGGCTGGCACCAAGGCTGGCAGGCAGACATGAACCAAGGCTGGCAGGAAGGCAGGCAGCAAGGCTGTCAGGTAGGCAGGCT
>BLBF01000042.1:13043389-13095467 GCA_015471245.1 Laticauda colubrina | reverse complement strand
CAAGGCTGGCAGGAAGGCAGGCAGCAAGGCTGTCAGGTAGGCAGGCTCGTGCCAAGGCTGGCACCAAGGCTGGCACCAAGGCTGGCAGGCAGACATGCAGGCAGGACAGGCAAGGCAGCCAATCCATCTGGCAGCAGGTCTTTCCTCTGAATGGCGACCTGCTTCCGAGCTGCTTCCGTTATATCCGCGGTGCTGACGCAATGCATCCTCCCCGCATGCACAATTAACGCTAGGCATCCATTAGGCTTCCGCTCTGCATCCGCTGTGCATCCGCTTCATCCGTTTTGCGTCCGCTGTGCATCTGCTGTGCATCCGCTTCATCCGTTCCGCGTCCGCTGTGCATCCGCTGTATCCGTTCCGCGTCTGCTTTGCTGAGGCCCCCCAGAAGCCTAGCGGATGTGCCATCTGCTCCCATCCGCTTCCATCCACTGGGCTTCCATTCCGCATCCGCTTTGCATCCGCCCTGCGTCCTCCCCGCGTCCGTGTTATCCGCTCCGGTTATGCAAATTTTTGCCCCTTTTGAGAGCGGATAACAACGGATGGAACATTTTGCTCGTCCGTTTTGTCCTTTTTGCATCCGTTGGTAAGTGTGACATGGGCTTAAGCGTTTTTCAAATAGTGTATGTTAAAGAGCTCTCACAAAATGTCTGCATGGTGGGCATAGTCGATGACAAAACATTTATTTACTAATGTAGTAGAATCACCAGCTAAAGGCAGGGGAGAATCAAGAGGTATGGCAGTGTCGAGTTGCTCCAGAAGAAGAAGCAACATAGGCCAAATTAGTTAAGCCCTTATATGCTGGTTCAGTCAGTCTGGCAAGATTCTTGTAAATAGGTTGTGAGCAATAAAGAAACTGTTTTGGCCTATTCACAGAGTTGTTATGACTGATTTTGCCTGACAACCACATGGCAGAATGAGTGAGGTTTCACTTCCTCCCTGTCATCAATACCCACAGGTCAGTTAAAATTAGCAATGTGCCAGATTGAAATGTTATGATATAGCTCCACCCCTTTTGTACATATAAACAAAAAGGACATCAACCATTTTGCTTAGTTTCACCCCCCCTTGCTGATGCCCCTGCTTCTCATCCTTCTTATCATCTAATTTCCAAAACATTCCTTATCATCTTAGTTATTTTTTTTCCTGGACAAAAGGGCCCCTTTCCAGGAAAAATATTGGCCTGCAGCCATACGCACAACCACTGAATTTTGTTTTTTTTAAAGACAAAGCATATTGTTGGAAGAAATATCCTTCTGGGTTAAGTTCCAAGTGGGGGAAAAGACACTGGATTCATGGAAGTTACTTGGAAAGAAGATTTATTGATGAACAGGATTACATGCCTTGGAGATGCTATGAAAAGGGAAGAGATGTTGAGAGTCCCTGGGTTTTATGCCCTCTCTAAGCTTTGAACTCCTGGGGCAGGGAAGGTTCTCCTGGTTGGTTTCTGTCAGGGGTCATAGCTAGCTCTGTAAATTATCTGTGTGCTAAGTTTGAATCCTGCTGAGTGATGCAATCTTCCTAGGTGCCATGTGCTGAGATGAATAATCCTATCATGTCTTGAGGGCCATGTCTTAATCCCATCACCCTGGAGCTGAAGGGAGGTCAGGAAAATGCTTTGTCTTTAAAAGCACATTTCTCCTTTTCTCATCCAGGGAAATATAATATTCCTGGAATATTTCATTCTTCTAGGAGATGGGTAGGTGCTAATTTTCTACAATATGGACCAAATGTTAGCCGATGACATTGTTGGAATTATACATAAATTTTAGGCTGGAACTCTGATGTATGCTTCCCTACTCTTTATTCATTTAATTAAAAGATTGCTTTAAAAAGTAAAATTGGCCAAAGCATGGATCTGGTAGATACCACTGAAGGCATTAGTAGGATTGGTACCTCCATAGTACTGCACCGGAACACTACACTGTCATATAAGCTGTCTCCCTGTGTACATATTTTCTCCTATTTTGGCAGATTGTGCCATTTTTGTGGCAGATTTGTTTCTCAGCCTCCCTCCCCCCAAAAAATTTGCCACCCATGATTGCTAATTAAAAAGATATGACTTACAACCTAATAAAACTTGCAAAGGAGGAAAATTTGGAAGGGAAGTGGGATGGATTTAAGGAAAACGGTTAGCATGAGTTTTGCAGAAAAATTATGGCATATTGCTTTGTAGTTGTTTTTAGTTGGTCCTCTGGTCCATGTAAATGAAATATGTAAAAGAGAGAGGGAGAGTTAATGAGCTACTGGGAGATCATAAAAGCTCATTCTCTAATATACATATTTATTTGTGAGTAGTTCACAATCAATATGGTCACCCTCTATGGAGTTCTGTTCATGAAACTGGCAAAAAAAACTTCAAATCTGGAGGATGCTTCACACAAAACAAATTACACAAAGAAGCTTAGCTCCTCCTTACCTCAAAACAGCACTTGGCAATAATAGAAATCTTCAGCACAACAGAAAGACTGTAAAATTGTTCAGTGCTGCCCAGAAACATATAAAGCCCCACCAAAATTGAACATATACACCAATAATTATTGTTCATATGTATCAAAAGAGGTTAAACAATAGATTTGCCAAAGGGGATAATTTTTGATCATATTTATTTCTTCTTTCACATCGCTTCAACTAAGAAGAAGTCACAATGTCTGGAAATGTAGAATCAATGTAGTTGAATGTAATGTTGTTTTGGAGTGCTCTTGGGAGACAGAGAGAGGAACCACAGGAGAATGGTCAAGAGGCATTTTAGTCTAGAAAGGGCATGTGGAGTTATAACTGATAAAAGAGTCCTTTTCAGTGTACATCATGACCATGAAAATAAATGCAAACACACATCCTTCACACTCCACACATTGAATTGAAAACTCCCGACACCACACCAACACTGCACAATACAGTAGAATTCAAAAGACCTAATGCCCTGGGATAAAAATATTTTTTTCAGCCTATTTGTCCTTGTTTTTATTATTCTGTACTGTCTGCCAGATGGTAATAGTTCAAAAAAAAAGTTCCCAGGATGAGATGAATCTTTAAGAATGTTTTGAACTTTCTTAAGGCAGCAGGAGCTAAAAAGCTCTTCCAAAGAGTGGAGAGGGCAACCAATGATCTTCCGGGAAATGATATTAACCCTCTGGAGAGCTGTTCTATCTGCCACTTTTAAAATGTATGAGGTGACCAGGAGTGTTGGCACAGTCCATATGTATTTGTATAATTGTATTTGTATATGTGTTTGTGTGTGTATATAATCTTTCAACTTCCCTCCCCACTATAGCCATCAAATCTACAGCTTCTGCTGGGAATGTCAGAACAGTAACAGTTCATCAAGAAGCATCTCCCATCATTTCCCAGCCTCGCAATCAATATCTTTATTGACTAGACTTAGCAAGTATACATTCTTATTTAGTCTTGTCTCAAGTTTATAAACCAAAAGGCAGTGATAAATGTTCCCCTAGCACACAAAAATCAGAAGCGGCAAGTTTTTTCTTGTTTGGCTGCCCTTCTTGTACATCACCAGAATTTTCATTGGCAGTAATATTTAAAGTTGCTTATTATAGCTTGCAGAAAACTCCTTCCACATCCCAAGATAGTTGTATCGTGACCTCCAATTGCTTTGCTTTCTGTATTTTAATTTTTTTTAAATGGACTAACTGTGCAGGCACATTTATTTTTAAGCATCAGGGGCGTTGGAATGGAAGCTGACATAACAGCATTACACGACCATTTGCCTTCCAAATGGGTATATACAATTCCATTTGTTAAGTAGAAGAGAGTTATGTATAAACACTCAGTCAGATGTATAAACCACCTTTCCCCATCCACCCCATAGGTTGAATACTGTATCCTCTAAAAAACAAATGCAAACAAAATAGATCTGTGGCTCAGACATTATTCTACAAAGAACACAGAGATGCTTGCACATCAGACATCTCTATTATATTCAGCCAGATTTCGATTTAAGTACTGTATGTAAGCTCACAAATCTAGATAATTTGGAAGAGATTCAAGGAAAGACAATAAAGATAAGGAAGAGACGAAGAACCAGAGCAGGGCAAAACTTCAAAGGGGTGCTTCAGCTGGACAATTCAGTCAAATAATACCACCAGATTGAGAATCTAGATGAGGAAGATCCTGGTTCAAAAATTGTTTTAGTTTATTTGTGTGTCCGTGTATTCTTTGAGGTGATGAACATATCCAACACATCTTCCTCCTCCTTTTTTCCCAAAGCATCACAACTCTGTGAGGTGAGTTGGGCTAAGAGAGAGTGACTACCCCAAAGTCATCCGGCTGCCTTTCATGGTTAAGTTGACCTCATGATCTCTTGCTTTCTAACCTGGTACCTTAACCACTAGACCAAACTGCATCAGATAGTCAAGAGAATCAGGGAACTTCAGAAATAGATGAATAGCTACAAAAACTGATGGAGCAAGCAGAGATGGCTAAACTGACTGCTTTGATTAGCCAATCTCATTGTACACATGTTGTATTCTGACAATAAAAGGCAATAATTATTTTTTAAAATACACTTTTATTTTTACTTGGAAACCACTTCTGAACTTTGTGCTTGAGGTAGAAACAAAGGAAACTTTGATTTTGAGTTTTACCGATTAGATAAATTTGTTGTGATAGAAATGACTCGTTTCTATTATTATGAAAAAGTAAAAAGTTGAGGGTAGATTTTAATGCCTTATTTTATTGCACCAAGTAAAAAGAAAAAGATATGACTCTGTTCTGTCACAATTTAATGGTTAAATGGGATAATCTCCCAAAATATTTATGTCATTTATTTATTGATTAGATGAGTAAGATTCCAAAACTGAGGATGAACTTGAATCTGGTATTCTTGTGTCAGTCTAACATCTTCCTGATTTTATTACAGTGGTTTTCCTATTAGGTATTAAGTTAGAGTGTGCTTTTACATAAGCTTTTCTCAGAGTTTAGTGGAGCGAATAGGAGAAAGTATGCAAAAAGGTTTTCATCTGTCTTTGTTTAAAGAGATGATGTCTTTTCTGGAGTCAAAAAGTTAATTCAACAGAAGCCTGTTGAGATGTGCTTCAGAACATAAACAGAATATTGGGGGGGGAGGGGGAATGTTCCAAGAAACTAAATAATCAGAGGGGTTTTTTCCCATTGTAAAAGTAAAATATTCATATTGTTTTCTTACAATTAAAGTGTGGGCTTAACCCACTCAAAAGGCTATGCAAACAGATTTCTGTTATATTTGAAATGAACAGTAGATTCAATAGGAAATAAACGAGAGTAGAAAAGCCTAATCTCTATCAAAACCCCTTCTTGAAGTAGCACACCAAGATACAAAGTCCCTTCCATCTTTTAAACACAGACTCATTTAGCTAACAATAGGCTAGGTAAGAAAGACATGAGGATAGTGGATAAATTATCTATATTGATCATTTGCCCCAATGCAGGGTGTTTAAACTGTGTTCCATGGGTCTAAATACTGTAAAAGACTAAGGAAAGACAACAATAGGAAAAAGTTTACCTCAAAACACAACCAGTTTTCTACTCCTAGACTTTTGTATCTTGATTTGAGGATTATATTATTATTATTATTATTATTATTATTATTATTATTATTATTATTATTATATAGCAATTTTGTAGCCATGAAGAATTGCCCCTGATTGGCAATTAAAATAGGTTCTTAGCCAAAAATATGCAGTTTCGAATATTTTGTGAGTGAGCGGCTGACCACTCTAATGGCAACTACATGTCTGGCTGAAGGAGTTGTAGAGAAATGCTACATATGCTTCAAATATTATTATTTTTTTGTCTTTGCATTCAAAATCCTACTTTTTATATCACCAATAATTCTGGATATAATTTAGGTTGAGGCCACACAAGTCAATCAAAACCAAATTGGGTAGATTTACAAAATTGTGAGAGGAAATGTATCTTGAAGTATGTAATGGACCCATCAATGTGGTATAAATGTTTTCCTGAGGCATTTTAAAGTCTACTTTCTTCTTTTTCTGCAAATATTAGAAAGCACAGCACAATTAAGAAATAAGGTCCAGTCAGTCCCATGAAGCTGCTTTGAGAAGGTCCATCATCAAAGCAAAGCATTACTTTGAAGTTTTCAGAGCCATATTCCAGACAGAACTGACCCACATTAACCCCCACAGGGGTGGATAAGATTTCCCTGGCCAATGATTCCCCCCCCCCAAATGATCAGGGTCTATTTTATCTTCTAAGTGCCTTGGGGCAGAATTATAATTCTAATATAAAAGCTCCTGCTTTTTTTCTCCTTCCTGCATCATTTTAGCTTCTGGGAGGCTGAGAACACCTGGCTGTTCTTCAAAGCATTGACAAAGATTGGAATTGATATGAGAGGTTGTCGGTCTGCCACTTGGAGGAAAGGTTGGGTTTATTTTTATGCATGCTTTTATTGTTTTTATATGAGCTGCCTGAAATGATTATATAAGGCGGGTGGCTATGTAGGATCTATAAATAAAAACCAAACTCATGGCATTATTTTTTTTATCTACAGCTTCCTTGAGTATGGAAATAAATGATCCGGGAAATATGGATATGAAATTAAACTCCAAACACTGAAATAATAATTAGCACTATTTAACTGAATAGTTTTACAGCCTTGAAGCCCAAATATCGCGAACAAAGACGAATGAATTCTTTGAAGAGAATTGCCTTGAGTGTGCAGAATTTGGAGTCACTACCTTCTTCAAAAGGCTTTGGCTATAATCACATAATCATAAGTTTAACTTTTGGAAAATAAGATGGTTGTATTTATTGTAGTTTCCCTCATCCTTGATGCTACTATATCCAGTTAAGTAGAGATCGATCTCCAGAAATCTCAGCAATGGCAATGCTAATTTGAGAATTCTGACAATTAAACCTTCTGAACAGCACCAAGATTGGCAGAGGAAGTTTTGTCATGAACAACTTTGATTGTTTGATTTGATTATCTGGTATCATTTTCCTAGAACAGATACTCCTACCCACTATGTTCCTTCTAGATGTGATGCATTTAAAAGTTTCAGAGATGCAGGATGGATGGAAACTTCCCAGAATATCATTGAGCTCCATCTACTAGCCCTGGGTGACATCTTCACATGTTGCTGTTTAAGGAAGTTGGACAACATTCTCAGAGACTCTTCCCATCCTTCTCTTTATGAACCGTTGCCTTCTGGCAGAAGATACAGAACAATTAAAACTCAGACCACATGTTTTCTGAATAGTTTTTATCCCAGAGCTATAATTGCACTTAATAATGAACTTAAAGGGCCTGTCACATTGGCCGACGGATGCAAAACATTTGTAAAAAGGACACAGTGGATGAGAAAATGTTCCATCCGTTGTTATCCGCTCTCAAAAGTGCCCGGAATTTGCATAACCAGAGCGGACAACAACGGAAAGGAATGGATGGGGGGAGGACATAACCAGGATGGAAAGCGGATGCTCCACGGAAGCCTAGCGGATGGAAGCGGATGGGAGCGGATGGCACATCCGCAGGGTTTCCGGGGGAGCACAGCAAAGTGGACGCACAGCGGAAAGAGCGGATGCAGAGCGGATGAAGCGGGTGCAGAGCGGAAGCCTAGTGGAAGCCTAGCGGATGCCTAGCGGATGCAAAGCATTCACTGTGCATGCGGGGAGGATGCATTGCGTCAGCCCCGCAGATATAAAGAGAAGCAGCTTGCAAGCAGGTAACCATTCAGAGGAAAGACCTGCTGCCAGACATAGCTCCAGCCAGCCAGCCAGCCAACAACCATGGGGAAGAAGAGGAAGCCTGTGGCATCTGCTGCCAGCCCTGGCAAGAGGGACAAAGCCACCATCCCACCCCCTGGCGCTGACTCTGCTTCTGCTGGGGCTTCTGCTGCTCAGGCTGACTCTTCTGGTGCTGGAGCTTCTGCTGGTGCTGCTCCTGGTGCTGGTGCTTCGGCTGGTGCTTCCTCTGCTGGTGCTGCTCCTGGTCCTGCTGGTGCTCCTGGTGCTCCTGGTGCTCCTGGTCCTACTGGTGCTGCTGGTGCTCCTGGTCCTGCTGGTGCTGCTGCTGCTGCTGGTGGTGGTGGTGGTCCTACTAGTCCTACTTTTGCTGCTATTGATGTTGTTGTTGCTGCTGCTGGTGGTGGTGTGGTGGAGCAGCCCAGACAACCTCGAAGCCCCTCTGATGAGGGCCCATATGGCCCTTCCAGAAGGAGGAAGAGGCATACCCATGAATGGGAGAGGAGGCAATACTCCATCGAAGAGGAACATGAGGAGGAGATGCTGGAATGGCTGAGGGAGAATGAGTATCTATGGCGGAAGGGACATAGGCTCTATCGAGACACCAAAAGGAAGCAGGCTGCTTGGAGAGAGAAGGCGGAGAGCCTGGGCTACACTTCGGAGGTGCTCCTCAGGTGGTGGAAGCACATGCACACCTGGTACGGGAAACTGTACCTCAAGAAATCTGGCCAGGCCACGGTCAAGCTGATGGACCAGGAGACCTACATGATGGCCAAGTGCAGCTTCTTGGAGGGTGAGATCCGCCACCGAGGAGCAGCCCCTCTGTCTCCCCTCTCTCTCAGGCAGCCCTCAGAGAGCCAGTCCTCTTCTGGCCAAGAGTCGGCTCCTGTGTCCAGGCAGGTATCTGTGGAGCATGCCATGATGGAGACCCCCCCCCCGAAAGCTGCACTCCCCATGGGGGAGTGCATGGAGGACCCCCTGACACAGTGGGAGCAAGGAGAGGGCACTTCCACCAGAGAACAACCCACATCCACCCCCAGATCCCCCTCCACAGGAAGCAGGCAGAGAGGCAGACCGGAGGGGCAGAGCCACACTGTCCTGCTGGAGATCAGGGACACCATCAGAAGCTGCGTAGATCTCCTCTCTCAGCTGGTACACACCGATGTCCCATCCTCCAACCGCAAGCCCTTCATAACGAACATCAAACAGACCCTCTTGAACATGTCCGAATCACATTATCAGGGGATCAAGGACAGGATCACCGGTCTTCTTCACAACCCTCCAGACCCAGCTGAACCTGCTCCGACCCAGTCTAGGTCTGCTCCTCCACCCCAGGTGATGTCACTGCCCTTCCAAGGCTTTCCACAGGCCCTCACCTACGAAGGCTATGGCTACCAAGAGTTCCAGCAGCACAGGCAGCCCTTCCCAGTCCAGGCACAGGTACATCGAATGCCACCAGTGCCACCAATGCCACCGATGCCACAGATGCCACCCACACCACAGATGCCACCCACGCCACTGATGCCACCGATGCCTCACCTCGCTCAGCTGCAGACCAGACAGCCCCATTACACTCCTCCTTCCTCCATCCCACAGCCAAGCCCAGCCTCAGAACATCTGTCATCGGTATTGGGGCTGACACCCCATGTCCTGGAGGAAGGGGGCTCTCAACATCACAGGACTGAGCCAGCTCCCTGACAGCTTCCTCCACACACCGTCCCCTGTTGTCCTCTCGGGGCCAGGCACCCCAATGGCACCTCAGACCAGCACTCCAGCAGCAGCCACCTCCACAGCACCTGGACCCTTCACCCCTGAGACTATGGGCATGCCTCAGAGTGACTAAAAAGCATGCCAGAGACTAGGTTGCTACCTGTTGACTTTATCTTTGCTTGGGACACTTGGGTCATTTTTCTTTTACAGTTTGTTATTAATAAAGATTATCTTTGCTTCACACACTTGCTTCATTTATTTTATTAAATAAAGTCTTGGTGGAAACTTTTAGAAATGGTTTAAGCCTTTGCATGCTTGTGGGAAGGGTAAGGATAGCAGTGGGATGGGCAGGGATACCTGTGGGATGGGTAATAGCTGTGGGATGGGCAGGGATACCTGTGGGATGGGCAGGGATACCTGTTGGATGGGTAATAGTTGTGGGATGGGCAGGGATACCTGTGGGATGGGCAGGGATACCTGTTGGATGGGTAATAGCTGTGGGATGGGTGAAGATAGCAGTGGGATGGGCAGGGATACCTGTGGGATGGGTAATAGCTGTGGGATAGATAAACCTCCAGTGCAAGCATAGTGGGACTGTATGGTCCACTCTCCCAGCTGCCACACCTATGGCCCTTTATTATCAATAATAATGTAATCATTCATCCACACATTTCAACATAAACACAACTCTTTATTAAATGCCCTGTTCATTGTAGGGCCACTCAACATACATGGCACAATCTCATCAGTGTGATGAGACAGGCTCAAGGAAGCATACATTAAGCATCTACCATCCTGTCTTGCCACTCCACTGCTCCAGCTGGGGAGTTGCACCAGTGTTTCAGGAGGTTGCACTGCTTCTTCCCTTCACGTGAAGCTCTGTTGGGGCCTTGCACATCCACAGTGTCTATCAGCTTTCGCCCTTGCCTCCATTCACCAGGCTCCATGTCCTCATTGCCTTGTTGGAGGTCCATGAGCCTGTTCTGCAACACTGAATAGCGGGTGTGCATGAGATTATGCAGGATGCAGCAAGCTTCCACAATGTTCCTCATGGTCTCTGGGTGATGCTGCATGGTGGTGAGAAGTACCTGGAACCTGTTGGCCAGGATGCCAAAGGCGTTCTCCACCACCCGCCTTGTCCTGGACAGGCTGTAGTTGAAGATCCTCTCTTCACGGGTGAGGCATCTGCAGGTGTAGGCTTCATGAGGTAGGTTCTGAGGGAGAAGGTGTCATCCCCCACGATGAAGTAGGGTACATCTCGTATGTCGTTGGGCAGGGGGTCTGGATCTGGGAAGCCCATGATGAGGTTGCGTTTCAACCCCTCCTTGAGGTCACTGGCGTTGTATACCTGGGCATCTGAAGATGAGCCGTTGCCTGAAGCATCGATGTACATGAACTTGTAGTCAGCATTGACCATGGCGAAGAGGATGATGCTGAAGAAGCCCTTGTAGTTGAAATAAGTGGACCATGACTTGGCTGGAACTTTGCAGGCCACGTGCTTGCCATCTATGGCTCCAACGGTGTGGGGGAAGTTCCACTTCTGATACCACTGCTCTGAAACTTTCTTCCAGCCTTCTTCAGTGGAGGGGCACTGGAGGAGCTCCTCCAGGTATTCTTCAATGATGGCCTGCACCACTTCTCTGACCACAATGCTGATGGTGTTGTGTGGCACCCTCCAGCCATACTGCATGCTTCTGTACGTGGTCCCGGAGGTCAGGTGCAGAGTGAGTGCCACCTTGAGTCCAGGGTCCAGGCTGGGCTGGAAGTTGGTGCTCTGCTTGGTCAACCTGGGTCTCAGCCGCTCCACAACTTTGTCAAACATGGCTGGAGGCATCCTCATGAAGTTCTGGAATGCACGAGTGTCTTCGTTCCTCAGCTCCACCATCAGCTTGTTATACAGTCTGTACTCGGCTCTTCTCCCGATCCATCTTTGGACCCAGACACTTCTTGGCTGCCTCCTTTTCTTCGCGTAAAACAGGTGAAAGAGCCTGCAGATGGCTTCGCACTGTTGTAGAACGATGGTGGCTACCAAAAGGAGTGTGTGATGATCCATGGTGGAAATGACTGGATGCTGTGGAAGAGCAAGAGCAAGATGAAGGCTGAAGAGGTCTGTACCGCAGGGCTGCTGGACTGAAAGTGAGATCCAGGTGAGTTCCTCCCCCTTTTTATAGGAAATATAGTTTTTCTGCTAGATGTCCTTTTTCATCTTCTAGACATCCTGCATACATCCTAAATATCTGAGATAGGTCCCCTATACGAACATTTTTTCCATTTTAATGCTTTGTATGCGAGCTGCATCTACTTTCATCCTTCTCCGTCTGTGCTACTAATGCTTTGTGTCCATTCCGCGTCCGTTTCGCTTCCTCCCTGTGTCCGTTTTCTGCTGGAGCGTATTTGAGTTGCGCGGATGCGCAGCGGATGCCTAGTGGATATAGCAGACACATAACTGATGATGACGGATGTAGAACAGATGTTCCCCGTATTCGTTGCGGATGCAGAATGGATGCATTGGATACATTTTCCACTCAAAATGTTTTGTGCAGCTCAAAACTTTTTGAGCAGATGAAATGTCAATAGACGGATGTTGGACGGATAGAGAGTATGAAAAATGGACATAGTGAGTACAGAACTGAAGCATCGCGTTAACCAAAGGATGGCACGTGTTTCTCTCCATTTTACATCCTCTTTCCATACGTTGGTGCAATGTGACATGGGCTTACGGAACACCATCAGTGAGCTGTTGGACAGTATTACTTGGTCTGTTGTGTGGATGCTTGTGTGTTATTAGGAGGTGGGGAATTTTGGTAGGTGGGGAGGTGTTTGGGGATTGTCATGTGTGTGTACATGTTGAGTCTGGTCTCTAGGTGTTATCTGAATTTCATTGTATATATACTGTTTATATACGTACAATGACAATAAAGAATTCAATTCAAAATGGACAGCTGTTTGGTTTTCATTCTGTACGCTCCTTATCTCTCTGTTCTTGTTATTATTTTCAGAACTGAATCATCTCTCCCTACATTATTCTTAGAGGAGCCTTAATCTTATCCCTGGAAAAAACATAGAGTTTGCACCTCGTTACAATTTGTTATTTGCTTTGCAGCAAATCTTTGAATGTCAGGACTCAACATCGTGTTTATGAGCATGCTATGCAAACGCATAACAGGATGAATCTGTGTCCATTTGCCCTGCACAAAGAAACTCTCTTTTGCTATTTTTCAACCTAACTCTCGTCAGTGAGGCCTGTGGCTTTGGCAAGTATCTTCCCACTATTTATTTATTTTTTCCTCTTTAAGATACCCGAGACAGAGAATTCCATTGTGCACTTAATGGGAGTGATATAGAGTTGTACTCCAAATAGCACACAGGCCATCTGTCAAAACAAAAAGCTAAACTCTGACTAATAAAATCCACAGGATGATTGATCTCTTGCATTAAAGGGGGAACGAGAAAAAAAAGCAATTTGGTATATGGGCAAACCTGTGTTTGGTGCATTTTTCATGTCACATAAAAGATGGAAATCGCCTCTCCTGACTGTAGATTACAGATATATTTCAGCTTCTGTAATTGTGGCAGGACACATGTGTGTTTATAACAAGTGGATAATTCCCCACCTGTTGGTGAAAGCAATCAGTTGCCTTGGACAGGAGTCTAGTCACTGTCCCCTAGGCCTCCAAGTTTCCATTTCTTTGTCTCATTGAAGCATTATTTTATCCCATAATTGGTTGCATATATAGTATTTTCAAGCTAACTCAAAACCTATTTTAGAGCATTTATTTGAAAAAGCAGAAAGGAGAGAATTATGATAAGATTGGCAAAAAAAATGGAGAAAAATTATCATAAATCAGCTGTTGCTCTCCTGATGGATTGAACTATAAAATTCAGAATTCCCATTCAAAAGGGAAGCTGGCGATTTAGACCAAGGTTTCAAGAAGCTGTTAGCCCATTAGATCTGGAAAACATTAATTCTGAGAAAGTTTTAAAACACTGTCCACTTTGTATAGGTCACAGCTAAAAATGAATTTGATCAAATATACTCTAACGTAGAACAAATAAATAAATATTATTTCCCATATTGTTAATCATTTCTTCCTTCAGGCTTATTAAAAATTGCAATTCATCTGCAACTTTGAGAGAGGTTGTGGAACCACTCAAGAATTTGGATGACATGTAGTTAACAGAACCTTGCCTATTTTAAGGATTCACAGATTAACAGTTGGAAGGGACCTTGTAGATCATCTAGTCCAACCCCCCCCCCCCAATCCAAGCAGGAGACTGTACAACACTTCTGACAAATGGCAGTAAAATCTCTTCTTTAAAGCCTCTAGTGATAAAGCTCCCACAACATCTGAAGGCAAGCTGTTCCATTGTCTGATTGTTCTCACTGCCAGAAAATGTCTCCTTATTTCTAGGTTGAATCTCTCCTTTTTCAGTTTCCATCCATTATTCCTTGTCTGGCCTTCGGTTGCCTTGGAAAATGAAAAAGCAAAAATAAAATGAAAAATAAAGGAGAAGTGGAGATCATTTAGAGACTCCTCTGTTTCTTTTGAAGGCACGATCAGGAAACTGAGATGGCTAGGCAAGTTGTTGCATAATATTAGCAACATCCTAACAGGAGCAGAAGAGGAATAGATTTGCTGATTCATTAATATTTGAAGCAGATAGAGGTTAAACGTGACTCAAGATTTGAGAGTCAGAAATTGGTTCCTTGAATCATTAAAAATGAAACCATAGTTGATTTTTTTTCATCTTCCTGCTGCAGGATGAACCAGGACAGATGAAAATAATTTCTCTTCCACTTACATACACAAACACCCATGATGGGTGAAGCAATATCAGGATGTAGGCATCTGTTGCAAACCATCGCGATGTCCAAATGGTGACACCTGGGTCATCACCTCATCATTCAAATGACACAATTATGTAACATTTCATCAGTGGAACTGCAACATTCAATACAAGTATGCAAATGAGGTCATTTGCATGATGGCATTTTTAAAAATGTTTTATTAGTTTTCAATAAACAAACATATACAACAAAACACAAAACATCAAAACATAAAACTTCTTTTTGGAAAGCGGCTTAGTCCCGGGTGACATCTTTTTATACAGACATAAATTCAAAATACATGCTCACTTTTTATCCGATTTCATATCTTATTTACTATTCTACATTTTCTACATAGCTTCTCCCCTCTTTTCACTCTCTTAATTCTATTTTATTTATTTCATCTCAGTTTAAATCATTATGCATATTTCTTTTGTCTGTTCTATTTCAATTTTCGATTATCTTTTCTCATTAACACAAAATTTCTCCTGTAATTACTGATTGAAGTATGACGCCTTTAAATCTTTCCCCTAAATTTAACATTTAAAATAATATATACTTTTCATTCTGATTCTGCTTAGTACATTCGAAAGCTACTTACTATCTTATAGAATAGAAAAGAAGAATAAGTTGATAATATGATTAAAATAATAGTCCAAAGCAAATTAAACTCTATTATTAAATCCAGTTTTCTAACATTATTTCAGGTATAAATACAATATAATCTTATGTACTTTTGCAGGGTCTCTTTTTTTAATCATATTTTTACCCACTATTTCTGAATAAATCTTGTTTCTTTACATCTTATTTTAAACCTTTGTAACTTCTCTTCCCTTTTTCCCTTCCTTTCTTCTGTAATCCTACCTTTACCCCCTTGTCTCTTAGTATATCTTTTATCTGTTCTATTTCAGTTTTCTGTGTCTTTTCTCATTAACACAAAGTTTCTCTTGTAAGCACAGATTGAAATATAATACCTTTAAATCTTTCCCCGAAATTTAACACTTAGAATAAAATATACCTTTTATTCTGATTCTACTTAGTGCATTCTGAAGTTACTATATTGTAAAATAGAAAAGAATAATAAGTTTATAATATAATTAAAACAATAATCCATACCAAATTAAGCTGTATTATTAAATCCAATTTTCTAACATTATTTCAAATATAAATACAACAATGCAATCTTGTGTACTTTTCTTTTTTAATCATATTTTTACCCAGTATCACGAAATAGATCTAGTTTATTTACATCTTGTTTTAAACCTTTGTAACTTCTCTTCCCTTTGTCCCTTCTTTTCCTCTCCAATCCTGCCTTTAACCCCTTTCTCCTAGTATATCTTTTGTCTGTTCTATTTCAATTTTCTATTTATCTTTTCTCATTAACACAAAAATTCTCTTGTAATCACAGATTAAAGTATAACACCTTTAAATCTTTCCCCTAAATTTAACACTTAAAATAATATATACTTTTCATTCTGGTTCTACTTGGTACATTCTGAAACTACTTACTGTATCATAAAATAAAAAAGAATAATAAGTTTATAATATAGTTAAAACAATAATCCATAACAAATTAAGCTCTATTATTAAATCCAATTTTCCAACATTATTTCAAATATAAATTCAACAATGCAATCTTAGGTACTTTGCAGAATCTCTTTTTTAATCATATTGTTACCCACTATCTCTGAATAGATCTTGTTTCTTTACATCTTGTTTTAAACCTTTCTAACTTCTCTTCCCTTTTTCCCTTCCTTTCTTCTCCAATCCTGTCTTTTTACCCCCTTGTCTCTTTGTCTCCACCTTCTTCTTTATTTCTCTTTTCTGTTGCTTTCTAACATTATATCGATTTTTCATCTTATTTTTCCCTTTTTTGGGTGTTTTTTGAAGTCTTAAATTCTCCATTCTCTTTCCCCTCTTTCCCTTTTCTTCCCTGACTAAAATTGTTTGTTCATTAAAGATGGCTTCTTCTTCATCCCAATCTTCTTGTTCTTGTAGTTTCTGGTAGGTATAAATTGCCATTTCTAAAAAATGGAAAATAGATCCAGAAGAGCTCTTCCCTTCTTGATCCTCTTCTTTTAGCCTTTTAAATTCAATTTTCAGTTCATCAACAAGTAGTGCCATTGTAAAAAGTTTTTTTAAACAACCCAAATATTTTTAGTCTTTCAAATAATAATTTCCAAAAGTCCCAAAGTCACCAAGCAATCCAAATACACACAGTCTGTTTCATTTAGCACTTTCTTCTTTTTATATTTTCTCTTCCTGGGGTTCTAATTCAGTTATAAAGCTCCAGTTAAAATATATCTTTTAGAAGTTTTGTTACAATTTCTCTCTAATCTTATAAATTCCAAGCAGCCTCCTCCAAGAAAATCTTAATGTTACTTCTTTTCCTCTCCCTTCCCACTTATAGCAAAAAAAATTTTTTTTTTCAATGCTCAGAAATCTTTATTGTCCCCTTAGCTTCAATTTTCAATTTAATTACCTGCTGATGCCAAAATGGGTTTTTCTGATTTCTCCATTCATTTGCTATCACCGTAAGGAAGGAGAATGAGAAGAAACAAACTTTCCCTTTTTACTTTCATTCGCCGCTTCTTCCGTCTTCATAGGGAACGATGTATCTTTAATAAAACTTAAAGTCCAGGGTATTTAAATATTACTTGTCATCCTGGTTAGCCAAAATCTTTCACTTTCTCAGCTTCCTCCTGCACATTCTTATCTGGATGAAAGCTTCTTTGTGGCGGTCATTACTAACCACCGCTCCACCACTTTTGGAAAAGGGAGTTAAGCCAGATGAGAGGGGGGTTGCAATTTCCCCGGACCCCTGCTGAGTCTCCCCTATCTTCAGTTACCTCTATGGAGTAACTATAGCCCCCAAATCCAGCTGGATCGGGGGCACTCCAGCGGCGGGTGCAGCAGGAACCGTGCACAATCACAGATTCCTACTGCTGCCGAAGCCTTGCAAACCAGAAGTCCACATGATGGCATTTTAAATGCAAATGTTATCATTTTCTCTGCCCCTTCATATGGCTCCCTATATGTAAGAGAGTACAGAGAAGTGATACAAAATGACTGAAATGAAGCAGATTCCACTGTTCAAGAAGAACCCTCCAGAGATGGATGAAAAGCAATTTAGAGCATATTGTGGAGCCTCTGTGATGCAGTGGTTAGACTGCAGTATTGCAAGCTACTTCTGCAGCCAGCTGCCTACAATTTGGCAGTTCAAATTCCACCAGGCTCAAGGTTGACTCAGCCTTCCATCTTTCCGAGGTGGGTAAAATGAGGACCCAAATTGTGGGGGCAATATGCTGACTCTGTAAAGCACTTAAAGCACTATAAAGTGATATATAAGTCAAAGTGCTATTGCTATATTCCACAAAGCTTCAGTCCTGTTCCTCTTGCCCTCTGCATCTTGGCGATGTTGTGTAAACATCCTTCATCCTACGTTGCCAGCTAATATTCTCTCCTGCACCAAAGAGAGAATGAAAAACATGACAGTCAGCTCATCCCTACTATCATTCTTTCCTCACTAGGAGTTTTTGTTAATGAGTGTTAGGGATAACATTGTTTACCCTAATTGGTTTAGGTGAAATAATAACTATGATTCATAGTTATGTATGTTAAAGTGTATGCAGCTTTAACTGTGGAATAGTAATTAAAGGAATGGTTATGAAAACAATATAAAAGTAGCAAGATTACAGCTTGCTGACACTGGCTTTGATGATCCCTCATTACTGCTTGTAATCAAGACTGCATTGCTCGAACGGGAGAGACAACAAAGGACTGATTTGTAAGTGAACTGACATAGGATATTCTACATGGACTTTGCTAACTGAATATCCCTGAATGGACTGACTACATGATAAATGACTATTGGACTGATATTTGACTATGCCATGAACTTATAATGGAATAAACTATATTCTTGATAGCACAAGCGTATCTGTTATTTTTACTGTATGTTAATAAACATACAAGCTTAGCTCACTCATTTATCTGTGTGCCTATCTGACTAACGCTGCACATTCTGTTTAGCTTGTCTACCTAACCCTGGTTGGGGAACCCAGGCTTAACAATGAAGAAAAAAATGAAACTAATATTCAATGTCAACGAGGACGGGCATTGAGGAATGGCAACAAGAAGAAGCGGTGCTTTGTGATTCAACAAGGAATGGAAAATCCCAGAAAGGGCAGGGGAAGGGTAGAAAAGTAGGAAACTGCTGGCTTCACAGCTCCAAAGGAATTGCAACAAACTCTTCTTGAGATTATCAGATCAAAACAAATCTTTATTATGGTCATAGACCACCATAATTCTTGTGTTTGCTTCTTCTGGAGCATGTTTATTGTAAATATCTCATAGTTTATTGGCTCAGTTGTCCAAGCAACTCCTATCTAAGCTCCATGACAAATGGGGACACAGGAGAATGTCCAGTAAACCAGTAAAGCTCTTGTCTAGAAAACCTCCTTCGTCTGTACTTCCCAAATATGTAAGCAAATGAAATACATGCGGTTTCCAAAATGCATTTTAAAAATCTACACCCTGAGATGTATTGTTAAGTGACAACATGCACAGAAGTTTATTCCTTTGAGCTAAAGTTTTTAAGGACAAAAAATTCAAAGTAGCCCTGATTAGAAATCCTCATGTCATCTACTTGGGTCCAGGGTGAGCAGAGTGTATGTCTGAAAGTTAAACCAAACAAGTCAAGGGTAACTTTTTAAAAGATGTTGAAGGTCCTAAAAGGAGAATCAAAATTTATTAAGAAAGCTACATATGCCACCCAAGAGCATGAATCTCAAATTTTCTGTCCTCATAATGGATGTTTGTAGAGATGGGTTGTTATTTCTATTGGGAGCCAGCTGAAATGGAAGGTGAGAGTACATAGAGAATTGGCCCTATATGAAAAAGCTTACTTTGTCTCTTTGGTTATTATATTTATGACCATCTGACTACTACAAATTTGAAAAAAAACCAATAGTAAACAGGAAAAGTATGTATGTCCAGACACAAATTCCAAATCCTTCAAATAATCCACCCAACAACTCCACCCTACTTTATACAGCCATGTTTTTTAAAGAACTTTTCATAACGCTGTTAAAATATAGATTAATGCCCCAACAAAATAAATAGAAAGCCGATTCAAGAAAAGAGGATTTAGAAGCTGCTTAGAACAGATTGAAAAGAATTAAGCTATTGACTATCACAGAACCATAAAAGAGGTTGCTTGGGAAAAAATAAAGTGAAAGAGGCTATGGATAACAAGAAAAGAATGAATATATCAATTATTGCTGCAAAATGTTATAATAAGCAAAATGCATTATGTATGTGTAACAGTTGCGAAGAATACAGTTAAAGAGAACAATGAATGGTAAGAATAAAAGAGGCAGAGAAATGCAGAGTATTTTAAGTGGAAATAACAATCTGTTTTGGAAGTTGGCAAGGAGGGCTAAATAAGAAGACTCAAGCAGAGTAAACAGAATGAAAAAGAGAATCAGTTAAATTATTTGGTCTAAAAACAAAGAGACAGAATGCTTTAAAAAAAAGTATTTTAGAGATCTGCATGAGAGTGTTCGTGATATATCAAAGAGTAGAACTGAAATAAAAATGATGAAAATAAGTCATACATGCTATGACATATTGAAAAATGCTAAGGCTGCAGTTGTACATGGATAATTGCAGAAATGTTAAAATATAGATGTGATTTGTTTCTACAGTGACAACATGACTTGTTTAATGTGGGTATGAAAACTGCATCTGTGTCTGGTGAATGGGAAAATGTAGCCATTTTTCTCCTGTACAAAGAGAAAGGCAGAAAGAAAGGGAAGCAGAGAATTAAATTATTGAGTATTTCTAAGAATGAATTTGGCAGAATTCTGACTGAAAAGGAACAAGAGGAGACAATAAACAAAATTTGGGAAAGATAATCTGACTTTATGCTGGGCAGGTGGTATTTTTGCTTTGCAGCAGCTCATTGTGAAGTGTATATGAGAAATGTTGTTGCACTTGTATTTATTGGAAGCATATGTGATCATGTGAATAGACTATGGAGAATAGACTATGTGAATAGACTATGAATAGTGAATAGACTATGGAGATCTGGATGCTACCTCCAAGGCAATGACAACATTAATGGCAAGGAGTGAGCAAGAGCGAATGCAGCCTGGATGCATTGGTGAGAACTCACTGGTGTGTTATGTGACAGACAAATGCCAAGCCATCTTAAATTTAAGATTTATAAGACAACCATCTGCCTGGTTGCACTGTATGGCACTGAATACTGGGCAGCAACAACTGGGACCAAAAGCTATCTCCATGCAATGGAAATTAGAATGCTCCGTTGCAGGGATGGGATTCAAATTTCTTAATAACCAGTTCTGTGAGCATAGCCTAATTTGTGGGTGTGGCTTGGTGGGCATGTGACTGGAGGGGAATGGATTGCTGACTGGGCATGGCTTTGTGGTCATGTGACTGGATGGGCATGGCTTGTTTGTAAATATTGTAAATATTTATGTAAGTATTGATTTTTTTATTTAAAAAAAATGCAACTTTTACCCAAAATCAGGCAAAGCAGGCAGGCAGAGTTGGTCACAGAATCATAGAGTGAGGCTCCATTCAAAATCCAAGAAAGAAACCATTAGACTCTATTGTTATAGAGAAAAGGACTTTTACTGGAAATCAAGTGGTAGCATCAAAAGAATTCAAGATCTGAGCATTAGGTGCGAAAATCACATATACAAAGTTATGTGCAGAATCGTAACAACCGGTTCTATAGAACTGGTCCGAGCCGGTAGAATCCCACCCCTGCTCCATTGGATATCAGGCATCTCCCTTCATGACCACATCCTAAATGACACCATTCGACAACATTTTGGTGTGGCACCAATTATAGAGAAGAAGAGAGAAGGCCAGCTCTGCTGATATGGATATGTCCTGAGAGCAGCAGCTTCCACCATTGCCAAGACTGCCGATCAACTAGAACTCACTGGCTGGTGATCTCACAGGCACCCAAAACAGATGACAAGACACGATCAACAAAGATATGCAAGTCATAGGCCTGAGCCCTGCAGACACAGCTGACCATGCAAAGTGGCACTCTATGATCCAAAAAGCAGACCCTGCACTTGCAGGAATATGCTAGGAAGTAGGAGAAGGAGAATGTGAATGCACAATTACTTTTGTAAGCAAATGATTCCTGGGACCCCTCAATGCTTTTAGGTGACTGGTAGACAGACTGTGAGGTTTTGAAAATTAGTGTATTGAATATCAAGGATCTATAATTGTATCATCTCACTAAAATACATTATAAATTATCAAAGATTAGTTATGTCCAATAGAGAAAACTAAATACTTGCAAATATATTGATTTAGCTAATTAGTTGTTTATTTATTTATTAAATACATTTATATGGCTGCTCAACTTACCTATGATGATTGCAGGTGGCTTACATCATTAAAAATCCACAATATAACCTACCCAACCCCTCCACCTCCAGTTCTGCAGCGACAGCAAGCACAATTATACTAGCCACTAGACAGGTCTGTATTAATCTGGGGTCCCCATGCTATGTCTTCAGAGCCTTCTGGCAAAAGATTAAGGTCAGAGCCAAACTTGTCTCTGGGGGAATGATATTAAAAAAGGGGAGGCACCACAAGGTAGACCATTCTTTGGATTCCATTAGATGCATTTCCCTTATAGAAGTAGCTGTAATATCTGTAGCTATAATATCCCTTGCCTTTCTGATCTGGTGGATTATTCATAAACAGTGAAAAATTAGAATAGGTAGATAAATTTGTGTTTAGTGGCAGAATATTTTCAGGATATGGGATGGATGTAGGTGTAAAACATATACATAGGTTGATCAAAAAAAAGGTACTGGATAGTATATGATTTGTTGTAAGAAATAGCAATAGCACTCAGACTTATATGTCCCTTCACAGTGCTTGACAGCCTTCTCTAATCTGTTTACAGAGTCAGCATATTGCCCTCAACAATCTGGGTCCTCATTTTACTGACCTCAGAAGGATGTAAGGCTAAGACAACCTTTAGCCTGTGTTTGTGGTAAAACAAAACAAGATTGGCTCAAGAATGAATGAACATGGACTGAAGCCAAAAGTATGTGATAAATATGAAATAAATATGTTTAAATGGTTTGAATGTAGACTGGAAAGGACTGAATTGCAAAAAAAAATGTAATATAAATGGACTGAGAGAAAGGGGAAGACCAAGATAGCTATAGTTGGAGGAGATCCAAAAAAAAAGAGAGAAGTGAGATATTTAAATAGGAAACGATGATTTACAAAGTGGTGAAAGGACATAGTAGAAACAAGAACAGTTTAGAAAGATAGAAATATATGGAATAGGACTATGAATGCATTGACATGATCTAGATTTAAGCCCATGTCACACTGCACCAACGGATGGAAAGAGGATGTAAAACGGACAAAAAAGCTTGCCATCCATTGGTTAAACATGATGTATCCGTTCTGTACTCACTGCCTCCATTTTGCTTCCTCTCTATCCGTCCAGCATCCGTTTATTGACGTTTCATCCACTCAGAAAGTTTTGAGCTGCTCAAAACTTTTGAGCAGAAAATGTATCCAATGAGTCCATTCTGCATCTGCAAGGCATCCGCTAGGCATATGTTCTGCAACCATTAAGCATCCGCTATATCTGCTAGGCATCCGCTGCGCATCCACACAACTCGCATCCACTCGGACACAGGGAGGAAGCGGAACGGACGTGGAACGGATGCAGAACAGATGCCTGGCAGATGCAGCACGGAAACAAAGCATTTAAAACGGAAAAAACGTTTGCAGAGGGGACCTATCTTAGATATTAAGGATGTCTAGAGGATGCCTAGAGGATGCAAAGGGACACCTAGGGGAAAACCTATACTGCCTATAAAAAGGGAGAGCAACTCACCTGGATCTCACTTTCAGACCATCAGCCCAGCTGTGCAGACCTCTGCAGCCTTCATCTGACTCTTGCTCTTCCACAGCATCCAGTCATGTCCACCATGGATCATAACACAGTCCTTTTGGCAGCCACCATCCTTCTGCAACAGTATGAAGTCATCTACAGGCTCTGTGAACTGTACTACGGGAAGAAAAAGAGGCGGCCAAGAAGCGCCTGGGTCCAAAGATGGATCGGGAGAAGAGCAGAGTGCGGACTGTACAACAAGCTGATGGTGGAGCTCAGGAATGAAGACACTCGTGCATTCCAGAACTTCATGAGGATGCCACCAGCCATGTTTGACGAAGTTGTGCAGCGGCTGACACCCAGGTTGACCAAGGCATACACCAACTTCCGGCCCAGCCTGGAACCTGGGCTCAAGAGGGCACTCACTCTGCGCCACCTGGCCTCAGGGACCACCTACAGGAGCATGCAGTATGGCTGGAGGATGCCACACAACACCATCAGCATTGTGGTCAGAGAAGTGGTGCAGGCCATCATCAAAGAATACATGGAGGAGCTCCTCCAGTGCCCCTCCACTGATGAAGGATGGAAGAAAGTTGCAGAGCAGTGGTATCAGAGGTGGAACTTCCCCCACACCATTGGAGCCATAGATGGCAAGCACGTGGCCTGCAAAGCACCAACCAAGTCGGGGTCCACTTATTTCAACTACAAGGGCTTCTTCAGCATTGTCCTCTTTGCCATGGTCGATGATGACTACAAGTTCATGTACATCCATGCTTCAGGCAATGGGTCATGTTCAGATGCCCAGGTATACAATGCCAGTGACCTCAAGGAGGGTCTGGAACGCAACCTCATCGTGGGCTTCCCAGATCCAGAACCCCTGCCCAACGACACGCAAGATGTGCCCTACTTCATCATGGGGGATGATGCCTTCTCCCTCAGAACCTACCTCATGAAGCCCTACACCTCCAGACTCCTCACCCGTGAAGAGAGGATCTTCAACTACAGGCTATCCAGGGCAAGGCGGGTGGTGGACAACACCTTTGGCATCCTGGCCAACAGGTTCCAGATACTTCTCACTAGCAGCATTGCCCAGAGACCATGAGGAACATTGTGGAAGCTTGCTGCATCCTGCACAATCTCATGCTCACCCGCTACCCAGTCTTGCAGAACAGGCTCGTGGACCTCCAACAAGACAATGGGGACATGGAGCCTGGGGAATGGAGGCAAGGCCAAAACCCGATAGAAACTGAGGATGTGCAAGGCCCCAACAGAGCCTCACGTGAAGGGAAGAAGCAGTGCAACCTCCTGAAACACTGGTGCAACTCCCCAGCTGGAGTGGTGGAGTGGCAAGACAGGATGATAGATGATTAATGGATGCTTCCTTCAGCCTGTCTCATCACACGGATGAGATTGGGCCATGTATGTTCGGTGGCCCAACAATGATCAGGGCTTTTAATAAAAACTCTTTTAATAAAGAGTTGTGTTTATGTTGACATGTGTGGATGATTATTACATTATTCTTGATAATAAAGGGCCATAGGTGTGTCACCTGGGAGGGTGGACCATACAGTCCCACTATGCTTGCACTGGAGGTTTATCTATCCCAGAGCTATTACCCATCCCAAAGGTATCCCTGCTCATTCCACAGGTATCCCTGCCCACCCCACTGCTACCTTAACCCATCCCACAAGTATGCAAAGGCTTAAACCATTTCTAAAAGTTTCCACCAAGACTTTATTAAAAAAAAGAAATGAAGCAAGTGTGTGAATCAAAGATAGAGTTTATTGAACAACAAGCTCTAAAATAAAAATGACCAAAGTCAAGTGTCCAAAAAAAGTCCACAGGTAGCCAGCCAGCCAGTCTCTGGCACTCCTCTTTGTCACTCGGAGGTGTGCCCAGTCTCAGGGGTGAAGGGTCCAGGTGCTGTAGAGGTGGCTGCTGCTGGAATGCTGGTCTGGGGTGCCTGGCCCCGAGAGGACAACAGGTGACGGTGTGTTAAGGAAGCTCTCAGACAGCTGACTCAGCCCCGTGATGTTTAGAGCTCCTTCCTCCATGCCATGGGGTGTCAGCCCTAGTACCGAGGACAGATGTACTGAGGCCGGGCTTGGCTGTGGGGTGAAGGAAGGAGTAGTGTAGTGGGGCTGTCTGCTCTGCAGCTGGGTGAGGACTGGCGTTGGTGGCATCGGTGGAATGGGTGTCATCGCTGTCATCAGTGGCATCATTGGCGTGGGTGGCATCGGTGGCATCAGTGGAACCAGTGGCAATGGTGTCGCCCGATGACTCTGTGCCTGGACTGCTGCCTGTGCTGCTGGAGATCCTGGTAGCCATAGCCCTGGTAGGTGAGGGGCTGTGGGAAGCCTTGGAATGGGAGGGACATCACCTGGGGTGGAGGAGCAGACCTGGACTGGGTGGTAGCAGGTTCCTCTGGATCTGGAGCATTGTGAAGCAGCTCGGTGATCCAGTCCTTCACCACCTGGTACTGGGGTTCCGCCATGTCCCTGAGGGTCTGGTTGACATAGGTGAGGAAGGGCTTGCGGTTGGAGGATGAGGAGTCGATGTGGACCAGCTGAGAGAGGAGATCTATGCTGGTCTGGATGGTGTCCCTGATCTCCAGCAGGACAGTGTGGCTCTGCTCCTCCTGCTGTCTGGCTCTCTGCCTTTTTGTGGAGGTGGAGCTGGGGGGGGTGGATGCGGGTACGGCTGTCGTAGATGCACCGTCTCCTTTCTCCCACTGCACCAGGGAGTCCTCCACGCACTCCACCATGGTTACAATACCTGTCCGCGGGTTCTCCGCCGTGGCACGCTCCACAGAAACCTGCCTGGAGACAGGGATTGACTCTCGGCCGGAAGAGGACTGGCTGTCAGCAGGCTGCCGGAGAGAGAGGGTAGTGAGAGGGGCTGCTGGTGCTCCTCGGTGGCGGATCTCACCCTCCAGGAAGCTGCACCTGGCCATGACATAGGTCTCTCTGTCCGTCAGCTTAACCGTGGCCTGGCCAGATTTCTTCAGGTGCAGCTTCCCGTTCCAGGTGTGCATGTGCTTCCACCAGCCGAGGAGCACCTCTGAAGTGTAGCCCATACTCTCCGCCTTCTCTTTCCAAGCAGCATGCTCCGCTTGGTGTCCCTGTACAGCTGGTGTCCCTTCCGCCACAGATAGTCATTCTCTCTCAGCCACTCCAGCACCTCATCCTCATGTTCCTCCTCAATGGAGTATTGCCTCCTCTCCTGTTGTCGCATACGCCTCTTCCTCCCTTTGGCAGGACCAGATGGGCCCTCATCAGAGGGGCTCCCAGGTAGTAGGGGCTGCTCCTCCACACCACCACCACCAGCAGCACCAGCAGGATAATCATCATCATCATCATCATCATCATCATCATCATCATCACCAGCAGGATCATCATCATCATCATCAGCAGCAGCAGCAGCAGGATCATCATCAGCAGCAGCAGCAGCACCAGCACCAGCACCAGCACCAGCAGGATCAGCAGCAGCACCAGCACCAGCAGGACGATCAGCAGCAGCAGCAGCAGCAGCAGCAGCACCAGTAGGATCAGCAGCAGCAGCAGCAGCAGCACCAGCAGCACCAGCAGGATCAGCAGCAGCAGCACCAGCACCAGCACCAACAGCACCAGCAGCACCAGGATCAGCAGCAGCAGAGTAAGCACCAGCATGAGCAGGACAAGTAGGACGAGCAAGACCAGGAGCACGAGCAGTACGAGCAGTATGAGCAAGTCCAGGAGCACGAGCAGGACCAGCAGGACCAGCAGGACCAGGAGCAGCTTCAGCAGAGTAAGCACCAGCAGAAGCACCACCGTCAGGAGCAGCTTCAGCAGAGTAAGCACCAGCAGAAGCACCACCGCCAGGAGCAGCTTCAGCAGAAGCTCCAGCACCAGAAAAGCGAGCCTGAGCAGCAGAAGCCCCAGCAGAAGCAGAGTCAGGGACAGGGGGAGGGAGGGTGGCCCTGTCCCTTTTGCCAGGGATGGCGGCAGGTTGCTGAGGCTTTTGCTTCTTCCCCATGGTTGTGGGGTTGCTGGCTGGCAGGGAGGCTGGCAGGCACCAAGGCTGGCAGGAAGGCTGGCACCAAGGCTGGCAGAAAGGCTGGCAGGCAGGTAGGCACGAAGGCTGGCAGGCAGGCAGGCAGGCAGGCACCAAGGCTAGCAGGCAGACTGGCTGGCAGGGAGGCTGGAAGGCAGGCTGGCAGCAAAGCTGGCAGGCAGGCAGAGAGCAAGGCTGGCAGGGAGTCTGGCACCAAGGCTGGCAGGAAGGCTGGCAGGCAGGTAGGCACGAAGGCTGGCAGGCAGGCAGGCAGGCAGGCACCAAGGCTAGCAGGCAGACTGGCTGGCAGGGAGGCTGGAAGGCAGGCTGGCAGCAAAGCTGGCAGGCAGGCAGAGAGCAAGGCTGGCAGGGAGGCTGGCCAGGAGGTTGGGAGGCAGGTTGGAAGGCAGGCTTGGAGGCAGGCTGGCAGGGAGGCCGGCAGCAAGGCTTGCAGCAAGGCTTCCAGCAAGGCTTGCAGGCAGGCATGCAGGCAGGGCAGGCAAGGCAGTCAATCCGTCCGGCAGCAGGTCTTCCCTCCGAATGGTGACCTGCTTCGGAGCTGCTTCCCTTTATATCCGCAGGGCTTACGCAATGCATCCCCCCCGCATGGGCAATTAACGCTCGGCATCTGTTCGGCTTCCGCTGTGCATCCGCTAGGCTTCCGCTGTGCATCCGCTTCATCCGCTGTGCATCTGCTTCATCCGCTGTGCATCCGCTAGGCTTCCACTCTGCATCCGCTTCATCCACTGTGCATCCGCTGTATCCGTTCCGCATCCGCTTTGCTGAGATCCCCCGGAAGCCTAGCGGATGTGCCATCCGCTCCCATCCGCTTCCATCCGCTGGGCTTCCGTTCCGCATCCGCTTTCCATCTGCTCTGCGTTCTCCCCGCATCCATTCCTTTCCGTGTTATCCGCTCTGGTTATGCAAATTTTTGCCCCTTTTGAGAGCGGATAACAACGGATGGAACATTTTTCACGTCCGTTGTGTCCTTTTTACTAACGTTTTGCATCCGTTGGGCAGTGTGACAGGGCCTTTAACTGTTTCTTGCTTCTTGTTCTTATCTCCTGCCTTTAACTTCTTTGGCTTATATTTTTCTTGCTCCTTTGCATAAAATCACAAGGAAATTACCCCACAAGGAAATTGCATGATGGGTAGGGCTTAAACCAAATGCACTTGGAGAATATTAGGTTGAAGAAAGGTACCTTGAATCTTTGAGACATTAACACCAATATGATCAGTTACAAAAACTGCCACGCCCGGTTTTTTATCCCATCATAAGTCACAGTGACATTTCAGCCTCTGTTTGCATTTCAAATCAAATTCAGCTACAGTATTCCAAGTATATTAGGTGGGCTGCCCCTATCCCCCCCCCCCCCCCATGGCAATCTAATTGGTGCTTGCATGGGAAGGAGCTTTCCCTTGTAACATCTTTGCTCCCTTTGAAAATTTTTCCCAGTCTGAAACAACAATTCTTCCTTTATGGGGTTTCAGCCAGTTTTGAAGAAGAAATCCTGACCTACTTAGATTGGTGATTTTAGGAAGAATCTTGGAAAACTAATTCTTGCAGTAAGTGCTGGAAATATTGAATTGCTAACAAGAGCATAAAAAACTTTTGCTAGACCAATACTCGAATACAGTTCATCAGTCTGGAATCCGTACTGTATAGCGGACATTAATACAATTGAGCAAGTCCAGAAGTATTTCACA
The DNA here is from genome assembly GCA_015471245.1 of Laticauda colubrina. Taxonomy (NCBI): domain Eukaryota; kingdom Metazoa; phylum Chordata; class Lepidosauria; order Squamata; family Elapidae; genus Laticauda; species Laticauda colubrina. The sequence continues at coordinate 13,066,578 of BLBF01000042.1, read as the reverse complement.
AGAAGAGTATTTTTTTTATTTTTATTTTATTTTATTTGGTTTGTACTACACTCCTCTGCTCACAACAGAATACCCTATATCATCAGGCTTGAAATTTGGGGCTTGGACAATCTTGAACTACGCTGCCTATGGTTGGACTTAAGCGTAGTACACAAAATTATCTGCTACAATATCCTACCAGTCAATGACTACTTCAGCTTCAACCGCTATAATACAAGAGCACACAACAGATACAAACTCAATGTAAACTGCTCCAAACTTATTTGCAGAAAGTATTACTTCAGCAACAAAGTGGTCAGTGCCTGGAATACACAACCTGACTCTGTTGTTACATCCTCTAATCCCCACTCCTTTAACCTTAAACTGTCCACTATTGACCTCACCCCATTCTTAAGAGGTCTGTAAGGGGCATGCATAAGTGCATAATCGTGCCTACTGTCCCTGTCCTATGGTCCCCATTTATTCGTACCTATTTCCTGTATTCTTACTCATGTTTATGAGTACTTATACCTATTATCTTGTAAGCAATTGACAAATCAAATAAATAAAATAAAAATAAAGCTGAAAATTGATTAAAACGGATCTGCTTTAATTAGGCTTTCAGTCCCAAAAATGCTTTTTCAAGAGGTAACTGAACTTTCTGGTTTTTCTTTGAAGAAGTTTCTCTTCCTATTCAAGAAGCTTCTTCAGCTGACTGGATGGTGGGGAATGAAAAGTTGTCCTTGCAGACAACTTTTGCATTCTTTTAGAGAGTCATTAAGGCCACCTGGAGGTTTATCTGTGTAATCAGGGTCACAAATGGGCGTGGAGCCTTATTGGAACTGCTGAAAAGACTGTGTTGTAGACTATGTTGTACAGTAGACTGTGTTGGAGATAGATGATGTTATATCCCTCCCGTTCTGTTGAAAGAGGGCTGTTCAATTTTGGCATAGATGACTACTTTGACCCCTCTTTCAAACCAGCAGTCCTCTCTTTCCAAAATATGGAGTTTGCTGCCTTCAAAAGAATGGTCTTTGTCTTTTAACTGCTGATGGACTGCTGAATCTAGTCCTAATGAGTTTGCTCTCTTTTGTTCTGTCATACATTGATGAAGTGGTTGTTCTGTTTCCCCAATGTACAGATTTGCACATGGCTCACTGCACTGTACTGCATATACCACATTATATTATATTATCAGTTTCCATTGTCCACCATCCAGCCAGAGCCAAAGAAACTTCTTGAATGAAAACAAAACATCTTCAAAGAAAAACCAGAAAGTCCAGTTGCCTTTTCACAAAGCACCTTTGGGACAACCATGACCTGGGTGACTGAGAATCTCCATAGACATTTAGACCTTCAGGTTCTTCTTGGTTCCCCAGTAAAATGTCATTCAGCTACTGTCCTTAATTACCAAAGCAAGGAAACAGGATCCCAACTGGAAAGAAGAGCTTGTTGAACTGCAATGAACAACCTGATAATGGTTTTGAGATGAATGCAATTCATAGACCCACCCCTATAAAAAAGAGTTGAGGGTCTATTGAGATTGGAGTTAGCCCCAGCAAAACAAGTTCATCGTACAAAAAGAACAACATTTCTATGCATCAAAAATGTCTCCAGTACAACACTCTAACTCTTAAAGGCTATTTTACAGGATATGCTTGCCCAGTTATAAACCAAATCCCTACTTTCAAACCTACTTTCTTGCTCATCTATACAAGAGCTCATGCTATGAGTATACAGTGGCCCGAGCCTGTATACTGTACACTGTAATTCAAGATCTCTCATGAATTTTGATGCAATCTTTTTGCAGCTGTCTCACTTCTTGTTTCTCTATTAACACTTCCTGAAGTTCTTTAATCTGGAATCCAGCCATTGACTTCCTTCCAGGTGCTCTTGGAAGCACCTTGCTGGGAATTCTGGTAGTTGAAGTCCACATATCTTAAAGTGGCCAAGGTTCAGAAATACTGTTTCAGCATTCAAGATGGGGAATTCTCAGAGTTGAGGTCACACATCATAAAACAGCCAAGTTTAAGAAACATTGGACTAGATTAGACTCCAGAAATGACAGCATGGATACTGGCTTCTGTTCTTGTTACAGTGTTATGCTATGGCTTGAGTTATGTATTTATATGATAAAGAGATAAGAGAACCAGGTTGATTTAGTGGTTAAGGCAGCAGACTAGAAACCAGGAAACTCTGAGTCCTGCTTTAGGGATTAAAAAGCTGGTCAGGTGATTTTGGGCCAATAACCAGAATGTCAGGGCTCCAACAAATCCACCCTCATTCAAATCATAAATCTCTAGCCGCATCTCTCACAGTAAAAAAAATGCTTTATTAGGAATGGTCATGTTGGCATTAGCTCGGTGCAGCCAACACGAAAATACATCATTCATTACCCCCTTGAACAGGGGTGGGATTCTACCAGTTCACATCTGTTCATTAGAACCCATTGTTAACATTCTAAGCAATTCGGAGAACCGGTTGTTAGAAGAAATTACTGGCCTTATCCTGTAAGGAAGGCAGGAAAGAAACATTCTGGTGTTGCTTAAACTGCCTCTCCATTAACTCTTATTACATTCTTGGCAGGACTAGACTTCCTGTCTCTGGAATGGAGTTTTTTTTCCCTTCCTTTACTGGTAATTTGCTTGTGTGGAGTGACCAATTGCAATGGAACTGAAAAAAGTGACTTATGACCATTTTTCACACTTATGACTGTTGCAGCATCCCTTCAGCCACGAGAGGCCAGGTGAGAAGATGTGTGCCTCAATGTGAGTGATGTTGAGTTGGCCACGCCCAGCCAGTCACATGACCACCAAATCATGCCCACCAGCTAAGCCCCACCCACAGAACCAGTTGTTAAAAAAATTGAATCCCACTTCTGTCCTTGACCTTGGTCTTCCCCGCACCCCTTGGATGTATATTTTCCAATAGGACACATCCTTAGTCAAGAGTCATCAATCATGTGCTCCAGTGATATTTTTGTGCACCAACAGCTTTGGGCTGCCAAGGTGAGTATCTGAGGCATTTGAAGAATGCACTGCTTCCCCCCACTTCCTTTCTGCTGGCAACTGAAAGACCAAAGGAGTATTTTTTGTTTTAGTTGACACAGGAGACCCTGAGTTTTAGTCCTGCCTTAGACCTGAAAGACCTGAAAACCACCTGGGGTGATCACTCTCTCTCAGCCCAACCTTCTTACAGAGGAAAAGGAAGGAGTGTTAGATATATTCAACACCATGAGTTATTTATAAAAAAATAATAAAGGCGGATGGATATAAATCAATTAAATACATAAATAAACAAACACAAATATTAAAATGCATCTGACTTTCCAAACTCCTCCTACTTCTACCTCTTCCTTTCTCTGGTTTTAGAGACCTGCTACTCACATGAAATCAACAGTCCTAGGTTAGGTTTCCTGGGGTGTACAGCAACCACACAGTGCTATGAACTTTTCATGTTAAGAAGTATCATTTCTTTAAGTCTCCTGAGGCCATTCAAGAAAGCAATTTCTTTGGAATGTTGACTGTGCTTCTTGTAAAAACTCTCTCTGGAATCATTTTTTATTTCTTGCCATGAATAACAAATGAGTAAAATACAATGGTCTTGTAGCAAGTGTCAGGAATAAAAAAACTTATTTGTGGCAGTTAAAAAGGAATGGCTTGGTGCTTTTGTGCCAAGGCCTTCCTGCATCAGTGCACTGCATTAGTCTCCTCAGGTTAAGGCCCTGTCACACTGCCCAACGGATGCAAAACGGACACAACGGACGAGAAAAATGTTCCATCCGTTGTTATCCGCTCTCAGAAGGGGCAAAAATTTGCATAACTGGAGCGGATAACACGGACGTGGGGAGGATGCAGGGCAGATGGAAAGCGGATGCGGAACGGAAGCCCAGTGGATGGAAACGGATGGGAGCGGATGGCACATCCGCTAGGCTTCCGGGGGGGTGCAGCAAAGTGGATGCAGAACGGATACAGCGGATGCACAGCGGAAGCCTAGCGGATGCCAAGCATTAATTGCGCTTGCGGGGAGGATGCATTGCGTCAGCCCCATGGATATAATGGAAGCAGCTCGGAAGCAGGTCACCATTCAGAGGAAAGACCTGCTTCCAGACACATCGACTGCCTTGCCTGTCCTGCCTGCATGTCTGCCTGCAAGCCTTGCTGCCAGCCTCCCTGCCAGCCTTGCTGTCTGCCTGCCTGCCAGCCTCCCTGCCAGTCTTGCTGTCTGCCTGCCTGCCAGCCTTTCTGCCAGCCAGTCTGCCTGCCAGCCTTGGTCCCTGCCTGCCTGCCAGCCTTGGTTCATGCCTGCCTGCCAACCTTGATGCCTGCATGCCTGCCAGCCTTCCTTCTAGCATCGCTGCCTGCCTCTCTGCCAGCCTTCCTGCAAGCCTTGGTGCCAGCCTTCCTGCCAGCCTTGGTGCCTGCCTGCCTGCATGCCTCCCTGCCAGCCTTGGTGCATGTCTGCCTGCCAGCCTTGGTGCCTGCCTCCCTGCCAGCCTTCCTGCCAACCTTGGTGCCTGACTCCCAGCCAGCCTTCCTGCAAGCCTTGCTGCCAGCCTTCCTGCCAGCCTTGATGCCTGCCTGCCAGCCTTCCTGCCAGCCTTGGTGCCTGCCTTCCTGCCAGCCTTGGTACATGCCTCCCTGCAAGCCTTCCTGCCAGCCTTGGTGCCTGCCTCCCTGCCAGCCTTCCTGCCAGCCTTGTTTCCTGCCAGCCTCCCTGCCAGCCAGCAACCCCACAACTATGCTGAAGCACAGCAAGCCTCAGCCATCTGCTGCCAGCCCTTGCAAGAGGGACAGGGCTACCATCCCGTCCCCTGGCCCTCACTCTGGTTTTGCTGGGGCTTCTGCAGCATGGAATCGCTCTTCTGGGGCTGGGGCTTCTGCTGCTTCTGCTTTTGGAGGAGCTGATGACAAGCACTCCAGCACCAGCCACCTCCACAGCACCTGGACCCTTCACCCCTGAGGCTGAGCGACCAGGAGGAGTGCCAGAGACTCATTTTTGTTTTATAGCTTCTTGTTAATAAAGTCTATTTTTGATTCATACACTTGCTTCATTTCTTTTTTTTAATAAAGTCTTGGTAGAAACTTTTAGAAATGGTTTAAGCCTTTGCATGCTTGTGGGATGGGTAAGGATAGCAGTGGGATGGGCAGGGATACCTGTGGTATGGGTAATAACTGTGGGATAGATAAACCTCCAGTGCAAGCATAGTGGGACGGTATGGTCCACCCTCCCAGGTGCCACACCTTTGGCCCTTTATTATCAATAACAATGTAATCATTGATCTACACATGTCAACATAAAGACAACTCTTTATTAAATTCCCTGTTCATTGTAGGCCCACCCAACATACATGGCCCAATCTCATCTGTGTGATGAGACAGGCTGAAGGAAGCATCCATTAATCATCTTTCATCCTGTCTTGCCACTCCATTGCTCCAGCTGGGGAGTTGCACCAGTGTTTCAGGAGGTTACGCTGCTTCTTCCCTTCATGTGAGGCTCTGTTGGGGCCTTGCACATCCTCAGTGTCTATCAGGTTTCACCCTTGCCTCCATTCCCCAGGCTCCATGTCCCCATTGCCTTGTTGGCAGTCCACGAGCCTGTTCTGCAACACTGGGTAGCAGGTGTGCATGAGATTGTGCAGGATGCAGCAAGCTTCCATGATCCTCCTCACGGTCTCTGGGCAATGCTGTATGGTGGTGAGAAGTACCTGGAACCTGTTGGCCAGGATGCCAAAGGCATTCTCCACCACCCGCCTTGCCCTGGACAGCCTGTAGTTAAAGATCCTCTCTTCATGGGTGAGGAGTCTGGAAGTGGTAGCTTCATGAGGTAGCTTGTGAGGGAGAAGGCATCATCCCCCACGATGAAGTAAGGCACATCTTGTGTGTCATTGGACAGGGGTTCTGGATCTGGGAAGCCCACGATGAGGTTGTGTTTCAGCCCCTCCTTGAGGTCACTGGTGTTGTATACCTGGGCATCTGAAGATGAGCCGTTGCCTGAAGCAACGATGTACATGAACTTGTAGTCAGCATCGACCATGGCGAAGAGGATGATGCTGAAGAAGCCCTTGTAATTGAAATAAGTGGACCCCGACTTGGCTGGAGCTTTGCAGGCCACGTGCTTGCCATCTATGGCTCCAACAGTGTGAGGGAAGTTCCACCTCTGATACCACTGCTCTGCAACTTTCTTCCATCCTTCTTCAGTGGAGGGGCACTGGAGGAGCTCCTCCTTGTATTCTTCGATGATGGCCTGCACCACTTCTCTGACCACAGTGCTGATGGTGTTGTGTGGCACCCTCCAGCCATACTGCATGCTCCTGTAGGTGGTTCCTGAGGCCAGGTGGTGCAGAGTGAGTGCCACCTTGAGCCCAGGTTCCAGGCTGGACCGGAAGTTGATGTTTGCCTTGGTCAACCTGGGTGTCAGATGCTGCACAACTTCATCAAACATGGCTGGAGGCATCCTCATGAAGTTCTGGAATGCCCGAGTGTCTTCGTTCCTGAGCTCCACCATCAGCTTTTTTTACAGTCTGTCCTCTGCTTTTCTGGTGAACCATCTTCGTACCCAGACGCTTTTTGGCCGCCCCTTTTTCTTCCCGTAGTAGAGTTCACAGAGCCTGTAGATGGCTTCGTACTGTTGCAGAAGGATGGTGGCTGCCAAAAGGACTGTGTTACGATCCACGGTGGACATGACTGGATGCTGTGGAAGAGGAAGAGCCAGATGAAGGCTGCAGAAGTCTGCAGCAGGGCTGCTGGTCTGAAAGTGAGATCCAGATGTGTTGCTCCCCCTTTTTATAGGCAGTATAGGTGTCCCTTTGCATCCTCTAGGCATCCTCTAGGCATCCTCTAGACATCCTTAATATCTGAGATAGGTCCCCTCTGCAGATGTTTTTTCCATTTTAAATGCTTTGTTTCCATGCTGCATCCGCTAGGCATCCGTTCTGCATCCGTTCTGCGTCCGTTCCGCTTCCTCCCTGCGTCCGAGCGGATGCGAGTTGCGCGGATGTGCAGCGGATGCCTAGCGGATATATCAGATGCATAACGGATGCAGAACGGATGCCTAGCGGATGCGTAGCGGATGCAGAAAGGACAAATTGGATACATTTTCCGTGCAAAAGTTTTGAGCAGCTCAATAGCTTTCTGAGCGGATGAAACGTCAATAAACGGATGCTGGACGGATAGAGAGGAAGCAAAACAGAGGCAGTGAGTACATCGCATTAACCAATGGATGGCAAGCTTTTTTGTCCGTTTTACATCCTCTTTGCATCCGTTGGTGCAGTGTGACAAGGGCTTTAGCTGTTATATGGCATCACACCTTCCAATGGAAACATGATTTCACAAAGCACAATCTGTGCTCTGAGTATCAAAGGTTCCGTTAATAAATAAAGAATGACTCCTTATGTGACAAGCAACTCCTCACTGTACTTCTTTTGCCACCTCTTCAGCTCCCATCCTGGTGTCTTTGATGTTATAATATATGCCTACCAACAGTTTCTTTCTCTATGTCCTTCATAGATAAAGTTCTTTTCATGAATGGTCTTCCCATGTCTTCTTTTTCTGCATTCCTTCACTACTATGCAGTAATTCCTGAAAATAATTACAAATACAAAAGAGACCAGGATGAGATAATCACTCATGGATCATTGATCCATGAAAATCACCACCTAGATCATGAGCAGGCAAACAATGGTCCATGAGGCTTGCAGCCAATTCCTTCTGGCCCTCAAAACTTCTGCAAAATAATGGTCTCCACCTCCTCTTTCTCTTTCAATATATCTCCTCTATCCTCTAAATCATGATCTCCCCAATTAATTTAATCAGCTTTTCCAAAAGAGCAATTGGGTTTGTCATGCTATGCCATACAATCTTTATATACTGTTGTTGTGATCCAGTATCATCTAGTGGCTGGAGAGACAAATATGCTTCAAGTATATTATTTTGAATCTGACCAAACTCATTTTACCCATCAGCCCACGCTCTCAAACCAAGTGCACACTGAAAAGTCAGATTCCATTTCTTTTAGCATTTGGAAAAGGCAGAAGCACATGGTCATCCAAAGACAAACCCACATCCCACACAGAGCATCACTGGTGAGATTTAAATTGCTTGTATTCATGAATTGTTTTGTTTGGCAGTAATGATCTATCTTGTATTTGGTTCTAGTCGTGTGTATCCCTATTTTCCCCAGTTTCACCATATCCTGTTCTTTCAATAAAGCATTCAGATCTATGCAGATCTATCCATTTCATTAGAGGAAAGGTGGGTTGAGCTGCATGTTGAGCTGCACAGAACAGGGTGGCTAAGAAAAAAAAACTAAGGATCAAAAGGAATTCCATGTGGCTCTTTCTGGGAAAGAAGGTGGAATTTCATAGCTTCACAGAAAAAATCATGATGAATCCATAGCAGGATAAAAAGCAGAAAAAAATGGAATCCAACTAAAAACTGTCTTTCCCCAGAAAACCCTCCAGTAAAGGCAAATGTAGATTGCATCATCTAAGCTCTACAAGATTAACAAGAGTCTTTCTTTTCTTTTCTTTTCTTTTCTTTGAAAAAAAAACAAGCACTTACCACAGAACCAACGTGCTTGAGGGACTTCTTCAACTGTGCTTCTTAAAAAGCTCTGTAACACTAGAATATAGTTCAAGGGGATATTATATAGATATTACATTTGCTGGCACTGCTGTGGCATGGGGACCTACAAAGGAATTGCATGATGAATAATGTATTTGTTTTGCATTTAATATTCAATTGGAGAGTTTGGATATATGTTGGCTATTGGGTTTAGACCACTTGTTTACATTACAATCCCTGTGACCACATGGTAATCCAGGAAGTACCAGGAATATACCAATATGCTTTTTTTTTTTTAAAGCAGCACTGGAATAAATATGCCTGCTTTTAAAATTCTTAAAATAATAAAGATGGAAACCATCTCAGCCATTTTGAAAAATTTATTAAATAAATGGAACCTCTGCCTGCCCCATGAGGGGATCTACAGATTTTTAATTAAAAATAGGAAGGAAACTTTGCAGTTTCAGAAATCTATCCGCCAAAGCAGACAATTAAATGGAAAAGCATTACTGTAGTCCATTAATACTTAGATGAAAATCACATGGTACTTTAGAGACAAAAACATGAATAAAAATAATCACATTTCTAAGGAAATACAATAATGAAATGAAGAAGCATTTTTGTTTTACTATTTCCATTTTTCCTGCAGACTCCATGCCTGATAGAAAACAGAGAAGGGAAAATATCTTTTTCATACTGGAGCTAAATATATTTACCTGTTTATGACAATATTTGTATCTTATCTTCCAGTTAAAGTGTTCAAGCTGATTGTAAGATATAATCAAATACATTTCATAACTAAAACAAAAGAACAGCAGATGAATCAAATTGAGAGACTCATAAGACTTTAAAACTTTTAGAGATTTCCAGATCAACTGGTCACACAAAAAAGAAATTGTTTAGTCATAGAAGCTAAGATGAGTCCAAGATGGTTCATCTTGGATTCAGCTTATAAACCCCCAGGAGATCTTCTAGCCACAGATTAAACTCAGAAGTTAAAAAAAAAAAATCCTAAAAGAAGATTATGGCACACCACTTCCATACTGTTGCTACAAAGCTTTCCTAGATATGATCATTCGAAAGATAACATTGTATGCCTACTTAGAGTTGGCTCAGTCATGGAAATGCTACTTTCTGTCTCCTAACTACTCAGAAGATCTCTAGAAAGAGTGCAGTAAAGAGCAACAAAGATGACTAGGAAACGGGAAGCAATAAACAAAAAATGGTTATAGGAATTGGGTATGTCTAGTTTAATGAAAAGAAGGATTAGAGGTGACATGATGGCATGGTTCCAGTATCGAAGGGGCTGCCACAAAGATGAGGAAGGCAACCTATTTTCCAAAGCCTCTGAAGGCAGGTTAAGAAGCAATGGATGGAAACTAATCAAGAAGAGAAACAACCTAGAATAAAGAGAAATTTCTTTACAGTTAAAACAATTAATAAGTGGAACAACCTGCCTCCAAAAGTTGTGTATACTCTTAACACTGGAGGTTTTTAAGAAGAGATTGGAAAGGTTTAGGGTTTAAAGAAGACCTAGTGAGAGTGCCCCTTCATAAGATTCATGAGTTATGGACCAAAAGTTAGAGCACTGGTGGCCACCAATTTATGCAACTCCTTATTCCTGGAAGCATGGGTGACCCCAACTTTCCTTGCTTTTAGGATGCAAGGTAAACTAGTCCTTTCCCAATTGGCTTTTGGCCTTAACTCTACAGATAGTCCTCAACTTACACTTTCACTTAATTACCATTCAAAGTTACAATGTCAACTGAAAAAAAGTGAATTATAACCATTTTTCACACTTATGACTGTTGCAGCATTCCCATGGTCATGTGATTCACATTTGGATGCTTGACAACTGACTCACATTTATGACCTTTGAAGTGTCCCGGGGTCATGTGATCCCCCTTTTGCGACCTTCTGACAAGCAAAGTCAATGGGGAAGCCAGATACACTTTACAACTGTGTTACTAATTTAACAACTGCGGTAAATTACTTAACAAATGTGGCAAGAAAAGTCATAAAATGGGGCAAAACTCAACTTAACAAATTTCTCACTTAGCAGCAAAAATTTTGGGCTCAATTGTGGTTGTAAGTTGAGGACTACCTGTATTTAGAAGACCAGCATAGTTTTGGAATTATTTGGATTATTTCTTTTAAACCATAGGGTAGGTTAAGTTATCATATATCATCCAGGTTCTGCTCAATGAAACTTAGCAAAATCTAAACCTTGCATTTCTTAGTCCCTTAACACCTTTTCCATAGAATTTAGCAATCTTTTCATGACTGAAAGCCAACTTCATGAAGCTATATCATAAACAAAATGGAAATTTTTCCTTATTTTTTTTTCAGCAGTTCAGGCAATGATAGATTTAAGGCTGCTAATTTTATGGATTTCACACTTCAAATGATGGCAACATGTGCCTCTATTTTCAAGCCCAGGGTGGGTCATTTTAAATAAACTGAACTATAGATATGGATCAAAGGTGGTATTGAGCAGGTTCTGACCAGTTCTGGAAAACCAGTAGCAGAAATGTTGAGTAGTTCAGAGAACCAGCAAATACCACCTCTTCTTGCCCCGCTCCCATCTATTCTCTGCCTCCCGAGTCCCAGCTGATCGGCTGGATCTTCTTTTGTTGCCCTGCATAGGACAACAGAGCTGGAAAGCAGGTTAGTGGGGTGGGGAGGGAATGGGATTTTTCAGTAACCTTTGCCCAGGAGCTGGGAGGGAATGGAGATTTTGCAGTGTCCTTCTCCTGCCACGCCCACCAAGCCACACCATGCCTACCAAGTCATGCCCACAGAACCAGTAGTAAAAATTTTTGAATCCCATCACTCATATGGATACTTTTCGTGACTTAAAAATAGGCTCCATACAAGAACAGGACATATTATACTAAATGCATATATGCTAAATATGATATGTTATGTATACTATGACTGACCTAGTTCCAATTTTTAAATGTTTATTTATGAACAATGAAAAGCAAACGCAGAGAAATGAATCTTTTCTGAAAACAATGCTACTTGTGTAATTCAACCTCTTCATTTTGACACCTATGTGATATGTTGGCACGACAAATCCCAACATTTCCAGCTAATTTGGCCAAGCATATCTGCAGGAAACCATCTTAGAAAAGGCTTGAGTGAAGGTTATCCTAATTAATATGAGCATCTCAGTAAGATGAAAGTTTCAGGTCTCTAGCAAGTGAAAGAGACAAATAGACATTCAGTGGCTATCCAATAATCTTATTGGGATTGGGCTAGATTCCTGTGTTTGATAGTAGGTCTTGATTTTGGTTTTGAATAAATATTCTCTCAAGATGGAAACATGCAAAAGACAGGCTTTTTCCTCCAACTTCTGAGTAAGAATATGTTGGTCCTATAAGAAAACATTTACCCTTCTGGCTTTGTAGCAAACAGTGACATCTAGTGAAAGAATACTAATGTTTTTTTAAGGAACAAAAATTACATAGTATAGGAAAATATGATTAGATATCAAAAGGTTTTGTATACATGTCCTCCACAATTATCTACAGGAGAGATCAAAGAGGACCTGATGGAAAGGCAGGTTTGAGATGACTGGGTTTCTGAGTTTAAATAAGACAAAGATTAGAATCCATTCATCACAGAATGAATCTGTTTCATTCAAATAATGTGTGTGTGTGTGTGTGTGTGTGTGTGTGTGTGTGTGTGTGTGTGTATAATTTCACATGGCATAAATGAAAGCAATGTTACCAATCTGGATGCCCGATTTTATAATATGAAAATGATAAATTACAGATGACAATTGTTTAAGAAAATCATGGATGGATTACAGATGTAATACAAACAAAAGAGATTCAATCAGTGAGCAGACAGAGGGATATTAAAAAAGACTGGGCAACCATAAGGGACTTGGAAAAGATGATAAATATCTCCAACTGCATAGAAGCAGACTGAAAATGTAAAATGCAAGACCCCCACATCTGAGCATTGAGAATTTTCCATGATGTCAACTTTACCTCAGGTTTTCTGTGGAAAGAGATTGATGGTGGTTTGTAGCATAAGCGAACAATCATGCCTACCATCCCTGTCCTATTGTCCCCATTTCCTGTATTTATACTTATGTCTATTATCTTGTAAGCTATTGACAAATAAAATAAATTAATGATGATAATGATAATGAAAATAATAATGAAAATGATGATGATGATGATGATGATAGCAGAATTGATGGGAAACAACTTGAAAAAGTCACCAGATATCAGGACTTGAAAATCGAACTACAGAGACTCTAGCATAAACCAGTGCAGGTGGTTCCAGTGGTACTCGGTACACTGGGTGCTGTGCCTAAAGACCTAGGCAAGTATTTCAAAACAATTGGCGCTGACAAGATCACCATTGGTCAGCTGCAGAAGGCCACCTTACTGGGATCTACTCACATAATCCACCAATACATCACACAGTCTTAAACACTTGGCAAGTGTTCAACTAGTGATTTGTGATACAAAAGCCAGCATGGTTATCTCATCTGCTGTGTATACTGTCATTTTTGTGTACAACAACAACAACAATAATTAATAATAATAATTTGTAGTACTGAGCCATGGTGGCGCAGTTGTTAGAGTGCAGTACTGCAGGCTACTTCTGCTGTCTGCTGTCTGCCTGCAATTTGGCAGTTCAAATCTCACCAAGCTCAAGGTTGACTCAGCCTTCCATCCTTCCAAGGTTGGTAAAATAAGGACCCAGATGGTTGGGGGCAATATGTTGACTCTGTAAACTGCATAGAGAGGGCTGTAAAGCACTGTGATGCGGTATATAAGTCTAAATGCTATTGTTATTATTATTTATGTCATATAAAGTTTATTTCCAAGTATGTACATGTTAACAATAAGAGATATTTCCACGGCATGAACAGATTCCATCAGATTCTTATGAGAAACCTTATTTTTGTAGGACAAGGGTTATCTTATTTGGGTCCCAAATATGATTCCTTTACTATTGACAATTGATTCTAAAAGGTAGAAGTTATCAATCTATGTCTTCATTGTCAGTTCTAAGGCAACCATACCAGTTGCCTTTTTTTTTTCTTTGTATTTTTTCTTCATAGACTTAATTTTTCACTGTATTCTTTGATTTTCATTACTAAAGCTTGCAGACTATTTGCATTTTCAGCTATTGGAGTAGTGTCATCAGTATAGTGGATGTTAACTGATGTTTCTTTCTCCAGTTTTAAACCACACTCATTTTTTTCTCTTGCAGCCTCCCTCAATATATATTCAGTTTATAGGCTGAATTAAGAAGGAGAGAATATACAGTCATTTGCAACCTGAAACCAGTCTGGTTGACCATCTTCTATCTAGACTGTGGCTTTCTGTTCTATTAATAGGTAGATTTAGATTTAGAATAACTTTGAATGTCACTTTGAATGTATACGAATCGGCATACATTAAAATGACATTTCAATACAGCTCTCCAAGGGTCTCCACATCTAATATATATTACATAAACATGACAAAATAAATAAATACATAATTGTTCATATACCCACATATATTATATGACATGGAGGAACAACACAGTTTGGTTTAATTGTGATGTATTCATGGTGAGAGAAACAAATCTTGCAAGTTTACCAGATGGATGGCATAGGGAACAAAGCTGTTACAGAATCTGGTAGTTCTGGTAGGTTTTCCATGAGGGCAAGGAGAGGTTGTGGGCTTCCCATTTTTCCTAAGAACATTCCACAACTTGGTATGGACAAGATATGTGAAGTTCTTTCTATAGTCATTGAACCACATAGTGATTTCTTGTTAGCATGTTTTGTTCTTTCATTTTGCTATCTATTAATCATTTGGACTTTTTTCAACCCATGTATAATTCACCTACAGATGATTTTTTCACAAAGATCTTCTCTCTGTCTTCTTCTCTCTAGCTCCAGTTCAGATTATTTACTGTCTTTCTGTGCCATTACAGGCAACCAAAACTATATTTGTCATATTTGAAGAGGCATTGCTTAAGGATACCCCAACAATATTTCAAGCAGAAAAATCTTAAGAGGTGTTGTAACTATGTATCATTCATGTGTTTGCAACTGTGTATCATTGCAACTATGTATCTTTCAGACATTTGCAACATTGTATCATTCACATGTAATCATTGAGCTTCTGTCTCCTCAGTGACCTTTTGCAGGGCATGTACAGAGACAAGGAGCTAAACATCTGTAGAAATAGTTTATTTACATTGTGATTACATTGTCTGGCATGCAGCTTTGTGAAGAAGGAATATCCTGATCGAATTATAAATCTTGCCATCCTGTCTGACCTGGTATCTTGCCTTATCTGAGCTATTGTAAATCCTGTATATCCTGTCTGACCTGGGCTTGACCTAGGCTCTGAATAAACAATCACCCCCTTTTGAATGAGCGTAATAAAAGAGCGTGTACCCAGACATTCTGGGCACACTCATCCCGAGGAACTTCGTCTCCTGTCGTTTCTTTCTCCTTTCGCTCCCTATCATGAGACGCCCATCTAATGCGGGATAGCAGATACCGCATTCTGGTGACCCCGACGTGATTCCCTAAGGGGGATACGTTGTGACGCGCCCATATCTTACCCGCTCGATGGGAGCTGTGCATCGCCAGGCCTGAAGCGAATTGCACATCATCGGATCTGAAACACGGTCTCGACTTTTGTAAGTATGGGCGGAAACTTTTCTCAACAACAGACAGAGCATCTGAAGGAATTGAGGGAGTTAGTCGCTTCTTCTTCTAAATATTCTGCTAATTTAAAGGGCTCGCCTGTAAAAATGAAACCTATTGCAACATTATTGAATTATGTGTGGCAACATTGTCCCAATTATCCAGAGAAAGGGTCCTTAAAAATCTCCATTTGGCAAAAAATTGGTGACTATCTCCATAGTTCTCCTCGTGCACATATTGGCATTTTGGTCACTTGGAGGAAAATTATGGAGGCTTTAAAAGTCCATTATAAAATAGAAGCAGGGAGTGTATTTGAATCTCCTCCACCAAGTTATGATAACTTTTCTGTCCTTCAACCCTCCGCTCCCAATGATCGTAAGTCATTACGAGAGCCTCCCTCCATCCAATCCACTTCCTTAAATGTAGAGCCCTTGTGTCCTCCACCACCCTCCCGAGGTGGGGGGGGGGTGTTGTAAAAGCCATTCAGCAAGCCTTTTATGAAGGAGAAATGGATAAGGACACCCTTGCAGCTGCCTCCCTTTATCCTATCATACAAACCGGCAATCCTCCAGCTCCTCAGTATACCCCAATGCCGTACAAAATAATTAAGGATTTAAAAGCAGCTTGCAAGGAAAATGGTATTCAATCTCGCTATGTACAGGGTCTTTTAGGATCAATAGCCCAACCAGGAGCTGACTTGATAAATGCTGATTGGCGTACATTATTTAACATGATCCTCACGCCTTCACAATTTTTGGTCTGGGAGTCAGAATTTCATAAGCGTACTGCAGCCGCAGCCGCTAGAGGCTTGCCGGCAAATGTCACTCTAGATATGCTTAACGGTACTGGCACTATGTTTACCGTTGCCCAGCAGATTGCCACAGACGCAGCTGCTTTCCCTATATTACAGGATTGTGCTTTGGCCGCTGCTCGAAAGGTTGATAATGCGGGATGCGTGCCCAAATCTTTCTCTAAAGTTATTCAAGGACCTTCTGAGCCTTTTTCCTCCTTTATAAACCGTCTCACAGAAGCCTTAGAGAGACAAATTGATAATGAGGAGGCTTGTAATGAATTACAATTGAAACTTGCTTATGAAAACGCAAACGCTGATTGTCAGAAAGTTTTGCAACCATTAATTAATAAGAAAAATGTTTCCTTGGCAGATTATCTTACAGCCTGCCGAATCATAGGAACCACATCCCATTCCATGTCTACTCTGGCTACAGCCATTACTGAAGGTATGCAGCAGAACATGAGCTCTCTTCTTCCCATTTCCCAACAAAACACTCGCAAAATGGGCAATTGTTTTAATTGTGGCAAGCCAGGTCACTTTAAGAGCCAATGCAGAGCCCCAGGTGGGGGAGCAAATATGTCAAGAAACCAGGTAGCTCACCCAAAGACGCCATGCCCTCGATGCCAAAAGGGCTATCACTGGGCTAATCAGTGCAGAGTCCAAAAGAATGAACAGCAGAATAACCCTGCAGTCATTCAAAAACCTTTTTTGAATCAGGAAAACTAGAAACGGGGCAGGCAGCTAGCCCCACAACAAAGGCTGCTGAAACTTGCAACTTTTCTTCTTTCGCTTATGATCTTGTTGCTAATGAAACTGTTACTTATCTTCCTGGTGTCGCTGACTTTCTCTTTGTACGTCCTGTTCAGCCTTTTCATATGCCCCCCGATATTCCAGTGCTAGTCTTTCCTGTAAGGGATTTAGCTGAACAAGGTATTCTTGCCTCTCCTTTTCTGCATGACCCCACTGTATTGTCTGATGTCTGTCTGTCTGTACTAGCTAATACAGAAGTTACTATAAATGAGGGGGATGTTGTGGCAAAAATGATTGTGCTCTTAGACCAACAACAAGAGCAACTCTATGCAATTGAAAGACCAATCAGTCAACCAAAACCTACGGTAACATTCTTATTGAATGGTCGATCCTTTCTTGGTCTTTTAGATACTGGAGCGGATATTTCCATCATCCAAACCGCTGAGTGGCCAAACACCTGGCCTGCAGATGTGGCACCAGCGGTGAGAGGAGTGGGGGGACTCCAGGAGACTCGCATTAGCAGAAACTGGGTAAAAGCCCATTCCCCTGAGTCTCAATGTGTTGCTTATATTAAACCAGCTGTAATTCCTCTGTATACTAATTTGTGGGGAAAAGACCTTATGTCACAGTTTAATGCACAACTTACCCTCCACTAACCATGCTTCGCTTGCATTTGACTCACAATAACCCTGTGTGGATTGATCAGTGGCCTCTCCCTTCTATAAAGCTTGAAGCCTTACATTCTCTTGTTCAAGAACAATTAGATAGAGGTCATCTAGAACCTTCATTGAGTCCATATAATACCCCAGTTTTTGTTATCAAAAAGAAAAACGGCGCTTGGCGCCTCCTTCAGGATTTAAGGGCTG
This sequence comes from Laticauda colubrina, assembly GCA_015471245.1. Classification (NCBI taxonomy): domain Eukaryota; kingdom Metazoa; phylum Chordata; class Lepidosauria; order Squamata; family Elapidae; genus Laticauda; species Laticauda colubrina. Next base: position 13,048,947 of record BLBF01000042.1, on the reverse strand, counting down.
TGAATTTGGTCCTCCTTCCATTGGGACCCCTGCAATGTGGTCTTCCAAATCCTAACATAATTCCTCAAGAGCATGACCTTATCATTATTGATTTAAAAGACTGTTTTTTCTCCATTCCATTACACCAGTTAGATAGAAAATTATTTGCTTTTACAGTACCAACCTTAAATAATCAGAGACCTACCAAATGATATCAATGGAAAGTCTTACCGCAAGGCATGTTAAACAGTCCAACTATGTGTCAATTTTTTGTGGATTTAGCCTTGCAACCATACAGGGACAAATATCCTCATTTTTTAATCTATCATTACATGGATGATATATTGGTATCTGCACCTGGCCCAAAGGGCACGGTATTAAAAACTCTGCCATGCCTGACCTCCATTCTAGGTAAAGCAGGTCTCACAATAGCCCCAGAAAAAGTACAATCCAAACCACCCTTTTCCTATTTAGGTCACAAGTTACTTGCTTCAGCTGCTGTTCCTTCCCTTCCCCTCCCAACACTTCCCCCGAAACCCACACTTGTGATCTTACAACAGTTCCTAGGAACCTTAAATTGGGCACGTCTTTATTTGGGTTTGACCACAGCTACATTAGCTCCTCTTTTTAATGCCCTCACACAAGGTAAAACCCCGTCTGATGTTATCATTCTAAATAAAGAGCAGTTGCAGGCATTAAAAGACGTTTCCCATTCACTGGCTACTCGATGGGTGGATCAAGCTATAGAGAATTGCCCTTTATCAATTGCTTTACTAAATACTGTTCAGAGACCAACAGCTGTTATTATGCAATCTCATCAGACACAGGTTCTGATTTTAGAATGGCTGCATTTGTCTCACACCCCACGGACCACAATCACTAGTAAAACCTCTGCATATTCCCAGTTGATCTTTAAAGGTCGACAAAGATGTAAACAACTCATGGGATGTGAGCCTGTTTCAATATTCACTCCTTGCTCACTGACCACGTGGGAAATGCTATGGTGTAATTCAGAAGAACTACAATACGCTTTAGAAGAGTGGCCAGGGCAAACTTCTTGCCATTTACCAGCGGACCCACGTTTCACTTTTCTTAAAACTCTCCCTTTTGAATGGCAATCCCCTCTCTCAATATCTCCATTAGTAGATGCACCTACGCTTTATGCAGATGGGGGGAAAATGTATGGTGCTTGTGCATGGTACCAGGAGGGAGAGTAGAAAACTAAAATTACCCCTCCGCAATCTTCTGCTCAACAGGAAGAACTTGCTGCATCTCTTATTGCATTTCAACAGTTTCAAAAAGCTCCTTTTAATTTAATAGTAGATTCCTTATACGTTTCTCAGATTTTGAAAAATATATATCAAGCCTATTTATCTCCTAGCATATCTGTTCCTTTGTTAAAATTGTTGCTTCTTCTACAACAATGTATCAATAGCCGTACGCATCCATTCTTTGTAGCACATATCAGGAGCCATCAACCTCTTCCTGGTATATTACAGGAAGGAAACAAGGTGGCAGACGCAGCTGCAGCAGCTGCATCAGGTAAATCAATTTGTAATCTGACAGCAGCCCAAAGCCAGGACTATTTTCACCAAAATAAAAAAGCATCACAAAAACAATTTTCTCTAACTCAGGCAGAAGCTGCTGCCATTATTCAACAATGCCCCACATGTAGTAAGCAAGGACATTCCATTCCCATAGGAGTAAATCCTAGAGGATTAAAAGCTTGTGAAATTTGGCAAATGGATGTAACTCAGTATCCACCTTTTGCCCCTTGGAAATATTTGCACGTTTCCATCGATACATATTCAGGGTTTATTCCGGCTACTCCTCAAAGGGGAGAAACTGTAAAACATGTCATCAATCATTCAATTCGTACCTTTGCCTCGCTGGGACGTCCAAAAGAAATCAAAACAGACAATGGACCTGCCTATACGAGTTCTGCTTTCCAGGACTTCTGTAACAGATGGGATGTAACTCACAAGTTTGGGATTCCCTATAACAGCCAGGGGCAGGCTATTGTGGAACGAGCTCACTTATCTCTGAAACGTGCTCTTGATCGATATTCGTTGCGGGAAAAACCCCCTAACCTCCCAGCATTGCAAAATTCTCTTAACATTTGTCTTTACACTTTAAATTTTCTTAATCTGACTGGCATTCCTCCCACTTCTGCTGCTTCACGTCATTTTTCCTCCCCCTCACCCCCCCCTAACAGACCTCTGGTACATTATCGCAAATTGCCAGATCCCGCCTGGCAGGGTCCCGCTGAGCTTCTCACCTGGAGACGAGGCTACGCTGCGATTTTACTACCAGACAAAACCACTTGCTGGGTCCCTGGTCGGGCGGTAAGACCCTATCATGGGAATTCCTCCGCTACATCTACATCTTAAACTCTTCCTGATATTCTTGCCTATATCCTCTTTGCAATTTCTACCTTATTCATATCCTACTTATACTTTTGTTCAACATGGTCATTGGACCACATTAGAATTTCGCTTTATTAATTATGATAGTGACTGTCCTATTGTTTGTTGGCATGATAATCTTCCCATAAATCTATCTCCTTATATTCACACATACTTCAACAAAACCTATGCTTCCTGTCAAAAGATTATTCGTGTTAAAGCCACTTCATTAACAGAAGGCTATTATACTTGTTCCATGTGGGTACGTCATGAAAATGCTACCCATAGCTTTCACTCTGTCACTTCTGTTTTGTTTACAGAACACTCTATCACTCGCTCTTTTGTTCCTTCTTATGGAAAAGAACCTTAAAATCTTTTCCTCTATTCAAGCTAGATATAGGGGGACCTAAATGTCCTTCTCTTGTATTACGGGTTCCTCCAACCCAACTAACATCCTTGATGAATGACCAAATTAATCTTCATTGTCATTATTGTAATTATTATCCTTTTTCTACTAATTGCATTCCCTTCTCATCTCGTAAATGTTCTACAACTAACTTGTCCATAGTCCTCTCTCCTACTTGTGATGCTTTTATATACCCGAACTCTGATCCTGTCAACAAACGACGCTTCAAAAGAACTGTCCATGACGATCCGCAGAAGCCTCACAGAAAATATAATATTACTTGGACTATAAAAGATTTTCAAGGCATTCGTATAAGCTCTACAACCAATTCTTCTCGCATAGAAGACTTCTACCCACCACTTCAATTCGATTTGGCAGAAATGCTTGTAGGCTCCACCGCCTACAACTCGCCTTCTCATCCAACGGAGCCTAGTCATAGAGTTGTAAATAAATATAGGTTTTATGTATGCCCCGGACAGTCCGTTTCCAACACTCAGTCCCCTGCCCAACGACTTCTCGACTGCGGGGAGTCGTCGGATTACTTTTGCAAAGCCTGGTCGTGTGTTTCAACTGGACATATTTATTGGGATCCGGGCACTAAGGGTGATCTCATTACTGTCACTCGCACCACATGGGATATTCCATGCAGTGATAAAAAATTGCCCAAATGCAACCCGGTAACCATAAGGTTCACAGACCAAGGCAAGAAAAGTACCCTATGGGACACTGGCTTGAAATGGGGTGCCCGCCTAAAAGAAGTCTGGCCAGAAAAGCATTATGGAAATATTTTTTACATTCAACGTCACATTGAACTCCCTCGCTCTAACCCGGTGGGACCACATGAAAAGGTTATTAAATCCCCATTCTTGCAACCCATAACACAGGGAGTTAACCCATTGATTCCATTGATCAAAGCTTCCTATGCTCTGCTGAACTCTTCAAACTCATCAATTGCCTCCACATGTTGGCTTTGTATTTCTGCCTCTCCACCTTTTTATGAAGCCATCGCTTCCCAAGAATCCATTGCTAATTCCACATCAGATGAACGTTGCCGTTGGAGGAACTCCACTATTACTGTTTCTTCCATCACTGGGGTCGGTTGTTGCTTGGGAAATATTCCATCCAATTACTCACAATATTGTCATAATGTTTCTAATGGCTATCACTGTAATGTATATCTTCCTAAGAACCGCCTTGGCGATGGTATCCACCATCGGAGGATACTCTGCAGTCTACACCACTTCAGGAGGAAATTTAACATCACGCCTGAAAGGAATGTATTTTATCCCTGGCAATAATTCTGTCTGGGCTTGTTCCACCGGTCTCACAGCATGTGTCTACGGGGATGAACTTATTAAATCCAAATCATTTTGCATTCAAGTATGGCTTGTACCAAAAATTGACGTGTATAACTCTGATGATTTTATATCCTTACAGGCACCCATGGAATACCCCCTCAGAGCAAAGCGGGAAATTATTAGTACTCTCACTCTAGGTCTACTGCTTGCTTTGGGCACCACGGGCGCAGCCACGGGCATTGCAGGACTAGCTGTCTCTGACCAAAAAATTACAGCTCTGGGTTCAGCCATTGATGATGATTTATTACGAATTGAGAAATCAATTACAGCTTTGCAAAACTCCTTGACGTCCCTCTCGGAAGTGGTCTTACAGAATCGTAGAGGCTTAGATCTGTTATTTTTAAAACAAGGGGGATTGTGTGCTGCGCTTAAAGAAGAATGTTGTTTTTATGCTGATAGCAGGGGGATCGTGTTGGATTCTATGAAAGAATTAGAAAAACGCTTAAAAAATAGAGAAAACGAAAGGTTAAACATGTATAATTGGTTTCAAGGCTTCTTTTCTATTTCACCATGGCTTACAACCCTTTTAACTGCATTGGCAGGACCATTAATAATCATTATATTGATATGTATTATAGGACCTTGTTGTTTTAATAGAATATTGCAACTTTTGAAAAATCAATTATCCTCCATAACTGCTGATGTTAATGTGTTATTGCAAGCTCATGTTAAGTCCTTAACACCGGACGAAAAAATGTCATTGCTGAGTTACCGCTCCTTGGACAACCCTGACGCTGACGGGTCGCACTCCTGCCTAGATGACTGGGACGGTGAACATTTCAGAAAAAAGGTTCCTGTCTTCTTGGACAAGGAAGAAGACTCGTCATAAATAATAAAAACAGAGGAGATGTTGTAACTATGTATCATTCATGTGTTTGCAACTGTGTATCATTGCAACTATGTATCTTTCAGGCATTTGCAACATTGCAAATTCACGTGTAATCATTGAGCTTCTGTCTCCTCAGTGACCTTTTGCAGGGCACGTACAGAGACAAGGAGTTAAACATCTGCAGAAATAGCTTATTCACATTGTGATTACATTGTCTGGCATGCAGCTTTGTGAAGAAGGAATATCCTGATCAAATTATAAATCTTGCCATCCTGTCTGACCTGGTATCTTGCCTTATCTGAGCCATTGTAAATCCTGTATATCCTGTCTGACCTGGGCTTGACCTAGGCTCTAAATAAACAATCACTCCCTTTTGAAGGAGCATAATAAAAGAGCATGTACCCAGACATTCTGGGCACACTCATCCCGAGGAACTTCGTCTCCTGTCGTTTCTTTATCCTTTCGCTCCCTATCATGAGACGCCCATCTAATGCGGGATAGCAGATACCGCAAAGAGGGTCCTAGATAAGGATTTTGTTAAGCCTGGGTTCCCCAACCAGGGTTAGGTAAACAAGCTAAAC
>BLBF01000042.1:13012762-13033389 GCA_015471245.1 Laticauda colubrina | reverse complement strand
AGTATTTCACCTAAAACAGTTAGGGTGAACAATGTTATCCCTAACAGATTTTATCATGCTCCATCTCATTTACAGAATTATATGTTGGGTATTGATGAAGTAAAGGGGTATGCAAGATTATTGGAACAATTAAAATTTGCTGAGCAATGTTTTTGGAATACTAGCAGAAGGGACTATCTCTCTGAAAGCACCTTTTCATTTCAGAACAATAGAACTAGAGAGATTTTCCAAGCATCCACCTGATTAATCATCACATTTATAATAATCATCTGTTTCAATGGATGATCTTCAAGTGAATGAAAACAACAAAGCAGGCAGTCTTCATAGAAATCAAGACTTTTAATATATAATTTATCTCAAATGGAAAACTAACATTGTGAATGTAGAAGCAATAGTACCCCACTGCTCTGTAAACTATTATAATTTTGATATATTTGAATAAGCTTTTGGAAAACAAATCTGCAAAGATTTTTTTTAATAAAATAAACTCTTCCTTGAGTCAAGCTTGACTTCTGGTGATAACATGAAAATATTTATTTTGTTTTCTCATTAACTTTACAAAAGTGATTTACCATTGTCTTCCTACAATTATTTTTTTATTTCAGTTTTTCAGTCTGGTTTATATTCCTAAGATTACTTTGAAGTTTATCATCCATGTACCAACCAGTTCAACTCTGCTGATCTTTTTCCAAATAAAACTATGTGCTCTAACTTGCTATGACTTACCTCAGAATAAATGAGGTAAGGCAATCATTTCTTTGCTCAGGTATGGTTGCAAAAGCTGAAAAAGCAAGAGAAAGAAGATAGATGTCTTCAAACTATAGAAACCATTACTAAGAGTCGTGGCACATATTGTCCTGCTGCCACCTAGCTGTATTATGTGATACTGTTAAGATAGGAATTGGTGGCTGACTGAAATTCTAAAGTTTTCAATGCCTGAAAAAATCTCTACCATCACTCTACAGAATCAATCCACCTAATCATCACTAGATGGCAGCAAAGAGCACATATTGCTCTGTCTTTCTGTCTCTGTCTCTCTCTGGGCTGTCTCTCTCCCTCTCCAGGTCGCTTATATTTCTGCTTGTGTATCAGTACACTGCATGTACCTCCAAATTGTTGAGATGTGAGCAACAGTATATTGGCTTCCAAAATAATCTCTACACAGAAATCCTAGCTTGTTTAGCAAAGAATAAGCATGCTAAAGTAAAATTGTACTTTGGTTGTGTTTGTGTAAGGAGGTCATAGCATCACACTGAGAATCTCTGGACTAAATAGTTATATAGCCTCTTAGGTTTCGGATCTGGTTTGTGTAAGCTATTTTTTATGGTTTTGCATCTTGTACTGTGTCTTATTCAATAACCATAGTGTGGAAATAGTGTCAGTGATTACCTGAAGATTACCTGAAGATTCATCTTCAAAAAATGAAAAAAAGAAAAAAAAAACAACCACAGAAGCTTTTGTTCTGTAAGCTTAATTTAAAATGATCATTATGATAAGAGGGCTTATCATAATCTGCTTCTATAACCTAGAAGGACACTGGAATTCATTGATTTTCCAGGTTATAAATCTTCTTCCCATCAAACATTCCCCCCCCCCTACAAAAAATGGAATTGTCCTTATTTTGTTGCTCATTTTCTTCTCATTCTTTGGCCATGGATCCTTTTTCAGAAAGCTTATTTGCATATATTCAGGGACACAAATGTCTGACATCTTCCAGTAAACATCCTCGGTTTGTTTGTTTTGAAGAATATATATCTGCGCAGCCACACAAAGATTAACCTATTTGGGGGATTAAACAGCAAAACACAAATGTACCCAAATTCTGCAGCTCCCAGAAAGCAAAGAATGGATAATTCAGCTCATTAATCAAAATCTAGGTCACTTATCAAAAAACAGGAAAAATTAAAGAACTTGCTTTATTTATTCATTCATTCATTTTCTTGCTATCTGAATGAAATTGATTGTGGATAATTTGATCTCTCTTTGCCTCTATCCACCCCTCAAAAAACACCCAACCAATCATCTCAGGGCTTGCAGGTCCAACATATAAGCCTTTTTTGCTACAACAATAATATTACCTGCCTTGTTTTTCTTGTGCTTCCCTGTTAAACATTATAACAAAGAAACAGAGTTATATAACATACTGACATAAACAAGAATTCTGTAGGGATTTTGCTGCACACACAGTTTGTCCCAGGTCAAAAGGAAGGTGTAGTGGCACAGTGGTTAGAATGCATTATTGCAGACAAACTCTGCCCACTGCCAGGAGTGTGATCCTGACTGGCTCAAGGTTGACTCAGCCTTTCATACTTCTAAGATCAGTGAAATGGGGACCTGGATTGTTGGGGGAAATATGCTGACACTGTAAATCACTTAGAGTAGGCTGAAAAGCACTGTGAAGCAGCATATACATTAAGTGCTATTGCTATAAGTGGTTTATGATGGACAGATGATATAGTTGAAAACCATCTCAGCAAAGAAATGATGCTGAATATTTTGGAAGGAGCCATATCTGCATTTTTTTTTAATCTCTACTAGTAAGCCACATTTTTGTTTCTTGAAATAACATTGCCTCTTAGAGGGTGTTGTAAAGCACTATGAAGTAGCATATAAATCTAAGTGTTATTGCTATTGCTAATGGGGCATGCTTCAAATGAAGCCGGTATAGAATGGATAATGTGCAGCTTCCCTTTGGACTTCAGCCTGAGGTCCTCTAATGCTTAGGGTGACTTTTAAACTTCAAAGCAGCTCTCAAGATTTGCATTTATGCTGTTTATATTGATCACCTCTCACAGAAGAATCGGGATATCCCAGCACTGAATGGTCTGATTATTGTAAAAAGAGGGGGAAAAAGAGCGAGCAATGAGAGGAAAGAGGACACACACACCTTCAGTTCTAAGTGGAATTATTTTACTCCTTTGAAAAAGGAAAAAGAGAAAGTCTCAGGGATAAGAAAAACTCCAGCAGTCATTAGTCCAGTTCAAATTGGCAATGATATAAGAACCATTGTGGCACAGTGGTTAGAATGCAGTACTGCAGGTTAATTCTGCTGATCACTAGCTGCCAGCAGTTTGGCAGATCGAATCTCACCAGCTCAGGGTTGACTCAGCCTTTCATTTTTTGGGAGAAGGAGGAGGAGGGTTTATATCCCATCTATAATGTCATCTTGCATCCAAAATTACAAACTTCACCAACTCTATAGCCCTCAGTTTGGAAAAAAACCCCTGTACATTCTGGAACAAGAGTAACTTTCCTCATGTGTAGAAATAGATAGATAGATAGATAGATAGATAGATAGATAGATAGATAGATAGATAGATAGATAGATACGATAGATACGATAGATAGATACGATAGATGGATAGATTGCTACCACTTCCCTTTATCTGAACTAGTCTAAGCAATGTCTTCCACTCCTTAATTAAGTGACTTTCCTTCCCCTTGGCCCTCTACATAGCCAGAATTATTCCCGGTAAAATCCTCTATCTGTTTTATTCAAGCCCAGGAGAAAAGAGTTCTGTTTCTGGTGGTTTTGTTTTTCTTTGTTTAATAGACTACCTATTCTCCCAGGGCCTCGGGTAGATATCAATAAAACCAAAACCAAATCAAAAAGTAAGTAAAATGCCCATAATGAAAAAATAAATGAAAAAAGCAACCACCAACAAAACACAGATGGTAACATTCCCGCCCATCCCCAAATGCCTCCCCCCAGCAGAGCTCTGTTTTCCTTAGCAAGGGTTTATGCATTGAACTAAGATTGCCAATGCATTGCCAAGGAACAAAATATCAAGCAGGCTGCCTTGAGTGATTCGGTGGTGTGAAAGGCAGAATCTCTTTTATCTGCATTGCTGATTGGCATTTGGCATAACTCTACCTTGGTTTCTTCAGGGTAATTTAAAAAAGGTAACAGACATTCAATATCCAGATCCTAGAGAAACCCTCCTACAGCAGGGGTCACCAACCTTTTGGACCTCAGGGACCACCAAACTCACAATTTGAAATTCCGTGGACCAGAAACCCTGGGAAAATCCCAAAAAAAGTCTGCAGGAAAATTCCCCACCCTGTTTTTCTACCAATCGATCATTCTTTATTTGGGATCACAGGATACCATCTCCAGCTCTGTTCTCAGGGGGAGAAAGAAAAAGAGAGAGGTGGGGGGAGAGGGAGAGAGAGAGAGCAGCAGAAGCAGAAGCAGCAGAAGTCTTTCTTCCTTTCTCCCAAACCCTGCCAAAAATGAGTCTTTGTGAGACTTGTTGCACTGGCACAACCTTTTGGAGCAGGAGGCCTTGTAGGGTCCTAAAGACTCATTTCTGGCAGAGTTTGAGGGAGAGAAAGAAATACTTCTGTTGTTTTCCTTATATGCAGTCAAAAGCAGAAGAAGAAAGAAGCAGAAAGAATCAGCCCAGTGGCCAGGTGAGGCGCATGGGGCAAGTTCTCCCCTCTGTCCTTGCCCCCTCACTACCTTGTGTTTTTCACAATGCGACGCAAGCCCTGTGTTCCTGCAGACAATATGGGCAGTACAGCCTTGTGTTCCCGCACAGCCTGGATTCATTGCTCTGGGGGTGACATTTCTCTGTGGACCACCAAAATTTTCTCATGGACCACCAGTGGTCCCTGGCCCACTGGTTGGTGACCACTGTCCTATAGGACATGAAGAGAGGCACGTACTTGAACTTCAAATTCTAGCTGTGTGCTATGAGCTTCAGAGCTCGTCAAGTCCAGATGTTGGGCATTAGCTACCATTATAGCTTTTTTTTATGTTGACTTTTTATTTATTTATTTATTTATAATTTTATTCATAAACATTTTTGAATACAGCATTTTGTCAGAGCATACCATTTACAGGAAACAAAAACCATAGCTAATACTACAATCGATATTAACCCATTAATTGATAATAATACTAATAATATAATAACACATAAATTAATAGCACTAATAATACCATGACAACTCCCATATAGTAAAAATATCACCCTAATTTTTTTAAAACAGATTTCTTTTTATGTTTAGTTCATTCGTATTCTTAGTACTTATAGTGGTTGTGGTTATAAACCATTTTTAATACATATATTCATCATTTTTTTTCCTCTAAATTCTACCTCTTGACTTACAACCACAATTGAGCCTACAATGTCTGTTGCTAATTGAGACATTTGTTAAGTGAGCTTTACCCCATTTGATGACTTTTCTTGCCACTGCCTTTAAGTGAATCAATGCAATCATTAACCAATGGAACAGCTTGCCCTCAGAAGTTGTGGGAGCACCATCACTTGAGACTTTCAAGAAGAGATTGGACTGCTATTTGTCAGAAATGGTGTAGGGTCTTCCACTTGGGTGGGGGGTTGGACTAGATGACCTACAAGGTCCCAACTCTGATTATCTGTCATCTATTATTAGATTAGTAGCATGGTTGTTAAGGGAATCTGGCTTTCCTTTTGACTTTGCTTGTCAGAAGGTCGCAAAAGAGGATCTCATGACCCTGGGATACTGCAACCGTCATAAATATGAACCATCTGAAGTTTGATCACATGACCAGGGAGATGCTGCAATGGTTGTAAATATAAAAAAAGGGTCTAAAGTCACTTTTTTCAGTGCTGTTGTAACATTGAACGGCCATTAAATGAGCTGTTGTAACTAAGTCAAGGACTACCAGTAATTATAATTCTGATGGAATCAGAATTAACTACCTTAATAGATGACAAATTAACCGAGTTGGAGGGGACCTTGTAAATCATCAAGTTCAACCCTCCACCCAAGCAGGGGACCCTACACTATTTCTGACAAATGCCAGTCCAATCTCTTCTTATAAGGCCTCCAGTGAGGAAGCCCCCACAACTTCCGAAATCAAGCATTGGTTGATTGTTCTCACTGTCAAAAAATGTATCCTCATTTCTAGGTTGAATCACTTCTTGATCAATTTCCATCCATTATTCCTTGTCTGGCCATCGGGTGCTTGACCCCTTCCTTCTCAGTGGCAGCCCCTCAAATCATGGAATACTGCCATTGTGTCTCCCCTGGTCCTTCTCTTCACTAGACTAGCCAAGCCCAGCTCCTGTAACTGTTCTTCATATGTTTTAGTCTTCAGTCCCCTAATCATCCTGGTTGCTCTTCTCTGTACTTTTTCTAGAGTCTCAACATTTTTTATAGCATAGTGACCAAAACTGGATGCAATACTCTAGGTGTGGTCTTACTAAGGCTTTATAGAGTGGTATTAGTATCTCACTTGATCTTGACTGTATCCTTCTGTTAATTTAACTTAGGATTGCATTGACTTTTTTGGCAGTGATTGCACACCGCTAGCTCATATTTAACTAGTTCCCCACTAAGACTCCAAGATCCCTCTCACAGTTACTGCTATTAAGCCTGGTATGCCATATCTACTTGCCTTAAAAGATACTCTAAAAGGATGCCCATTGGCAGTTTACTCAAGGGTAAAGTGGCGTGTCACATCTCTTGCCATTCTTCAGAATGCAGTTAATAAATAGATGCAAGTCATTGAAAATATCACCCAATTCTTTTTTTTTTGTTTTGTTTTTTTAAGACAAAAGAACAGTTTATAGCTTTTATTTCCAAATTGGCTTTCTTTAGCAAGAACTGCATTGTTCATGCAAATTAAAAGCAATTATGCAAACCAGATCTAATTAGACTGATTGATATTGTCATATCAGCAAAATACATACCTTCCTTCAAAACCCATTTTGCAAATTTTTACATCCAAACAGTATTATTATTTCCATCATTTTCTTCCAATAATTTAATTTTGTGTTCTTCAGTGATTCCTGCTCATCAGACCCTGAGAAGAAGGGAGGGGAGAAGAGGAAGGGGTCTCACTATTATTTTAATCACAATTCTCACCACTGATGCTCATAATACTTAAATATTTCCAGCTGGCTTCCTCGTATGCATTGGTATGAAAAACTATAATTAAAGTGTGTTTTCATCAGCTAGAACATGGTTGATTGACAATGAACTGCTTATCTGAAAAAAGTTGAGAATGTTAGTATAAATTTGATGACCAGAAATAAATATTTCAACTGTTTATTCTCCGTTCTTTGTACATGCTATAGTTTAAGTCACTTATACATTGCATGATCCTTTGAAAGCACAAGTATTCAAGCTTCATGTTCTAGGCAACCCCCACAAATCTTTCTTTTACCTGTATTGTTTTTCTTCCCAACATAATACAGCTGTTGAAATTCAGGAATGCAATTTTCCAATTATGTGAAACAAGCAATCCCTCCCCCAAAAAAACAGGTGTGCTAAATATTCTATAGAAGTGTAAGAAACCTCCAACCGTTCAAAAATGTGGAAAGCATCCCTCAAATTCTAGACCAGTTTACCTCCAACAATGTCATATTCCCTTTTAACCATTACCTTTTGAAATGAACATTAAATAGGCAATCCCTTCTGCAAAAATATTAACAAAGAAAAGTTTAAAAGTGGAAGAAAGCCTTCAGTGGAACTAAACTGAATAAGCATGTAGTGGAGTGAGGACAAATATTTAATGTACAAGTATTTGGTGTTCCAATCCCAACTCCAGAATTGTTCAGTACTGTATTTCATGAGAAGTTGTGATCCTTATCGCAGGAATCTATTGTTGGACCCAAGACATATTTGACATATGGAACACAGTTTTATAAAGGCCTAAAATGCTTATAGAGGCCCAAAATTTCTTTCTTTCTTACTTCTTAGTGACTTATTATAATAAAGTTTATTCTTTCTAATAAGGCTGTATGTGTCAAATGCCAGGGAAATCAGGAGACTGAAGCAGTTTAAATGAGTATAATGATTTATTGCAACCTTAAACCAGAGGTGGCATTCAGTAGGTTCTGACCAGTTTTGGAGAACCGGTAGCAGAAATTTTGAGTAGTTTGGAGAACTGGCAAATACCACCTCTGACTGGAGTTTTTACAGTATCCTTCCTCTACCATGCCCACCAAATCATACCCACAGAACTGGTATTAAAAAAGTTTGAATCCCACCAGTGGCTTAAACTCTCTACAAGAATCTGAGTTACTAACAGTCAAGAGAATGAACGAGAATTAAGAAGGCATTCAAGGTGGGCTGGACTTAGATCTCTTGCAGGTACATAGGAATTCATTACTTATGATGTGTTTGACCCTGCTTCAGGTTCAGCCTGGCCATCTCCTACATCACAGTCTCTTTTGGTATTCTAACGTTTCCCTTCCTTCCTTCCTTCCTTTCTTCCTTTCTTTCTTTCTTTCTTTCATTCTTCTCTCCCTCTCTTTATCTCTCTATCTCTCACTTACTCACTTACTTTCTTACTTATTTACTAAATTTTAATGACAACCATCTCCCTTGTAAGATGGCTCTTCATCTTGCTATCTTCCAGAATGTTGAGAATGCAATTTCTGAAATCTCCAGCCAGTATGGCCGATTGATGTCTTGCCATAGACAGAACTGAACAGTTGTTTCTTGCTCATGAACATACCTGATGGTCATCTTTTCATGAGTATTATCTGTTAGAATCTTTCTTAAAAATTATTATAAGCTGATGCAACTGCCATCAACAATAGTATCTAACCTCCTTGTGTTATGTTAACCCCCTTTTTATTGTTTTCAACATCTAAAGCCCCTGTCACACTGAACCAACGGATGCAAAGAGGATGTAAAATGGACAAAAAAGCTTTCCATCCATTGGAAAACGCGATGCATCCGTTGTGTACTCACTGCGTACGTCTTTCATATGCTCTATCCATGAAACATCAGTCTACTGCTATTTCATCTGCTCAAAAAGTTTTGAGCTGCACAAAATTTTTTGAGCGGATGAACTTTCCGCTGCGTACAATCTACATCTGCAACACATACGGGCAATAAACGTTCTACGTCGGTTGTCATCCGTTACACGTCCGATGTATCCTCTCAGCATCCTCTGGATATCTGCGCAATTCACATCCGCTTCAGTAGAAATCAGAAAGAGGGAGGAAGCGAAAGGTACGTGGAACATCCACACAACATTAGTAGCACGGACATAGAAAGGATGAAAGCGGATGCAGCTCGGATATAAAGCATTAAAATGGACAAAACGTTCATATATGGGACGTATCTCGGATATTTAGGATGTCTGGAAGATGCCTAGAGTATGTGGAAGGACACCTAGTGGAAAACCGACATTTCCTATAAAAAGGAAGGAGAAAATCACCTGGATCTCACTTTCAGTCCAGCAGTCCTGGTGTGCAAACCTCTTCAGCCTTGCTCTTGCTCTTCCACATCATCCATTGATCTCCACCATGGATCATCGCATACTCCTTTTGGTAGCCGCCATCATTCAACACCAGAACCAAGCCCTCTTCAGACTGTTTCACCTTTTCTATGCAAAGAGAAGAAGGAGACATCCAAGAACTGTCAGGGTCCGATGATGGATCAGGAGAAGAGCGGAGTTTGGACTGTATGACAAGCTGATGGAGCTGAGGAATGAAGACACTCGTGCATTCCAACACTTCATGAGGATGCCACCAGCCATGTTTGATGAAGTTGTGGAGCGTCTGAGACCCAGGTTGACCAAGGCAAACACCAACTTCCGTCCCAGAAACTGGACTGAAGGTGGCACTGACTCTGTGCCACCTGTCCTCTGGGACCACATACAGAAACATGCAGTATGCCTAGAGGGTGCCACACAACACCATCAGCATTGTGGTCAGAGAAGTGGTGCAGGCCATCATCGTGGAGGAGTTCCTCCAGTGTCCCACCACTGGAGGAAAGTTGCAGAGCAGTGGTATCAGAGGTGGAACTTTCCCCACACCGTTGGAGCCATAGATGGGAAGCACATGGCCTGCAAAGCTCCACCCAACTCAGGGTCCAATTATTACAACTACAAGGGCTTCTTCAGCATCATCCTCTTTGCCATGGTTGATGCTGACTACAAGTTCATCTTCATCGATGCTTCAGGCAACAGGTCAGCTTCCGATGCCCAGATATACAATGCCAGTGACCTCAAGGGTGGGCTGGAAAGCAACCTCATCATGGGTTTCCCAGATCCAGACCTCCTACCTAACGACACACAAGATGTGCCCTATTTCATCATGGGTGATGATGCCTTCTCCCTCACAACCTACCTCATGAAGCCCTACACTTCCAGATACCTCACCCGTGAAGAGAGGATCTTCAACTACAGGCTGTCCAGGGCAAGACGGGTGGTGGAGAATACCTTTGGCATCCTGGCCAACAGGTTCCAGGGACTTCTCACCACCATGCAGCATTGCCCAGAGACCGTGAGGAGCATCATGGAAGCTTGCTGCATCCTGCACAATCTCATGTGCACCCACTACCCAGTGTTGCAGAACAGGCTTGTGGACCACCAACAAGGCAATGGAGACATGGAGCCTGGTGAATGGAGGCAAGGACTAAACCTGATAGACACTGTGGATGTGCAAGGCCCCAACAGAGCTTCACGTGGAGGGAAGAAGCAGCGCAACCTCCTGAAACACTGATGCAACTCCCCAGCTGAAGCAGTGGAGTGGCAAGACAGGATGGTAGATGCTTAATGGATGCTTCCTTCAGCCTGTCTCATCACACTGATTTGGCCATGTATGTTGAGTGGCCTTACAATGAATAGGGCATTAATAAAGAGTTGTGTTTATGTTTAAATGTGTGAATCAATGATTAAATTGTTATTGATAATGAAGGGCCATATGTTTGGTAGCTGGGAGGGTGGACCATACAGTCCCACTATGCTTGCATTGGAGGTTTATCTATCCCACAGCTATCCTTAACCATCCCACAGCTATCCATCCCACAGCTATCCTTACCCATCCCACAGCTATCCATCCCACAGCTATCATTACCAATCCCACAGCTATCCATCCCATAGCTATCCTTACCAGTCCCACAGCTATCATTACCCATCCCAAAGCTATCCACCCCACAGCTAAACTTACCAATCCCAAAAGCATGCAAAGGCTTAACCCTTTTTTCAAAGTTTTCCCCAACACTTTATTAAGGAAAAAAAATGAACCAAGTGTGTGAAGCAAAGATAACTTTTATTAATAAAAAACTGTAGGACTTTATTAGAAAGGAAAATGCCCCAAGTAAAGTGTCTTTAAGCAAAGATAAGGTGAGCAGGTAACAACTCAGTTTCTGGCCCTCTTTTTAGTCACTCTGAGGCGTGCCCATGGTCTCAGATGTAAAGGGGCCAGGGACTGTGGAGGTGGATGTTGCTGGAGAGCTGGTCTGAGGCGCCATTGGGGTGCCTGGCCCCGAGAGTACAACAAAAGATGGTGTGTGCAGGAAGCTCTCAGAGAGCTGACTCAGTCCCGTGAGGTTGAGAGGCACTTCCTCAAGGACCTGGGATGTGAGGCCCAACACTGATGACAAATGTTCTGAGGAAGGGCTTGGCTGTGGGGTGGAGGAAGGAGGAGTGTAGTGGGGCTGTCTGGTCTGCAGCTGGGTCAGCTGAGATATCTGTGGTGTCTGTGGCATCCGAGGAACCTGAGTCTTGACTGGGAAGGGCTGCCTCTGCTGTGGGAACTCCTGGTAGTGGTAGGCTTGGTAGGCGAGGGGCTGCTGAAATCCGTGGAAGGGCTGTGACATCGGCTGGGGTGGAGGAGCAGACCTGGAGTGGGTAGCAGGAGGTTCAGCTGGTCCTGGAGGGTGGTGCAGAAGAGCTGTGATCCTCTCCTTCATC
This sequence comes from Laticauda colubrina, assembly GCA_015471245.1. Taxonomy (NCBI): domain Eukaryota; kingdom Metazoa; phylum Chordata; class Lepidosauria; order Squamata; family Elapidae; genus Laticauda; species Laticauda colubrina. Next base: position 13,021,742 of record BLBF01000042.1, on the reverse strand, counting down.
GCCTGGTATTGCACTTCGGGCATGTCCATGAGGGTCTGGCCCACGTACGTGATGAAGGGCTTGTGGTTGGAGGATGGTATGTCAAAGTGGACCAGCTGGGAGAGGAGATCTGTGCTTGCTTTGATTGTGTCCCTGATCTCCAAGAGGACAGTGTGGCTCTGTCCCTCCGGTCAGCCTCTCTGCCTGCTTTCTGTGGAGGTAGAGCTGGGTGTGGGTGTGAGTTGGTCTCTGGTGGCTGCCTCTTCTTGCTCCATCTGAGACAGGGGATCCTCCACGTCCTCTGGCACAGGGAGTGCAGCTGTGGGAGGGTCTCTGTCATGGGGCTCTCCAAAGACACCTGCCTGGACACGGTAGCTGTCTCCTGGCTGGAAGAGGAGTGGCTCTCTGTGGGCTGTCTGAGGGAGAGGGTTGACAGAGAGGCTGCTCCTCGGTGATGGATCTCACCCTCCAGGAAGCTGAACCTGGCCATGACATAGGTATCCCGGTCAGTGAGCTTGACAGCGGTCTGCCCGGATCTCTTCAGGTGCAGCTTGCCATACCAGGTGTGCATATGCTTCCACCACCCCAGGAGGACATCTGAAGTGTAGCCCAGGCTCTCTGCCTTCTGTCTCCACGCTGCCTGCTTCTGCTTGGTGTCACGATATAGCCTGTGGCCTTTCCTCCACAGGTACTCGTTCTCCCTCAGACATTCCAGCACCTCCTCCTCATGGTCCTCAGAAATGGAGTACTGTTTCCTCTCCCCCTTCTCCTTGCCTTGCTTCTTCCTCCCTCTGGCAGGGGCTTCAGGGCCTTCAGCAGCAGGGCTTTGAGGGCCTTGGGGCTGGTCCACCACAGCAGCACAAGCAGGAGAAGCAGCAGCAGCAGCAGGAGAAGCAGCAGAAGCAGCAGGAGAAGCACCAGAAGCAACAGCACCAGCAGCAGCACCAGCAGGAGAAGCACCAGCAGCAGCAACACCAGGAGCACCACGAGCACTAACAGCAGCAGAAGCAGTACCAGCAGCTTCAGAGTCAGCGCCAGGGGGTGGGATGGTGGTTCTGTCCTTCTTGCCAGGGCTGGCCGGAGTAGGCACAGGCTTCCTCTTCTTCCCCATGGTGTTCTCTCAAGATGTCTCTGGCAGCAGGTCTTTCCTCTGAATGGTGACCTGCTTGCGAGCTGCCTCCTTTTATATCTGCGGAGCTTACGCAATGCATCCTCCCCGCATGCGCAGTGAATGCTTTGCATCCATTAGGCATCTGCTAGGCATCCTATAGGCATCCGTGATGCATCTGCGTTATCCGCTACACATCCGCTTCACTGTTCCCCCCCGGAAGCCCTGCAGATGTGTCATCCGCTTCCATCCGCTTCCATCCGCTAGGCTTCCTACGAACGTCCGCTTTACATCCCTGCTACATCCTCTCCCCGTCTGTTCCTTTCCATTGTTGTCCGCTCTGTTTATGCAAATTTGGGGCACTTTTGAGAGCGGATAACAATGGATGGAAAATTTGCTCATCCGCTGTGTCCTTTTTACATACATTTTGCCGGTGTGACCTAGCCTTAAGCATCAAGGTCTTCTCTGGTGACTCTGGCCATCAGATGATGTATCCAAAATATTTATGTTTTGTTTATTATTAATGCTTCCTATAAGGTTTTACTTTATTACTGAATTATTTATTCTTCTTCTATCTGAGGTGTGCCAAACAATTTTCTCCAGCACATAAAAACATCAATTTTTGTTCATTCAGCCTTTCTGAAGTTCAACTATATTGACTGACTGACTGATTGAAAATTGTATGTATCACCAACCCCAAGATTCTGAGCAGTGAGCAATAATACAAGCAACCTGACAGCACAATACATGTTGGACTTCTAATACCAAAATTCTGTATAAAAAGAAAAGTTTTAAGCCACTCCTGAAAAAAGAAGTCAGACGCACATCTGGGATTCATTCCATAATATTACTTTCCACCAAGACAGGAGCAATTCTTCTAAATGTCCTATCCAGGCAGTCAGGATAGGTTGCATCAAGCAGTCTCACAACTATATGATAGAAGACGGGAAAATCATATTACTTTTGCTATCAGGTATAGTACTTTGCTTCTACTACTCAGAGTTTTCCTCCCACGCACCAGATTTCTCTTTATCTCATAGTCACCATAACCTTGTGAAAATTTTAGTTGAAGATGGTATATTCTGTAATTACTTTAGCTTCTCCTCTTGTCATTTTGAGGATGACATTGCTTATTGACTTGATCTTTGTCATGTCTCCAGTATATAGTTATGTATATACTGTTGTTCTCTGTCATGTGTTGAGTACCATCTAATGGCCAGGGACAAACCTTTCATTGTTTAGAACGTTGGTTTTGGTTCCATTTTTGAGTACTCATATATCCTGAGAAGGCAGATACATTTTGTTGTGATCTGAAGGAACAGAAACATCTAGAGCAGGGGTATCAAACTGTATTCCATTGAGGGCCATATCAGGGTTGTATTTGACCTCGGGGAAGCAAGGGGGACATGGCCATAATCATGTCACTCATTGAGGCTCCATTTTTGGCAGCGATGGCATCCTGTCGCCCTCTTCCAGGGAAAACAGAGTCCAGGAAGACAGCATGTGGCCTCTCCCCGAGGCTCCATTTTTGCTGGAAGAGGGTGACAGGAGGCCACCATGGTCCAAAAATGGAACCTGATTGGGCTGTGCACAGTCTCCCCAAGCTGTTTTCACTGGAAGAAGATTGCAGGAGGCCATCATGGTGAAAACGGAGTCCAGCAGAGCCGTGCATGGCCCTCCCAAGTTCTGTTTTTGCTGACAGAGATACTGCAGCCCGGTCCTTCACTGTCTCCAGGGCAGGCCTGCAGACCATATCTAAGAACCTTGTGGGCTGGATGCATCCTGTGGACTTTGAGTTTGACAACCTTGATCTAGAGGAATCCAGCTTAGTCTGTGGCATATGTTCTTCTGAATACAAAATCTATACCTCAGACATTGCATTGCTGTTTCATCACTGTTGAGAGAATTCCTGTTCTTTAATAAAGTATCAAGATTTACATTTATGGTCTGGCTGATTAAAAGATTGGAGGGTTCAGCTGAATGTTAATCTACATGCAGGGTAACGTGTATGAGAACAGAATTATCTTGGTTTTTTATTATTTGAACAAAAGAAAAGTAACTAATTAATATTTGCATTCTCTTCTTTTTCTTTTAATGCAGACTCTTTAAACCTTACTTCCTTATTTCCATCCATCCATATATCCATCCATCCATCCTTCCAGACATCAAAATGGAAGTATGAGTGTATGATTTCTTGATCTTTTTTTCCAACAATTTTAATTCTAATTTCTATGTCTTCCAGTCCTGTATTTTGCCTTCTTTTGCTTTTTGCATTTGCGGATATTGTATTTTGCTCTAATGAAGTCATAAATTTATGTCAAAAAAATTTTAGACAGTCCATTTATCTAATCTAATCAATTAAATCTATTTCTTATTTTTACTGCTAATCTGGAGGACTGATAAAGCTAGGTCCCACTGGCCAACGGATGAAAAACGTATGCATAAAGGACACAGCGGACGAGCAAAATTTCGGGGGTGACTCCATCCATTGTCATCCGCTCTAAAAAGTGGTGAAAATTTGAATAAACAGAATGGAAAAGAACAGAAAAGAACAGACGTGGGTAGTATGTAGCAGGGATGTTAAGTGGATGTTCATAGGAAGCCTAGTGGATGACAGTGGATGGAAGCGGATGACAGCTCCGAAGAGGTTCCGGGGGAGAATTGCGAAGCGGACGCATAGCGGAAGGGGTGGATGCATAGCGGATGAAGCAGATGCATCACGGGCACCTATAGGAAACAAAACAGATGCTACGTGGATGTATATCAGATGCAAAGCGTTCCCTGCACATGTGGGGAGTATGAATTGCATCAGTTCTGCAGATATAAAAGGATGCAGCACGCATGCAGTCAGCATACAAGGGAAAGACGTGCTGCCACATACATCTAGCAGGAACACCATGGTTCGTCAGTCAGGCAAGAAGAGGAAGCCGGTGCCTACTCATTCCAGCCCTGGCAAGAAGGACAGAACCAGCATCCCACCCCCTGGCACTGACTCTGAATCTGCTGCTGCTGCTGCTGCTGTAGTGGACCAGCCTCAAGGCACTCAAAGCCCTGCTGCTGAAGGCCCTGCTGCTCAAGTCCCTGAAGGCCCTGCTGCTGAAGCCCCTGAAGGTCCTGCTGCTCAAGCCCCTGAAGGCCCTGCTGCTCAAGCCTCTGAAGGCCCTGCTGCTCAAGCCCCTGAAGGCCCTGCTGAAGCCCCTGCCAGAGGGAGGAAGAGGCAAGGGAAGGAGAAGGGAGAGAGGAAACAGTACACCGTTTCCGATGAGCATGAGGATGAGGTGCTGGAATGGCTGAGGGAGAACGAGTACCTCTGGAGAAAGGGCCACAGACTGTATTGCGACACCAAAAAGAAGCAGGCAGCTTGGAGAGACAAGGCAGAGAGCCTGGGCTACACTGCAGAAGTACTCCTGGGATGGTGGAAGCACATGCACACCTGGTATGGCAAGCTACACCTCAAGAAATCCGGGCAGGCCACTGTCAAACTCACTGACTGGGAGATGTATGTCATGGCCAAGTGCAGTTTTCTGGAGGGTGAGATCCGCCACCAAGGAGCAGCCCCTTTGACACCCCTCTCCCTCAGACAACCCCCAGACAGCCAGTCCTCTTCCATCCAGGAGCCAGCGAGCCTGTCCAGGCAGGTGTCATCAGAGGGCCCCATGGCAGAGACCCCCCCGACAGCTGCACTCCCCATGCTGGCAGACTTGGAGGATCCTGTGGGGGATGACGCCCTGCTGTCACAAATGGAGGAAGAAGCAGCAGCCACCAGAGGCCAACCCACCCCCACCCCCAGCTCCAGAGGATGCAGGCAGAGAGGCAGACTGGAGGGCCAGAACCAAAGTGTGCTGTTGGAGATCAGGGACACAATGAAGACCAGCACAGAACTGCTCTTTCAGCTGGTCCACTTGGACAGAGCATCCTCGGGCCGGAACACCTTCCTCACCTACGTGAGCCAAACCCTGAGGGACCTGCCCGAGGCCCAGTACCAGGTGATGAAGCAGAAGATAACAGCACTTCTGCACAACCCTCAAGGCCCAGCTGAACCTGCTCCGACTCAGTCCAGGTCTGCTCCTCCACCTCAGACAATGTCACAGCCCTTCCACAGCTTTCAACAGCTCCTCACCTACCAAGGCTACAACTACCAGGACTTCCCACAGCAAAAACAGACCTTCCCGGTCCAGGCCCAGGTTCATTGCACGCCACAGACGCCACTCCTCACCCAGCTGCAGACCAGACAGCCGCACTGCACTCCTCCTTCCTCTACCCCACAGCCAAGCCCATCAACGGACAATCTGTCATCAGTATTGGGTCTGACATCTCAAGTCCTTGATGAGGGGCCTCTCAACCTCATGGGACTGAGTCAACTCTCGGATAGCTTCCTGAACCAAGCACCCCAATGGTGCCTCAGACCAGCACTCAAGCCACAGCCACCTCCACAGTCCCTGCCCGCTTAACAGCTGAGACCATGGACATGACTCAGAGTGACTGAGAATAGTCTCAGAGACTGAGTTGTTTACTTGTTAAGTTTATCTCTGCTTAAGACACTTTACTTGGTTCATTTTGCTTTTTTAATAAAGTCATAAAGTTTACCTAAGAAAGTTAATAAAAATTATCTTTGCTTAAGACACTTAAGACACTTTAATTGGTTCATTTTGCTTATTTAATAAAGACATAAAGTTTACCTAAGTTGATAAAGGTTATCTTTGCTTAAGACACTTGGTTCATTTTTTTTACTTGATAAAGTGTTGGTGAAAACTTTGAAAAAATGGTTAAGCCTTTGCATGCTTGTGATAGATAAGGATAGTTGTGGGATAGATAAACCTCCAGTGCAAGCATCGTGGGACTGAATGGTCCACCATCCCAGCAATCTAGATGATTTTCTCCCCCTTTTTATGAAAATATTGGTTGTCCGCTATGGGGCCTTCTACATACTCTAGACATACTGCAGACATCCTAAATATACAAGTTACATCCCAGATACAAATGTTTTGCCCATTTTAATCCTTTATATATGAGATGCATACGCTTACATCCTTTCTATTTCCATGCTACTAAGGCTCTGTAGAAGTTCCATGTACCTTTTGTTTCCTCCCTCTGTCCATTTTCAGCTGCAGTGGATATGAGTTGAGGGGATGGCCAGAGGATGAAGAGAGGATACAGCGGACGTTTAACGGATGATAACGGACATAGAACGTTTGTTGCCCGTATATGTTGCGGATGTACATCATACGCAGCGGAAAGTTCATCCGCTCACAAAGTTTTGTGCAGCTCAAAACTTCTTGCGTGGATGAAATCTCAGTGGACGGATGCTCAAGGGATAGAGCGTATGAAACACGAATGCAGTGAGTACACAATGGATGCATAGCATTTTCCAACGGATGGCAAGCTTTTTTTAACGTTTTACATCCTCTTTGCATCCGTAAGTGCAGTATGACCGGGGCTTTACTGAGTCATATTTTGCTTGATGATGGTATCTGTCTTTTGTAGTTTAAGTTGTAAATTTGCAAGGAGTTTATGATTTGAGCTCCAGTCAGCACAAGTTCTTCTTTTTTTAGTGACTGAATAGAGACTAAATTATATAAAGGACAATTTTACAGGAAAGATGCCTGGTTGAGGATTGAAATATGTAAGCATTCCCCATGGCACCTGTTAATATTTGGGGTGAGCAATGTTGCATACTCTCATTGTCATTGAGTTCATTTTTCTATTTTCCTCCCCTTATGCTTTCAAAAATGCTTAATTTTACTAACCAAGATATCTCTCGAAAGGATCTGTCTGTTGGCTTTGTTGCCATTACCAAATATCTTCCTAATCTTCTTAAAAGGATTTTTGAAATTCTTTTAATATTTTTTCATATCTACTTTTTTATCATATATCTGTATCTATCAATAATATATTGATATATTGATTCTAATCCTGCCTTAGCCATGAAAAATATTTGGGCAACCTTGAGCCAGTTATTCTCTCTCAGCCCAACTCACTTTTTGTGAAGATAATAGGAGGAAAATGTTTTGGTTATGTACTACCTTGGGTTTTTTGTCAAAATTATAAAGACAGGATACATACATACATACATACATACATACATACATACATACATACATACATACATACATACTTTTTATGGCTTAGATTTTAAGCTTCCTTCACACCTTCTTCTACCTATAACCTGCCAAATCCTTCTCTCTTCAATTTCTTCCTCCTTCTAGAATATAAATCATGTAAATTGGAATATGAATTGGGAGAAAATATTCTGCATTATTGTAGTTTGAGTGATACTTCTAACAATCTAACATTTCAATTTTGCCATGAAAACTTCCCAAGGTCACAAAAATGTCCTACATATCACAGGACCTAATCTCTACCAACTTGCACAACAACAGGAGCCACATTATTCATTTCATCTAAAGCAGAGGTCCCCAAATTTGGCAAATTTAAGACTTCTGGACTTCAGCTCCCAGAATTCCTCAGCCAGCTTTAAGTCTTAAAGTTGCCAAGTTTGATCTAAAGTGACTGTATCTGAACTATAAAATTCCAAGTATACAATAGGAGGCAGCAAATAGATAGTTCTGGGGGGGGGGGGGGTATCCATTTGCTTCCCTCTACTAATAGCTTTTTGCAGCCCACATATGGCCATCCAGATTGCACCTGCACAAGTACTTGAATTTACAGGTTAATCATAATAAACACATAAAGGTATATAAATTAACACACACCATTTTTTAAAATCCAATCATCCAGTTCTATTGTTACTATTGTTATATTATCAATTTAAGGCACTTGGAAAGCTAAAATTTTGGCCTTCAGCAGATGAGCAATGCCGATTCTGCCTGCCCTTTCTAAAATTCAGTAAGCTACAGCTCTGCACAGCAGGAAACTTCTTTTGCAGGCTGAATTTTTGCTGGTTCTTATCTATCTCACAGTGCCAGAATTTGAAACAATAGTCAGTTAACATCCTGTTCTTTTTCCCAAGATCCCATTTCAAATGGAGCTTTTTGTGGTTTGAAATTCTTCCTATCTCTCTCCTTCCTCCCCTCCTACTGTGTGACATGCAGGGCAGAATGATCAATATACAAAATGTTTTCTTCTGATTAGCACTTGCCCTCCTCCCTTTTTCCAAAACATCCTTTTGGCCAAGCTCCCCCTCCCAAAACACATCACTCTGATGCTTATATTATGCTTTTCTGACTGTGCTGTCACACTCACATACACACCATGGCTGTAAAGAGTCTTTATTAAGGCTTTCAAGCCTGAACTGTATTCCCCAGCTATACCTGGTGTCGGTACCAGCTCAGTCCCAATGAATTTCACAAATTACTCAATGAAACCAAACTAGTCCTAAAACAAGGCAATGCCTATTCACTAAGCAAAAGCAAGTTCCCAAGACAAAGGCAAATCCACAGGCAAAGGCAACAACTGAAGAGACATGAACCAAAGTTCAAGACAAGAATATACAGCAAGGAAACAGACACGTTGTTCCAAGCATCCTCTCTATCTGTCTGCTGTGCTAAATAGCCAGCTTCTGGTGCAACCCATCAAGAGGGGCAAGGTTGCCTCCTCATGAGTAATCTGGCTGACCTTTGCTGTTTCTGCCTTTTTTCTGTTCTTGGATCAGAAGGCAATTCCTCTTCCTCATCACTGACTGACTGCAGCTGCATGCTTTCTGCTCTGAAGTCTCAGAGCTGTCCTGCTACAGTTGTGCTTCAGCCATCTCCCTCTCAGATGGCTGCTTGGAGCCACTGACCAAATTTCCTCCAGATGTACCTGGAACTGGTTCATCCTCTTCCAAGCTGACATCTGGAGAAATATCTGGGGAAGTGTCTGGGGGAATCATCACACTTGTTTTCCTTCCCTTTCTCTTCCCTTCCCCTCCCCCTGCTGTCAGCCTATCATACT
>BLBF01000042.1:12986102-13010756 GCA_015471245.1 Laticauda colubrina | reverse complement strand
GAGAGAGAGAGAGAGAGAGAGAGAGAGAGAGAGAGAGATATGCCTATGCAAAAGTCAGCTTTGGCAAAGAGTGTGGGAGTAGAATGGTGATATATAGTGGGGACTGCTTTTCTGTTTCTTTACTATGAAAATAACATTTTTTAAGTGTGAAGTTTTGCCCATGACAACAAAGCTTTTCAGTACATTGTTCTTCTATCCTTATGTGCCAGAGGTGACTAAGCTTGAAGCTTTTGTTCATTACCTCAAAGTCCTTTTCAGGGAAAAAAAATGTAGTACACATCCTTTGTGTTTCTTGCTCCATTATCTTCAGATGTAGTCCAGAAAAATGCTGAATCTTTTTCTCCAGAAAGTGGCTCACCCAGATATAGATTGATATTTCAATGCTTTCTCCTTCTAGACATCTACTTTTTCATTTTAGCAAGTCATATGAGAAAAAAACAACAACAACCCTAAAGTCCTAAACCTACCCTTATCCCTGTTCCTATCCCAGGGTGGAATTCAGCTGGTTTGGGCCAGTTCAGGCAAACCGAACGTAAAATTTACATCTGGTTCACTGAACCAGAAGTTGAATTGACCTGCTAGCCCCTCCTGCTCCACCCCACCCCTCCCATGAGTCTCCATGAAACCCATTTTGGATGCAGGTAAATGCAGGGACCGTGTGGAGGCTCAGGGAGGGCAAAAAATGTCCCACCCGGAAGTTCCAGTAGGCCATGCCCACCCAGAAACTAGGCAAAGTACCAGTTGTTGGGATTTTTGAATCCCACCCCTGTCCCTATCCCTATCCTTATCCCTAACCCTATCCTTATACCTAACCCTAACCCTAATTTCATTTTCAGTGGCAATGGGGTTTTCCCGTGTATTTTAAAAGTAAAGTTAAAGTTTTTCTTGTCCAATCATGTCCAATATAAGGGGACATTAACTGAGGGAACCAGCATTGTCTGAAGATACTTTCTGTAGTTATGTAGCCAGTATGATAATACAACAAAGGGTTACAGAACACAGTTAATTTTCCATTGAATCGCTATCTCTTTATCCACTTGCATTTGCATGTTTTGTAACTGCTAGGTGGGCAGGAGTGAGGCAAGGATGGGAACGATCCTCCCATCACGTACCACTTGTGTCTCGAACCCAGGCTGTTAGTTTTCTGACAAGCTCATCTTTAATCACCGAGCCATTGCATACACACTCCCATGTGGCCCGGTCCCACTGGCCGATGGACGCAAAACATATGCATAAAGGACACCGCAGACGAGCAAAATTTCGGGGGTGGCTCCATCAGTTCTCATCCGCTCCAAAAAGTGGCGAAAATTTGCATAAACAAAACAGAAAAGAATGGACATGGGTAGTATGTAGCGGGGATGTTAAACGGATGTTCAGAGGAAGCCTAGCGGATGGAAGCAGATGATACCTCCGAAGAGGTTCCGGGGGAGAATTTCGAAGCGGATGCATAGCGGATGAAGTGGATGTATCACGTACGCCTAAAGGAAAGAAAGGGGATGCCACGCGGATGTATATCGGATGCAAACCGTTCACTGTGCATCCTTTCTATTTCCATGCTACTAACGCTGTGTAGACGTTCCGTGTACCTTTTGTTTCCTCCCTCTTTCCATTTTCAGCTGCAGCGGATGTGAGTTGCGAGGATGGCCAGAGGATGCAGAGAGGATACAGAGGATGTTTAGTGGATGATAAATGGATATAGAATGTTTGTTGCTCATATGTCGTGGATTTACATCGTACACGGCGGAAAGTTCATCCATTCACAAAGTTTTGTGCAGCTCAAAACTTCTTGCGCGGATGAAATTGCAGTGGGCAGATGCTTGATGGATAGAGAGTATGAAACACGTATGCAGTGAGTACACAACGGATGCATAGCGTTTTCCAACGGATAGCAAGCTTTTTTTTAATGTTTTACATCCTCTTTGCATCCGTAAGTGCAGTGGGACAGGGCCTTTACTGTTTGCCAAATCAAGTCCAAAGAAAAAACTTTAATCATAGTTTTCCTCAGAGAATCTGTTAGAAATTCATCACTGATATCAGTTTTGGCCCTGATTCCAAAGAGACCTAACCCTAACCCTATCCCTAACCCAAGTATAATTTTCATCCCTGCCCTGATCTGACAAAAAGATGGAGTGGCAATCTAACCAGATGTATAAATAAAGCTATCAAGTCTGATGTTCCACTATTGCAGGAATCCAAATTAAAGTACCCATCACAACTTTTCTATCTAACTTTGAGTGAACTCCTCCAAAAGTTATCCTCCTCCTTTCCTCAGTTATTATTTCCCCTGCTAGTTGCTTTTGTCATTACAATGTTTTTCATAATTTTCAAGCAACATCTGACTTCTCGTAATTTAGGACCAGTATTCTGTGAATTGCACCCAAGGATAGACAACACCTATAAACATTTTCTGGGTTACATCATGTTGGATACACTGTGAGATTGCATAACTTTGCTATGTATGGTTCTCCAAATATAAGCATTTTTCTTGACAATGTTAACCAAATATGCAGAGCTTTGCAAACAGTTTCTTCCCAGGCAATGACTTCTTTCTATCAATCAACGTTGACCTCACCCCATTCCTAAGAAGTCTGTAAGGGGCATGCATAAGTGCACAATCGTGTCCTATTGTCCCCATTTATTTGTACCTATTTCCTGTATTCTTACTCATGTTTATACTTATACCTATTATCTTATAAGTGATTGACAAATCAAATAAATAAAAAATAAATAAATAAATAAATAAAATAAAATATAAATAAATAAATAAACATCTAACCTGGGGATAGATGGATAATTTTACTGGCCCACTACTTTGAAAATCCATCAAACCCATGTACCCATAACTGGCTTTTGTGATTTGAACCTTTCCCTTTAATAAACAACAATGCTCTGGCCATGTTTTTTCTAGCTCTCAGGTCACAATGTGGAAACTAACCTTGGCTGTCCCAAAACAATCTTTCCCAATTAGTGAGAGACCCATAGCTATCCATTTTCATTACTTCTTTCTAAACAGTTCTCCATTTACAACACCCCATCTATCACCAAGCAAAGATTTTGACATACTTAACAGCCTGTGCTTATTCTTTAATAAAACTCAACTTTTGTTATTTTGCTATTTCTCTCCCTCTCTCCCCCTCTCTCTCCCTCCCCCTTCCCAATGTGATTAGCTTTCCAGCTGATTTTTGTGAGGTTTCTCAAAGCTTTCAAAACATTTTCACAGGGCCATTCAGGCTAATAATATCAAGTGATTTCTTTTGAAAAAAAAATATTGGTTTTTAAGACGAACATAGACAAACAAAACATAAAAACATCAAGCCATCTTCCTTACATATACATACAGTGTGCCGGGTGGTTTACAAATTGTTTTGTGCTTCCATTTCGTAGTCTTCAATTACAATTATATTGCATATATTCTCATATTTTCAATCAAGTATTCAATACATTAATATCATTGTTAATCAATCATTTGACGATACTTTTATTCATTCATGTTTTATGAAATAATCATATTTTACTTAATTTGTTTTATGACAGTTCATATTATCATCTCAAATCTATCCTACAATCATTTTGTAGATATAATAAGAAAAGAATACATCTTTATATATTTATTATTTTCTAAGAAGCTACACATTTCATTACCATGTTTTATTGTCTAACCATTGATAGAATAGATCCCAAATTTTATAAAATTGTTTATCATCTTGTTCTCTGATTTCAAATGTCAATCTACTCATTTCAGCATATTCCAATATTTTCTTAATGATTTCCTCCTCTTATGGTATTTTCTCATTTTTCCAGTTTTTAGCAAATACAATCCTAGCCGCTGTTAATATATTTACAATCAGGTATTTCAAGTCTTTAGTATATATTTCAGGTAAAATTCCCAATAAAAATATATCTGGTTTCAAATCTATATGCTTTTTTGTCATTTTTTCCAACCACGTGTGGATTTTAGTCCAGTATTTTTTAGCATCTACACAAGTCCACCATATATGGTAATTGTTAAGCCTGGGTTCCCCAACCAGGGTTAGGTAGGCAAGCTAAACAGAATGTGCAGCGTTAGTCAGATAGGCACACAGATAAATGAGTGAGCTAAGCTTGTATGTTTATTAACATACAGTAAAAATAACAGATACGCTTGTGCTATCAAGAATATATTTTATTCCAGTATAAGTTTATAGCATAGTCAAAAACAGTCCAATATTCAGTTACCATGTAGTCAGTCCATTCAGGGATATTCAGTTAGCAAAGTCCATGTAGAATATCCTATTGTCAGTTCTCATAAATCAGTCCGTTGTTGTCTCTCCCATTCGAGCAATGCAGTCTTGCTTCCAAGCAGTAATCAGGGATCATCAAAGCCAGAGAGAGAGCGAGCAAGCCGTAGCCTTGCTACTTTTATAGTATTTACATAACCACTCCCACAGTTGCTCTTTCACAGTTAAAGCTGCATACACTAACTATGATTCATAGTTAGTATTTTCACCTAAAACAGTTAGGGTGAACAATGTTATCCCTAACAGTAATATGAGCCAGGTGTCTGATGACATTTCCAACATTTTTTGGATTTATTCTTGAACATTCTTGCTATTCTTGTCAGGGGGAAATGCCACCTGTAAAACATCTTGTACAAATTTTCTTTATATGCTGTTGACATTGTCATCTTATAATTTTGAGACCACAATTTTTGCCATTTCTCCAGGTCAATCCCATATCCAAAATTCTTCCCCCAGGCAATCATGGTGTCTTTAACTTGTTCTTCTTCTAGTTTAATTTCTAATAAATATCCATACCATTTTTTAATCACCTTTTCATCAGTACCTGTCAAAATCTTATCTAAATCAGTCAGTTTATCATAGAAACCTTCTGTTTTAGAGTCTTTATCATACCTTGAATGTATTTGCGCATATGAAAACCAATTCATCTTTATACCTTGTCCCTCTAATTTTTGTATAGATTTAAGTTCACCCTTTTCATTCAATATTTCACCATATCTAGCTGTTTGTTCCTTTTTATATATTTAGGAAAAGAAAATGCTTCAATAGTCAATAGCCAGACTGGAATTTTCAGATAACATTGTTTTTTTGTCTTCTCCCAGAGAAGACTCCCATCTATAATGTCTTCTAAAATACCCCTGTGTTTTAGTTCCTCTACACCATAGAAAAGCATGCCACCCCAACAACAGATCATGTCCTTCTAATCTCAACAATCTTGTATTTCTTAATGTTATCCATTCCTTAAACCACATCAAATTTGTAGCTTGGTAATACAACTCCCAATTAGGTAAACCAAATCCATCTCTTATTCTGGCATTTTGCAAAAGTTTTAACTTTATTCTTGCTTTCTTACCTTGCCATATATATTTCAACACAATTTTATTTAAATCTTCAAAGTAATCTTTTCCAAGCCAAATTGGAATTGTTTGGAACAAGTATAAAATTCTGGGTAAGATATTCATCTTGATTGTTTATATTCTCCCTATCAATGACAGTTGTAAATTCTCCCATTTCACCAAATCTAGCGCTATCTGCTGCTTAAGTTTGATATAATTATTCTCTTTTAGTGTACTGCATCTTGCTGTGAAATGTATCCCCAAGTACTTGATCTTATTTGTGACCTGAATTTTCAATAGATCTGCCAGTTCTTCCTTTTGTCTTGATAGCATATTCTTGGTCAAGATCTTTGTCTTATCTTTATTTATTTTCAAACCATCCACCTTTCCATATGTCTCTATCTTCTCTATCAATTTTGCTGTTTCTGGTGGGTCTTCTAAAATGAAAACCAGATCATCTACAAATGCTTGCAACTTAAATTCTTCTTTTTTAATTTTCATCCCTTTTATATCCTTTTCTTCTCTAATATTTCTGTTTAGCACTTCCAAGGTTAACACAAACAACAGAGGTGACAGTGGACACCCTTGTCTTGTTCCCTTTCTTTTATTAATAGAGTCTGTCAGTTCTTCCTCGATCATTACCTTTGCCGTTTGCTTATAATATATAGCTTCTACTGCTTGAATATTTTTTTTGGAAAAGCCCATCTGTTCCAGCTGTAAAAACATGAATCACCAATTCACATTATCAAATGCCTTCTGTGCATCTAGAAATATCAAAGCCATTTGTTTTTCAGGGTGTGCCTCGTAGTATTCCAAAGTGTCCAAGATTACTCTCAAATTATCTTTAATTTGTCTCTTTGGCAGAAATCCATTTTGATCAGGATGGATAAAATTGTTTAAGTATTTTTAAGTCTTTCTGCCAATATTGAAGCAAAATTTTTATAATCTGCATCTAGTAAGGAAATAGGTCTAAAGTTCTTGATTTGTAATAGATCGTGTGATATAAGTGTGATATAAGCTTCTGACCATGATTTAGGTATCTTCTTCTTTAACACAACTTCATTCATAACTTCTAGCAATGGAAGGTTCAACGATTCTTGTAATGTTTTATAAAATTCTACCGGAAGTCCATCTGAGCCTGGTGGCTTTCCATTATTTTGCTTCTTGAGTGCTTCAGTTAACTCCATCATCGTTATATTGCTTTCTAACATTGTTTCAATCTCTTTAGGTATCTGGGGTAAATTAGCATTCTGTAAATACTGTTTAACTCTTTCCTCATCAATATTCTCTTGTGTGTATACTTTCCCATAATAGTCTTGTATAATTTCCTTCTTCTCTTTACTACCACAGCAAACTTGGCCTTGGTCATCTATTAATTGCAATATTTTCCTTGATTCTTTCTCCTTTCTCAGTTTGTATGCTAACCATCTACCTGGTTTATTTGCATCTTCAAAGTAGTTCTGTTTAGCAACTCTGATTTTCTGTGCTAATTCTTCTTTTTCTATTAGACCAATTTTATGTACAATTATATCCATTTTTAACTTAATGTCCTTTTTCTGTGGCATTTTCTGTAGCTCTTTTTCAAGTCCTTTATACTCATCCTCTAATGCCTTAGAGGCTAGTCTTTTCATGATATTTCTTTTCCTTATATAATCTATTATCCAGCCTCTGGCATATGCCTTCATTGTATCCCATACGTTCTGAACTGATATATCTTTTTTGTTTTCTCTAAAGAAGAAAGCCAATTCTTTCTCCATCCACTGTGTGAAGTCTTTTCCCTTTGACATAGTATTATTTAACGTCCATCTTCTTCTTTGTCCTTTCCATTTCATTGTCATTGGATTATGATCTGCCCAAGTACTTGTTTCAATATTTATTTCTTGAATATTAGCTAACAATTCTGTTGACATCCATATCATATCTATTCTGGACCATGATAAATATCGATTTGAGTAGAAGGTGTATTGTTCAGTTTTAGCATTTCTTTCTCTCCATGTATCTTTTAAGTTTATTTCATCTATCATTTTAAAAAAGGATTTAGGGAGAGTCTTTCTGTTTTGCTTTATTGTTTTCTGTGCTGTACAGTCCAATTTATTATCTACAATCCCATTAAAATCTCTTATTATAACTATATTAGGATAGTCCAATTCAATTATTTTCATGTGTAATTTTTTTATGAAATTCTTATTGATTGTCATTCAGGGCATAAATTGCAACCAGGAGTGTTTTCATATTATTGTCCATTATTTCCACCATTGGTATTCTTCCATCATCATCAGTATAGATCAATTTCACTGGGATAATATCTTTAACATATAAAACCATTCCTCTTTTCTTGCATTGTGTCAAAGAAGTACATATTTTTCCTAATTTTAGCTGTATCAACAATTGTTCATGTTGCTTTTTGATATGTGCTTCTTGTAGGCAGATTATATCAAATTTTAATTTCTCTAATTTATGGAAAGTTTTCCTTCTTTTAACAGCTGAGTTAAGTCCATTTATATTAATTGTAATCAGTTTTGTCTCTTCCATGATTATATTTTGTAGTTAGGTTTTAGCAGCTCTCATAGATCTTGGTTCACATTGTTCTTTGGCTTCCACCTTTCCATCTACTGCACCTTCTTCTTTTTCAGTCGCCATTTGGCAGTCCTCTTGGAATTCAATGAGTGAGATTTCTTTTTCTTCCTCTTCCTCTTTCCCTCCAAAAAATTCTGTGTAAAATGATTCAGCTTTCTCAATTGAGTCAATTCTATGTCTCTGTTCTTGCCATGTGAACATTAAATCTTCTGGAATAAGCCATCTATAATTCACCTCTTTTTTAAGTAGCAGTTTGGTCAGAAATCAGTATTCTCTTCTCATCTCTCTCATTCTTTTGGGTACTTGTTTCAGGACCACAATCTCCTTGTCTTTATATTTCAATGTTTTCTCTCTTGCACTTGCAATATTTGCATTTTAATGGCTTTCTTTGTAAATCTGATGTGAACTTCTCTTGGTAGGCTATTTCTCATTGCATATCTTGAAAAGACTTGATAAACCTCATCTGTTCCATCCATCATCTTCTCTTTAGTATTTTCCAAAGCTTCAGCCAAAATTTCTATTATTAACTCAGCTAGGTTTTGTCCCTTTTCTTCCTCTATGTTTTGGACTCTGAGATAAAATTCTGATCTGTCCATCTCCCATCTCAGCATCCCACTTTTATCTTGTTCAACCACAGTTAATCTGTTATAAATATCTCCAATCTTCTTATCTCTTTATTTGTCTTCTTCTTCAATTTTTTTGGAATCTCTCATCATACTTCATCATCATTTGTTGAATTCTTCTCTCGTGTCGCTACACTTTTCCCAGCCACTGTAGAACACTGTTGGTGTAGGTTGGTGTAGCGTGGTAGAAGGATTTGCAGGTAAACAGATACCTGACAGGGGCCGCGACGTGAACGCTCCTTCTATGGCCCCCATTTGTTGAATGTTCTCCACCTTTTCATCAGTTTTCCCTGTTCTTTGTTCTTTGTTCAATGTTCTCTGTTCTCTTTTCAATATTCTTCGTTCTTATTTGAATATTTTGAATTCCTTGCATAATAATCTGCAGGGTCACTTTTTCCTGTTCTTTTTCTTGCTGTATCATTGTCTGTGTTGAATGTTGTCCTCCAGATGGTGAAGAGGAAGAAGTAGAAGTTGAGGAACCAGGGGCTGTTAGTTTCCTAATCATTTCGGACATTTGAAAATCTTCAGGTTCTTCTACTTGTGAAATCCACTTGTGAAATAACCAATTGCAATTCCAAATAAAAATAGTAGGAAAAAAGAAATCAAATAGTAATAATAATAATAATAATAATAATAATAATAATAATAATAATAGTAATAGTAATAGTAATAGTAATAGTAATAGTAATAAAATTCAGGTTCTTGTATAACTTAATCCAATCGATTGGCTAGATAGCAGTAAAAACTCAAAAATGGAAGAAAAGACCATAAACACACAAAAAAAGAAAAACAATTGTTAAATCCTGAAAAAGGCAGAAAAGTAAAAAGTAAAAAACTAAAAAAGAGAAAAGGAAACTTCTTCAGGTTCTTCAACACCTTAATGCAATTAAGAGGTCTCAGTATAAAAGGATGCATAAGAAAAAAAAGAAAGCCACACACATAAAAAAGCCAATATGGAGTGTAAAAAAAAAATACAAGGGAGGGAGAGAGAAAAAAGAAAAGAGACTACTCCTGTTAAAAGAAAAGGAAGAAAATAATGAATACTAAAGCTTTTCCTTTAAAATAAAATGCAAACATAAAAAAAATTGACTTCAAAAAACAAAAAGAAAGACAAAAACAAGTTCCAAAAGGCCAAAAATCCAAATAGCTATTTTGAAAAGTAAACTAGTAAAGCCCATGTCACACTGGCCAACGGATGCAAAAAAGGACACAGCCGACGAGCAAAATGTTCCATCCGTTGTTATCCGCTCTTAAAAGGGGCAAAAATTTGCATAACCGGAGCAGATAACACGGACGCGGGGAGGACGCAGGGCGGATGCAAAGCAGATGCGGAATGGAAGCCCAGCGGATGGAAGCAGATGGGAGCAGATGGTGCAACCGCAGGGCTTCCGGGGGGCCTCAGCGAAGCGGACGCGGAATGGATACAGCGGATGCAGAATGGACACCGAGCGGATGAAGCGGATGCACAGCGGAAGCGTAACGGATGCACAGCGGAAAGTGGAATGGATGCCGAGGGTTAATTGCGCGTGTGGGGGGGAAGCATTACGTAAGCCCCCTGGATATAAAGGGAAGCAGCTCGCACATGGCCAGCATTCCGAGGAAAGACCTGCTGCTGGACACTTCAAGTTCCTAGCCTGCCCTGCCTGCATGCCTACCTGCCATCCTTGCTGCCAGCCTGCCTTCCAGCCAGCCTTGGTGCCTGCCTGCCCGCCTATCTTTCTACCAGGCTTTCTGCCAGCCTTCCTGCTAGCCTTCCTGCCAGCCTTGGTGCCTGCCAGCCTCCCTGCCAGCCAGCAACCCCAAAACCATGGGGAGGAAGCGAAAGCCTCAGCAACCTGCAGCTATCCCTGGCAAGAGGGACAGGGCCAACCTCCCGCCCCCTACCCCTGACTCTGCTTCTGCTGGGGCTTCTGCTGAAGCTGCTCCTGGTGCTTCTGCTGGTGCTGGGGCTTCTGCTGGGGCTTACTCTGTTGAAGCTGCTCCTGGTCCTGCTGGTCCTGCTCGACCTGCTCGTGCTCCTGGACTTGCTCGTCCTGCTCGTGCTCCTGGACTTGCTCGTCCTGCTCTTCCTGCTCATGCTCCTGGTCCTGCTCGTGCTCCTGGACTTGCTGGCCCTGCTGGTGCTTACTCTACTGCTGCTGATCCTGGTCCTGCTGGTCCTGCTGCTGCTGCTGATCCTGCTGCCGCTGCTGCTGCTGCTGATGATGATGATGATGATTATGATCCTGCTGGTGAGGATGATGATTATGATCCTGCTGGTGAGGATGATGATGATGATGATGATGATGATGATGATGATGATGATGATTCTGCTGGTGCTGGTGCTGCTCTTGCTGGTGTGGAGGAGCAGCCCCTACCACCTGGGAGCCCCTCTGATGAGGGCCCATCTGGTCCAGCCAAAGGGAGGAAGAGGCGTATGCAACAACGGGAGAGGAGGCAATACCATATTGAGGAGGCACACGAGGATGAGGTGCTGGAGTGGCTGAGAGAGAACGACTATCTGTGGCGGAAGAGACACCGGCTGTACAGGGACACCAAGCGGAAGCAGGCTGCTTGGAGAGAGAGGGCAGAGAGTATGGGTTACACTACGGAGGTGCTCCTCAGCTGGTGGAAGCACATGCACACCTGGTACGGGAAGCTGCACCTGAAGAAATCTGGCCAGGCCACTGTGAAGCTGACAGACAGAGAGACCTATGTCATGGCCAGGTGCAGCTTCCTGGAGGGTGAGATCCACCACCGAGGAGCACCAGTAGCCCCTCTCATGACCCTCTCTCTCCGGCAGCCTGCTGAGAGCCAGTCCTCTTCCGGCCGAGAGTCAGTTCCTGTCTCCAGGCAGGTTTCTGTGGAGCGTGCCATGGGGGAGAACCCGCGGACAGGTGTGGTAAGTGTGGTGGAGTATGTAGAGGACTCCCTGGTGTGGTGGGAGAAAGGAGACAATGAGTCCACCACAGTCCTAGCCACATCCACTGCTCCGCAGAAAGGCAGAGAGCTGGACAGCAGGAGGGGAAGAGCCAAACTGTCCTGCTGTAGATCAGGGACACCATCCACACCAGCATAGATCTCCTCTCTCAGCTGGTCCACACCAACTCCTCATCCTCCAAACGCAAGCCCTTCCTCACCTATGTCAACCAGAGCCTCAAGGAAATGACGGATCCACAGTACCAGCTGGTGAAGGACCGGATCACCAAACTGCTTCACAACCCTCCAGACCCAGAGGAAGCTGCTACCACCCAGTCCATGTATGCTTCCCCACCCCAGGTGATGTCCCTCCCATTCCAAGGCTTCCCACAGGCCCTCACCTACCAGGGCTACGGCTACCAGGAGGTTCAGCAGCACAGGCAGCAGCCCTTCCCAGTCCAGGCACAGAGTCATCGGATGACACCGTTGCCACCTGTTTCACTGATGCCACCAATGCCACCCACGACAATGATGCCACCGACGACAGCGATGCCACCCACGACAATGATGTCCCCGACTACAGCGATCCCACCCACGCCAATGTTGCCACCCACGCCAGTCCTCACCCAGCTGCAGAGCAGACAGCCCCACTACACGACTCCTTCCTCCACCCCACAGCCAAGCCCGGCCTCAGTACATCTGTCATCAGTACTGGGGCTGACACCCCATGGCATGGAGGAAGGACCTCTCAGCATCACGGGGCTGAGCCAGCTGTCCGAGAGCTTTCTCAACACACTGTCCCCTGTTGTCCTCTTGGGGGTAGGCACTCCAGCACCACCCACCACCACAACACCTGGACCCTTCACCCCTGAGACTGGGCACACCTCTGAGTGACCAAGAAGAGTGCCAGAGACCGGGTAGCTGGCTACCTGTGGACTTTATTTGGACACTTGACTTGGGTCATTTTTTTTTTACAGCTTGTTGTTCAATAAAGTTTATCTTTGATTCACACACTTGCTTCATTTGTTTTTTTTAAAAAAGTCTTGGTGGAAACTTTTAGAATCGGCTTAAGCCTTTGCATGCTTGTGGGATGGGTTAAGATAGCAGTGGGGTGGGCAGGGATACCTGTGGAATGAGCAGGGATACCTTTGGGGTGGCTAATAGATGTGAGATAGATAAACCTCCAGTGCAAGCATCGTGGTACTGTATGGTCTACCCTCCCAGGTGCCACACCTATGGCCCTTTTTTATCAATAACAACATAAACACAACTCTTTATTAAACGCCCTGTTCATTGTAGGCCCATCCAACATACATGGCCCAATCTCATCAGTGTGATGAGACAGGCTGAAGGAAGCATCCATTAAGCATCTACCATCCTGTCTTGCCACTCCACTGCTCCAGCTGGGGAGTTGCACCAGTGTTTCAGGAGGTTGCGCTACTTCTTCCCTTCACGTGAGGCTCTGTTGGGGCCTTGCACATCCTGAGTGTCGATCAGGTTTCACCCTTGCCTCCATTCCCCAGCTCCATGTCCCCATTGCCTTGTTGACAGTCCACGAGCCTGTTCTGCAAGACTGGGTAGCGGGTGCGCATGAGATTGTGCAGGATGCAGCAAGCTTCCATGATCCTCCTCACGGTCTCTGGGCAATGCTGCATGGTGGTGAGAAGTACCTGGAACCTGTTGGCCAGGATGCCAAAGGCATTCTCCACCACCCGCCTTGCCCTGGACAGCCTGTAGTTGAAGATCCTCTCTTCACGGGTCAGGAGTCTGGAAGTGTATGGCTTCATGAGATAGGTTCTGAGGGAGAAGGCGTCATCCCCCACGATGAAGTAGGGCACATCTCGCATGTCGTTGGGCAGGGGGTCTGGATCTGGGAAGCCCACGATGAGGTTGCCTTCCAGCCCCTCCTTGAGGTGACTGGCATTGTATACCTGGGCATCTGAAGATGAGCCGTTGCCTGAAGCATCGATGTACATGAATTTGTATTCAGCATCGACCATGGCGAAGAGGACGATGCTGAAGAAGCCCTTGTAGTTGAAATAAGTGGACCCCGACTTGGCTGGAGCTTTGCAGGCCACATGCTTGCCATCTATGGCTCCAACGGTGTGGGGGAAGTTCCACCTCTGATACCACTGCTCTTCAACTTTCTTCCAGCCTTCTTCAGTGGAGGGGCACTGGAGGAGCTCCTCCTTGTATTCTTCAATGATGGCCTGCACCACTTCTCTGACCACAATGCTGATGGTGTTGTGTGGCACCTTCCAGCCATACTGCATGCTTTTGTAGGTGGTCCCTAAGGCCAGGTGGTGCAGAGTGAGTGCTACCTTAAGCCCAGGTTCCAGGCTGGGCCGGAAGTAGGTGTTTGTCTTGGTCAACCTGGGTGTCAGCCGCTGCACAAATTCATCAAACATGGCTGGAGGCATCCTCATGAAGTTCTGGAACGCACGAGTGTCTTCGTTCCTGAGCTCCACCATCAGCTTGTTGTACAGTCTGTACTCTGCTCTTCTCCCAATCCATTTTCGGACCCAGACGCTTCTTGGCCGCCTCTTTTTCTACCCGTAGTAGAGTTCACAGAGCCTGTAGATGGCTTCGTACTGTTGCAGAAGGATGGTGGCTGCCAAAAGGACTGTGGTACAATCCACGGTGGACATGACTGGATGCTGTGGAAGAGGAAGAGTCAGATGAAGGCTGCAGAGATCTGCACAGGTGGGCTGCTGGTCTGAAAGTGAGATGCAGATGAGTTGCTCCCCCTTTTTATAGGCAGTATAGGTGTCCCTTTGCATCCTCCAGGCATCCTCTAGGCATCCTCTAGACATCTTTAATATCCGAGATAGGTCCCCTCTGCGAACTTTTTTTCTGCTTTAAATGCTTTGTTTCTGTGCTGCATCCGTTCTGCATCCATTCTGCATCTGTTCCGCGTCCGTTCTGCTTCCTCCCTGTGTCCTGGCAGACACAAGTTGCGTGGATGCACAGCGGACGCCAAGCGGATATAGCGGATGCGTAACGGATGCGTAACAGATGCATAGAGGATGCAGAATGGACGAACTGGATATATTTTCCACGCAAAAGTTTTGGGCAGCCCAAAACTTTCGGAGCGGATGAAACGTCAATAAACAGATGCTGGACGGATAGTGAGGAAGCAAAACGGAGGCAGTGAGTACATCGCGTTTTTGAATAGATGGCAAGGTTTTTTGTCCATTTTACATCCTCTTTGCATCCGTTGGTTCAATGTGACATGGGCTTAAGGAAGGGGTTTGTTAAAGTAAGAAATAGTGCAGCTAAAAAATAAATAAAAAGAGTACACTGCATCTTGTTTGATTATCCAAGGCTTTTGTTAAAATTTATAACTCTCTTCTCCAGAGTCTTATAACCTTTTTTTCCCTATAAGCTTCAACACCAGACTCCAGTTGTTGATAGAAACCCAAAAAAGCACCTGCAATAATACTCTCCCATGGTCTTCCCTCTATCTTATCAAATAGCAATCCTTGAAAAGAAGTCTCAGTTTTTTCTCAGTGTTGCCTGGTCAAGAAAAAGAAATAGAATATTTCCAAGCCTCTAGTTGGCAGTATTACAAAGTTTAAAATTGCCGCTTAATCACTTCTGTCAAAACTTTTACAGATTCTTTCTTTTCCTTTGGGTATCCTTTCAAATCTTAAAATAAAGAAAAAGTTCTCACCAAACCGGCATACTTTCTCTTTCCATTCTCTTTCATTTCGGAGCTGTCCCAACTTCAGCAGCTTTAATGGCTGCCTCTTTGCCGCTGGCAAAAAGAGCTTCTCCTGCATCTACCAGGGACTTTGCGGTATCCCTGGGATTGACAGGATGCGCTCTATACATTCACCATCTCTTCGGGACGGTTTAGATCCACTTGGACCATCCAGAGCAAAGATATCAGCAGCAATCTCAGACCTCCAAGATTGCATGCCGTATCGTCATGATGCCAGCTCTGCCCTCCCATCAAGTGATTTCTTAAATATCACCACAGATTGCATTAGGCAAGAGCAATGAAAATATCTATTTTATACCTTTTGAGAAAGCAAAAGAAAGTTGTGTTCATTCTGGTTTTAGCAATCCCTGTGAATTCTCTCCTATTATGAGCATGGCAATGCACTGGTTTAATGCAGTACTGCAGGCTAATTCAGCCAACTGCCAGCTGTTCAGCAGTTCAAGTCTCACTGGCTCAGGATTGACTCACCAACCTTCCATCCTTCTGAGGTGGAATTATGATTCAGATTTTTGCAGCCAATATGCTGACACTTTAAACTGCTTAGGGTGGGCTGTAAAGCACTGTGAAATGGCATTTAAGCCTATGTATATTGCTATAAGTGGTTTATGATGGACAGATGATATGGTTGAAAACCATCTCAGCAAAGAAATCATGCTGAATATTTTGGAAGTAGCCATATCAACATTTTTTTTATCTTTACTGGTGAGCAACATTTCTGCTTCCCAAAATGACATTACACTTAACGTTCTTACATTTTATATTTGTCAGTTATCTTAAGATAAATAAATAAACCTCCACTTGAGGCAACTAGGTAGACCATTGCTGTGAAAATCCTTGACTAAGTGAGAGAAAATATTCACACACAATAGAAGATGAAATGCTGGGCTTTCCCTGCCCTTTCGTTCTCCAAGGCCAACATAAAAATTGCTTATTGCTCACCAGCAAAATCATGTTTGTGAATTTGTTCTTTAATGTGCAAGAATCAATACACATTCAAAACAACAAGCTTGTTCTTTCAAGTAGTTAGTTTGGCTTTACAAGTCCTGAAAGGTTTTCCAGCCCAGTTACACCCCAACAGCAGAGTCACAACAGCAATTTAATGGAGACAAAAACCACCAGGTATAAAAGGTCCTTTAAAAAGAGAGAAAGAGCTTTGGTTTCTCTCCTCTGTCTTCTGAATGAGGACACTTTGGAAACCTGATTAGAGAAATCTCAGTTATGATCCATTTACTGATCAGTCTGAATGTTTTTGTTCCTTTGCTTCAAACCTAATTTATAATATAATGGAATGGAATGGAAGAGAACAGAACAGAACAGAACAGAATAAAATAGAATTCTTTATTGGCCAAGTGTGATTGGACATGCAAGGAATTTGTCTTGGTGCATATGCTCTCAGTGTAGGTAAAAGAAAAGATACAATTGTCAAGAATCATAAGGGACAATACTTAATAATTGTTATAGGGTACAATAAGCAATCAAATCATATTAGGAAATAGTCAATTAAAAAATCAAATACAAGCAACAAAGTTACAGTCATACAGCCATAGTGGGATGAGATGGGTGAAAAGAAGGATGGGAAGATTAATAGTGATAGAAATGTAGACTTAGTAAATAGTTTGACAGTGTTGGGGGAATTTTTTGTTTAGTAGAGTGATGGCATTTGGGAAAAAAACTGTTCTTGTGTCTAGTTGTTCTGGTGTGCAGTGCTCTATAGCATCATTTTGAGGTTAGGAGTTGAAACAGTTTATGTCCAGGATGTGAGGGGTCTGTATTTTTACAGCCCTCTTTTTGACTCGTGCAGTCAACCTTAGTACAGATTCAGTGGCTGTAACTCTGCTATTTCGTTGCCTGGCTACCAATTTTCCTCTGGTGCCTTGGTTCCTCTTGGCTCCTGGATAATCCTGTTTGTTGCTTGTTTGTGCTCCTATATAAAACCATAACATTCTCCTCTGCAAGGCCTGGAATGTATCTGCTATCTCATTTAGAGCATATATTTTGATTTCAGTTGAAAGCTCTCAAGAAGTTTTGTTTTCCGCTGCCCTTCCATTACTGTTGTGACAACTTGATCTGATTACCCACATTGTCTTATCAAATACAACTTGGGGCAGGAGGGAATTCGGTATGCTTACGGTCAGTACATTTGTTTTATGGATATATATTATGGATAGTTGTATTTTGGGAAATTTATTGTAAATTGCTTCACTATTAGACATATTGGCTGTGTTTAACAATATCTGGAGAACAGCAGGAACCATAATGATGTAATGTTAATAATATCATTACAGAAGATGGACCAAAATGTTTTTTTTCCTTCCTTCCCTCCCTCCCTCCTTCCTTTCTCTCTCTCTCTTGCTTTCTTGCTTTCTCCTTCCTTCTTTCCTTCCTTTACCTCACTCTCTTGCTTCCTCTCTCTCTCTCACTCTCTTGCTTTCTCTCTTTCTCTCTCCCTTCCTTCCTTCCTGCCTTTCTGTCTCTCTCTCTTTCTCTTTCCCTTTCCCTTCTTTCCTTCCTTCCTGTCTCTCTCTCTCTCTCTCTTTCTCTCTCCCTTCCTTCCTTCCTTCCTCCCAACTTATTGAGAGTTTTCATTATTTTTATTACATTGCACAAGAGAGAGATGAATAGAAAATTATCCTGACATTATGTGGTAGAATTTAAGAAGCTATTTAAAAGGATCTGGAAGGCTCTATTAGATTGTTTTAAAAGAATTGTGATAATTCATTCCCCTGCTGTTGGATTTTACCTGCAACCAGTTCCCACAATCCATCAAACTTCTATTCAGTCTTGGAAAAAAGCAGCACTTCAATCAGCTGAATAATGGTGGCTGCCCATGAAGAATAAAGGGGAGACTGAAGAAGAACAACTTCTTCCCAGATTCTCCAAAGTTTAGCAGGTGGTTAGCCAGAATGTTTGGATGATATGGAGGAGAAGACTTTTGATAATCCTTTTTCACATCTCTTTCTGGAAGAAAAGGAATAAGGGTATGCTGGTAAGGAGGCCAAGGAAGATAACTGAGAAAATCTGAGATGTTTTCAGAAAATCCAAAATATTATTGAGTTAACTTGAGGCAAGTTTTAGGAAAAGTTCCCAGATTCACCAGATGGTCCTAATAGAAGTTGTCTGTAATCCTGGGCAATCCTTTTGTGAGTATCTCCTGTTTCTGGCACATCCAAGCATCCCCTGATCAATTTCTCTCCTCCCACATATTTATTGTGCATTACTGATAAAGCTGCACAACTGACATCTGTTGCACAATAGGACAGTCTCTCCTATTTGTCCAACAGCTGTCTGGAAAATAGCAACCAGATACAACAAGTACTCTTATTTTATTTTATTTTTATTGATGCATATCCATTCTCAAAATTAGAAGCTTTATTATTTTTATAAATAATTCCAAGAGGCACTTGAATAATTCCAATGCACTTACTATTTTTCCACCTTTTCTCCCAAATTTTTCCCATGAGGTGAATGGCTGAGAGAGAAAGTGTGTCGCTGACCCAAAGTTACCCATTCAACTTTCCTACCTAAACTGAGACTAGAACTCACAGTCTCCTTGTCAGGGTTCCAAGTAACATACCCAATACAATGAAGACTCTGAGACAGGCATGTTCTTCAAAGTAAAGATTTATTAGGCAAGTCATATTGGCACATTTAGTATAAACCCCTGTGGTTTTTTTCCATGTTAAAAGTAAAATTTTCCTTTCCACTCCCCATAAGTCCATCACATGGTCCAAACAGTTTACAGTCCAGTGTCAGTTGGTCCCACCTCCACCTTCCTAACACCTGGTGAGAAAGTCCTTGATTCCCAGAGGAAAGAATTTGTTTTGGCTACAGATCCCCAGCTATCTCTGCTACTTTCCTCCCATTCCCACAACTCTACCCAGTTCTGCTGTGGCAGCCCTGAAGGTGCTAAAGAAAATGGCTTCAGGGTTGACACACCTGGTAATTAGCCCAAAGTCACTCAACTGGCTTTCATGCCTAAGAAGGGACTCAAACTCATAGTTTCCAGTTTCTAACCTGGTGCCTTAATCACAAGAGCAAACTGGCTTCCTCATCAGGTTGTCAGGATTTGACTTGTTGGTGGCATCTAGTACCTGACAAGTTTTAATGCCTCCATGAGAAGGCATCTGAAGAAAAGAACTCTCCTCAAAATGTATTCGAATATAACCAACTTGTACTCAACTTGAAATCCCTCAGATATTCTATCACATGGGGAACTCCCAAGCTTCTAATTTGAATTCAGGCAAAACTAGGGAGATACAGAACTATCCTCAGAAATGGATGGCATGTGTATTTTGTTCTGTATAACTTGGAAGGCTCCAAGTAGTCAATTCTGATTGGCCAAAAAGGCCAGTAGTGGATTGGTTCATTAGGAACCAATCCAAGAAGCCGCTCAAAGGTGGCAAGATTAAATTTATGTCACTGGCTACAAGCCGGCAGGCAAGCCTCTATATAAAGGGCTGCCGTGGCTTGAGCCAATGTTCTGTTACTGTTGCTGTTAACCGAATAAAGAGTTGCTAGTTGGAACCTGGTCTCACGCAGTACATATTTCATTGAGAAGAAAACCCTCTCCTTCATCATTCTTTTCCTGTGAAAAGAATTCACTACCTCCAGCAGCAGCTAGTTCAGTGTTGAACGGTTCTCACTCTAAAAAAGTATCTTCTGATGTTCAGCCAAATTTGGCTTCCCTGTAATTTCCATCCATGTTCCTCATGCTAATTCTCACACAGAGTAGTGGAGAAAAATGCTGCTTTGCCTTTTCTGTGACAGCTCTTCCGATATTTGAAAGTCACTATGTTGTCTCTCATAAATCTCTAAGTTAACTGCCCCCATCTCTCAAAGGAATAAAAGAAAGGAAGGGGTTCGATCAAGGGCAAAGAGGCAGTAATGAGAACTGGAATCCTGAAACTGATATAAAGCCTGCCATGGAAAGGAGACATGGATTTACAAAAGGAAACACAATGATAATAACTACAAGGTAGAAAGTTGAACTTAGCATAACAATAGCTGTAAATGAAATAAGGAGGTAAAGAGCTTCTCTGCATCAATAAATCTAGACCTGCTGTAGAGATAAAAATTGCTACTGGCACACCGATGCAGTACTTGACTTTTTTAGTTGTGATGTTCCTCAGTATAGAAGTCAGTAAGATCAATCCACATAGGCCATGGCTAGAGGGCAAGTCAGCATTATAAGGACAGAGTAGCCATTCTCGCAATGCTGCAAATAACTAAGGAAGAAAAGCTCAAAAAATGAAGCTGGCAATAAGACAAAAAAAAATTTTTTTTAAGTTTTTTTGCATAACCCTGTCAGGAAAGCATTAACCATTAGGACTCAAAATGTAGCAGCATCCTCCAATAAATGATTAGCAGCCAAATTCATCAGAACTATCTTATAGAAGGGCAAATGTCAATGCCCCTGAGATTAAATTCTATCATATTGGATAAAGATAAATAATGGCTGCCTTCTGCTCTTCTTTAGGAAGAGTCAGCCTCAGAGAATAGTAATTAAAGATTGACTAAATACATTTTGGCAAATGTGGGGGATTACCATTTAACATAGCTGGGGAAAGGAAGATAAGATGCTTTAAAAAAAACCCTCTCTTTTGTTACCAGAATGCAAGAAAGCATAGGTTATTCTTCCCAAAGCTGGTAGCCTCTATCTATGTAAGAACTGCAACACTCAATTGCAACACAAAGTGCCATTTTGGGCATCCCCACAGATTTGGGATACTTTAATCTCAAGGCATCTATTTGTTCCCTAATACCCCCCCCCCCATCTTCTCCCCCCAGAATAGGCTGAAAACATTGGCTCTACTCCTTTTCCTGGTGCCCTGAGAAGACAACCATGGAATATTTTGTAGCTCACAATGCAACCGTTGACATAACATGGATTGCCAACTTCTTTCTGTGCTGGAAGTGGATCTAAAAAGAATGGAGAACACTATTTTATATTTTGTTAAAAGAAGATTCTATGAATATTTATAGGGAACAAGAATCTGTTGGAGTTCTAAGGCATGAATCATCTCACTTATTCAGTCTGGTATATATAAGTAAAGGTAAACTTCATAACTAAGAAATCTTATATTTCCAGCATAGTTTCTTCCCAAGGAAGACAAATCCTGGATAAAGTGCAAAGCCACTTGTACAAAAATATGACAGATTAAACCATCAGCTCTCATTCTTCTGATGGCTTCTCAGGATACATAGTTTTTGAATCAACCACTTTATAGAAATCTAAAGGAAGCTTTCTATTCAATTACTGCAGCAACCACCTTTGGCTTTGGGACTTTAGAAATGCATTCAAAGCCTCTGGCCAGTTTCGTTCATCAGCCAGATCTGACATTAATGGAAATGTTATTTCAGAGGAAAAAATCATAAATCACAAAAGTATGTTTGGCTCCAGCAAATAAATCACATCTAGAAAACCCTATTTCTGCACTGCCCAGAAGAATCATCTTCCATAGCTTTCAGACAGTCAGTGCCTTGGGTCACAATGGTTAGCAGCTGCAAATTATTTGGGGCACTTTCTCGTGGTTTCTACAGTGTGTGATCCCTTCCATCTTTCAATCTGCAGAAATGTGTGTTGACATGAATTCCATTTCCTCCATGGCCAAACTTTACTGTGCTTCAACAACAAGGGTGGGGCATTGAGTTGTCCTTAAATATTTAATGCAGGTCACTCACCAGCTAGCAATTGGTAGGTCACTTTCCTTTCCTTTCCTACCCAGAGTCTTTGGCTAGCAAGTAAAACAGCCACCAATCATTTTCCAAAATGAGGGTGGGGACTTCATGACATTGTCCCCTGTTTTAAACCTTTCTCCTATCTCAGCATCCAAACAAATGGGTTTATTATTGTTTATTTTTAATTTTTTTCTTTCTATCAGGGAAATCCATAGTTCTGTGTTAAACAAAACCTTGGGCTCTTTCTCCTCCCTTCCTTCTGTTTCTTACTATTCAAAATTACTTCTGCTTCTTTGTGCAAGATACTGACAATTTCAGGGAGTTTGACTGAGTCTCTGAAAGATTAACAAATGGTTGAATCAGTATAATTTCAGTATATATTTCTGACAGTTTGTTTAGTTAAACAAACTATGCACAATTAGCATTTTTCCCAATTCCTGATTACTTTGATCCTAGTCATGTTTACTCAGAAATACATATAAATAAGCTTAATCATGTGTAAATGCATATCCATGTTATTTGACACAGGATTATCATTATCTTGATCAACATACAGAATGACTTCTGCTTCTTCTTGTGTGTATCCCAGGGCAATTATATAGAGATGCTGAGGCCATAATTTGAATGAGAACTCCATGGCTACAAGTCATCTGTTCTTATAATCTTAAACTCTCTCTCTCTCTCCCTCCCCTCTCTCTCTCTCTCACACAGAGTCTCTTTTCTCATCCCGCTGGCAGGAGCAAGCAACCAGAACCACATGTGAATAGCAACTTTATTGACTTCTCCCTATACTGCAAGAATCTCTCTAGACTGCTTACCTCCCACTGGGAACAAATAGATAAGGTTTCATGGCTCTTGGGAGGTTGGAGGTCAGGTTTATGCTTCTTGTGGCCCTTGCAAAGACTCGAGCATGGCTAGAAATTTCCCAACATCCACTGCTTCGTTTCTGTACTTTTCACAGAGATTTGAAATGGGAAGTAGATACAGCACCCAACCACTAAGCAGAGTTATGGGGTAGGATTAATACAAAAAAAGATGATGTCTTAGGGAAATGATTTTATCATGTATAAAGTTAAAGATTCTAACTAGATGGTTTTGAATACAAATGGATAGGCAAGAAACTTTACCCTTCATCCCATGTTCTTATATCCCATCAGCCTGCATACATACTGGCTGCTAACAGGTCTACTATGAGCAAACAGGTATATTACTTGATTGCAGCTTAAACCAGTGGTGGGATTCAACCAGTTTGCACCACTTCAAGAGAACTGGTTGTTAACTTTCTGAGCAGTTTGGTGAACTGGTTGTTGGAAGAAATAATTAGGGCAAAGAACTGGTTGTTAAATTATTTGAATCCCACCACTGGTTTAAACCAAAATGTATACTATATAGAAGACTATGCCCAGAGCTGAGATAAGAAGAGTACACCTGCAGAAAACTTAAATATTCACTGGATCTCAGACCTGACCATGTCATCAACCAAATTGTCAATGAAGCATTGGATTGGGAGAAGAGAAAAAATTGGGATTGGGAGAAGAGGGGAGGAAATCATTTAAAGAGTAGAACAACTGAGATACCTGCATGCCATGGTAAGTGAGACACAAGGATAAATCCCAGAACTCTGCTTTCCTTTTAAATGATTAGATGATCATTGTTTCAATGATCCAATCATCCCTTAGAATATGTTTTGATCTGACCATCAATGCCAAGGACACCAGCTAAATATCAGCTAATCATAAAAAGTAGAAGTAACACAAACAGATCTCACTTTCAGGATTCCAGAGTTCATTGGCAAGAGAGCTATTGTCTTAAATTCTTTTGTAGCCAACTCCATGTGAGAGATGACTGACAAGTTCAGTTGTTACCTTAGTTCAGCTTCCCACTTGTTGCAGCTTCAAGAGATTTTGGCCCTTTCTAAAGCTTCAGATTTCTGCATGGCTGAAAAACTACAGAGGATCAAGAGACTGAATTCTCAGATAATAGGAAGGATACATGGCCAAGCACAAATAGCAATATCAGGGGCTTATGTTGAACTAGAGTGACCTGTGGTTCATTAAACTCTCTTCAGGGATTACTGGACTCTTGATCCTGGACAGGAGGATCTGACAGACTAGTGTAATGGGACACCAGTTGAAGCTCAATTGTTAAGTTTCCCAATCACAGCTGAAACAAAGTTCAAGACCTCTAATGGATAACCTGCCACAAAATGGTAACTTATTCTAAAAGAGGGAAAAGTTCTTATCATCAGCCCAGTGTGGATAAAGTCTAGTGCAATCAACCAATGGCCTCATCTTTCTTTTTATTTATCTCAGCTGAAAGATGCTGCAAATCACTGGAAGCAGATAATTTAAAGTTTGCTGCAAAGAGCAAAGAGGAGGCATGAGTTAGAAGACTTTTCTGGATACCTGTTTTTCCCAGTGAGAGCACTTTAGCTTAAACAGCAAGGAATAAGAAAACTGGGAAGGGCTGAGACTTAATTTTTAATGTGCTCAGCCATTTGGAATCGTTTGTGTGTGAGTTGGGTGGTGACATAACTTTGTTTAGTAAATAAACATTTAATAGATTAGTATGGTGCATGTCAGTGATGGGATTCAAAATTTTTACTACTGGTTCTGTGAGCGTGCCTTGGTGGGCATGGTTTGGTGGCTGACACAGGGGAAGGATACTGTAAAATCCCCATTCCCACCCCACTCCAGGGGAAAGATACTGTAAAATTCCCATTCCCTCCAAACTCCTTGGGGGAAGGATATTGCAAAATCTCCATTCCCTCCCCGCTCCTGCGGGAAGGATACTGCAAAATCTCCATTCCCTCCCAACTCCTG
>BLBF01000042.1:12952257-12986092 GCA_015471245.1 Laticauda colubrina | reverse complement strand
TCCTGCGGGAAGGATACTGCAAAATCTCCATTCCCTCCCAACTCCTGGGGGAAGGATACTGCAAAATCCCCATTCCAGGGGAAGGATACTGTAAAATCTTCATTCCCTCCCCACTCCGGGGAGAAGGATACTGCAAAATCCCCATTCCCACTCCATTCCAGGGGATGGATACTGTAAAATCTCCATTCCCTCCCCACTCCTGGGGAAAGGATACTGCATAATCCTATTCCCTCCACACCCCACTAGCCTGCTTTCCAGCTTTGTTCTCCTGTGCAGGGCAACAAAAGAAGACCCAGCCAATCAGCTGGGACTTGAGAGGCAAAGAATAGATGGGGGCAGGGCCAGTCAGAGGTGGTATTTGCTGGTTCTCTGGACTACTCA
Organism: Laticauda colubrina; assembly: GCA_015471245.1. NCBI lineage: Eukaryota > Metazoa > Chordata > Lepidosauria > Squamata > Elapidae > Laticauda > Laticauda colubrina. The sequence continues at coordinate 12,985,711 of BLBF01000042.1, read as the reverse complement.
AAATTTCCACTACCAGTTCTCCAGAACTGGTCAGAACCTGCTGAATACCACCCCTGATGCATGCAAAGACAAAACTGTAGAAGATGGAATGGAAGAATCTGGGGATGGAGTGAAAAGGGGAATCAGCCTACAATCCCTACATAGCCATAAGCAAACCAAGTCCAACCCATCATGAGTGCCATTGATTCATCTATCTCTAACCAGGTGATGATCATTAGTTAGGAAGATTCTTGTTCATATTCCTTTTAGAAATAAATCAACTTAATTGAACTTTCATGTATGGACCTGGTCTCTGATGCCTGATAAGAAGTTGCTGCAAGGTAATGTCCTGCTGATGTGTTAGATTTTGATTGTCAATCTGGAATGATTCACAGGTACCAGCTCATAGATGAACCTTTTTCCAAAGTTAAGATTGCCCATAAATCTGGCAAGCACAACCATCATTTCAAAAGGAACTTTTATTGAAAGACAGTGATAACAAAGGAAATGTAGGTAGAATCTGAAGTTTCCTCACTCAAATTGTTAGCTTAAACTGCTACAGGAAAAGCTCCTCCCAATGACCAGTGCAACATCAAGCCAACCCCAAGGTGTGAAGATGTTTTGAGAACCTCGGGCAGAGAAGGTGATAACTCTCAACTCCCAAGCGCTTCAGTTTCACTTTTTCTGGTAGTAAGATAACGCAGATGACTCAAAACACATTCTTCTCCCACTTCTTAACATGATCCGAGGCACATTCCTTTCCCCTCCTCCCTATTTCCCACAAGGTACAGCAAAGCAAAGCAAATGAAACCCCACGCAAGGAATCCTCCCCCCTCCCACTAGAATGGCAATGTCCCAGGGATGAACTTCAAAAAATTTCCCTACCGACTCTGTGGGAGTAGCTGTGGGCATGGCTTGGTAAATCTGGTATAATAATAACAGCAACCAGGGGCAATTTTTTACCGAATCAAATCGTCCTTCCCCCTCTCCCAAGGTGGGCCGAGGTGATTAAATTTCACCCCTACATCCCCATGGAGAACTACAAGACCTGACAGTATCCATAACCTCATAAGGCATAATTTCAGTTATGCCTCTCTAATTAAACTGAACCATTTTAAAATCTCAGGGATAAATTGCTGTTATGAGTATTGAGGAACCAAGCCAAATGTCTGGTAAGGTGTGTGTGTGTTTTTGTGTTTGTGTATTGTTTGTAGAGCATCATGCAGAATCACAGAATTTTACAGCTGCCAACCTTTGCCTTGGTATTGGCATGGTATATGTGTTGTTGTTCACCAGCAACCTGTGCAGACGGCAGCAGAATCAGACAGAGGGGAAGAACAGGGAGCAGTTCGGGTGTCCGGGAGGGGGGAGGGAACTTGAACAAGGGTCCTGCATCCAATACAGAGATGGGGCCAGGACCATCTGGGAATTACGTGCTGACTCCAGAGCCTCCAGAATCTGGCAGCAGCAAAGCAGAGGAACAAGGGAAGCCTGTACCCAGTGTACATGTGTGCAGAGCTGCCAGAAGACAAGAGCAGCTAAGACAAAAGGGGTGACTTGGGAGTAAGGCTTGGAGGTGATCGCCCCTCCCCTAAGGTATAAAGGAAATGCAAAGGTAGAGAAACCTTTGCAGCAAGCAAAGTTTTTTGCTCTGTTTGAATTAAACCTCTGTGTGGACTTTGTACTTTGTTTGCCTTTTTACAGTTAATTTGGCCCTTTAGTTGTTGGCAGCAATTCAAAGGAGATAAAGGTGGTTGCTTATCTCAACAGACTGGGATTCAGTACAGGCTGGGAATGAACATAATCCCCAGCACTGAAATAAAACAAGAGTTGTTTGGACTAAGCATGTGCTTAATTATGGTTTCAGGAAGCCTTGATCAGAACAATATGGCCTAGGTCAGCCTCTTCACAAATTAAAGACAGCCTCTTCCCATATGATCTTAACTGATCTGAAAAATATTGTCCCAATCTGAAATCATCATTGCCCTATTATGGGGCCTACCATATAGGAAAATTAAGTCTGTGGACACTCACACAGTCAATCCTGTGACAGCCCCATCATTGTGAACCTGTCTACTCCAATGGAGGATCAGAGTAACTTCTCCTTTATTCTGTTTTAGACCAACTTCACAAACCACAACAGCATTCTGATACTCTTTTCACGATTTGAATAAAGTTTTCTAATTTTAATGCAATAAATGATCTGGGCTTTGTTTATATCTTAAAATTATGACTGCATGACTTTTATGTTTACTGTGTTTTATCCTGAACTTAATATTGCCTTGAGCCCTCAATAGATGGAAGAGCAAGATGCCAAATAAATAATCAGCACAGGGTAGAAATATTCCTTTGTTATCTTTTTCTTTTTACTGCTGCTCCTCATTACATATGATGAAAGGTATTTTCTTTTGAATGTCTTTCAGAGAAGAGAATTTCAGAGACATTCTCTTGAGTGGATTGTGTAGTCCTGCATTTCGTTACTGATGATTGTTATGTTTAATGTTTTCCTCTTTGTAACATATATTTCTTATTTATGGTGGCTGCTACTACATTGATATTGTTTCTTCTGGGTATACCGATTAGTTTTTTTCAGGTTGAAGTGATCTATACATTTTATAAATATATTAAAATGGATTGGCCAGGGCTGTGTGTGTGGGTGCATGTGAACAACCTCCCTTTTCTTATATATTCTCCTCTCTAGGTACTGAGCTCCTTATCTGTACTCTGATCTGAAGCTTTCCTGGCTCCCCATACTTCATTCATTCAATCCCAAGGAAAGGAATAGGACAGTCCTTGAAACACAGAAAACTCATTCACACAGTTTCTCTGCTCTCAGATTTGGTGGATAGCTTCAAAAAAGGCCATTTATGCCCAACTATAAAATTAATAGCAAGATTCAGAGACAGGAACAAGAAATACTCCTTAAACCTATGACCATTGGTATAGCTGACTTTAAAGTGAATCAGACAAATGATTAGCTTCTGAAGGCCGGTTGCTGGAAAATAGGAATAGGAGAGAGTCAGTGGAAGCCATCTTGGTCACTTATTAAGGAAAATAGCTTATTGTTCTAAAGCAAGGCTGTCAAACTTGAGCCCCACAGGCCAGATTTCTCACGGGTTGGCCATGCCCATGCCTGGTTTTAGCAAAGGGGTAGAAAATCCCAATACATCACAAGACGCTGCTGTGACACGTGAATTTAACACGCTTGTTCTAAAGGATTATTTGGACTCATCTAGTAATAAGACTATTTTTACATTCTTGATGACAAAGGCCTAGAGTAAAAAATAAACAATGAAAAGAATCATTTCTATGGAAATTCCTGGTAGATATAGCAAATAATCCTGAGGGAAAAAAACAACTAAGAATATGCAACACTTGGAGTACATGTGACATCTCTCTCTGCTGGTATTTGCCAGTTTTTAAGTACACTAAGTTATGTTCAACATATGCAACAAGATATGTACATTATTTTTTTCATTATCTCTGGTGTAGCCCAAAACAAATTCACAAGCCCATCAGCAAAAGGAGACTAGCTGCAAAATTTCCTGGATTCCTGCAAAATCCACTTCCTGACTGCCAGGGAATGCAAAAATAATTAGGATTGGAAATAGTTCAGTATCTTTTCTTTGGTTTATGCATGCATTTAATCTCCCAAATGGAACTGCTACTTGATCTGGTGCTGACAGTCCTAGAATGTGGGAAACTTAAGAATTGAGGCTGTTTTCATATTAATCATCCACATCAAGTGACATCCAAAAATCACTGTCTGACAAGAAGCTGTCAGAAGAAACGAAACCCAGCTCTCTGGGGCAGTCAATAATGGGATGGCACTGTGTTGAGCCTGAGGCGAATGCTAAAGCATGTTCTGTAGCTAAAGGAGAAGAACCACTTTGCTGAAAAATAGGAGAGATTCAGCAGAGTTGTTTATCCAGCCCTTTGAAAGCAATCTTCTGTAATGCTGGGGCCTTTTGATACTGGGAGATTTCAGTTCCCACAATCCTCAATTGGTTGAGAATTGTAGGAGCTTTCAGCTGACACAGTGTCATTCTGAGGAAGATTAATCTATACTGATCTTTCTCAACCTTGGCAATTTTAAGATGTGTGGACTTCAACTGCTAGAATTCCCCAGCCAATAACCTGGCTAGAAAATTTTGTAAGTTGAAGTCCACACAATGTTGGTAAGGCTGAGAAACACTGGTCTATCTGATGCATTTCAGGGTATTAACACAGCACAGATTTGAACCAGAATAAGGAGCTACTAAGTCAGTGTTTCTTAATTTTGACAACTTTTAAGATGTGTGGACTTCAACTCCTAAAATTCTCTAGCCATTCTAGTGGCAGGGGGATTCTGAGAGTTGCAATTCACACATCTTAGAGTTGCCAAGCTTAAGAAACACAGGCCTAGATGGATGAAGAGTGTAGTGTTTGCGAAGAATGAGACCGGAGACCAGCGTAACTTCAGCTCTTTTATTCTGAAAATCCATCTGCACCAGAAGCCGCGGCAGCCCTTTTTATGGAGAGGCTGCTTGCAGCTTGTGGCCAATGATGGCTCCTTGATTCTTCCAATGCTGAGATGGCCAATCATAGGCTAGCTATCATTGGCCAATCAGCATCGAGTAGAGCACCAATCAGCTTTCAGTGTTAGTGAACCAATAGGAATAGGCTATTTGAAGTATGTTAATATGGAACACCCCTCCCCTCTTGGTATGGTCCTACCTTACGTAGTCATGTAAGTAGGTGGGGCTTTTTGGTTGTCTAGATGACCTGCGCAGTTTAGTTGTGTTGTTGCCTTCAGCGGGTTCAGACAGTATCGCTGTTTCTCCCATCCTTCTCTGTGGAACCTCCTGGAAGGTGGAGTCAGCCATGCCGCTCCTGCCTGGCCTACCTGGGCTGGTAGAGTTGGCTCGGCTGCTCCCTTCCAGAGTGGCTTCTTGGTCTTCTTGTGCCTCCTGTTCCTCTTTGCCGTCTTCTGCAGGTAAGTCATTGTTTCTTTCTGAATTTATTTGCGAATTTATTTGCGAATGTTGTTTATGGTTTGTATTTTGATTTTGCGGTGTTTCTTGTTCTGCCGGAGGGTCTCCCCCTCCCCTCTTATTTGTGTTTGAGGGGTCTCTCCCTCTCTGGTTGGTTTATTAAATTTTTTGTTTAATGTTTGCTGTGGTTCTGGTGTGTGTGTGTGTGTTGTTTTTCGTGTCTGGGTGTGTCAGTGGTTCGTTCCAATGTTCGTGATCTTAATTGATCAATATGTCTCCTCCAGCTTCTACCACCATCCGTTTCTAGTCTTTACGACCGGGGTCCCATTATTTGTGTTATTTTTGCCAGTATCCACAATGGGTGCCCGGTGAGAAGTTTCTTGGTTCGAATGTGCGATGTCTGCTGGAGGAGTCAGTTGGTTTTTCAGAGCTGTACATTGAGTGTAATCTATCCAATTGTGATCTTAATTTTCTGCCCATGAGTAATTCTGCTGGGCTTTTATTTGTAGTAGAGCTCAGTGTTATGTGTTGTATGGTGAGCATTTTATTAATTTTTTCTTGTATGTCCCCCATATCTAATTTTTCTATGGTTTCTTTGGTATATTGGACCATACGTTCTACCCTCCCATTCGTAGCCAGTCAACCCGGTGCTGTCAAAGCATGCCTTATGCCATGTTCGGTGAGGAATTTTTCAAATGTTAGTGCAGTGAACTGCGGGCTGTTATCTGAGACTAGCAAGTCCAGTAACCCATGTGTGGTGAACAGTTTTCGTAGTTGTTTAATAACTGCTTCTGTAGTGGTAGAGTTCATGACACTTACTTCCAGCCAATTGGAGTAAGTGTCTACGATGATTAAAAATGTGTGTCCTTTTGTCGGCCGGGTGAAATCTATGTGAATTCTTGACCAGGGGCCCCTCAGTGTTTCCCAGTCTAGTATAGGTGCTGAAGGGGGTGCAGGTTGGGATCTTTGGTATTTTCTGCAGGTTTCTACCCATTTCCCAATATTCTTATCCATCTCTGGCCACCATACATAACTCCTGGCCAGGGATTTCATTCATACAATGCCCAGGTGTCCTTCATGTAACATTCCCAGTACTTGCTCTTGTAACGGTTCCAGTATTACCACCCAATACCCCCATAGAATACAACCTTTTAACAATGACTGTTCAGTTTTCCTGTTCTTAAATGGTTTAAATTTAATGTCTGTCTCGTTTTCCGGCCACCCTTTTCCTACCCAGTTTAAAATCTGTGACAAAGTTTTGTCTCTTGTCATTGCTTTCGCAATGTCCACTGCAGTTATGGGTAGGTTTGATAGTGTCTCAATCTGTAGGGTGGATCTGGTTGGTGCCGGGTCAGTCCCTAGTTCCGGTAGGGGAGTACGGCTCAGTGCATCGGTGTGGGAAATGTCTTTGCCTGGTCGGTGGATCAATTTATAATTGTAGGCTGCAAGGAACTCGGACCATCTTGTCATTCATGGGGATAGTATATTTGGGGTGGCCCTGTTCCCTGCTAATATTCCCAATAGGGGTTTGTGGTCTGTAATAAATGTAAAAGTCCTACTGTAAAGGTATTCATGGAACCGTTTGACACCAGATATTGCTGCTGATGCCTCTCTGTCCAATTGACTGTAGTTCCATTCTGTTTTGGATAGTGTTTTGGAGTAGAATGCGATCGGTGCTTCTCTCCCATCAGGCAGAATGTGGATAAGTATGGCTCTGAGGCTGAACGGTGATGCGTCGCAGGTGACAGTCAATGGTAGTGTCTCACTGTATTGTATTAATACAGAGTCAGATGTTATTAAGTCTTTTATTTTCTGGAACGCTGTCTCTTCACATCGTCCCGAGGTCCAGGTGGCTGCCTTGTCCAGTAGCCAATGTAGTGGTTCTGCTGTCATTGCCTTCTGTGGCAGAAAAACATTGTAAATATTTATAAGTCCAATGAATGCCTGCAATTCTACTTTGTTTTTTGGCCTAGGTGCTTCTTTGATTGCTTTAACTTTTTTATCTGTGGGGTGGATGCTCTCTTTATTGATTAGATACCCCAGGAACTCGACTTTTGAGGTGGCTAACTGGCACTTTTCTTTTTTGACTTTGAGTCCCACCTTTTGGAACCTTAGTAATACTATTCTGAGACAGGCTTCTAGTTGTCTCACGTCACTGGCTGACACTAGAATGTCATCAAAGTATGGGACTACTCTTTTTATCCCTTGTAACAAATGCTCCATTAGGCTTTGGAACACCCCTGGGGCCACGCTGATTCCAAATTGCAGTCTTTTGCATTTGAAGGCTTCCCTATGAGTCACGATCATTTGTGCCTCTGATGTTTCGGGGTAGACTGGTAATTGTTGGTATGCTTGTGCAAGGTCGAGCTTTGCAAAAATCTTGCCTCTCCCCAATGAGTGTAGTAGGTGTTACACTACTGGAACAGGATACGCTCTTTGCTGTAGTGCATGGTCTAGAGTGGCCTTGTAGTCACTCTACCACAGATTCTCACAGATCCATCTGGCTTAACTGGGGTCACGATTGGGGTTTCCCATTTAGCATGGTCAATTGGTTCCAAGATGCCTTTTGTTCTGAGTTTGTTAAGCTCCTCATCAATCTTTGGTATTAATGCGAAGGGAACTCGCCTCACTTTTAGCCTAATAGGAGCTATTGTCTGATCTAAATTAAACGATATAGGGGACCCTCGATACTTGCCTAGTTTCCCATTGAAGACGTCCTGGAACTCCCTCATTAGATTCTCCTCCCAGTCTGTCTCGGTGACGCTGTTAATGCCGGTCACACCGATTCCCAGAGGTTTGAACCACTCGAGTCCCAACAGGCTTGGCCAGTTTCGATCTACGATGGTTAGAGGCAGAATTTTCTTGTGTTCTTTGAAGGTGATTTGGAAGTGTCCAAGTCTGACTACCGGTATTTTCTTTCCTTGATAGTCCTTTAGTATTAGCGTTTGGTGTTCTAGTTCAGTTCTGCCAAGATGTGGTACCAGTCTTTTAATGGTATTCCATGACACCATCGATAGATACGATCCGGAATCCACCTCCATTTCACATTCTTGGCCCTCGATCCTGACTGCCACATGTACTTTTCGACCGTTGGTTGCATTTGAATGACTGATGGTGATGGTTTGATGTGTTTCTTCTTTTCTGTAGTTCTTCTTTAGCCACTTGCCTTTGCTTTCGTGACTCTCACGGCTCCACATTTGTCTTTATTTTATTCTTGGTGGTGTGTTGTCCCTACATCGGGGGCTGTAGCTCTTACGGTTTCGGCATACTCTTGTGATGTGGCCCCATCTCTCGCAGTACCGGCACATAGCATCTAGGAACTGGCACTCAGAACAGGAGTGGTCTCCTCTGCACCTGGCAATGTGACCCCATCTCTTGCAGTACTGGCACATAGCATCTAGGAACCGGCACTCAGAATGGGGGTGGTCTCCTCTGCACCCGGTGATGTGACCTCGTCTCTCGCAGTACCGGCATATAGTATCTAGGAACTGGTACTTGGAATGGGGGTGGTCTCCTCCGCATCCAGCGCACTGGAACCCCAACTTACGACCTTTCTTCTCCTGTCTATCTCGTTCAGCCTGGAGTCTGTGGATCTCCTCATCATTGTCCTCGATCTCAGACGATCCACTATCGACGTAGTGTGTAATGGTCTTGTGTATGCTCTTTTTCTCTGTACTTTGGCTAATTTTGGCCAGTGTTTTGGATGTTGTCGCATTCATTTGTTGCATTTTGGCTGCTGATTTTTTAGCTGCTTTAGCTGCCGTGGCCTCAGAGATAGCCTCAGTGACTGTAATCTTTGGTTGGGTTAGCAGTCAGATTTGTAGGGTGAGGTTTCTCAGACCAAGGACCACACGATCCCTCATGGCTTCATCCATGTTTAGGAATTCGCATGCCCCTCCAATGTCCCTGAGAGCCGCTACAAAGTCTGCGATGCTCTCACCTTCTCTCCGGTCCCGTTTGTAGAACTCGTGTCTCCGAATAAGGCTGGAGACAGTCGGTGCATCGTGAGCCTTCAGCAATTTCTCCAAATCTGGCCAGGCCATCTGCTTCACATCCTCTGGTTTAGCTAGCGCCTTGGCCATCTTGAATACTGTGGGCCCACAGTGCGTCAGGAACACAGCTCTTTTTCGGTTGGTGGAGATTCCTTGCAAGTCGTTGCTTTCCAGGAACGTGAGGAATCTATCGATGTAGGATTTCCAGTCCTCTGTTGATGGGTTGAATGGTGCAGGTGGTGAGTTGGTTCTGGCCATTTCATCTGCTGGTTCTCGTTGCCACGTGCTCGACTGGTCTCCTCTCTCAGAATCCCACCTTCGTCGCCAGTGTAGTGTTTGCGAAGAATGAGACCGGAGACCAGTGTAACTTCAGCTCTTTGATTTAGTTCTGAAAATCTGTTTGCACCAGGAGCTGCAGCAGCCCTTTTTATAGAGAGGCTTCTTGCAGCTTGTGGCCAATGACAGTTCCTTGATTCTCCCGCCGCTGAGATGGCCAATCACAGGCTAGCTATTATTGGCCAATCAGCGTCGAGTAGAGCACCAATCAGCTTTCAGTGTTAGTGAACCAATAGGAATAGGCTATTTGAAGTATGTTAATATGGAACAAAGAGGATCTAGGAAATGGGACTGTTCCTGCGTTGCAGTAACCTTTTACAGTAACTTGGCCAAAGTACTGAAATGAACAATAGGAACAAAAGGCTTAGCAACCGATGGAAATCTTCATAGTAGCCAAACTTATATATTCTACTAGATCGATATCCATGTTTCGCTATGAAACTATGTGGTTGGGCTTAGTTTTTGGGGAGGAAAATAAGGGGAAATTTTTTTTGACTGTGCCTACCAGCATCCATCGGTATTCATCTTTTCAGTGTGTGAGCAAGTTGAGGGCTATTTGGAAACTGAAACAAGTGTGAGCAAGAAGGAGACAGCAAGGAGCCTGGGTGTGGCTTAGCTCAACTGTTCTGTACTAAAGCTGCTTGGTGCTATGAAACTAAAACTGAAACTGAAACTCCTGTTCTCTGCTTGTCTTTTGCATTTGGAACAGATTTCTTTTCAGGTGGGGAGGGGGAGTAGAACTCCTTAGCATCAGAGCATGTTAATAATAATATACAAAATACTAATGCTCTGATGTTCATTTTGAAAAAATCTTTCTTAGTAAGCACTTAGAAGCCAAGAGGAACATATGTGCCTAATTTCAAGTTTGTAGGCTTTACAGTTCTGGAGATTTTGTGATGATGTCTGAATGGTATTTTGCTTTTATATAGAGAGATTTTGTAAATCATGGCTTATGGTTTAGTACAGGATTTATTTACAGATAGTCTCCAGCATCCTGCCACCTTGTCTCACATGCCTGTTACAGTAGAAATGTGTGACATTGTTGTAATTTACCTCCTGGCTTACCTTGTGCACACCTAGGAAATAAGAAACAAATCTCCTTATCTGCACTGCGTGGTCATTTCAAAGCAGAAAATAAAAGCAGCTTCAGCCTCATGAGTGTTGCCAGTTCAGTTGTCTTTGAGCAATTGCAGATTTGGAGGATGGTGCTATTTTGCGTACTCTTTTCTGACTTTGGAAGTACTAAGAGCCATGATGTCCTTTTATGAATGAACTAGTCCCAACTGTGCAGGTTCTCCATTGCAGCTGATCTAACCATTGGTTCAAAACAGAATCCTGGATCATTCATTGACACAAGTGCTTTTCTTTTGCAGCACTAGTCAAAGGTGAAGTTTGCTTATTGTTGCTATCTTCTGCTTCAATCCATACCTCTCTTTTGCACCTGTGACTTTAGATTGGCAATGCAGGTGAAACTCGAAAAATTAGAATATCGTGAAAAAGTTCATTTATTTCAGTAATGCAACTTAAAAGGTGAAACTAATATATGAGATAGACTCATTACATGCAAAGCAAAATAGTTCAAGCTGTGATGTGTCATAATTGAGATGATTATGGCTTACAGCTCATGAAAACCTCAAATCCACAATCTCAGAAAATTAGAATATTGTGAAAAGATTCAATATTCTAGGCTCAAAGTGTCCCACTCTAATCAGCTAATTAAGCCATAACACCTGCAAAGGGTTCCTAAGCCTTTAAATGGTCTCTCGGTGTGGTTCAGTAGGAAGCACAATCATAGGAAAGACTGCTGACCTGACAGTTGTGCAGAAATCCATCGACACCATAAGGGGGGAAAGCCTCAAAAGGTAATTGCAAAAGAAGTTGGATGTTTCCAAAGTGCTGTATCAAAGCACATTAATAGAAAGTTATGTGGAAGGGAAAAGTGTGGAAGAAAAAGGCGCACAAGCAGCAGGGATGACCGCAGCCTGGAGAAGATTGTCTGGAAAAGGCCATTCAAAAGTGTTGGGGACTTTCACAAGGAGTGGACTGAGGCTGGAGTCAGTGCATCAAAAGCCACCACACACAGATGGATCCTGGACAGGGCCTTCAAATGTCATCTTCCTCTTGTCAAGCCACTCCTGAACAACAAACAACGTCAGAAGCGTCTTACCTGGGCTAAAAAGAAACAGAACTGATCTGTTGCTCAGTGGTCCAAAGTCCTCTTTTCTGATGAGAGCAACTTTTGCATCTCATTTGGAAACCGAGGACTCAGAGTCAGGAAAAAGAATGGAGAGGCACACACTGCAAGATGCTTGAAGTCCAGTGTGAAGTTTCCACAGTCTGTGTTGATTTGGGAAGCCATGTCATCTGCTGGTGTTGGTCCAATGTACTTCCTTAAGTCCAGGGTCAACACAGCTGTCTACCAGGAGATTTTGGAGTACTTCATGCTTCCTTCTGCAGACAAGCTTTATGGGGATGCTGACTTCATTTTCCATCAGGACCTGGCACCTGCCCACACTACCCAAAGCACCCAAACCTGGTTCAGTGACTGTGGGATTACTGTGCTTGATTGGCCAGCAAACTCGCCTGACCTGAACCCCATAGAGAATCTATGGGACATTGCCAAGAGAAAGAGGAGAGACATGAGACCCAACAATGCAGAAGATCTGAAGGCCACAATTGAAGCATACTGGTCTTTCATAACACCTCAGCAGTGCCACAGGCTGATAGTTTCCATGCCACGCTGCATTGAGGCAGTAATTGCTGCAAAAGGGGCTCAAACCAGGTACTGAGTACATATGCATGCTTATACTTTTCAGAGGTCCAATGTTGTTCTATGTACAATCCTTGTTTTATTGATTGCATGTAATATTCTAATTTTCTGAGATTGTGGATTTGGGGTTTTCATGAGCAGAAAGCCATAATCATCTTCAATTATGACACATCACAGCTTGAACGATCTTGGTTTGCATATAAAAAGTTTCACCTTTTAAGTTGCATTACTGAAATAAATGAATTTTTGCACACTATTCTAATTTTTTGAGTTTTACCTGTATTATGAAAAAATATTGAGAAAATGTTAAAGGCCCTGTCACACTGCCCAATGGATACAAAAGGGACAAAACGGACGAGCAAAATGTTCCATCCATTGTCATCCGCTCTCAAAAGGGGCAAAAATTTGCATAACCAGAGCAGATAACACGGAAAGGAACGGACGCGGGGAGGACGCAGAGCGGATGGAAAGCGGATGCGGAACGGAAGCCCAGCAGATGGAAGCAGATGAGAGCGGATGGCACATCCTCTAGGCTTCCGGGGAGCCTCAGCAAAGCGGACGCGGAACAGATGAAGCGGATGCACAATGGATGAACAGTGGATGAAGCGGATGCAGAGAGGAAGCCTAGCGGATGCAGAGCGAAAGCCTAACGGATGCCTAGTGTTAATTGCGCATGCGGGGAGGATGCATTGCGTAAGCACCGCGGATATAAGGGAAGCAGCTCGGAAGCAGGTCACCATTCAGAGGAATGCCGGACGGATTGACAGCCTTGCCTGCCCTGCCTGCATGCCTGCCTGCAAGCCTTGCTGCCAGCCTTGCTGCAAGCCTTGCTGCCAGCCTCCCTGCCAGCCTTGCTGTCTGCCTGCCTGCCAGCCTTGCTGTCAGCCAGTCTGCCTGCCAGCCTTGATGCCTGCCTTCCTACAAGCCTTGGTGCCTGCCTTCCTGCCAGCCTTGGTTCATGCCTGCCTGCCAGCCTTGGTGCCTGCCTGCCTGCCAGCCTTCCTGCCAGCCTTGGTGCCTGCCTCCCTGCCAGCCTCCCTGCCAGCCTTGCTGTCTGCCTGCCTGCCAGCCTGCCTGCCAGCCTGCCTGCAAGCCTTGGTGCTTGCCTGCCTGCAAGCCTTGGTGCCTGTCTCCCTGCCAGCCTTCCTGCCAGCCTTGGTTTCTGCCAGTGTCCCTGCCAGCCAGCAACCCCACAACCATGGGGAAGAACAGCAAGCCTCAGCCATCTGCTGCCAGCCCTTACAAGAGGGACAGGGCTACCATCCCGCCCCTGGCCCTCACTCTGGTTCTGCTGGAGCTTCTGCAGCACGGGCTCGCTCTTCTGGGGCTGGGGCTTCTGCTGCTTCTGCTTCTGGAGGAGCTGATGATGCGGTGGATGAGACAAGCACTCCAGCACCAGCCACCTCCACAGCACCTGGACCCTTCACCCCTGAGTCTGAGTGACCAAGAGGAGTGCCAGAGACTCATTTTTGTTTTATAGCTTGTTGTTAATAAAGTCTATTTTTGATTCACACACTTGCTTCATTTCTTTTTTTTAATAAAGTCTTGGTGGAAACTTTTAGAAATGGTTTAAGCCTTTACATGCTTGTGGGATGGGTTAAGATAGCAGTGGGATGGGTTAAGATAGCAGTGGGATGGGTTGAGATAGCAGTGGGATGGGTTGGGATAGCAGTGGGATGGGCAGGGATACCTTTGGGATGGGTAATAGCTGTGGGATGGGCAGGGATACCTTTGGGATGGGTAATAGCTGTGGGATAGATAAACCTCAAATGCAAGCATAGTGGGACTGTATGGTCTACCCTCCCAGGTGCCACACCTATGGCCCTTTATTATCAGTAACAATGTAATCAATCATCCACACATGTCAACATAAACACAACTCTTTATTAAATGCCCTGTTCATTATAGGCCCACCCAACATACATGGCCCAATCTCATCAGTGTGATGAGACAGGCTGAAGGAAGCATCCATTAATCATCTATCATCCTGTCTTGCCAGTCCACTGCTCCAGCTGGGGAGTTGCACCAGTGTCTCAGGAGGTTGTGCTGCTTCTTCCCTTCACGTGAGGCTCTGTTGGGGCCTTGCACATCCTCAGTGTCGATCAGATTTTGCCTTTGCCTCCATTCCCCAGGCTCCATGTCCCCATTGCCTTGTTGGAGGTCCACGAGCCTGTTCTGCAAGACTGGGTAGCGGGTGCGCATGAGATTGTGCAGGATGCAGCAAGCTTTCACGATGTTCCTCATGGTCTCTGGGCGATGCTGCATGGTGGTGAGAAGTCCCTGGAACCTGTTGGCCAGGATGCCAAAGGCGTTCTCCACCACCCACCTTGCCCTGGACAGCCTGTAATTGAAGATCCTCTCTTCACGGGTGAGGCATCTGGAAGTGTAGGGATCTGGAAGCCCACAATGAGGTTGCCTTCCAGCCCCTCCTTGAGGTCACTGGCGTTGTATACCTGGGCATCTGAACATGAGCTGCTGCCTGAAGCATCGATGTAAATGAAATTGTAGTCAGCATCAACCATGGCAAAGAGGACGATGCTGAAGAAGCCCTTGTAGTTGAAATAAGTGGAACCCGACTTGGGTGGTGCTTTGCAGGCCATGTGCTTGCCATCTATGGCTCCAACGGTGTGTGGGAAGTTCCACCTCTGATACCACTGCTCTGCAACTTTCTTCCATCCTTCATCAGTGGAGGGGCACTGGAGGAGCTCCTGCAGGTATTCTTCGATGATGGCCTGCACCACTTCTCTGACCACAATGCTGATGGTGTTGTGTGGCACCCTCCAGCCGTACTGCATGCTCCTGTAGGTGGTCCCTGAGGCCAGGTGGCGCAAAGTGAGTGCCACCTTAAGCCCAGGTTCCAGGCTGGGCCGGAAGTTGGTGTTTGCCTTGGTCAACCTGGGTGTCAGCCGCTGCACAACTTCGTCAAACATGGCTGGAGGCATCCTCATGAAGTTCTGGAATGCCCGAGTGTCTTCGTTCCTGAGCTCCACCATCAGCTTGTTGTACAGTCCGCACTCTGCTCTTCTGACGAAACATCTTCGTACCCAGACGCTTCTTGGCCGCCTCTTTTTCTTCCCGTAGTAGAGTTCACAGAGCCTGGAGATGGCTTCGCACTGTTGCAGAATGACGGTGGCTGCCAAAAGGACTTTGTTACAATCCACGGTGGACATGACTGGATGCTGTGGAAGAGGAAGAGTCAGATGAAGGCTGCAGAGGTCTGCACCGCAGGGCTGCTGTTCTGAAAGTGATATCCAGATGAGTTGCTCCCCCTTTTTATAGGCAGTATAGGTTTTCCCCTATGTGTCCCTTTGCATCCTCTCGGCATCCTCTAGGCATCCTTAATATCCAAGATAGGTCCCCTCTGTGAATGTTTTTTCCGTTTTAAATGCTTTGTTTCCATGCTGTATCCACTAGGCATCCGTTCTGCATCCGTTCTGCGTCCATTCCGCTTCCTCCCTGCATCCGAGCGGATGCGAGTTGCGAGGATGTGCAGCAGATGCCTAGCGGATATAGCGGATGCATTACGGATGCAGAATGGATGCCTAGCGGATGCCTAGTGGATGCAGAATGGATGAATTGGATACATTTTCTGCTCAAAAGTTTTGAGCAGCCCAAAACTTTTGGAGCGGATGAAACGTCCATAAACGGATGCTGGACGGATAGAGAGGAAGCAAAACAGAGGCAGTGAGTACAGAATGGATACATCACGTTAACCAACGGATGGCAAGCTTTTTTGTCCATTTTACATCCTCTTTGCATCCGTTGGTGCAGTGTGACAGGGGCTTAAAATAGTAATAAGATATGGAATAGAACAAAAAGACTAATATGAAATTAAGTTTGTGTCTGTATGGAGAAGTGATAACCCGGGACCATGCTATTCTCAAAAAAATATTTTTTATTTGTATTATATATTGTGAAAGCCCAAATAAAATTTTTACACACAAAAAAAGATTGCCTGTTTTATGATATGGGTCAATATAGGTAGTCTTCAATTTACCACCACAACTGAACCCAAAATTTCTGTTGCTGAGACATTGTTACATCGGTTTTGTCCCATTTTAGACCTTCCTTGCCACAGTTGTTCAGTGAATCACTGTAATTGTTAAGTTAATAACAGAATTGTTAAGTGAATCTGGCTTCCCCATTGACTTTGCTTGTCAGAAGGTTTATAAAAGTTGATCACATGGCCCTGGGACACTGAAACTGTCATAAGTATGAGCCAGTTGTCAAGCATCTGAATTTTGATCCTGTGAATATGGAGATGCTGCAATGGTCATAAGTTGTGAAAAATGGTCAAGACATATTTTTCAGTGTCATTGTAACTTCAACCAGTCATAAAATGAATTGTTGTAAGTCAAGGACCAGTATCTCAAGAAAGTTTTAAACCTATATTCAGAAGCACAGTAGGCTGCAACTTTTTCTAAGCTCTTGCTTCCATAAACTTCTTTCTTTTTTTTTAAGAGCAGTTGGTAGTAGCTTTCCTGATAATAAACAATATGAGAGTGAAGGTTCATTCTCTGAGCTTGTAGGTCGGTTTCTAAACATTTCATTGGCAGGCTAAGTAACATCTTCAGTGGAGTATCAGTGTCCTTCTGTTTATGGGGGCTTCAGGTGTGGGTGTATCAAGTCAGGGTCTTGTGATGGGTCTTGCGATAAGGAGATTACATCAGGTCAGGGCCATTGGGAGGTGAACTGCTGGTGGGGGAGTTGTGTGAGTTAGTTAAAGGTCGGTGCTGTCTCTGGTTGGCTGGGCGGTTGATTTGGATTCTGAGGCAGTGGTGGGATTCCAAAAATTTTACCAGTTCAATGGCCGTGGCTTGGTGGCATGGTGTGCCTTGGTGGGTGTGGCTTAGTGAATGTGGCAGGGGAAGGATACTGTAAAATCTCCATTCCATCCCAACTCCTGGGAGAAGAATACTGCAAAATCCCATTCTCTTCCCACCCCACTAATCTGCTTTCCAGCTTTGTTCTCCTGTGCAGGGCAACAAAAGAAGACCCAGCCGATCAGCTGGGACTCGGAGGGGGGGTTAGAGAAGAGATGGGGGCAGGGCCAGTCAGAGGTGGTGTTTGCTGGTTCTCCAAACTATTTAAAATTTCTGCTACCGGTTCTCCAGAACTGATCAGAACCTGCTGAATACCACCTCTGTTCTGAGGGGTTCATAAGCTGGTTGTAGGTCAATGTGTCTGTTGATGGCATTGCTTGCACAGTAAACAGTTCTTCTATAAACAGAAGAACACTGACACTGACACCCCTTAAACTCTGCTGAAAATGTACCTAGCCTGGTAACGAAACCAACCCACAACCTCGGAGAATGAACCTTTACCCTCATCCTTCACTGGAGCTACAGATATTCACCACTATTGCAATAAGCAATATCTGCAGAGACAAAGTTAGAAAAATCTCTTTTCTTAACTTGGCTCGCAATAATCTTTCAATAGTCACATAAGGACAACAGTCTTTACCACTATTTTTTTGCCAAATCAGACTCAGCAGTGCGGACAGCAAAATTATCCTGGCATAACTTTTCATTGGTTTAAGGAGTGGTGGGTAGTACTTTAGTGCAGTCACCTGGAACAACCCTGAGATGAACTGAGTATAGAAATTGGTTTTCTGTCCTTCAAAGTTACAGCATTTCCTGCTCTTTGTCCATTAGCATAGTTAAGGGAAGAATTTGTCTTCAGTAATTCCAGAGTCACTGCAAGTTGGGCTGAATATAAATTCATCATTATTGTTGTTAGTTGCACAGTCAGCTAGATGTTTAGACTGGATTTGGCATTGTATCCACCTATAGAGTATTTCCCAAGGACAAGGAGAAAATTGATGTTGTCTGATGGTGTTAAATTGATGGTCTGATGGTAGAATGTAGGCTACTATCAGTAAAGGTGCCTTTTGCAATTGACTGATGTGAATTCTTGTCAGTGCCAATGGTATTCAAGTGGTGTTCCAGATGTTTTGGAATGACACCCAAGGTTCCTATTACTATTGGCACTATTTTTGCTTTTATTATTATTATTAATTTCTGGAGTCTTCAGTCCATGGGGATATGTGTGTTTGCCTGTGTGTAAATACAGCAAACTTAATCTTAATTTAAGTTGCTTAAAGACTTAGTCGGTACATTTACAGAAATCTGGTTACCATTAACCAGATCAGGTGTTTTGTGGATAAGCATATTGACCAAAGCCAGCCTGTTTTATTGTGTGTAATATGTTAATTCAGTAACCAAGTTAAGTGTTTTATATCAATACTGCCATCCAATCTGTGTTCATAGCTCCCAAACTCCAAGAACTGATTTACCTAGTCTGCTTAGCATTGGAAGTTGTGATGGTTATTCTTCCTTACTCTCACCATTTACCATTAGCAACACCACCAGAAGACACACAAACACATCCAGTTATCAGCTCTAGGGTACAAAAAAACCCTGACAACTACTAGATCAGACCTGTAAAACTGGCATTGGCCAGATGTGTCATGTACAGCCACACCCACCTCAGCTCCGCAGGTCAGGATTCCAGCAGTTACCCCCATTTAAATCATGACTCTTGAGCCAAACTTCCAAAACTTCAAAAGGATTTATTGGGAGTTAAAATGTTTGGCACTGCCTGGGTGAAGCCAACTCTGAGACATATAATTCATTGTCACCCTTGACCCTGGTTTTCCCCCATCCCCTGGGTGTATCGTCATTCATATTTTCCAGTGGGACACAACCATAGGCAAGGGTCATCAATCATACTCTCTCGTTAGAATTTTGTGCGGCAGAAACTTCAGTCACCTAGTTACTATCTTTGAAAACATTTATGGAATGCACTTTTGGTTTGGAAGCTGCCACACTGCACCCCTCTCCCTTTCTGTTGGCAACTCTAAAAAGACCATAGAAATATTTTATGAGTTGACACTGCAAAGGCAAAAACATTGCGATATATCACAATACATCATATGATGCAATTGAGTTTGACACCTGTGTACCCGAGGATAACAAGAGCATACTCTTGACTTTTTGCTAGAGAACAAGGTTATCAAAAGCAGATGTAACAGGAATAGGAAAGTTGCAGTTATTCACTGAGCCTTGGTGGCGCAGTGGTTAGAATGCAGTACTGCAAGCTAATTCTTCTGCCTACCAACTGCCTGCAATTTGGCAGTTCAAATCTCATTAGGCTCAAGGTTGACTCAGCCTTCCATCCTTCTGAGATGGGTAAAATGAGTGCACAGATTGTTGGGGGAAATATGCTGACTCTGTAAACTGCTTAGAGAAGGCTATAAAGCACTGTGAAGCGGTAGATAAGTCTAAGTGCTTGTGCTATTCTGTTATGGATCTCCAATCTAGTAATTGCTGTATCCTTCTGATTATTGGCAAAAAGCTTTAATTCCGTCACATTTTCTAGGGTCCTCTTTGGATGACCAGCCTATCCCTCAATTTCAAGTCTTTCTGTAGGAGAGAGATATGGATATAATTGTGCTTTACCATGTGATCAGGAAAGAATCCTTCAATCAGAATTTTTAGTTGCAAGAGAACTGCTATGGATTTTACCTAAAGTTAGTTATAGACTGTCTTCAGATCTTTTCATCCAACTACAGCTGATAGCAGTAGTAGGGATAAAGGGTGAATCCCTATCTATCTCCCCTTTACAATTCAATTTTTCAATTCCTAGGAAAAGTCTTTAATGAAATAATCATGTTTATGCATGTATTCAGCATTGAAATGAAATCAATATTTGATTAGTAAGAGAAGATTATCTAGGTAGGGTAACTTTTTCAGCTGTCTTGGTACTGAGATTTCTTTTGAAGAAAAAGGCCATATAAACTTCTTGAATTTCCTTAAAAATAGAAAATAGGATTACTGTTCTCTTAAGAGTAAAAGAGGGCTAAGGATCAAAATCAAACATATAATAAGAACCATAATATTTTAGAATTGGAAAGGGCTATTTTAGGCTGTCAATTTTCAGTTGTATATAAGAATCCAAAATTGCAATAATTCTTCACAGATTCTTGCTAGCCTTCACAAACTTATTTCGTTGTCATACTTATATGATAACAAATTATTCTGGGTAGCATTAAAAAATCTTTAAAAACTACAAATATTTACAAAACAATGTTATTAAAAGCTCTAAAATTATGAAAAGCATAAAGTTAAAAGAAATACTGGATCAAGAACAAATATTAAAAAGACAGAGCCACTTCAATATTCAACTTCAATATTTCACATTTGGTGAAAAGGAGAGCTCCATACCTCTGGACGGTAACCTTTTATATTAACTTACATTAAAGTGGATCTTATTTTCATTAATGTAAAGCCATTAGTTGGAATAATATTATTCTGGAATAATAAAGAACAGGTCTTGACATTTTTGTGTGAGATATATTTTCAAATATTTGAAGAGTGCACCACATCAGGCTCCTCTTATCTAGATAGACATTCCCAGATCCCTGAGTAGTTTCATTCCTCTCTTTAAGGCTGAGCTGCATGGCCAGGTTCTCTAATATTAAGTATATTCCTCAAGGGCATGACCACCAAAAGGGTAACTTTTTTCTATTGTACATCTAGCTTTACAATTCAATTTTCTTGCTACAATTCATTTAATTCTAGACATGTACCTCCATTCTAATTGGCAATGTGTGATGTAATGGAAGCATCTCCATATACTCCTCTGTCACTGGTTAATTCCCTCCTCGGGCATTTTATCCCCTTTCTGGACTTTAACTAGGGAGACTCTGTTTCTTATTTTTCTTTGTTTCATTTATTGACTGGTGAAACCACAGTGCTCTTTCTTTAGCTGCTTCATTAACAGTCAAGAAGCTTAAGGAAAACTCTAAATATTTCCAGTTTTTCTGAATCCTTCCTAAAGGAAGGTTCCCCATCCCAGATAAAATACATAACAGCAGCATTTAAAGAGGAAAAATATTTTCTGCTATTTAGAAGCTATATTTCTGCTGATGCATCCTAAAAAAATTATTGGTCCTTTCTGTACCACATCAAAGTGCTAATTTATTTTCAGGTTACACTGAGCTCCTATTTTGCTAAACTGTGAGTTCCGCATCTCCATCTTTTGCATCAATTGTAACCTATTTGGCCAATAAATGCTCAGCTCCATTCAGTTGCCCCAACTCTACCCTGAATTAAGGAATTAAAGGTAAAGGTTCCCCTTGCACATGCATGCTAATCATTTCCAGCTCTAGGGAATAGTGCTCATCTCTGTTACAAGGCCAAAAAGCCAGCGCTGTCTGAAGATGTTTCCATGGTCATGTGGCTGGTATGACTAAACACTGATGGTGCATGGAATGCTGTTACCTTGCAACCAAGGTGGTTCCTATTTTTATACTTGCATTTTTATGTACTTTTGAACTGCTAGGTTATCACAAGCTGGGACAAGTAACAGGAGCTCACTCCGTTATGCAGCGCTAGGGATATGAACCACCAACCTGCCAACCTTTCTGATAGGCAAGCTCAGTGTCTTAGCCACTGAGCCACCGCATCCCAGTTGAATTAAGGAATTACAGGGTCATAAAAAGGGAGGGGGTTTATTATTTTCAGCATTTCAAAAACTACTGAAATTATTATCTGCTCAAAAGAATGATTTTTTTTTTTCAAATCAATACTGATTTCTAACATCAGATGGTTTTCCAATAGTTACAGAGCAATCTCTTATGATCTGTTCTGGAATCTTCCAGATATCCACATCAAGCTGATGATTCTATCATTTTCTAGGTCTTTGTATTTCTGGAAATAGGGACAGGCAGCACTTGCCTTTTCTCAGTTATTTGGTATTTTACTCATGTTTCAGGATTTGTCAAACAAGGTAACATAAAGATCTGGCAGTGGCATCTTCAAGTTCTTTTTCATATCCTAGAATGCACTTCAACTGACACTGGAGATTTAAATTCTAAGTAGAGATGCTTCCTGACAATTTCTATCAATGTCAAACTCTAATGCTACCCTTTAATCCGGCAAGGAAGCAAGATAGTCTGATGGCAGGTTATATAACACTGGTGGTGTAATGAAAAGTCTTCCAATTGAACAGAAGTCATTTTCTTTATTAGGCAAGTTTGATAATGGATAGTAAACCTTCCTGACCTCTTTTTGTCCTTCTAACATAGTTTCCTATTTCTTGCTCCTTTTGTTCCTTTTAGAAATTTCCTTCTGTGTATTGCTGATATTATTTCTGGGTTCCCTGTTGAATGGAAGAGGCTGAAGGAAAAGTTAGCATTGTTTTCTTTCCATTATACAAGGACAGAGGGAGCATACAGTGGTGGGATTCAATTTTTTTTACTACCGGTTCTGTGGGAGTAGCTTGGTGGGGGATGGCAGGGAAGGATACTGTAAAATCTCTAGTCAGATGTAGTATTTGCCGGTTCTCCAAACTACTCAAAAATTCCACTACCAGTTCTATAGAACTGGTCAGAACCTGCTGAATACCACCTCTGGAGCCAGACCTACAGAAGTCTACAGATTACTTGAAGCAATTTAATAATCTGATTCTTGGCATTATGATTCTGAGGGAGAAAAATTAGACAGCTCCTTCCTATGTACAGTATATCTGCTACACTCTGGAGCAGGGATATCAAATTGGATTTCTTCAAGAGCTGGATAGCATTTCCGCTATGGGACGGCTGGGGAGAGAGACATACCAGGGATTGTTATTGGCAAGAAAGTAAAGTCTACATGTTTTATATGAGGCAAGGATAAGAAAACTGACAATTTACAGCACAGGTGTCAAACTCGCCACATCACGTTGCCATCACATGACATATTGTGATGTTTTTCCCATTCATGGAGCTAGAAAGGGCGTGGCCTGCATGTAACACATCTGACACAGTGTCTGTCATTTTTGCCAATGTTAAGCCCATGTCACACTGAACCAATGGATGCAAAGAGGATGTAAAATGGACAAAAAAGCTTGCCATCCGTTCGAAAACGCGATGTACTCATTGCCTCCGTTTTGCTTCCTCTCTATCCGTCCAGCATCCGTTTATTGACGTTTCATCCACTCCAAAAGTTTTGGGTTGCCCAAAACTTTTGCGCGGAAAATGTATCCATTTTGTCCATTCTGCATCCACTACGCATCCGCTATGCACCCGCTACGCATCCGTTATGCATCCATTACGCATCCGCTATATCCGCTAGGCATCTGCTGCGCATCCGCTGGGCCTCCGTGCAACTCGCATCCGCTCGGACACAGGGAGGAAGCGGAATGGATGCGGAACGGATGCAGAACGGATGCAGAACAGAAGCAGCACGGAAACAAAGTGTTTAAAAGGGAAAAAACGTTCGCAGAGGGGACCTATCTCGGATATTAAGGATGTCTACAGGATGCCTAGAGGATGCCTAGAGGATGCAAAGGGACACCTATACTGCCTATAAAAAGGGGGAGCAACTCACCTGCATCTCACTTTCAGACCAGCAGCCCACCTGTGCAGACCTCTGCAGCCTTCATCTGACTCTTCCTCTTCCACAGCATCCAGTCATGTCCACCGTGGATTGTAACACAGTTTGGCAGCCGCCATCCTTCTGCAACAGTGTGAAGCCATCTACAGGCTCTGTGAACTCTACTACGGGAAGAAAAAGAGGCGGCCAAGAAGCGTCTGGGTCCGAAGATGGATCGGAAGAAGAGCAGAGTACGGACTGTACAACAAGCTGATAGTGGAGCTCAGGAACGAAGACACTCGTGCGTTCCAGAACTTCATGAGGATGCCTCCAGCCATGTTTGACGAAGTTGTACAGTGGCTGACACCCAGGTTGACCAAGGCAAACACCAACTTCTGGCCCAGCCTGGAACCTGGGCTCAAGGTGGCACTCATTCTGCGCCACCTGGCCTCAGGGACCACCTACAGGAGCATGCAGTATGGCTAGAGGGTGCCACACAACATCATCAGCATTGTGGTTAGAGAAGTGGTGCAGGCCATCATTGAAGAATACAAGGAGAAGCTCCTCCAGTGCCCCTCCACTGAAGAAGGATGGAAGAAAGTTGCAGAGCAGTGGTATCAGAGGTGGAACTTCCCCCACACCATTGGAGCCATAGATGGGAAGCAAATGGCCTGCAAAGCTCCAGCCAAGTTGGGGTCCACTTATTTCAACTACAAGGGTTTCTTCAGCATCGTCCTCTTCGCTATGGTCGATGCTGACTACAAGTTCATGTACATCGATGCTTCAGGCTACAGCTCATGTTCAGATGCCCAGGTATACAACGCCAGTCACCTCAAGGAGGGGCTGGAAGGCAACCTCATCATGGGCTTCCCAGATCCAGACCCCCTGCCCAACGACACGCAAGATGTGCCCTACTTCATCGTGGGGGATGATGACTTCTCCCTCAGAACCTACCTCATGAAGCCCTACACCTCCAGACTCCTCACCCATGAAGAGAGGATCTTCAACTACAGGCTGTCCAGGGCAAGGCGGGTGGTGGAGAACGCCTTTGGCATCCTGGCCAACAGGTTCCAGGGACTTCTCACCACCATGCAGCATCGCCCACAGACCGTGAGGAACATCGTGGAAGCTTGCTGCATCCTGCACAATCTCATGCGCACCCGCTACCCAGTCTTGCAGAACAGGCTTGTGGACCTCCAACAAGCCAATGGGGACATGGAGCCTGGGGAATGGAGGCAAGGGCGAAACCTGATCGACACTCAGGATGTGCAAGGCCCCAACAGAGCCTCACATGAAGGGAAGAAGTAGCGCAACCTCCTGAAACACTGGTGCAACTCCCCAGCTGGAGCAGTGGAGTGGCAAGACAGGATGGTAGATGCTTAATGGATGCTTCCTTCAGCCTGTCTCATCACACTGATAAGATTGGGCCATGTATGTTGGATGGGCCTACAATGAACAGGGCGTTTAATAAAGAGTTGTGTTTGTGTTGACATGTATGGATCAATGCTTACATTGTTATTGATAAAAATGGGCCATAGGTGTGGCACCTGGGAGGGTAGAGCATACAGACCCACTATGCTTGCACTGGAGGTTTATCTATCCCACAGCTATTAGCCATCCCAAAGGTATCCCTGCTCATTCCACAGGTATCCCTGCCCACCCCACTGCTATCTTAACCCATCCCACAAGCATGCAAGGGCTTAAACCATTTCTAAAAGTTTCCACCAAGACTTTATTGAAAAAAAGAAATGAAGCAAGTGTGTGAATCAAAGATAAACTTTATTGAACAATAAGCTGTAACAGATAAATGACCCAAGTCAAGTGTCCAAATAAAGTCCACAGGTAGCCAGCTACCCGGTCTCTGGCACTCTTATCGGTCACTCGGAGGTGTGCCCAGTCTCAGGGGTGAAGGGTCCAGGTGCTGTGGTGGTGGGTGGTGCTGGAGTGCCTGGCCCCGAGAGGACAACAGGGGACGGTGTGTTGAGGAAGGTGTCGGACAGCTGGCTCAGCCCCGTGATGCTGAGAGCTCCTTCCTCCATGTCATGGGGTGTCAGCCCCAGTACTGATGACAGATGTACTGAGGCCGGGCTTGGGTGTGGGGTGGAGGAAGGAACAGTGTAGTGGGGCTGTCTGCTCTGCAGCTGGGTGAGGACTGCCATGAGTGGCATCATTGGCGTGGGTTGCATCGCTGTCGTCCTTGGCATCATTGTCGTGGGTGGCATCTGTGGCATCAGTGGAACCGGTGGCAACGGTGTCGCCCGATGACTCTGTGCCTGGACTGGGAAGGGCTGCTGCCTGTGCTGCTGAACCTCCTGGTAGCCATAGCCCTGGTAGGTGAGGGCCTGTGGGAAGCCTTGAAATGGGAGGGACATCACCTGGGGTGGAGAAGCAGACCTGGACTGGGTGGGAGCAGGTTCCTCTGGATCTGGAGGGTTATGAAGCAGCTCGGTGATCCAGTCCTTCACCACCTGGTACTGGGGATCCGCCATTTCCTTGAGGCTCTGGTTGACATAGGTGAGGAAGGGCTTGCGGTTGGAGGAGGAGGAGTCGGTGTGGACCAGCTGAGAGAGGAGATCTATGCTGGTGCGGATGGTGTCCCTGATCTCCAGCAGGACAGTGTGGCTCTGCCCTCCTGCTGTCCGGCTCTCTGCCTTTTTGTGGAGGTGGAGCTGGGGGGGGGGATGCGGCTAGGACTGTGGTGGACTCGATGTCTCCTTTCTCCCACCACACCAGGGAGTCCTCCACGCACTCCACCACGCTTACCACACCTGTCCACGGGTTCTCCACCATGGCACGCTCCACAGAAACCTGCCTGGAGACAGGGACTGACTCTCGGCCGGAAGAGGACTAGCTCTCAGCAGGCTGCCAGAGAGAGAGGGTCGTGAGAGGGGCTGCTGGTGCACATCGGTGGCGGACCTCACCCTCCAGGACCTCACCCTCCATGGCACCTGGCCATGACATAGGTTTCTCTGTCTGTCAACTTAACCATGGCCTGGCCAGATTTCTTCAGGTGCAGCTTCCCGTACCAGGTGTGCATGTGCTTCCACCAGCCGAGGAGCACCTCCAAAGTGTAGCCCAGACTCTCCGCCCTCTCTCTCCAAGCAGCCTGCTTCCCCTTGGTGTCCCTGTACAGCCGGTGTCCCTTCCACCACAGATAGTCCTTCTCTCTCAGCCACTCCAGCACCTCATCCTCGTGCGCCTCCTCAATATGGTATTGCCTCCTCTCCCGTTGCCGCATATGCCTCTTCCTCCCTTTGGCAGGACCAGATGGGCCCTCATCAGAGGGGCTCCCAGGTAGTAGGGGCTGCTCCTCCACACCACCACCAGCAGCAGCAGCACCAGCAGGATCATCATCATCATCATCATCATCATCATCCTCACCAGCAGGATCATAATCAGCATCATCATCAGCACCAGCAGCACCAGCAGGATCAGTAGCAGCAGGACCAGCAGAACCAGGATCAACAGCAGTAGAGTAAGCACCAGCAGGGCCAGCAAGTCCAGGAGCACGAGCAGGACCAGGAACATGAGCAGGACGAGCAGGATGAGCAAGACCAGGAGCATGACCAAGAATTAGCCATCTGTGTCCAAAGATACATCACACTTCTCTGCAGAAAAAAGATACTGGACAAAAATACACACTTGGCTGGAAAAAATGATAAAGCAACACAGAGATTTGAAACCTGAAATATTTCTATTAGGAATGGTACCTGAAGTTTTTTTTACAGTAAAAAAAACCATATTTAATTATACATGTATTAACAGCAGCCAGAATTGTATTTGCTCAGAATTGGAAAAGTGAAAAGATCCTGATAAAGGGAAAAGTATTTGAGAAAATATTTGAATGTGCAGAGATGCATATAATTGAACATTGTAATCAAAGAAAAAGAAGAAGCAGAATATTATACGCTATGGAGTTTATTTTATCAATGGTTGGAAAATAAAACAAATTAAAATGGACTAAATGAATATATAGAGAAATAAGTTAAGATTGTTAAAAAAAATAATAGATACATTAAATAATAGTTATAAGAAAATGTGATTATTGTTATATTGGTAAGAAAAGTATTAATTATAATTGTCAGCACAAAACATATGTAGCCAGTCGACACGCACTACTGAAATGAAAGATGGAATTATTGTAAATATAAAATTTAAAAAATATTTTTTTAAAAAACCTCTCTGCAGAAAAATGATGGATAAAAATGTGAGGAAGTAAATGGCCAAGATATGAGAAAGCTTGAAAAAGAGAGAGAAAAATGATAAAACTAAAAATAGCAAATGGTCTGGTGTATAATACATACACAAGCATGCAAAGTGCACCAACAACTATCGGATTAGTTGAAAACAATCTGAATTGTCTCTTTTGATCATACAACTTGGATTTTCTTGTCACAGAACAGTGGATTTCTGCAAAACAAATAAGCAAGAAGCAATTCAGAGCCTCAAGGTTTTAGGTTATAAACTTCAGTCCAGTCAGAGGAGCTGAATGTTATTTGTAGACGAGCTGTGGTTGGAATTGCCTACAAGAGATTGATATATTTCACTCGTCAGCAAAGCTAATTTCTTAGTGGAGATGGAGTCTGGCTTATTAGTTCAATAGCAAGCCAAGCATAAAGGAATGCTGAGATGCATATAAATGAAGAGAGGGCAGCTGAAAGGAGCTGAGCCTGATGGAACGCAAAAGGCTACCAAACATACTTAGTTTTTATTTCATTACTATTCCCAATGCATTTGGACATACTTTTATTTTGTAAACTACCATAAGTGATTTTTACATTGGGGGAGGGGAATAGCTTGTCAAATTCTGGAGTGATAAATTTATGTATCAAAGAATAGAAGCATTTTAAGGGGTACAATACATGGTGTACCTGTGTGAATGAAAGTGCATACAGAGGAACAATTCTTTTGATCCTGGCATCTTTGATGACATCACTGCCCTGCTGCCTTATTTCCATTTGGGGGATATGAGTGTGAGGGTTTGTTTTTTTTTCCTACTATGGTACTAAAGGAAGTGACACCTCCTAGAAGGATGAAATATTTTGAGAAATGTTTAAAAAGGCAGAATATATTATATTTCCCCTAAAAAAGAAATGGAAATCTTAAGGGAAACAGAAATTCCCTGCCCCCAACAGATATTCAGCTCCCTGTCTCCAGAAGATATTTGGTGCCCATTAAGAAAGACTGGGCCAGCCTATCTACAAAAAACAAAACAAAACAGTTCCAGGATGATGGGATTATCCTTAGAGAAAAGCCATTCAGTCACAATAGGAACTGCACAACAAGCTCCTTCATTGCATCAGGCCAAGCTTCAGCCAGGCTTGACTCAGATAACCTACAAAATTAGCTATGACAGCAACAACTGCCCCATGGCAGTTGATCTGTGGGGTCCTTTGTGCTCTCTGAGCTTGGTTGTTTTCTTACAGACATTTCATTCTCGAACTAGTAACTAGTAAACAAATTATTTACTTGTGGGGATTTCATTACCCAAATAGGTAACATCATCAGTGCACTGATTAATTTAACTATTTGGGTAATGAAATGCCTGCAAGTAAATAACCAAGCTCAGACAGCACAAAGAACCACACAATAGCACTTTTATGATAAGGCTATGGTAACAGAATCTTGTTAAAGGCCCTGTCACACTGGCCAACAGATGCAAAACGTTTGTAAAAAGAACACAGCAGATGAGAAAAATGTTCCATCCGTTGTTATCCGCTCTCAAAAGGGGCAAATATTTGCATCACCAGAGCAGACAACACGGAAAGGAACAGACGGGGGGAGGACGTCGGGCGGATGGAAAGCGGATGCTCCACGAAAGCCTAGTGGATAGAAGCGGATGGGAGCGGATGGCAGAGGCTTCTGTTTCTTCCCCATGGTTGTTGGGTTGCTGGCTGGCTGGCTGGCTGGCTGGCTGGCTGGCTGGCAAGTTGTGTCTGGAAGCAGGTCTTTCCTCTGAATGGTGACCTGCTTGGGAGCTGCTTCCCTTTATAACCGCGGGGCTGACGCAATGCATCCTCCCCGCATGCGCAATGAATGCTAGGCATCTTCTAGGCATCCACTAGGCTTCCGCTAGGCATCCGCTAGGCTTCCGCTCGGCATCCGCTTCATCTGCTCGGCATCCGCTGTGCATCCGCTTCATCTGCTCGGCATCCACTCTGCATCTGCTCTTTCCGTTCCGCGTCCGCTTTGCTGCGCTCCCCCTCCCTTTGGCAGGGCCATATGGGCCCTCATTAGAGGGGCTTTGAGGTTGTAGGGGCTGCTCCTCCACACCACCATCAGCAGCAGCAGCAGCAACAACAGTAGCAGCAAAAGCAGGACCACCAGCAGCAGCAGCAGCAGCAGCAGGACCAGGAGCACCAATAGGACCAGGAGCACCAGCAGGACCAGCAGGACCAGGAGCAGTGCCAGCAGAGTAAGCACCAGCAGGACCAGCAGGATGAGGAGCAGCACCAGCAGAGTAAGCACCAGCAGAAGCACCAGCACCAGGAGCAGTGCCAGCAGAGTAAGCACCAACGGATATAGCGGATGCGTAACGGATGACAACAGATGCAGAATGGATGTCCCCCGTATGCCTAGCAGATGCAGAATGGACGTGTTTGATACATTTTCCGCTCAAAAGTTTTGAGCAGCTCAAAACCTTTTGAGCGGATGAAATGTCAATAGACAGATGCTGGATGGATAGAGAGGATGAAAAACGGAGGCAATGAGTACAGAACGGATGAATCGCGTTAACCAACAGACGGCAAGTGTTTCTCTCCATTTTACATGCTCTTTCCATCCGTTGGTACAGTGTGACATGGGCTTAAGTCTGAATGTATTTCCCTCTCCCTCTTTTATCTTCATAAGAACAAGGGATGGTTTGACTGAGATGCTTTTTCAGGTTACAGTTTCAGCCTAGATTGAGATTTATTTTATCTTATCATTATCTTGATGTGATTCTTCCATTTATTCCTCAACCTTATGGAATTCACAGCAAAGAAAGACAGAATACTGCAGATCTTTTTAGGAATGTTAATTCTTTATCCCCTTAGTCCTATCATATCTAATCTTCAAGCCAGTAAGTTTCATTTAAAATTATTTGACAGGTATTGTAAAGTACTAGGAGCAGATGCAACATGAACAATTCAGTAATGAAAGTTGTCAATTAAAAGTGCTCGAAAATCAATGCTGGTAGAGGTAATTAAACAGCAGAAAAAAGAAACCAACGTCTTCTCTTTTCTGTTCATTTGGCTAGCTTCTATTGCCTGTCCTCTTGACTGTGGGAAAATTTGCTAGAGATGGATTCTGAAGGGTCAAGTGAGAAGGGGAATGCAAATGTATAAGCTGAATAGAGGGTTGGGAATGGGGGAGAAACTTGTGCTGTGGCATGGTTTCAGCTTTGAATGGTTTATATTTATTTTGCATTGTTGTAGCTGATTTCTGATCAGTTTGTGATTCATGATAAAGCCAGAATGACTGTCAATCTACCTTTTTGCACTGTGATATAACGTTGTGATGATCTTTCTTAGGGGAAGTGAAGAGAAGCAAATTTTCTGGCTGGAGGCCTTACTTAACATTTGGGAATGAGTTGAGGACTGCAATAGGTGGAGTGTTTTCCTCAGTTTTGAGAGCTGAGTTATTTTTCAAGCTACTTTAAAGTGAATTTTCAGATTTATGCAACAATTCTCATGGGCATCCTGCCTCAAAATTGCAGAATATGGCATATCAATTCCAGCAAACATAAGCAGAGGGAACTTGAGGATCTGTAAATAAAGGAGGTCTGACACTGTACACCATTTCTGTAGTCCATCCCTGCTTCTTGGAATGTAAGCTTGCTTGTGCTACTTGGCCTGACCTGAATAAATTCTCATTTCCTCTTGCTTATAAATATGACAAATAGATGCTGTGCTTTAAAAAAA
The DNA here is from genome assembly GCA_015471245.1 of Laticauda colubrina. Classification (NCBI taxonomy): domain Eukaryota; kingdom Metazoa; phylum Chordata; class Lepidosauria; order Squamata; family Elapidae; genus Laticauda; species Laticauda colubrina. The sequence continues at coordinate 12,954,403 of BLBF01000042.1, read as the reverse complement.
AAACACACTTAGTTTTGTTACAATAGGAGCCAGATGGAAACCAAGCCAAATTCCACTGCATATAAAATCCTTGCCTTGGGAGCAACAAAGAAGATGATATTTGAAACGGTCACAAATTGTGGATTTGTCATGGGAAATCACTAATCCATAAGCTTCATCCAGCCCATGAAAATTGCCCAATTCTGCTTTTCCTGTTCTCTTCCTGGAATCCATGGGAAACAGGGAAACTTTCCAGCCTATCAAATATTAAGACTTTCTAATCAATTGTTTTGTCCAAACACTTCCATGATGGGTATACAGTATATGTGACTGATGATAAGTAATAGATCATGAATTGTATACAGGACCATCTACACAGTGTATGGGCTAGATCGTCCCAAGTCCAGATGGTATTGGGACAATCTAGCCCCAAGAAGATGGACCTTCTATGGAGATTCTATAGAAGGTCCCAGAGAATACCAGGGCTAAGATCCTGTGAGACTTCTAGATCTAAGCAGACAGGCATGTACTGGCCAAACAACCAGACATTCTGGTAGTAGCCAAGGACCAGAAGATAACAGTGGTGATAAATGTAGCAAGGCTGAAGGACAGCAATATCAGGAAGAATACAAACTCAAGGAAAACCGCTCCAAACACAACTGCAGAAAATACAACTTCAGCAACAATGCCTGGAATGCTCTACCCGAGTCCATTTTTATAGCCTCAACCCCTCATAGCTTCAACATCAAACTGTCTACCATGGACCTCATCCCATTCCTAAGATGCCCTTAAAGGGGGCGTGCATAAGCGCAGTAGCATGCCGACCAGCGTCCCCATTTATCAGCATTTACTTCCTTTGTTCTTGTTTATGTTCATACTTATACTTGTTATCTTGTACATGTTTGACAAACAAATAAAGTAAATGAATAAAGAAGGAGTATGAGAAGCTAGAGAAGTACCAGGGCCTGCAGAAGGAACTAAAGAGGATATGTAAAGTGAAGGCCAAAGTGGTCCCAGTGAGGGTAGGAGCACTCTGGGCTGTGACTCCTGAGCTGGGAGAGTCCAACAGATCCCAAGGACAACATCAGAGCTCTCTGTCCAGAAAAGTGCAGTGCTAGGAACAGTTAAGATACTATGCAGAACCCTCAAACTCCCAAGCTTCTGGTAGTGGACCTGAGATTGAAGAAAACACATGCTAATCATAGGGGGGAGAAGGGTTTTTTTCCCCAAATTAATTCAAGAAAATAAAACAGTATTTCCATACACATGAAACTTGGCCTCCATAAATCAAACTCCATAAATTTATGCTAAAATATTTCCTTGTAACTATCCTGTATCTCTTGCCATTCAGTTCCATTATATGATCCCACATCCTAGTATTATAAGTGGAAAAATATCTCATCCTATCTCCTTTATTCACTAAATGAGTTATTTTAGGCACATAACTCCAATCACTTGTTTCTTTTCTTTCCCTGCTAAAAAAAATACCAACAACCTCCTCACATCGGATGGATTCTTCAGCCATAATGAGGCTGGATTGATCATAGATAAGCATGGATTATTTGAACCCAGACCTTTTTGTAAACCATGTTTTACAGTTTACCATGTATGGTCCCAGATTGCCCCAGATAACTGTGATTTAGTTAAGTGTTTTTTCTGGTGAGGCAGGTTTATCAGGGCAACCTGGTCTAACCAAATATGGGATGGAGCATGCCTTCTACTAGCTGATGAGAGCTAAATAGCTTGAAATATATCTATGCTAGTCTCCCTTTATTTCTTTGTCAGTAAATATAAATTCAACACAAAAATATTATTTAGTTAAGAATTCAGGGGGCAAAGAGACATATAGCTAAATGTAATCATTAGTGAGTTCAGGCATAATTTTTTTTTCTACCGGTATAAGAAAGTTCTTGCTCTTAGTTGTATGGCATACTTTGCTGCATTTTTTTCCAGCTCTGTGGTATTTTTTTTAACCCACCTGATCGTGAGAGACAATGATGAACAATAGTAAAGAAAGCTCAATGGCTCAATGGCTCAATGGCTCAATGGCTCAATGGCTCAATGGCTCAATGGCTCAATGGCTCAATGGCTCAATGGCTCAATGGCTCAATGGCTCAATGGCTCAATCGCTCAATCGCTCAATCGCTCAATCGCTCAATCGCTCAAT
>BLBF01000042.1:12931826-12948208 GCA_015471245.1 Laticauda colubrina | reverse complement strand
TGATGATGATGATGATGATGATGATGATGATCCTGCTGGTGCTGCTGCTGCTGGTGGTGTGGAGGAGCAGCCCGTACCACCTGGGAGCCCCTCTGATGAGGGCCCATCTGGTCCTGCCAAAGGGAGGAAGAGGCGTATGCGGGGACGGGAGAGGAGGCAATACTTCATTGAGGAGGAACATGAGGATGAGGTGCTGGAGTGGTTCAGAGAGAATGACTATCTGTGGCGGAAGGGACACCGGCTGTACAGGGACACCAAAAGGAAGCAGGCTGCTTGGAGAGAGGTTACACTTGGTTACACTTCGGAGGTGCTCCTCGGCTGGTGGAAGCACATGAACACCTGGTACGGGAAGCTGCACCTGAAGAAATCTAGCCAGGCCACGGTTAAGCTGACAGACAGAGAGACCTACGTCATGGCCAGGTGCAGCTTCCTGGAGGGTGAGATCCACCACAGAGGAGCACCAGGAGCCCCTCTCACAACCCTCTCTCTCCGGCAGCCAGCTGAGACCCAGTCCTCTTCCGGCCGAGAGTCAGTCCCTGTCTCCAGGCAGGTATCTGTGGAGCGTGCCATGGCAGAGAACCCGCAGACAGCTCTTGTAACCGTGGTGGAGCGCGTGGAGGACTCCCTGGTGCGGTGGGAGAAAGGAGACATCGAGTCCACCACATTCGTAGCCGCATCCACCACCACCCAGCTCCACCTCCACAGAAAGGCAGAGAGCCAGACAGCAGGAGGGGCAGAGCCACACTGTCCTCCTGGAGATCAGAGACACCATCCGCATCAGAATAGATCTCCTCTCTCAGCTGGTCCACACCGACTCCTCCTCCTCCAACCGCAAGCCTTTCCTCACCTATGTCAACCAGACCCTCAGGAACATGGAGGAACCCCAGTACCAGGTGGTGAAGGACCCGATCACCGAGCTGCTTCATAACCCTCCAGATCCAGAGGAACCTGCTCCCACCCAGTCCAGGTCTGCTCCTCCACCCCAGGTGATGTCCCTCCCTTTCCAAGGCTTCCCACAGCCCCTCACCTACCAGGGCTATGGCTACCAGGAGGTTCAGCACCACACGCAGCAGCCCTTCCCAGTCCAGGCACAGAGTCATCGGACGACACCGTTGCCACTGGTTCCACTGATGCCACCGATGCCACCCATGACAATGATGCCACTGACAACAGCGATGCCACCCACACCAGTCCTCACCCAGCTGCAGACCAGACAGCCCCACCACACTACTCCTTCCTCCACCCCACAGCCAAGCCCGGCCTCAGTACATCTGTCATCAGTACTAGGGCTGACACCCCATGGCATGGAGAAAGGACCTCTCAGCATCACGGGTCTGAGCCAGCTGTCTGAGAGCTTCCTCAACAGAACAGCACTCCAGCACCACCCACCTCCACAGCACCTGGACCCTTCACCCCTGAGACTAGGCACACCTCCGAGTGACCAATAAGAGTGCAAAAGACTGGGTAGCTGGCTACCTGTGGACTTTATTTGGACACTTGACTTGAGTCATTTTTCTTTTTCAGCTTGTTGTTCAATAAAGTTTATCTTTGATTCATTTCTTTTTCATTTCTTTTTTTTAATAAAGTCTTGGTGGAAACTTTTAGAATTGGTTTAAGCCTTTGCATGCTTGTGGGATGGGTTAAGATATCAGTGGGATGGGCAGGGATACCTGTGGGATGGGTAATAGCTGTGCGATGGGTAAAGATAGCAGTGGAATAGATAAGCCTCCAGTGCAAGCATAGTGGGACTGTATGGTCCACCCTCCCTGGTGCCACACCTATGGCCCTTTATTATCAATAATAATGTAATAATCATCCACACATGTCAATACAAACACAACTCTTTATTAAACGCCCTGTTCATTGTAGGCCCACCCAACATACATGGCCCAATCTCATCCGTGTCATGAGACAGGCTGAAGGAAGCACCCATTAATCATCTATCATCCTGTCTTGCCAGTCCACTGCTCCAGCTGGGGAGTTGCACCCGTGTCTCAGGAGGTTGAGCTGCTTCTTCCCTTCACGGGAGGCTCTGTTGGGGCCTTGCACATCCTCAGTGTCTATCAGGTTTCGCCCTTGCCTCCATTCAGCAGGCTCCATGTCCCCATTGCCTTGCTGAAGGTCCACGAGCCTGTTCTGCAAGACTGGGTAGCGGGTGCGCATGAGATTGTACAGGATTCAGCAAGCTTCCACGATCCTCCTCATGGTCTCTGGGAGATGCTGAATGGTGGTGAGAAGTACCTGGAACCTGTTGGCCAGGATGCCAAAGGTGTTCTCCCCCACCCGCCTTGCCCTGGACAGCCTGTAGTTGAAGATCCTCTCTGGAAGTGTAGGGCTTCATGAGGTAGGTTCTGAGGGAGAAGGCCTCATCCCCCACGATGAAGTAGGGCATATCTTATGTGTCATTGGGCAGGGGGTCTGGATCTGGAAAGCCCATGATGAGGTTGCCTTCCAGCCCCTTCTTGAGGTCACTGGCATTGTATACCTGGGTATCTGAACATGAGCCGCTGCCTGAAGCATCAATGTACATGAACTTGTAGTCAGCATCAACCATGGCAAAGAAGATGATGCTGAAGAAGCCCTTGTAGTTGAAATAAGTGGACCCCAACTTGGCTGGAGCTTTGCAGGCCACGTGCTTGCAATCTATGGCTCCAACGGTGTGTGGGAAGTTCCACCTCTGATACCACTGCTCTGCAACTTTCTTCCATCCTTCATCAGTGGAAGGGCACTGGAGGAGCTCCTGCAGGTATTCTTCGATGATGGCCTGCACCACTTCTCTGACCACAATGCTGACCACAATGCTGATGGTGTTGTGTGGCACCCTCCAGCCATACTGCATGCTCCTGCAGGTGGTCCCTGAGGCCAGGTGGCACAGAGTGAGTGCCACCTTGAGCCCAGGTTCCAGGCTGGGCCGGAAGTTGGTGTTTGCCTTGGTCAACCTGGGTGTCAGGCGCTGCACAAGTTCGTCAAGCATGGCTGGAGGCATCCTCATGAAATTCTGGAATGCCCGAGTGTCTTCGTTCCTGAGCTCCACCATCAGCTTGTTGTACAGTCCGTACTCTGCTCTTCTCCCGATCCATCTTCGGACCCAGACGCTTCTTGACTTCCTTTTTTCACAGAGCCTGTAGATGGCTTCGCACTGTTGCAGAAGGATGGTGGCTGCCAAAAGGACTGTGTTACGAGCCACGGTGGACATGACTGGATGCTGTGGAAGAGCAAGAGTCAGATGAAGGCTGCAGAGGTCTGCACAGCTGGGCTGCTGGGCTGAAAGTGAGATGCAGATGAGTTGCTCCCCTTTTTTATAGGCAGTATAGGTGTCCCTTTGCATCCTCTAGGCATCCTCTAGGCATCCTCTAGACATCCTGAATATCCGAGATAGGTCCCCTCTGCGAACGTTTTTTTCATTTTAAATGCTTTTGTTTCCGTGCTGCATCCATTCTGCATCCGTTCTGCATCCATTCTGCATCCGTTCCGCTTCCTCCCTGCGTCCGAGCAGATGCGAGTTGCACGGATGTGGAACGGATGCCTAGCGGATATAGCGGATGCGTAACGGATGCAGAACGGATGCATAGCGGATGTGTAGCGGATGCAGAACGGACGAATTGGATACATTTTCCGTGCAAAAGTTTTGAGCAGCTCAAAACTTTCTGAGCGGATGAAACGTCAATAAACGGATGCTGGACGGATAGAGAGGAAGCAAAACGGAGGCAGTGAGTACATCGCGTTAACCAACAGATGGCAAGCTTTTTTGTCCATTTTACATCCTCTTTGCATCTGTTGGTGCAGTGTGACAGGGGCTTAAGTCACTTTAAGTTATTGGACAAAAAGACTCACTCTTTCTCTGGGCTGGGTGAGGGCAGTGTGTCTGTAAAAATCCCCTTCTTATCCCTATGGGATATATTCCTTCCTCCAAATTGGGTTCTCTTCCAGAGGCCTCAGAGTTTGAAGGTTCTGTGCAATAACTTAGCTTCTTCTGGACAGATAGATCTGATATTGTTCCTGTGATCTATTGGAGTCACTCTTCTAGCTTAGAAGTCAGTATCCAAATGCTTCAATCATCAAGGTCACAACTTTGATTTATATGTTATATATATCCACATATTGTCTAGTTCCTCTGGTAGGCCCCTTTACTTCTACATTTCTCATTCTTCTTCCTGGTGTTGCTGTCAATGGCACAACTACATCTATCACCACAGCTGTCTTGTGGACCTTATCTACTACCACAACAAAAACTTTACTGGGGAGAAACTGGCTGTCCATCTGGACCTTGAAGTCCCACAGGAACTTAGCACTGTTATTCTTCATGACCTTCTATAGAATCCCTCAAGTGGAGTTTGGAGGCTCTCTAGCTTATATGTGTGGTATTTCTGTATACAATTCCAGCCACTTAGTTGTGGAATTCAGTGTTTGCTGTTTCTGTTCTGTATAAAATGGTTTACTCCAAATCCTCGAATGTGATTGGCCAGAAAAGCCGGCTTAGGGATTGGTTCACTAAGAACCAATCCAAAAGAGCCGCCAAAAGGTGACAAAATCAAGTAACTATCATTGGCTACAAGCCGGCAGGCAAGCCGTATATAAAGGCTGCTGCGGCTAGAGCCAAACTGTTCTGTTTCACAATAATTGTTAAAATAAAGACTTTTACTGTTGGAACCCGGTCTACCTCGTGTTTTTCCGGACGGAACACTGGCGACGAGGATGGGATCGTCCTAAAATGTGAGACTGTGCATGCAGCGAATTGAAATCCAGGCTTGAAGCGATGGCCGGAAATAATGCACCGCCCGCACCCTTCAATCCCAATGAAGAGGATTGGGAGTCCTACATAGACCGCTTCCAAATGTACTTAGAAAGTAACGAGATGGAAGAGATCTCAGACCAGCGTAAGAGGGCTGTTTTCCGAACGCATTGTGGACGAACTGTGTTCAAGATGGCCAAGGCATTGGAGAAGCCCAGAGACATAAAACAAATGACCTGGCCTGAACTCCAGCGAATGCTAAAGGCTCACTATGCACCAGTGGTGTCAAATCTCATCAAATGGCATGAATTCTACCGAAGGGACCAAAAAGAAGGCGAGACCATAGCTGATTTTGTAGCAGCCCTCCGACAACTGCAAGTTCCTGAACCTAGATGAAGCCATGCGAGATCGAGTGTTACTGAGTTTAAAAGACTCTAATTTACAAAGTAAATTGCTAAAAAAACCCAACATAACTGTGGCTGAAGCAGTCGCAGAAGCCACAGCCACAGAAGCCGTGAAAAAGTCAGCGGCCACCATGAAACAAATGAATGCGAATAACGACGAAACGAGCCTAGCCAGAGGAAAGAAGCAATTTCCCGCCACTACTCACCATGACGATTTTGATGAGACATTAGAATCCGAAGAGGATGATGATGAGGTACACCGCCTGTACACCAACAAAAAAAGGCGCAAAAAAAGAAACTGGTGAGAATGCGCTGGTTGCGGAGGAAACCACCCTTGAGCCGATTGCAGATTCTTTGATGCCATCTGCCGAGCTTGCAAGAAAAGGGGACACATCGAGAAAGTCTGTAGGAATCAAAAAAATAACAGCCCTAACAGACGCAGTAACTCTCCACCACAAACTGAATTGAAACAAGCCGAGAGAAAGTGGGAGCGCAACAAACGAACCAGTAACCGAGAAAAGACCCATCAAACTGTCACTATCGGAAGCGCTCAGATGGAAAGCGGGAAAAAAGTTAAAATCATCGTAAAAATTGAAGGCAGCCCCTGTGAGATGGAAGTCGATTCAGGGTCTTTTCTGTCAATGGTGTCGTGGGACACAATCAGACAACTAGTCCCAAATATCAAACTAAAAGAACTCCAGAAACAAAAATTAACTCTGAAGGACTACCAGGGGAATCGAATCCCTGTGGTAGGTCTAGGACAATTCCGAGTCACCTACAAGCAGCATGTCGAAGTCCTGCCTCTGACAATAGTTGACCAAGACCGACCCAGCCTCCTGGGCATCGAATGGTTCGCACCATTGGGCATCGGAATGACCGGAGTGGACCGAGTAGCCGCAACCGACTGGGAAGAAAACCTGATCCACGACTTCCAGGACATTTTCGATGGCACCCTAGGCAGGTATCGGGGGACCCCAATTTCCTTTAGTTTAGACCCCCAGGTGGCCCCTAGAAGATTAAAGGCCAGACGAGTTCCCTTTGCATTAAAAGCAAAAATAGAGGAACAATTGAATAAATTAATTGACCAAGGGGTTTTGGAACTTGTTGACCATGCTAAATGGGAGACATCAATAGTAACACTGGTTAAACCTGACAGGTCGGTACACATCTGTGGAGACTACAAGGCTACCCTGAACCCTGCGCTGCAACAAAGCGCATACCCGGTGCCAGTCGTACAACATTTGTTACACTCACTCGGGGGAGGAAATTTTTTTGCCAAACTAGATCTAGCACAAGCTTACCAACAGCTTCCAGTAGACCCCTTAATGGCCGAGGCACAGACAATAGTGACTCACAAAGGGGCATTCAAGTGTAACAGACTTCAATTTGGAGTGAGCATTGCCCCAGGCATTTTCCAAAGCCTCATGGAATGCGTCTTAAATGGAATAAAAGGAGTCGTACCATATTTTGACGACGTCCTGATTTCGGCTAAAGATATGACCCAACTAGAAAAAAGACTAAGAGATGTACTAACAAAATTTAGAGAATCCGGTCTGAAAGTTAAAAAAGAAAAATGCTGCTTAATGACTGATCGCGTCGAATTTCTGGGTTACTTAATTGACGGAGAGGGTATACACCCTACTGAAAAAAAAGTCAAAGCCATTAAAGACGCACCACAGCCAAAAAACAAAACAGAATTGCAGGCATTTTAGGGTCTAATAAATTTCTATAACATATTCCTCCCCCACAAAGCAACGATAGCGGAACCATTATACCATTTGCTGGATAAGAAAACTAATTGGACTTGGGATCATAGAGAACAAAAGGCATTCCAGAAAATAAAAACATTATTAATATCAAACACCATTCTTATCCAGTTTAGTAACACACTTCCATTGACGGTCACCTGCGATGCCTCACTTTTTGGAGTCGGTGCCATCCTGAGCCACCAATTGCCAGATGGGAGAGAGGCACCGGTCGCTTATTACTCAAAGACTCTGTCTAAAACAGAACGTAACTATAGTCAACTATAGTCAACAGAGAAGCCCTGGCAATCGTCGCCGGAGTGAAACATTTTCACGAATACCTTTATGGAAGAACATTTTTTATTGTAACAGACCATAAATTGTTACTAGGAATTCTGGCAGGAAACAAGCCTACACCAAACATTTTATCCCCATGGATGACTAGATGGTCAGAATTCCTAGCAGCATACTCTTACACATTGACGCATCGACCCGGGAAGCAAATCTCCCATGCAGACGCATTAAGCAGAGTACTGCTGCCGACGACGGAGGAAGACACGGCGCCAACAATGACCACCCTGCAAATAGAAACATACCCCAAACTACCAATATCTGCAAACGATGTCGCCAGAGCCACCGCAAAGGACCCAGTGACTGCCCGCATATTAAACTGGGTAGGTAAAGGCTGGCCAGAAAACCAAAAACCTGAAAACTTTAAACCTTTCCGGACCAGACAAACCAAACTTTCAATTCAAAAAGGCTGTTTATTGTGGGGTGATCGGGTAGTAATCCCTCCTAAACTACAGACTAGAGTGTTGGGTATGCTTCACGAAGGCCACCCTGGTATTGTAAAAATGAAAAGCCTAGCTAGAAGCTATGTCTGGTGGCCTGGTCTAGATAAGGACATCGAATACTGGGTTGCTACTTGTACTAAATGTCAGAAAACCAGGCTTTCCCCACCACAAGCACCCATAAGGGACTGGGAGACCCCACGAGGCCCCTGGTCTAGGATCCACATTGATTTCGCGGGTCCTACTAGGGGGCATACCTTTTTAATTGTCATAGATGCATACTCAAATTGGATGGAAGTTGTAGTAATGTCATCTACGAAATCCGAGGCGGTCATTAAACAACTTAACAAACTCTTCACAACCCACGGATTGCCGGACGTCCTAGTGTCCGACAACGGGCCACAAATAACCGCCATCCAATTTGAACAATACTTAGCCTCCCTAGGTATACGCCATGCACTGACCGCGCCGGCCCACCCGGCAGCAAATGGTAGGGCGGAGAGAATGGTCAGGTTTACTCAAGAGGGTTTAGAAAAAATGGACCTTGGGGATGTCCAGGATAAAATTAACCGTCTACTCACCCTCCAACATATCACACCCAGCACTGTAACCAACAAAAACCCAGCAGAATTATTAATGGGGAGAAAACTTAGGTTGCAATTAGACATGTTGCACCCAAATTACACTTTGGAAAGACCCCCCGACTCCTCCAGCCATTTCCGAACATTTGAAATCTGCGACCTAGTCTAGGCAAAAAATTTCACCGGGGACCCCCTATGGCTTCCAGCCACAATCACACAAATCACAGGCCCCTGGTCCTACCGCCTAACCGTAGACGATGGCAGGGAATGGAAGCGGCACATAGACCAGCTTCGTTCCCGAAACATTGAAAGAAATACAAACTCACAACCACAAATAATAAAAATCGATGAAAACAAAACCAAAGAAGGGGAGGAAATACAAGAAAATAATAAAGAACTTTTTAAAATAAACCCAGAATATCTAACCAAAGAAAAAGAGCAAAAAAGGAAACTTACAGTTAGATGAGACTTGCGGGAAAAATCCAGATGAAGGGGCCAGCCAAGCCAGCTTGACCTGCCTGGAGAAGCCAGGAGGGAGCTGCAAAACCACCGGCCTGAGAAACTCAAGCAGTAGCAAAATGGCTGACTCACCCTTCCAGGTGGTTCCATGGAAAAGAGCCGGAGAGAAAGCAACCCCATCCGAACCAGTTGAAGTTTCCAGCGAAAATGAACCACGCAAGTCCAGTGGAATCAGAAAAAGCCCCACCTACCTGTGCAACTACGTCACCACGTAGAACTAAACTAAGGGGGGAGGGGTGTTCTTTATAAAATGGTTTACTCCAAATCCTCGAATGTGATTGGCCAGAAAAGCCGGCATAGGGATTGGTTCACTAAGAACCAATCCAAAAGAGCCTCCAAAAGGCGGCAAAATCAAGTAACTATCATTGTCTACAAGCCGTATATAAAGGCTGCCACGGCTCGAGCCAAACTGTTCCATTTCACAATAATTGTTAAAATAAAGACTTTTACTGTTGGAACCCAGTCTACCTCACGTTTTTCCGGACGGAACAGTTTCTGTCCATCTTACATTCTTACACATTGTCCTGTGTCAGATTATATTTGAGGCCTCTTTGCATAATGTGCACTAGGGTTCTGACTAGTGTGGTAGTCCTATGCTCTTCAGTTGATCTGGTTCTTATTGCCTGTTCTTACGATCAGTGCTTCAGCGCTGTCCTTTTAGTCCAACCATTTCCAGCCATTGAGATGATTTCCTAATGACAGCCACCTCAGCTATCTTTCAGTGGTTTATCTCATGCAGGGTGTTGTCTTGCTATGGTACTTTCTCTGCTTGATCTTTTTCCTTTGTCTACTATGCTGTAGACATTTTCTCAGCAGATCATTTTTGGGTGCCATCTTACTCATGTATTTCTGGATGTTCTGAATTTCATCCAAGACAATGGCTTTGGCAATCACCAGACTCTACCTTGGTGAGAGTCAAAGCCACTTTTCTGGATGTATATATCTGCCTGGAACCCACACTGTATATTGGACATTAACACAACTGAGCGGGTTCAGAGGTATTTCTCGAGAAAAGTACTCCATTCACAATAGAATGCCCTATGCTTCCAGGCTTGAAATTTTGGGCCTGGACAATCTGGAACTGCACCACCTGCAGTCCGATCGAAGCATAGTTTACAACATTGTCAGCTACAACAGCTTGCCTATCAATGACTTTTTCAGTTTCAATCACAATAATACACGGGCAAACAACCGATACAAACTCAAGGTAAAACACTCCAAACTCAATTGCAGAAAATACGACTTCAGCAACAATGCCTGAAATGCCCTATCCTAGTCCATTTTTATAGCATCAACCCCTCACAGCTTCAACCTCAAACTGTCTACCGTGGACCTCACCCCAATCCTAAGAGGTCCTTAAAGGGGGTGTGCATAAGCGCACCAGTGTGCCTATCATCCCTGTCTTACTGTCTCCATTTATCTGTATTTACTTTCTTTGTTCCTGTTTATGTTCATACTTATATTTGTTATCTTGTACATGTTTGACAACTAACCAACCAACCAAATAAATAAATGTATATAAGGCAAATGGATGAATGGCTGGATTTAGTATTTTAGTATTTATTTGATTTCTCAATTGCTTACAAGATACAGATATAAGAATAAATATAGTTTTAAATACATGAGATAGACACTTAGAAGAAAAATAAAAAAACAATAGGACAGGGACGGTAGGCACGATTAGAGTGCTTATGCACACCCCCTACAGGCCTCTTAGGAAGGAGGTAAGGTCAATAGTAGACAACCTAAGGTTGAAGTTTTCGGGGTTTGGGGAAGAAACCACAGAGTCAGGGACTGTCAGCCTTCAAGATCTTCTACTATTGCTTTGCATCTTTCGACTGCCATAAGTAACGGGGGGGAGGAAGGGAAAGTCTGGGAAGTGAGCTGGAGGTGTTAAATTCTTCTGTTGTGTAAATGGGGGGGGGGAAGCATACAATAGAGTTAGGTTTCTATTTTTTGCTTAGCTTTCTTTTCTCTGCGCAACTGCAACCCGTTATCAAAATATGCCAAGGTCAATGGACAGAGGCCTCATCATCACCTGAAGATGCCCACATGATCATATTCACAACTTCTAATTGGAAGTGTCATCTGAACTATTGGGGGTGGGAACATTTCCATCACTTTGTATATGTGAATTGCGCGCCTAATTTCTCAGATTCAGAATTCTTTGGTTGCTACCACTTCACTTTCAATAAAAGATGTCTTTTCTCTAAACTAAAGAGTCTAAGTATTTCTTTCCTGGATTCTGAATGGAGCTCCGCCTGACATTATTCTGAATCTCCCACCAGCCCACCCGGAGAGAATACCCAATTTTCTTCTGATGGGGCCTGGACATCATGTCATCTTCAAATAGTGACCAAGAGGATCCGGGAGCCATTGGAGGGCAAGATTCTGTGCTGGTGCAAGAGGCCCAATTGCTAGCAGAGCTCAGTTTGCAAGAGGATCCAGTGGTGAAGCCCAGATGGTCGGTGGGAGTTGGTTGGAAAGATCCGGAGGAGGAACCCCCCCCCCCAGGGTCACAACTACCCATCGGCGTGGAAAAGAGAAGCCTTGGCAAGAGAAGGAAAAGAGGGAACTCTTGCTGGATCAAGCCAGGAGACTCCTTAATGAAGCCTTTGAACAACCTCAAGCTTCACAAAGATATGAAGGGGGAGGGGAACTAGCCCCAGCCAGAAGAAGCAGAGCAACTCCCTCTCCCATAAATCAACCCGATCCAGCAGCAGCCCCGGGGCCTTCAGTGGGAGGTGTGATTCCTAGAAGGCATAGAGCTCCTAGGCTGACTCCGTTAGAAGTAAAATACGGGAGGGATCCCAAAATCTTGGGATTTTTCCTAGCTCAAGTTTGGAGCCATATGGAAGAAAATGGGGAGGATTTTCCCTCAGAAGCAGCCAAAGTGAGGTGTGTTACCAGGGCTCTGGAGGGAATAGTGGCAGAGTGGATGGTGACCTTGCATAATGATAATGCTCCTCAGCTGCTGAATTATAACCTATTCATGGCTGCACTGCAGGCTAGGTTTGAGGACCCATTGGCAGAGCGCAAGGCCCGAATTAGGATGAAAGCCATAAAGCAGGGGCGGAGGTCTGTGGCTGAATACACCCAAGAATTTAGACAGTTAGCCGGCCATTTCCGAGGCTGGCCCCAAGAAGCCCTGATAGAACTGTTTAAAGATGGTTTAAATGAAGATGTGTACCAGAGATGCACTGCTAGAAGAGACCCCAATGACTTGCAGATGTGGTACTTGCTGGCAGAAGAAGTGGAGATTGATTTAATCCGAAGTAAATGGCGGGGAAGTTATGGGTGGAGCAAGTTTCCCCCCCCCCATGTCCTCAAGAGGCTCCTAAACCTCAGAAGGGAGGAGTGGCGGCAAGACCCAACCCCTCGGCCTGCTTTCGATGCGGGAAAGAAGGTCACCGGGCTGTGAACTGCAGAGTCAAGTTGGAGCCAAAGGGGGTGCCAAAGGAAGGAAAGAAACCTGAAAAGTCCCCAGCGAAGCCTCGCGAAACAGCACTAAAGTCAAAAGAGACAGCAGAGGTCGCCCCTCCCGCAGGAGAGGAATCAGAAGCCCCAGTGACCCCTGAGGAGGAGGATTCTGACTCAGAAGATGACTTCCTGGTAAGTCCAAGCATGGGCCCTATGACCATTCCGGTGAAGTTGAGGGTACCCAATTCAGGGGTCGAAGGTGAAATGCTAGCCCTGTTAGATTCTGGGTGCACAAGGTGTATAATCAACACGGAAGTAGTGAAGAAAATGGGCCTAAAGCTAAAACCTTTGAAGATGCCCATTTCCTTTTGCCAACTAGATGGATCAGTGGCTGGAGGTTGCCCCGCCCGTTTTGTCACGGAACCTATAGAAATGATCATGGGAGAGCATGATGAGACCCTGCATTTTATTGTGGTCCCTGGGATGGAGCAACCATTAATACTGGGATTGCCCTGGCTCCGGAAATGGAACCCCCAGGTTAACTGGAGAAAGGGGTTGTTGCGCATACGCACAAAGCAGCGACCGAGAGGAGGGGCCAGATCCCAGCCAAACCCTGAGGACCTAATTGAAGTAGCTTCCACAGGTACTGAGCCCGTGAAAGATGAGGAGAAAATTCCCAAAGAGTATTGGGATTTAAAAGAAGTGTTCAGTGAGAAGGCCTCGGATGAGCTTCCGCCTCATTGGCCAACAGAATGTGCTATTGAGATTTTGCCTGGGGTGAAGCTCCCGAAACTAAAGTTGTACTCAATGACCCCACGGGAATTAGAAGAGCTAAGATTGTTCATAGATAAAAATCTGGAACGTGGTTTCATTCAACCTGCTAGACCCCGAGTAGCGGCCCCAGTGTTGTTCTGGGAAAAGAAAGATGGTTCCAAACGCTTTATGGTGGATTACAGAAATTTGAACACTATTTCTGTGGAAAACGTGTACCCCCTTCCTTTGATGAAGGACATGTTGGCCCATTTAGCGAAGGGAAAGATTTTCACGAAGTTGGATTTGAGAGAAGCATACTACCGAATTTGAATTAAGAAAGGGGATGAGTGGAAGACCACTTTTAACTGCCCAATGGGTTGCTTCCAATTCAACGTTCTTCCTTTTGGTTTACAAGGAGCCCCAGCTGTATTCATGCAAATGATCAATCAAGTGTTACATGAACATTTATACAGGGGGGTTCTGGTTTATCTTGATGATATCCTTATCTACACAGAAACTCTGGATGAACATGTGAAGTTAGTGCGGTCGGTACTACAAAAACTGTGTGCCACTAAGTTGTATGCTAAATTGTCAAAGTGTGAATTCCACCAAGACAAAATTGACTATTTGGGATATCGCATTTCATCTGAAGGCAGAGAGATGGATCCAGAGAAGGTGCGTGCCATTCTGGAATGGGCTCCACCACGCACCAGAAAACAACTTCAAAGCTTTTTGGGATTTACAAATTTTTACCGGCAATTCATCCCAACATTTGCTAAGATAGCAATGCCCATCACAAATCTCTTGAAAACAAAAGGGAAGGTGAAGCCAAGGACAGGAAAGCTGCTGGAGTGGTCCATGGAGTGCCAAGCTGCTTTTGAAAGGCTAAAACGACTGTTTGCTGCAGAACCAGTGCTGAAACACCCGGATATGGACACTCCTTTCGTGATTCAAGCCGATGCAAGTGATGTGGCTATTGGAGGAGGTATTACTTCAAGCCAACGAGAAAGGGACCTTACAGCCTTGTGCGTATACCTCCCGTAAGCTGTCTGAAACAGAGAGAAGATGGACCGTCTGGGAGAAAGAAGCTTTTGCAGTTCGTTGGGCCTTGCTGACCTGGAGACATTTCCTGGAAGGAGCAAAACACCCATTTGAGGTATGGACTGATCATAAGAATTTGGAAGCCTTAAAAATGCCCCGGAAACTGTCCCCTAAACAAGTTCGCTGGGGCCAGTACTTCAAGCAATTCAATTTCTCCTTGAAATACATTCCAGGCGGGAAGAACTTCATGGCGTATGCTCTCTCTAGACTACCCCAATATAATAGTATGCACCAGGAGGTGATAAGCCCAACTGTCTCAGCCAAACATCTAGCCGCCCCAGTGATCACCAGAGCCCAAAGGAAGAACCAAGAAGTGGTTTTATCAAATGACCTAACCGAACAATTAAAAGAAGCTTTAAAACTGGATGAATGGTTCCTGGCTCATTCAAGTGACTATACAGTTAGAGATGGCTTGGCTTGGGTGGGGGCCAAGTTGTATGTGCCACAGGTGCTAAGGGGCCAAATACTACAACAGGCTCATGATTCTAAAGCAGCTGGCCACTTTGGATTTGTGAAGACCTTACATCTGGTTAAGTGTCAATTCTGGTGGCCTACTTTAAAGAAGGACATTGAAGCTTATGTAGCTAGCTGTCCAATTTGTGCTTCGGCAAAGAGACCTCCTGGTAAGCCAGTAGGATTGTTACAAAATGTAGCTAGACCAATGACTCCCTGGAAAGAAATCTCTATGGACTTTATAGTAGAATTACCCAAAAGTGGTGGAAACACGGTCATCTGGGTAGTGACTGATTTGTTTTCCAAACAAGTACATTGCATACCTTGTTCCAAGATACCCTCTGCTAAGACACTGGCTAAACTGTTTATTTCACATATCTATAGGTTACATGGCGTTTCGGAACGCAAAATCTCTGACAGAGGGGTCCAGTTTACCTCAAATTTTTGGAAAGAGTTCCTGAAGTTAATAGACTCCGCCCAGGGGTTAAGCTCCACCCATCACCCCCAAACTAATGGGGCCTGTGAGAGGACTAACGCAGTGTTAGAACAATATCTTAAATGTTACATAAATTATCAACAAGATAACTGGTCCGAATTACTACCGTTTGCCGAAGTGGCAGATAACAACTTCGTACACAGTAGTACTGGATTTACTCCATTTAAAGTGGCTTCGGGACAAGATTTCGTTCCCATACCTGAACTTCCTCATGAAAAACCTAACATCCATTCGTTGGATGAATGGATAACTCAACTCCAACTTAATTGGCCAGTGACACGCAAAGCATTAGATGAGGCCCATCAAGCTCATAAGAAATTTGCAGACAAGAAAAGATCCCCACAGAAAGAATATAAAGTGGGCGACAAGACAAGGTTTTCCTATCCACCAGATACCTGCAGACCACTCAAAAGTCAAAGAAGCTTGGTCCTAAGTATGTTGGTCCTTTCACGATTGAACGGATTATGAATCCTGTAACAGTCCAGCTGAACTTACCCAAAACACTTCGACGAATTCATCCGGTATTACAAGTTAGTTTGCTAAAACCTGAACGTACTTCTGATCTAAGACCCATCCAAGCTGACCCTCCCATACCAATACTGATTGAAGGTGAACAGCATTTTGAAGTTAAAGAAATTCTGGACTCTCGCAAATGGAGGGGTCGACTCCAGTATCTTGTAGTCTGGAAACATTTCCCTTCTTCGCAAGCCGAATGGGTTAACGAAACCGACGTTAAAGCCCCTAAGTTGATCAAAGCATTTCATTCCAAGTATCCTGATAAGCCTTAGGAGTGTATTGTTTTGTAATTGCTGAATGATTAATAATTGTCTTTTTATTTTCTCCTCTCTCTCCTCTAGGACTGATGGTTTCCCTTTTTCTAGGAGGGCCGAATGTCAGCCTTCAAGATCTTCTACTATTGCTTTGCATCTTTTGACTGCCATAAGTAACGGGGGGGAGGAAGGGAAAGTCTGGGAAGTGAGCTGGAGGTGTTAAATTCTTCTGTTGTGTAAATGGGGGGGGGAAGCATACAATAGAGTTAGGTTTCTATTTCTTGCTTAGCTTTCTTTTCTCTGCGCAACTGCAACCCGTTATCAAAATATGCCAAGGTCAACGGACAGAGGCCTCATCATCACCTGAAGATGCCACATGATCATATCCACAACTTCTAATTGGAAGTGTCATTTGAACTATTGGGGGTGGGAACATTTCCATCACTTTCTATATGTGAATTGCGCGCCTAAATTCTCAGATTCAGAATTCTTTGGTTGCTACCACTTCACTTTCAGTAAAAGATATCTTTTCTCTAAACTAAAGAGTCTAAGTATTTCTTTCCTGGATTTTGAATGGAGCTCCGCCTGACATTATTCTGAATCTCCCACCAGCCCAC
>BLBF01000042.1:12912403-12924396 GCA_015471245.1 Laticauda colubrina | reverse complement strand
TATTATTATTATTATTATTATTATTATTATTATTATTATTATTATTATTATTATTATTATTATTATTAATAAAAAAAAAATTGCACCCATTTTCATGACTTGTGAACTTGACCTGGGGCTTTCTGAGTCTTAGACCAATACCCTAACCATTATACCAAAGCAGCTCAGAAATCAGTTGTGTCAGGCCAAGCCCCTGCACCACCATGGATTTATAGAAGAGCATGTTGCAGAATACAGATGCAAACTTTTTTTCTCCATCTTTTATTTAATTACTCAAAATATCTCCTATCTTTGAATCTTGAGAATGGGGGAAAAAGCATGACAACTTAAGTAAAGAACAGAATATTTTTCCTTAAGGATTAATATCTGGGAAACTTGTCTTCTCACTCTGATGCTTTCCACGTATGTTAGGATTATAATGTTCCTAAAATGTTGGAATGTCAGAATTTGGGAGCAGTAGTCCCAACACATTTGTGAAAGGGACCTGAATAACATGACCTCATTTGGCCAACTTAAGGTGAATCCTGGAATAACAGAATAACAAAGTAGGAAGGGACCTTGGAGGTCTTCTAGTCCCTTGTTCAGGCAGGAAACCTTATACCATTTCAGATAATTTGTTGTCCATTTCTTCTTAAAAGCCTCCAGTGATGGAGCATCCATAATTTCTGGAGGCAAGTCATTCCACGGATTAATTGTTCTCATTGTCAGAAAATTTCTCCTTGGTTCTAGGTTGTTGCTCTCCTTGATTAGTTTCCATCCATTGCTTCTTTTCTGCCTTTGGGTGCTTTAGAGAACAAGGCCCCCTCTTCTTTCTGGCAGACCCTCAAATATATGCTATCATGTCATTTCTATCTCTCTTTTCATTAAACTCGACATACCCAATTCCTGCAATTGTTCTTTATATGTTTTAGCCTGCAATCCCCTTTGACAATGACAGTGTCATCTTCTAGCTGAGACCCAAAGCTCATAGCTCTGGCTTCAGAATCATGTAGAATGTTCATCTTTAATAGTTCTATTTGTCTCTTGGTGAACTGGTGGTCTGGTATTCAAAGGATGAGTGCTGCTATTTATTACATCCATTTAATTGATCAACAAATAAATGTCTTTAAACATGTCACACAACAGCGAATAGCATTAAAGCCACAATTGTTGGGAAACATTTCATTTAATTTGTGACCAGGGACAAGTGTTGTTGTTGCTGAAGATGGAGTCCTACCAACTGGCTGGAGATAAAGATTTATCTGCTTGTCCTCTTCTTGCTTTTCCTCTTTCCTTTAATTGCCTGCAAAGTTTTGACAGAAAAAGGCTCCTCTGTGTTCATTCCCATTTTGGGTTACCTCATTAATATTTGATGGCTCAGCATGATAAAATATTTAAAGCTAAATATATTTATGTGAATATAGCAGGGCCCTGGGCACAAATCAGATTAGCAAGTTTTGAGAACTAGTCTGGTGTCATGGTTAAAGTATGGGACAATGGCTGAGTAGACCCAGGTTCAAGTTCATCCTCCATCAAGAAAATAGACAAGATAAATTTGAACCAGTCATTCTCACCCATCTCATACCAATAGCATTGTGTGTATAAAATGAATGGGAATCCTTATGTAAACTGCCTTGAACATTCAGAGGAAAGGAAGGTTATAAATATCTCAAATAAACAAAAATAAAACTTTCATATGCAGCATTTAATTAAATCTATAAACAATGTTCTCTGTATTTCTTTGAGAAAGCTTGTATGGTAGGTTTTTAATTGTTCTAAGTCACCTTGATTGAACCAGATCCTGGAAGATTCTTTGAGACAAAAAAGATAGGACAGAAAGATTTTAGAATCACAGATTCATGAGGCTGGAAGGGATCTTGAAGGTCTTCTAGTCCAGCCCCCTTGCCAGGTAGGAATCCTTATACCAACCCAGACAAATGAATGTCCTATCTTTTCTTGAAAACTTCCAGTGATGGAACACCCATAAGTTTGGGAGGCAAGCTGTTCCATTGATTAACTGCTCTCACTATTGGAAAATTTCTCCTTAGTCCCAGGTAGAACCTCTCTTTAACAAGCTTCCCCTGCCCCCCCCCCCCATCTCCCTTCCCCCAGTTGCTTCTTGTCCTGCCCTCAGGTACTTTGAAATTAAGTCAACCTCTCATTTCTGTGATAGCCCCTCAAGTACCAGAATGGTCTTTCAAGAAACAGAATTCAAAAGACAACCTATGTATCACTGATATGTTTTCCATTCATGTCTGGATTATTATGAGCTACATATGGAAAAATAGTACCTCACAGATAATTTCAAGAGCATTGACAAATATTTCATTGTGAAAGTATTTTCTTCTACAGTATGAAATGGCACAACTCACCTCACCATAACTTCCAGAAAGAAAACTATGCTTAGGAGTAGCAGCATTCAAATCAATAAGCCAATAAGATTGATTTTATGTTAAAATAATAAACAAACCAATATGTATATAATCTGACTTTATATACACATGAAATTGTGTATATAATTGGTTTGAACTGTGATCAAAACTCAATTTTTTAATCAATGTTTATCCATGTACCATTTTTCTAAGGCTTATATCATTTCAGCCAGTTAGTTTCAGTCATCACATGTGATTAGAATACAGAATATAGAATAATATATTTGGAAGAGTCCTTAGAGATATTCTAGTCCAGGGGCGTCAAACTCAATTTCATTGGGGGCTGCATCATGGTTGTGTTTGACCGTGGGGGCTGGGGCTGTAGGTGGCAGGGTGGGTGTGGCCAGCTCGACATTGCTTGTGTTGGGGGCACCTGTGGTGGCCCAAGCACTCTATGAGCGAAAATGGGCTCCTGAACTCCATTTTGGCTGTGATGGCCTCCTGCAACCCTCTGCCAGTGAAAATGGAGCTCAAGAGGGCCACATGGGCTCCTGAGCTCCATTTTTGCTGGGAGAAGCACTGCGCCAGTCCTTCACTGTTTCCAGGGTGACCCTGCAGGCCAGATGTAAGCATCCCATGGGCCGGATCCAACCCCCAGGCCTTGAGTTTGATGCCCCTGTTCTAGTCCAACCCCTGCTCGAGCAGAATATCTTCCTCTATTTGGGACAAATGACTCTTCTTATAACCTCCAGTGATGGGAGTATCCACAACTTCTGAAAGCACTAATTAATTGTTCTCACTGACAGGAAATTTCTCCTTAACTCTAGTTTGGATCTTCCTTTGATAAATTTCCATTCTCTCCTCCTTGTCCTGCCCTCATGTGCTTTGGAGAATAGCCGACCCCCTCTTCTCTGTGATAGGCCCTCAAATATTGGAAGACTGCTATCATGTCACAAATTGTCCTTCTCTTTGTTAAACTAGATATACCCAATTCCTGCAACCATTCATTGTATGTGTTAGCCTCCAGGACTTTAATCATATTTGTTGCTATTCTCTGCACTCTTTCTAGAAATTCAACATCTTTGTCATGGTGACCAAAATATTGTATTTACATACTTGTATGTGTTGTATGTACATACTCAGTTTCCATAAGAATTACTTCATCATAGTCAGTATATAAATTGCCAATTACATAATCAGAAGAAAGCAGTCACTGGGATTGCATGTCTTTCTCAGCTACCTTCAGAAAAGCATACCACATCATTCATAAATCTCTTTCCTCCCCTTTTCCCTTCTCCCTACATGACATTACATTCTCCATTTTCTTTGTCAATCTACCTCTCAAGTGGACATAAAGAATTATATACTCCTGATAGTCGTTTACATTTCATTAAAAAAAAAAAGTCCATAGGCAAAGCCTGTAGCCTTTTGGGTGCTTCCCAACAATCCATCATCAGAAAACACTATTCCAGATACAGAATTTACATTTATCTGCTCTGTGTGGTGGACCTCTTTTCAAACTGGAGGTGTATTGTGTTCTGCAAGGATATCAGTTGACACAGAAAACAAGACAGTGGAGGCTTTCATGATTTAAAAAAAAAAAAACAATTTACAGTAAGGCAATTTTCAACAAGTATTTATAACACATTCCAGGTGTTCACGCAGTGTCAGGTTTCCTTTTAAATCTTCCTCACAGAGACTATTTCTCCATCTAAGTCTCCTGGCCTTTGTTTTCTTCCCTCTTTCATTCTGACTCCCTCCCCAGTTTTTGGGCTTCAGAAGAGAGAATGTGTGGGGGAAAGAATGGGGCTAGAATTTTATTGTTGTGTTCTTAGCATAGTTTGACTTTCTCCTAGATCTGCTCAAGCGAACACCGTGGCTTCCCTTTCATGAGTCCTGAACTTGCAATCAATTTTAAGATATGGAATTCTGAAAAAGGACAAATAGTAATCTACTCTGTTCCCTCTTCAAAATGTTATGGGTAGAACTTAGACTTATACACCTCTTCACAGTGCTTTACAACCCTCTCTAAGTGGTTTACAGAGTCAGTTTATTGCCCCAACAATCTGGGTCCTCATACTACTGATTCAAAAGGATGGAAGGCTGAATCAACCTTGAGCCACTGAGAATCGAACTGCTGGCAGTCAGCAGAATTAGCCTGCAATACTGCATTTCAACCACTGTGCCACCATTGTTCTTGCATGGATCTCTCCTGCATGAATGTAAAACCTCCACACTTTGGGTACTCCAGCACAATCAGACTTCTGCTGCAGTTTCTTTGGAAATCTCTGGCAGTTGTTGTCTTTTCTGGAAAAAAAAAAATCCTCCAGAGTTTTTACTCTGCCAGGCACACAGCTCTTTCCTTAGCGATGGGGGAATAGCAGGGTGTGAAAGGTAAATGATTTGATTTCTTGACAATGCTCAAAATTGCATGAAATGAAGAAGAAGCAATATGTTCATTATTTTGTTATCTTGAGCTAGAGCTAAGCTGGCTAGGGAAAAGGCAAGAAACATTTTCTGAAATTAAAATAGTGGTGCTCTCACCTCCTATGCATTAGGTAATGATCTCACACACAAAAAAATGTCTACTTGAGAGGTAGATTGACAAAGAAAATGTAGAATGTAATGTAGAGATCTCCAGCCAAGAACAAGATGTAACCTCTCAGCTGTCAGGGTTTGTCTGGGTCCTTCTCACTTAACAACAGAGCTGAGTTCATAGATTCATATTTTGGCTTCATCCAAAGCAAGCATTACATGTTAGAATTGCCTGTGAAATGTGAATAAAATATTAATTTTCAATAGAAAAGAGAACAAAAATCTATCCTAGTCTCAAAATTATTTGTTATAATTAGCAATTACACACAGACCCAGAGAGAGTGGGAGGGAGGGAGGGAGAGGGAGAGAGAGAGAGAGATTTTATTTTCACATCAAACTTAACCCTAGCTTGCTGAAAAAATCATAGTTGCCTGAGTGTATCACACAAATCAATTCACTCAAACAGGTTATAAACCACAATGTGTAGACCCAACCAATCATTTGCTGTTACAAAGGATTCCCCCAGCTTTGCTTTTTAGCCTAGCAAAGCTTATTTTAGTTCCACAGTTATTTTAAATGGTGAATAGAAGATGAATTTTAAATGAATTTCTATTTTTCTCTCCTAGGAGTTTAAATCATGTGCCTAGAGATTACTCTGCTTTTAGCTATGACTTGGAAATGACTCTATTCTTAGTTGCAGAACAGGCCTGTTGCAGGTTGATGACTATGTCGGGAACTTAATGATTGATGGGGGCATTAAGCCCTAGTGTTCATGCCAATAACATATTCACTTTAGCTGCTATCTCACCTGATTGCCTACTTGACTGCTTCACTCAATGACTGCAATCTCAGCACTCCTGGTTGCGGTTGTTAAATGATCATACAGGTCATTAAGCAAACTGAGTACCACATGAGGAGCAAGGAATGCCTTGGAGGAGGGAGAGACCTTGAGAGGCTCTGTTCAAGAGCTGAAAACCCTCCCTGCTGAAATCCAAGGATAATTTTTACCCGTAAGAGTCAGAGAGAGAGAGATTCACATATGAGCTGCAGTGGACCTCCCAGGGCCTCCCTTATGGCTCTGAGGCATCCCATGCTCCTTAAATTATACTGCTGCTCTAGTCTCTGCTTGGATTTCAGTTCCTTCTTGTTTCTAGGGTCTGGAAAGAGCTTCCATCTGAAAGATGCCAGTTCCCCTCCATGCACGGAAGGGACTGCCTTAAGCAGGGTGATAGAATGGAGCTCATGTCTTCAGGATCTGAACTCCATTTCTGCTCCTGGTGAAGGATGTCATGTCTCCTCCATAAGCAGAAGAGAACTCCTTTGGTAGGGTGCAGAAATGGAGCTCAAAGCATCAAGATGAATGGATTCTCTTCCCCACTGAAGGAATTCAGCTTCCTAGGAAAATCTTTCAGTCAGCCTCCAGAGATGAGAAGGAGTCATTTTGGCAGGGGACAGCAGCTTGCAACTTTCCCTGTTGGCTTCCACATTGATTTTCTGAGGAAGCCAGCAGAGGAAGTTGAATATGGTGATCAAATGATTGGGAGGGACTTGACAATTGATCATAAGTGTGAACAGATTACCATGTACCCAGACCATGATCATGTAACAGGGGATGATAATGTGATGGGCAGAAGTGTTTTACGGGCCTTAAAAGACCTTTTCTTTTCTTTTTTTTAATATAATTTTTATTCTAGAAAAAACTTTTATTTGACATACATTTAAAACAGACAAATCAATATACACAGTATACAGTATGTTTTATATATATATATATATATATATATATGTGTGTGTGTGTGTGTGTGTGTGTGTGTGTGTGTTTTTAGGCTTTCGCGGGTACTTACATGTGTGCTGTTCAGCTTCCTTCGGGTATTATCCCATGTAATTGTAGTTCTGTTAAAGTTGTAGCAACGTTTCAGCAGAATCTCATCTGCCATCATCAGGCTTCTGTATGGATGTGTGTCTCACAGTTCCTGGTTTCAAATTTGAGGCTGGTCCATTCTGATTGGCTAGGAGCCTGGGTCTGTGTTCATTGGACTTGGAGTTTGATTGATTGGTGTTTCTGGTTTCTTCTGTCTGTTTTGTGGCTTTGATTGGCTGGCAACCCTCTGTTCTTGTGTTGGAGGCTTTCAGTGCAGCTTGGCTTCGTGTGAAAGGACGGCTGTTATTCATTAGAAAGTTGGGTTTCACCTGGGTGCCTGGTGGGGGGGTGTTTGAGTTGGAGGATTCAGAGGGAGTCTGTCTGTGCTCAGGTGTGGGGGTGTTTGAGTTGGAGGCATCAGAGGGAGTCTGTCTGTGCTCAGGTATTTGTCTGTTTTGTGTTGTGGAGATCTTTCTATTTGAGAGTGCAGGTTTTCAAATGATCTGAAAACATGAATAGAACAGATGATTCCAGCAGACTTGCTGGAATCATCTCTTCTATTCATGTTTTCAGATCTTTTTTCAATCTCTATGGCTTCTCTGATGATTCTGTGGTTGGGGTTTTCTATAATGGCTAGAGTTTTAGTGCCATTGAAGTTGATGTTGTGACCTGTGGTTTTCATGTGTTGGACTAGTGAGGAGGTGTGTTCCAGCTTTTTTACTGCATTTTTGTGTTCATCTAGGCGGGTTCATCTAGGCGGGTACTTATTCTTCTGTTGGTTTGTCCAATGTATGTGGCCGGGCAGGATGTACAGGGAAATTCGTATATGCCTTGGTTTTCCAGGTCAATTTTATCTTTGGGGTTTCTTAGGATGGCTGCTATTTTTTTGTCTGTTTTGAAGTCAGTTTTGATGTGATGCCTGTGTAGTATCTTACTGATTTTATCTGTAGTACCTCTTATGTAGGGCAAGAACAGCGGTCTGCCATCCTCAGGCTTCTGTATAGAGTTAGTTCCTGGTTTCAAATTTTTTTATATATATATATATATATATACACACACACACACATACACATACACATATACATATATATGCTGTTCAGCTTCCTTCAGGTATTATCCCACGTCATTGTAGTTGTGCTTTTAAAGTTGTAGCAACGCTTCGGCAGAATCTCATCTGCCATCATCAGGCTTCTGTACTGAGTTCTTCTGTGAGTCAGGCGATCACAGCCATTTCTGTTGTGACTCAGAGGTTTGAGCCTGCTTTGTCAGAGGTCGAGGACTTGGTCAGTGAGGAAGAGGAGGATTTGGCTCTGAGGTTTGAGCCTGCTTTGTTAGAGGATTTGGAATTGACTTCCTCCCCAGGACTTTCCTCCTTGGCAGGATTTTCCTCCCTGATTGTACCTCAGGTGTCAGCAGATAATCAGGAGAGTGTATCAGAGCCTCTAACTGAGGATAAAGCTGAGGAATGTTGGTTTGATGCGAGGCAAAGACGCAGGCAAAAGCGTGAGATGCAATGCAAAAAGAAAGGACAAGTCAAAGACTATTTATGGCTCTATGACCAGAGGATTTTCCTGATGACCGGGCTCAGGTGGGGTTTGTTATAAGCCTTCTTTCAGGCTCAGCTGCTAGATGGACCACTCTTTTATTAGTGCAAGACAGTCCATTACTAAATGACTTTCAGGGGTTTTGGCATCACCTGAGACTGATGTATGAGGACCCCATACAGGCTCAGACAGTAGCCAGATGCCTGAAGGAACTTCGCCAGGGGAAACACCCCTTGCAGGAATTCATTTCAGAATTTTGGCTGCTCTGTTTGGACTCTTCCTGGAACGATGCGGCTTTCATGGACGCTTTCCAGGATAGCCTGTTGGAGGAATTACAGGACAAATTGGTACACGTGGAACGTCGACCCTCGACGTTCTGGTGGTGCAATGCTTGCGCATTGACACCCGTCTTCAACGGCGCAAGACTAAACGCCCAGTTCTGGAGCAGCCATCCAACTCAATACCACAACATTATGTACAACCAGCGCCCCGGGTCTCCGATAGTGCCGTGGCCATGGTTCAGGAGCCGATGGAGTTGGGTGTGGTTCAACCTCATTTGACAGCCCAAGAATGCACCCGGAGACTTCAGGGAGGCTTATGCCTGTATTATGGGGGACCGGGTCACTTTGCAAATTCCTGTTCTATTAAACGAAGGGGGACATGCAAGCCAATGCCTGAATCTAACTTTGCTCAGTCAGGAAATGGGGCAGGCCCGGCCTCAGGTAAACCCCAGGTCGGGCACGTATCAACCAACCGCCCGACATAGCGGAGGTGAACTCTGCCCCCCCCATGACATTTACTTTCAGACACTCGGGTTTTCTTGCCGTCCCGGTTGGAGGGGATTCCTGCAATTGCGTTGGTGGACTTGGGGGCCACAACTAATTTTCTGGACCAGGCTTTGCAACACATTTTGACATTCCCTTGGTTGCGGTGGAGCCTCCAATAAAGGTGGAAATGATTGATGGGTGGGAACTTCGTGCTGGGCTCATTTGTTTCGTTACCCAGCCGTTGCGCCTAGTCATTGGGGACCATGAGGAGGCGATTAGTTTTCACATCACAGTGGACCTCCATCTCCCCTTGGTCCTTGGAATGGCTTGGCTATGGTTACACGATCCTCAGGTGGCATGGGCGCAGAACACTATTTTGTTCCCGAGTCTCCAGTGCATGGACCATTTACGACACACCTGTGCTGGCCAGGACATCACCACCCCAGCCGTCTCCGTACCTCCTGAACTATCCGATTTCTCTGATGTATTTAGCGAGAAGGAGGCGGATCCATTACCACCGCATCGACCCTATGACTGTCCCATGTACCTTCTGCCTGATGCCCCACTACCCAAGGGATGCCTGTATTCTATGTCTGAGCCCGAATTGGCCACCCTTCGTGATTTCTTGGAAAAGAATTTGGCCCGGGGGTTTATCCAGCTGTCATCATCCCCTCTTTCTGCTCCCGTTCTTTTCGTTAAAAAGAAGACGGGAGATTTGCGCTTGTGTTGTGATTACCCCTGGTTGAATGCCATGATGGTGAGTAATACTTATCCCTTGCCGCTCATTCCAGAGTTGATGGAGCGGTTACGGGAGGTTACTGTCTTCACCAAGCTCGATCTTTGAGGGGCCTACAACCTGGTGCGGATGCGAGAGGGGGACGAATGGAAGACAGCATTTGGCACCCGATATGGCCATTTTGAATACACTGTGATGCAGTTTGGGTTGACCAATGCCCCCGCGGTCTTCCAGCACCTGATGAACGTGTTCTGGGACATGTTTGATCGATTTGTGGTGGTGTACCTGGATGATATTTTGATTTATTCCAGGTCCAGGGACAACCATATTCAACAAGTTCGTCAGGTATTGCAGCGTCTTCGGGAGCATCAACTCTATGCGAAGCTAGAGAAATGCCTCTTCTTCTAGACTTCCATAGAGTTCTTGGGACACATCATCTCTTCCAAAGGCATTGCCACAGATCCGCATAAAGTGGAGGCTTTGTGTACTTGGGAACCCACTCATCGAGTTAAAGACGTTCAGTGTCTCTTGGGGTTCTCAAATTATTACCAGACCTTCATCCTGGGTTTTGCCAAGCTAACGGATCCCATCACCCAGCTCCTTAGAAAGAAGGCCCCATTCCAGTGGGGGGCCCCGCAGCAACAGGCCTTTGAGGCTCTCAAGAAGGCCTTCATTGTAGAACCTATCCTGAGGCATCTTGATCCGCATCGTCCATTTGTGGTTGAGACGGATGCATCCAACGTGGCTATTGGGGCTGTGTTGTTGCAAGCCCCAACAGATAGTGCACCTCTTTTTCACTGTGCGTATTATTCTCAGAAACTCACTACTTCGGAGCGCAATTATGCCATTTGGGAAAAAGAGTTGCTGGTTATCAAGGCTGCGTTTGAGACCTGGCGACATCATCTTGAGGGGACCCAGCACAAGGTGGAGGTTTGGATGGATCATCGTAATCTGGAACATTTGTCCACTGCGAGGAAGTTGAACCAGCAACAGATCCGACGGTTGTTATTCTTTGCCAGGTTCAACTTCTCTGTGACTTATATCCCCAGTGGTCAAAATCGGAAAGCAGATGCCTTGTCCCGTAAACCAGAGTATCTTTGTCCCGAGGACACCCTTCCTCCACGTATGGTACTGCCACCAGAATCTTTGGCTGTTATCCAGGAACCAGTGGATTTGAGAGCTCAGGTATGAGAGGCGCAGCACTTAGACGCTTGGTCACAGCAGACAATGGGGGAAATAGGACCTGACTCCCCATGGACTTTAGAGGAAGGCTTACTACAAAATTGAGGCCATTTGTATGTGCCAACAAGAACACTTAGAGGCCTTATTATGACTCAATGTCATGACAACCCTGCTGCCGGCCATTTTGGGTTTTTTAAGACCCTTCATCTTGTCACACAGACTTTTTGGTGACCTTAAGTCTGGTATGATGTCTACACCTATGTCACATCCTGTGTACCGTGCCGACAAGCGAAAGCCATGACAGGTGTGCCTCCTGGCCTCCTTCAACCACTGCCGACTCCTGACAGACCATGGAGGGCAATTTCCATGGACTTTTTAACACATTTGCCCTCTTCATCGGGATATACGACGGAACTCGTGGTGGTTGATATGCTGACCAAGATGGCTCACTTTATCCCTTGTCAAAGATTACCGTCGGCTCATACTACTGCCCAGTTATTTTTGCAACATGTGTTCCATCTACATGGTCCACCGGACAGGGTGGTTTCAGATTGCGGTGTCCAGTTTACCGCTCAATTTTGGAAGAGCCTCATGACCGCGCTGCAGGTACAAGTGTGCTTGTCAGAGGTGCACCATCCAGAGACTGATGGTGGGACGCAGAAGGTGATTGGCATCCTCGCCCAATATTTAAGGTGTTTTGTCAACCACTGCCAGAACGATTGGGTGACTTATCTTCCTTTAGCGGAGTTCACTTTCAACAACTCCCAGCACACCTCCACTCACATGACATCTTTTTACACAAATGTATAACCAAGGCATATACGAAGTCCCCTGTGCTTCATGCCTGGCAACATACATTGGACAGACCAATGGAAGAATAAGTACCCGCCTGGGTGAACACAAAACTTCAATCAAAAAGCTGGAAAACACCTCCTCACTAGTCCAACACATGAAAGCCACAGATCATAACTGTTAAGCCTGGGTTCCCCAACCAGGGTTAGGTAGACAAGCTAAACA
>BLBF01000042.1:12802094-12888140 GCA_015471245.1 Laticauda colubrina | reverse complement strand
GTTAGATATTCCCAGGCATAAGATATTGCTGTGGGAATTAGAAGAGTGATGGCATGGTGGAAGAAACTTTTTTTCTGTCTAGCTGTTTTGGCATGCAATGCCCTAAAGCAGTATCCTGAGGGGAAACGTTGAAATAGTTTAGATCCAGGATGTGAGGGGTCTGTAGATATTTTCTCAGCCCTCTTTCTGATCCATGCAATATACTGGTCCTCAATGGAAGGCTGGCTGGTTGCAATTATTTTTTTTCTTCTCCTGCAGTCTTAACTATCCATTGAAGTCTATACCTGTCCTGTTTAGGTGCTATACCAAACCAGACAATTATAGAAGTACAAATAACAGGCTCAATAATTCCTCTGTAGAACTATATCAGCAGCTCCTTTAGCAGTCTGAGCTTCTGAGTTGGAGCAGGAAGAATATTCTTTGTGTGACTTTTTAATGATGGTTCTAATGTTAGGTATCCATTTTAAGTCCTGGGAGATTATAGAACATAGAAACTTGAAGGTCTCTACTGTTGATATTGTGTTGCCTAATATAAGAGGTGGTAAAATAGGAGAGGTCCTCCTAAAATCTACTATCATCTCTACAGTTTTAAGTGTGTTCAGTTCTAGATTGTTCCGGCTACACCATAGGGCCAGTTGTTCAATCTCCCATCTATATGCAGATTCATCATATCTCAAATGAAACTAATGACTATTGTATCAAGTTTTTTTTTCTAAAATTGTACTTTTCTGTAAACATTTCTTCTTAATAGATGTTTTGATTCAAATTATTGTTTCATCAATCCTGAATTATTTATGTGTATACAATTTGAGGTGATTTAATGGCTGTCTTTAATAATTGGTATTTGAATAGTTGCTAAGAACTGACCTCCCCACAAACTACCTTTAAACAGATTATATTTAATTATATTTAATAGCAATAGCACTTAGACCTACATACCACTTCACAGTGCTTTACAACCTATCTAAGCAGTTTACAAAGTCAATCTGTTGCCCCTAACAATCTACGTCCTCATTTTACCAACCTCAAAAGGATGGAAGGCTGAGTCAACTTTGAGCTGCTCAGAATCAGACTCCTGGAGCGAGCAGTGAGTTAGCCTGCAATATTTCATTCTAACCACTGTGCCATCATGGCTCTAATTATATTTAAATTAAATTAAACTAAACAGAATTCACATTACTTCTCATTAATTTAGATGTTGTTCTCCTTCCATCTTCTTAAAAATTTGTATTCTGTGGCAAACTTTGGAAAGAATCCAGGTACAATACCTGAGACTTGGGAGACAGTTGCATTCTTGAGATCTTTGATTAATATATCTGATTAAAGGGGGCTCAAGGGAAAAAAATTTATATTGAAAATGGACAAGTGCAACCTTTTAAACTACAGAAATATAGAATCTCTGCGTCCAATACTCATATTTTATTTCAGACTTCCTCTTTCACTCCATATTTCTAATTGGTTCTCAATACAAAAGCACATTACTGAATAATAGAGAACAACAAACCAAAATAATTGTTTTTATAATCTACTTGTATAATAGTTAGTTCTTATGCTGATAAAAATTCAAGAGGCCATTATGAAAACAGGGAGCTATTCTTGTGGTTCACCAGCAGCCTATGCAGATGGCAGCAGAATTGGACAGTGGGGAAGAACAGGGACCAGTCCGGGAGTCTAGAGAGGACCCGGATGAGGGTCCTGAGTCGGATGCAGAGATGGGGCCAGGACCATCTGGGCGTGGTGTGCTGAAACCAGAGCCTCTGGAGTCTGGCAGCAGTGAGCAAAGGAACAAGGGGAGCCTGTTCCCAGTGCACATATGTGCAGAGCTGTTAGAAGGCAAGAACAGCTGAGACAAAAGGGGTGACTCGGGAATAAGGCTGGGAAGTGATTGTCCTTCATATAAGGTATAAAGGACAGGCAAAGGTGAAGAAACTTTTTCAGGAAGCAAACTGTTATGACCAAGGCTTCCAAGACTATAATTAAGCACATACTTAGTGAAAACAAGAGTTGTTTTAACTGAGCCTGTGTTTAATTACGATCTCGGAAGCCTTGGTCAAAACAGCTGTAAGTTTTTCTTTTTCTTTTCTTTTCTTTTCTTTCTTTCTATCTTTTTTTTTTTTTTGTAAATTTTATTTGAGTTTTCACAAAAAAAATACAAATAAAACATCTTTTTTGAAAGTAGCGTAATCCCGGGTTACATTTCTTCGTACAGACACAAATTCAATTTCATGCTCATTTTTATGTTCTATTCCATATCTTATTATTGTTTTACATTTTCTGCATAGCTTCTCCCCTCTTTTAATTTTCTCAATTTTATTTTAATTATCTCATCTCAATTCAAATCATTATATTTATATTTTTTGTCTGTCCTGTTTCAATTTTCTATTATCTTTTCTCCTTAAACAAAATTTCTCCTGTAGTTACTTATTGGAGTATGATGCCTTTATATCTTTTAAGTTTATCCATTTAACTCTTATTTAGGCTTCAATATATACCTTCAAGTTATAACATTCAATATAATATATAACTTCCATTCGGATTCTGCTTGGTACATTCTTAAAATACACACTATATTCTTTAAAAAAGAAAAAAATATATAAATATATGTAATTAAAACAACACATTCCATTCCAATTCAATTCTACCAGTAATATTAATATTCATTAAAATCTTAACTTCTTTAACATTACTTTTCAATTAAATATTACACTTCTGTGGGAACAATTATAAGCTTTCCATAATTAATTCCCCCCCTTCTTCACTTTTATTTTATAAAACATTAACTAATTAAAATGTTCCCATCCCTTCCTAATTCAATTTTCTCATTTATTTTATTTCACTTATTTTATTAACAAACATTTCACTAAATTACACTTACTATTTTATCCCTCATTTTAATCATACGTTGTTTCCAATTTTCCAAAGTTATTTTTATTACTAATATAACAATACAGTCTTATGTACCTTTACAGAATCCCTTTTTCAGTTAAATTTTCACCCATTATCTCTAAATAGGTCCTGTTTCTCTATATCTTGTTCTGGTCCTATGTAACTTTTTTTCCTTTCCTTCTTCCCTCTCTTCTTCTCTCTCCCCTTTTTACCCCCTTGTCTCTCTACCTCTATTTCTCTCTTCTGTATTCCCCTCTTCTGTTGCTTTCAAGTATTATACTTATTTTTCAAATTATTTTTCTTTTCTTTGGTTGTTTTTTTAAGTCTTAAATTCTCCATTCTCTTTCCCCCCTTTCCTTTTTCTTCCCCACATAGAATTACTTGTTCATTAAGGATGGCTTCTTCTTTGTCCCAGTCTTCTTGTTTTGCAGATGTTTCTTGTTGTTTCTCATAGTTCCAAATCTCCATTTTTAAGAATTGAAAAACGAAGCCAAAAAAACCCCTCCCTTCTTGTGCATTTTCTTTGTCCTTTTTAAGTTCCATTTTCAATTCATCCAGTAGTGCCATTGTATAAATTTTTAAACAACCACCCGATTAATTTTAGTCGTTCAAATGCAATAACCAAGAATCCAAAGATCACCAAGTAATCCATATACACGCAAGCTGTTTCTTTTTGCTCTTTTTTTTTCACTTTCTCTTCCTGAGGTACTACTATTTAGTTACAAAGTTTCAGTTAAAATGTATCTTTTAGAAGTCTTGTTGAAGTTTTACTGTAGATTCTTTTTAATTCCAGGCAGTCTCCTCCCTCTTTCCAAATCCTGCCCTTTTTCACTTTCCTTCGTTGCTTCCAACTCTTCTTTGGGAGCGATGTTATTTTTTTGTAAGTTTAAAATCCAGGGAACCTTAGTTGTTGCCTTTGCAATTTAACCCAGTCAGTCAAAACTTTCACTTCTTATTTTCCTCCTGCACATTCTTTTCCGGTCGAGTTCTTCTTTGAGGTGGCCATTTCTGACCACCGCTGCAACTGCCTTCAGGAAAGGGAGCAATGGCCAGCAGGGGAGGAGAGATGCGGCTCTCCTCAACCCCGTTGGCAGTCTCCCCCCTCTTCACCATCTCTATGGAGTGACTTAGCCCTGAAACCAGCCAGCTCGGGGCACTCCAGCGGTGAGCCCAGACCGAAACCGCACACAATTGCAGATTTCTGTCTGCTGCTGAAGGAACTCAACAGCCTCTCAGAACAGCTGTAAGTTTTTCTGTAATCAGTGAAAGGCTACCTGCTCAGTGCATCACAGGAAGACTTTAGAAAAAGAATAAGAAAAATCTATGCCCTAATGTACTTGGGGATATATTAGTTAAAATATTTTCAAACACTGGGAATATTTCAGCTCTTGGGTTTCTTGTAATTCTGTTCCTTTCATTTCAATAAATCTTACAATATAGATCTCAGTGGGAATCATACTTAAAAATAATCACTTTTGGTTTATTAAAAGATGAATTGGAAATAATTTGATCTTACTCTGTAAGATGAGACACTTAATTCAGCCCTTCTCAACCTGATGCCCTCCAGCTGTGTTGGATTGCTGGTTTTGTGACCACATCTACACCAGGTGGATTTTCAGGAGACCAGCAGATCTGGAAAGTAAGAGATTGGCCAACATTGAACTATACTGTAGTTACAACATATTTTATGACTTAGGCACTATGCAATCCAGAACTGATTCATATAGCTTGCTCTTCATTCAATTTTTTTAACCCTTCATTGCCTTTACACTCAATTGATTGTCCAAATGGACTCAGCCAACAAAGTTGTGTGGCTATTTAAAATTGTATGAAATAACTACTCTTATTATGTTAATAATAAATAATAAATAACTACATTATATCTTAATCTTAATGATCAATAAAAGCCAGTCCTAGCACACAGAATTCAAATATAGATAACTGTGTCTTATAGACCCCTTGGGACATTAATTTTATTTTGGTCTCTTTAGTTTTTACTTTTGGTTTTCCTAAAAAGATAACAAGGAAGAAAAGTCCACTGATTAGAAAGCTGCATCTTCAAAGTGGCTAACTGCCTTGTTATGACATGTCTATGGTATCAGCTTTTGTGTATGTTTATACTGAATTTATTATAAAACATATAGGTACACAAAAATTACCCTGTGATAAGATGAGCAGCCAATAAATTTTAGAAATAAATATACTTATTGGAGTTGTATCCCAGCCTTCTTCTTGGAATGTGACGTCTTATTCACTCAATTTTCTTTTTATAACAAAACTTTCAGGCTGAACTGAGAGAAAGGGACTGACCCAAAATCACCCAATCAAGTTCATTGATTGAAGGGGGATTCAAACCTGGATCTCTCCAGTCTTCATCTGAAACTTAACATTACAATACTTGAGAAAGTCAGCACATACCCACTTCCTAGAAGAATGAAATATTTTGAGAATATTAAAAAAGGCAGAATATTATATTTCCCTAAGTGAGAAATGGAGAAACATGCTGTTGTTTTTTTAGAGGCAGGAAACACACACAGTCTTTCTTAATAACCCCAGCAGATATTTTGTGCCCATTAAGAAAGATTAGGTCAGCCTATTCAGAACTGAGGAACCATCTTTCCAATCAGCCTCCATGTTTCCAGTGTCTTTCTCCCAGCTTGGAACTGAACCAGATGGGTATTTCTTCTTGCATTATACTCTGGCTGTTTCTGTAAGAGATTAAAAATATTACCTTGGATTTAGCAGGAGCAAATTATGTTGATGATTTCTGGTGGACTTTGGTGGGATAAATGCCAGAAGGACCAATGCTTGGCTAGCACTAATTTTCCTTATGTGAAGAAATGTGATGTGCTCAGAGATTATTTCATAAAATATTGTGTAGTGGATGCAATCTCTGTGAAAAAGTCCCACTGCTGTGAATGTCTGGGGTGACTTTGCTAAGGAGGAAGGAGGGGGAGAAAACCAACAGTCTTTATCACCTTGAAAAATAAGTACACCCCTTCTTTGCTCTTAAAATTCTCAGTTAATTTATATTCAGGTATTTTATTAAAATTTCAGCCATAAATCTGTCAGAGAAGAAATCTGCTTTGCAAAGATAAAAAATAAATTGAACATATTCAATCTGGTATGCAAATCATCTTGCATGTTCATCAGAATATAATGGATCCCTACTTCCCAACAAAAGGACTTTTGAAAATGATTTTTAAAAATAGCTTTATGAGTGGAACTTATAATAGAGTCCATAATACTCTCCCCTGGGAAAAAATTCTTTTTTTTCCCCCTGTGGATTCCATCTGGGGCTGAAAACTAGAAGATATGAAAGCAACTGATAATGATGGCTATCAGTGAAGTACAGTGCTGGACATCCCACAGGTTCTTTTTCAAAACTTTCTTTGTTTTTCCTTGAAGACATTTCACTTCTCATCCAAGAAACTTCTTCAGTTCTTCAGCCAGTTCAAAAAGCATCTTTGGGATAACTATGACCTGGATGAATGAGAATCTCCATAGATAGAGAACTGACCAACATTTCTTGCTGAGGAACAAGGCATCAAGCAAAGAAGCACTAAAACAAAAACTTAATCTAAAGTTGGATCACTTCATTCAATTCTGTGCCCCATACAATTTATACTTTGGCAATTAAAGAGAGGTATGTGACATATCAATGATATAGTTATTCAGAGGTCACTTGAATATAGAGTATCCTTAATTTGAAGGTGTGGGTGGGAAGAATGCTACTTTTACAAAGGGCAATGTTTCTGAAAAGAGAATGTGCAGCAATTTAATCTCCTTTCTTTTGAATGGAACAGAAAATAATAAGTTGACTCAGCCATTTTGAAAGAGGCAAAAATCTCCTCCAGCTTCAAAGTGCGTCTCAATTTTGTAGCACTCTCACCAAGTCATTTTGACTTTTAATTGCTATGTTCCTTTCCTCCAGTTTTCTTTCTAAAAGGTATTTTCTCATTTTCTTGCAACAAAAGCTTGACTGAAAACATTTGTCTGTGCCCGAGGGGTCAACAGTCATTCCTGACTCAATCTCTCAGTTTGAATTTTGGCTCACAAAACAGACGTGGGAACATGTTCTAGAAAGATACAGAGTGGAATATGATCTATGTTCTGTTCCCACTACATGTTAGTCTGTGTGCAGCTCGACATGCAGCTAAACCCACCTATCCTCCAATAAAACAGTTGGTGTGCATAGATCTGAATGCTTTATTGAAAGAACAGGATGTGGTGAAACTGGGGAAAGTAGGAATACTTACAATGAGAATCAAACAAGATAGGTAGTATTGGATTACTGCTGAACATAGCAATAAATAAATATAAGCAATCTAAATCTCATCAGCGATGCTCTGTGTGTGGGATGTGGATTTGTCCTTGGATGACTATGTACCACAAATTAAGATGGATTCTTCTTTGTGCTTCTGCCTTCTCCAAATGCCAAAGGAAATGGAGTCTGACTTCCCAGCATGAACTTGTTTTGAGAGTGCGGGGTGATGGGTAAGGGGGTGGGGTCAGCTTCAAACAATATACTTGGTATTTGTCCCTCCAGCTACTGGATGGGGCTAGAGAGCAACAATAGTATATCAATGTTATATGCTGGGGCATGACAATCTATGTCTGAGTCTGTAGGACCCTTCCTTTGTAGGCATCCTTTCAATAGATACTTTGCTAGATTGAGAACTAGGAAGCAACCAATTGTCCCAACCAGGCAGAAACTCTATTTCTGACAGCTACCTGGACATTTCTACGCCTGCAGAAACTGGGCAGAAGCAAATGTTGCATCTGAGATTACTAACATTCCCTGACATCTGGAGATAACTAAGATCTAAGGCACTAACTCACTAATAATAATTGCATCCCCATGTACTGTGTTGTTCAATAGGTGGAAAAGAACCATTTTCACCAGTTAAGTGTCAGCCCTTCAATATCCAAGCAAGGGCTGAAACTGTCCACTCTGTCCCTTAGGTTTTCAAACAGATCCTAATCTATTTCAAAAATACTATAATTTAATGGAATCTGCAAGTAGACCATGGTCTTTTCTGACTATGTAGCCTGTTGGTAGCCCCTCAGCTGAACATGTTTCCTTTCTTGGTTTAGATCTTTATTTATTTATTTTGTCAAGCAATTATAAGATAACAGGTATAAGAGTAAACATAATTATGAATACATGAAATGGATACATATAAGAAAAATAAAAAGGACACAATAGGACAGGGACAGTAGGCACGTTGATGCGCTTTTGCATGCCCCCTACAGATCTCTTAGGAAAGGGATGAGGTCAATGGTAGACAGTCTAAGGTTAAAGTTTTTGGGGCTTGGGAAAGAAACCACAGAGTCAGGTAGATCTTGGATCAGAGTATCCATATCTGTAAGTATAAATAATGGTTCTGAAAAGAAAGAAACCATTGAAGGAAAAGTTTTGCAAGTAGAAAGGAATGGCAGAATTGCAGAATGGCATTGGATGAGTTTCTTTCTCATCCAGTTAAAAAAAATTAAGACAGGGAAGTTGCAATTTAATAGTGTGGGCGGACATAAACGGCAGAGATTGGAATACTACAACTACATTGTAAAGAAGACTGAGTGGGGCAGATGAGGCTAAGGGTGGGTGGCAAGAAGAAAAAAAGTCAAATGACAAATTATAAAAATAGGGAGATCAAAAAAATTAATATGAGGCTTTGAACAAAGACCCCTAGATTTTGAAAAAATAATAATACACTTTCTGGATTGCTATAAAGCATCTAAAAAACATTAAATCCCCCAACAATTAAGATAAATTGTAGCAAGATGAGATGAAACTAGGCAAATTACCATAACACTAAAGAGAAAAGCAGATTTATTCAAAGAAAGCACTTAAAACCAGGGATGGGCAACAGTTTCTTATGCTGCAAATTTGTCCATTTTTGTTTTCTCATTTTTATAACTATAAGGTTCTAGTTGTCAAGCCTGCTTTTAAAAGAAAAAGAAAGAAGAAAGAAGAAGAAAAATGTGAATTGTAAAATATTTATGCATTTTCATGCCCTTTCTTTTTCCAGGGACTTATAATATACAATTTCTGCCTGAAACTTTCCCTCATGTAGCACATGATTATTTCCGTGAATACATGCATTTTTGTACAGATATTTCCCTAATCAACTTTTTAGAAATCAGGGACTAATAGCCTTGCAAAATCTCGAGAACTGTGAATTTCAAATGAAAACTAGGTTTCACCTCTTATTTGGTTTGAAAATGCAAAATAAATGAACTTTCTCCCAATTCCCTGCTTGGAATATTAAACAAAGCTTGTGATTTCACAAAGCAAAGCAGAAATGTTACTCCAACAATTCTGATTTTCAGTATCACTTGGAGGAGGGGAATGTCTAAAGAGTGAAGAAGATGACAACCATTGAATTAAAATTCTATCCTTTTTTTACACACAATAGCACATACTTTGGAGCCATCATTTTCAGTTTATGGAAATTTCTCCTCTACACGTGCAGTTGTCCCTGGTACCTCCAATATTAGTTAGTTTGTTTATCAGAACATCCTAGTTCCTTGATTTTATTCTATTTGCTTTCATTTCCTAACTTTTTTATAAAGATGCTGATGGGGAGGAGAGAGGATATCTGCTTAGTTTCTTTAATGTTTGTGTTTATCTCTGAATTTGAAAATCCATTTTTGCAATGAAGCATTCATTTAGATTGGTTGCCATAGAAACTAGGGAAACTCTATTCCAATCCAATGCTACTCAATCTCTCCCTTATTCCATTTGGTCACAAAATGGCCATCTGTGTTCTTTCTCAACATTTTTCAGAGAAAGACCCTGTCTCTCTTTAACAGTTCAAGATGTACACCATACTTATACTTATATATTTATACCTGTTATCTTATAATTGCTTGACAAATAAAATAAATAAATAAACAAAATAAATAAATAATAAAAATAAATACTGTAAATAATCCTACTCACATTGATTTTGCTGAGGAAGATTCAAAGCAAAGCCTTCTTTCAAATGGTGCCTTAAGATTATTGTTTTTAAAAAATTCTAGTTGTCTCCAGTTTATCAAATTTATTAATTTTTTAAATAGGCTACAGATAAAAAGTTTTAAGGATATATGTTTAAGAAGAGGGAGAGAAAATAAGTGGTAAATACAGAATTAATTTAAAAAAAAAACCTGCAAACAATATCATATTACCCCAAGCAAATTAATGTCATAAAAATAATATTCAGGCAAATAAGTAAGGTAGCTAAGGAAATGTGCATTGACTCACATTATCTCCATCCATTTTCTTTCCTTTTGAAACAGGATTTGTAACCAGTAATCAATATCTTTAAGTGATGCATCTGAGATTAAAAATTCATTTAATCATGAAATCCATCATGCTCATTCATTTTTCAAGCTTACTTCTTAAGTGAAATTTCAGCAACACATGGAACTGTGTGTTGATGTTCAGTCTAGATTAGGGATGTGCCTCCCATAGTGATTAAGTCACGGGTGTCAAACTCGATTGCATCACGTGATGTCACGGGATGTATCACAATGTTTTTTTGCCTTTGTGGAGCTGGGGGTGGGCCTGGCCTGCACATGATGTATCCAGCCTGTGGGTCACCAGATTAAAACCCTAGATTAAGTTTTATTGAAAAGCCTTAGAGAAAAAAGACGTGCAAAAGTGATCCTCATCATCATTCTTCAAAGCTATTGCCTCTTATCAGTGGTGAAGCACTGTTACAGAATCCTTTCCAGGGCTCTACATAACCCAACTCTAAACACAGAGTGGAACCAAAAGCCTAGTTCAAATGGAAGAGCAGCTGTGTAGAAAGTTTCCTAGGTTCACATTTTCTTATCTTCTCACTGACAGGTTTAAACTGGAATGGGCATGAACGATTTCACAGAAATGCCATTCAATGGAGGAAGATGGGAAGTAGAATAGAATGAAAAATGAGAGCATTTACTCAGTTCCAGGTGCAAATATATCATGCCAACTCATGAAAGCATGAAGAAACTGAGAGGAGGAAAGGGGTGAGGAAACATTCCCTTTAGCAAGACACCTTAGAAAATTGAAAATGAAAACCAGGACAGTCTTTAGCAGATACTAAAGACCTGCTAAAGATATTAATACTGGTCTTACAGATGGAAGGTGTCATTTGAAAAGGAAGTATGTGGAAACAGGATGTTCTAGTAGCTTGGTGAAAGAAACAACCGCAGCCTTTCCTTCCCCACCCCACCACCAATGTATTTTCTCCAGAAACCTTAAAGATCTAGTGTTATTTTGGGTCAGCAAGGCTAGTCTACATGAACCAATGAGCTGACTATCAGAATGTGGCTGTTGGTGTGTGCGTTTTATATCCCAGTAGCATCAATGTGTTTAGTTTCTCTGACAAACATTGTGACAAACATGTTTGGTGTAAAAAGAAATAAACTTTAAAACTTCAAAAAAGAGAATTTGGTGGGGAAATTTTTTTACATGAGGTATCAGAAACAGCAGTGTTTTGTTAAATAAAGTATCCAGCCTGAACTGATATGCTTCAAATGATTTCATTCCCATTTCTCTATTGTGGAATTAAATTAAAGTAGTGTTGTGTTTTCTTGTTTTGTAGCAGAATAAAGAGCAAAGTGTTCTCCTGCCACACAACTGATGGCAGTGTTTCATAATGACCACCATACACAAAAAAAGAAGTAAAATCAGGCACAGTCATTTGGTGATCTCTTAGCAACAGCTATGGCTTACAACGATAATTCTTGGCTCAATTATAGTTATTGAGTGCTACCTATATTGTAGGTTGACTCAAACCAGGCAGTGCAGAAGGAAGAAGGGGGTTTGTACAGTCCTGATAAGAATAATCTAACCTTTTCCTTGTTTCTGGGGTTGAGTGCTGTTTTAATCCGAAGGGCCATTTTAATCTGAAGGGCCCAACCTCTGGCACTATATTCTCAATAGTTTTATATTGTTTACTTGTGTGGTTTCTGTTCCATCTGGAAATAAGGTGCGCGAGACCG
Organism: Laticauda colubrina; assembly: GCA_015471245.1. Taxonomy (NCBI): domain Eukaryota; kingdom Metazoa; phylum Chordata; class Lepidosauria; order Squamata; family Elapidae; genus Laticauda; species Laticauda colubrina. The sequence goes on along the minus strand of BLBF01000042.1, from coordinate 12,876,278 downwards.
GGTTCCAACAAACAGCTTATTTAAACAGTTATGTAACTCGTAATGGAACATTTGCCCAAGCCGCGGCAGCCCTTCTTATAGCGGCTTGCTCGCGGCTTATGGCCAATGACAGTAGTTTAAGTGTTCCCGCTGTCAGGCAGGCCAATCGGAATGGCGCTTAAGTAACCAATCCGAGAACGGCCTTCTCGGCCAATCAGTTTAAGGTATTTGGAGTCTACTAAGTTCTATACACAACAGTTTCCTTGGAGTAATTTTCCCCACACAGTATGAAACAATGTCTCTGCTATTACTATTAAGGTGATCATCTGCGGCAAAAGTGGGATTCCATTTTTTTTAATGACTTGGTGGGCGTGGCAGGAGAAGGATACGGTAAAATCTCCATTCCCACCCCACTCCTGGGGGAAGGTTACTGCAAAATCCCATTCCCTCCCCACCCCACTAATCTGCTTTCCAGCTCTGTTCTCCTGTGCAGGGCAACAAAAGAAGACCCAGCCAATCAGTTGGGACTCGGGAGACAGAGAATAGAGGGCGGGGCCAGTCAGAGGTGGCATTTGCCGATTCTCTGAACTACTCAAAATGTCCACTACCGGTTCTCCAGAACTGGTCAGAACTTGCTGAATACCACCTCTGACCTGCGGCATCTTCCCGTATTGCTATAGTCCAATATAAGTGGCTGCTTGCTTTAACTGGGCAACTGGAATGATTTTCATACCTCGGGTGACCCTGCTGAAATTACATACTGTTGGCACACACTTCCACTGTCATTCAATCATCCTCCCAGGAACCCTTATTTTGATGACTGCATAGCCAGACTTGGCAGATGGGATCCATCCATCCCTTCACTTCCAGAATTTGCAGAGAATGAATGGTTTTATATTTAGCAATAAATTCATTTACTTTTCTAATTTACAGTATTACAGTATCACAGATTCTTCTTAAATGGATTTGCCAGCGAGGTTCTTGGTGCTCTCTGGCTTGGTGATTTTCTTGTAGATATTTCATAACCAAACTAAATTACATCTTCAGTGCTAGTTGGGAGTGGGCTACCTTCTCAATTTTTATTCTAGTGGCTTTCCCTGTCATTGTTGGTGGGAATGGTCTTATGGCTCCTTGATTGAGCTGTTGTTTACTATTAGCTTGTTTGGCAGTTTCTTGATTGAGGTATTATTTGCTTTTTGATTGTTGCTGTAATGTTAATCTTGGTGTTAATCTCTGCTCATTGAGATGTTGATTGCTGGTGAGGAGGTGTTTGGGTCTATTTATATGTATCCATGTATTCATTACTACGCTTTTACTTATACTTATTATCTTGCAAGCAATTGACAAATCAAATAAAACAAAAATAAAAAATATTTGTTTCCTTTTTGGCTTTTTTTTTGTCTCTTTTGAATGTTATGTAGATGCCGTTTATGTCTATGTTCCTGTTGATGGCTGATTTGTGTGCCAGGTTTCGAGAAATTCTCTAGTATTTTTGGACTTGGCTCGGTTTTGGATGCTCACAATTTCCCAGTTAAAACTATAATTAGTCTTGTCCACATGTTGTGCAATTAAAGTATATAAAAGTATATAATTCAAAGTACATAAAATGAGAACAAACCCCACTCCCTACCAGCACTGATGACGTTACCTAGTTTGGTAATGAAACATCTTCAAGGAAACCACTAAGCTCAGACAGCACCAAGGACCTCACAGTTTAAGCTACAAATATTGTATTCTGTTAGCCATGCAATCTGAACATGCAGTCTCTCTTGTTATTCTGTTTCTTTTCCTCACTGCTCAAACAGCATGGAAAAAGCACAGGGAATCCAAAACTAGGAGGAAAAAGAAAATAAGCTGACATTTCCCACCATTGGACTTTTCAAACATTGTCAGGTACCGTTGGCCTCCATACTGTTGTGCACTTGCTGATATGTTTCTTTCTGTTTACTCAGCTATGGAAGAAGCCTACAAATATCCAAGTGACACCAGTCTCATCGCAGCCTGGTTTGTGATCATGATCATGGTTTACATTGCTAGCTCATTAAAAGAGCACAGGACTTCTGTCTTTCAATCAGCTTTTTCTATTCAACTTGGGTATATGTAAACCTGATTCATTACAAGCTGTTCCTATCCAGGGTTCTCAGGACATCTATGCAGCATTCCCTCTCTCCCCACAACACACATACACACAGAGACACAAGGAACCCTGTGAGGTAGGTTGGGATGAGGAAGAGAAAGCCAAAAGGCCTTGAAAGCAGAATCCTTTCTTCTAGTCATTTGATTTTGTAAAACAGGGTGTCAAACTCATGGCCTGTGGGCCGGATGCATCATGCGCTGGCCATCCCCACCCCTGTTTTAGCAAAGAGGGGGAGAAAGTTGTGATACATCACGTGACATCAATGTGATGACAGAAGTTGGCAACTCTGTTCTAAACTGATCCTTACATCTGGACCTTTATCAAAACAACCCATGCAGATTCCTGCAGAATGTAACTTATCTTCTACTCCTGATTCAGGAGTAAAAAGCCTGTATAGTTTTTCAGAACAACCCTTAAAGGAGAGAGAGAGAGAGAGAGAGAGAGAGAGAGAGAGAGAGAGAGAGAGAGAGAGAGAGATTCATTCTCCTATTTTAGAGAACTTGGTGCTGGTTTTTATTTTCTATATAAAAGTGTGAGCAGAACCGAAGTCATGTTGGATGGCCCATTGAATTAAACAAGGAAGTGTGTCTCAAACTCAGTAGCTCTGCTAAATAAGAAAGTGTTCCAGTTTGTGCACAAGAGAAAAAAAACAAGATGAGGCTAGAACAATGAGGAATTGTAATAAAATGCTGAGGTGTCAGAAACCGTGTAACTCCTTTTGCTAGATAGGGAGCCAGAATAAACGTTCAAAATATATGTGTCAATCTGAAAACAGAAAGAATGTGAGCCAAGCCCTCATATGAGGGGGCGGACAGTTAGGGTACAAAAATGCTGCCTGAATTTTGCTCTGGGTTCCTTCAATGCCTGAGGAAACCCGTCTCTGCAGACACATGAATAAAACCTTGTTTTCCTTGGATCAATGAAACTTTTGGCGGTTTTTTATATGCTTCCACCTCACAATTTGGCGCTCAACGTGGGCCCCGATGGAATTTCGACTGGAGAAAAGGGACTGGGTAAGTGTGGCGCCACCACCTCCCATTGTAGAGGGGCTTGTCTCAGTTGGATCCCGGGGTACTGCACTCAGCAGACGATCCTTGGAAACAAGTGAGAGAGAACCAGCTTGATGCTCCAGGAATGTCGTTGATCACCTGAAGTAGGGACGCCCACGCTCCTTTTGTCTCTGGGATACCAGGGGTGTATCAGGTGAGTTTGTCGCCTTTTGGGATAGAAGAAGGAATATACTGTCCTTAAACTCTGGGAATCCAGCGACTGCTGGAGGACAGTGTAAATCCCTGAGTTGGGAATCTCTGGGAGATTGTTGGCGGGTAGCGTGGAGAATGGGAAAGGGACAAAGCAAGTGTGAGACATTCCAAGAGGGAACGGGTAATGAGATAGAAAAGACCCCAAGAAGGCTGATTCTGACTGACTCCCCATTGGGTCAACTACTACAACAATGGTCATTGCCCTATCTGAGGACTTACACTTGGAGTCTAGAGAAAAAGAAAATGATCTACCTATGCCAATATAGGTGGCCGAAGTATCCCCCAGTAGACCCTGAGTTTCCTTACCACTGGGATCCCGAAGGGAATACCAGCACATACTGGATAACTCAGTTGAAAGAGTATATAGTGAAACACCAGATGAAGGAGCAAATACCCTACGTGGAGGTATGATATCATGTTCACTTTGAAGGTCCAGTTCCACCAGAAACAGAAGTAGGACAGTTTGTCAGCAAGGTGGAGGAAAGCAAAACTGAGGACTGGATGGGGAGTCCACCGGCATCGGCTCTGGCAGTCCTGGCACCACCACCCCTGCTGGCTCCAGTTGCCCAGGTTCCACTTCCACCTGCATATCCAGGACTCAGAAGGGAACTGACTCAATTAAACAAGGACCTAGAGAATTTGCCTCTAGGAGGAAGGTCGGCCAATCCCGTGTCGGCCTTCCCAGTCAGAGAAGTCCCAAATGGCATGAATGCGCAGGGGAATCCAGTCACCATTTTCGTGGCTGTCCCCATAAAATCTGCTGAGTTATGGGATCTGAAAAAGAACCTTCCAAAACTCCATGAGAATGCTCATGAAGTGGCGGAACAGTTGGAATTGTTTCTGGGGCCCAATGAATACACATACCAAGAACTGATGTATATTCTTGGACACCTTTTCACCCCCGAAGAGAGGAACCTCATTAGGAGGGCAGCAATGGCTGCCTGGGAAAGGAGACATGCAGGGCAACAGGGAGCAGTGGCTGCAGACACAAAGTTCCTCATAGCCGATCCAAATTGGAACATCAGTAATAATGCTCATAGGGAGCACATGAGAGATATGAAACACATGATCATTGAAGGAATTAAATTGGCCATCCCTCAAGGGAAAAACTTGACCAAAGCATTTGAAATAACACAAGGAAAGGATGAGTCCCCGGGGGATTTCTGTGCTCGGGTCCATAAAGGGTTAACCAAGTACTCCGGAGTGGAGCCAGAAACCCCTGCCTTCGAGACTCTCCTGAAGATGCAATTCGTCACCAAAGCATGGCCAGATATCCAGAAAAAGATCCAGAAGACAGAGGGATGGACTGATTTGGGCATGACAGATTTGATGAGAGCAGCCCAACAAGTTTTTGTGAACCGAGACTCAGTTAAAACCAAACAGAAGTCTCAGATGATGGTAGCTGCTGTGCAAACGGCAGCCAAGAATGAAGTTAGGAAAAACAGGGAGACCCAGATGTCAGATCCGAAGCCAAGGTGGAGAGATGAAAGATCTCCCAGCAGGGAGTGGAGACCCCCGGTTAGGCGAGGAGGTCTGGGGGGCAATCGAGGCGGTCGATTCCAACAGCCGTCCCAGAGTAGAACTTGCTTCAGATGCGGGAAAGAGGGACATTTTGTGCGTGAATGTCCCAAAACCCCAGAGGAACGAAGCTATGCCCTATACAATTGGGGAGGTTTCGGCTCCCCAAGAGGGACCCGCGAAGAGCCATTGGTAAATGTGTTAGTGGGTCCTGACCATCAGGAACGGGTGTTCCTGATCGACACCGGCGCAAGCCGGACATCTGTATGCGATCCGGTAGAGGAAGCATGCAGGTCAAAGTAGACTTTAAAGGTGGTTGGGGTGAGTGGGAAATCCCAAGAGGTCAAGATTTTGGAAAAGGTGAGATTGGAATTGAATGATGTGGTTACTGAAACCGAAATATTGTATATTCCGGATTCAGGGGTGAACTTGCTAGGAAGAGACTTGTTGGATGTTTTTGGAATAGAATTGTGGGATAGAAGGAAGGAAGTTCGCATGTGTATGTTAACAACGGAAGATGAGGAGAAGATATCATCAGATGTGTGGGCAGGAGGTGAAGGGGTTAGTAGGATGGCAATACAGCCCATTCAGATCAAGATACAAGCAGGAATAACTAAACTGTGGACTCCACAATAATTCTCTGAGTAAGAGAGGTAGGGAAGGGTTGAAACCAGTGATTGACAGATTATTGAAACAGGGACTGTTGGAACCTACTATGTCACTGTTCAATTCACTGGTTTTAGCAGTAATAAAAAAGGATGGGAAGTATAGATTTGTTAATGATTTGAGGAGGATCAATGAGATAGTGGTTCCTAGATTCCCAGTGGTTCCTGATCCCTATACCATCTTGGGGCGGATCCCTCCCAAAGATAAATGGTTTACGATGATAGATCTGAAGGATGCCTTTTGGGCGTGCCTCTTGGAGGAGGGGAGTAGAGACTTGTTTGCCTTTGAATGGAATGATCCTGAGAGGGGGCCATAGAAGGAGCGTTCACGTCGCAGCCCCTGTCAGGTATCTGTTTATCTGCGAATCCTTCTACCACGCTACACCAACCTACACCAACAGTGTTCTACAGTGGCTGGGAAAAGTGTAGCGACACGAGAGAAGAAGAATGATCCTGAGAGTGGAAGGAAACAGCAGTTGAGGTGGACGGTACTTCCTCAGGGATATACCGAGAGCCCTTTGTTGTTTGGACAGGCGTTGGAAGAAAAGTTGGTGTCGTTTGAGAGAGAGAAAGGAATCACCCTAATTCAGTACGTGGATGACTTGTTGTTAACTGGGGAGAAAGAGAAGGAAGTGAGAGCGGCTTCTGTGAGTCTGTTGAATTGGCTGAAGGAGCAGGGGCTGAAAATCTCAAAAGAGAAGCTTCAGTTTGTTGAAAAAAAGGTGAAATATTTGGGACATTACATTCAGCAGGGGATTAGGTCCTTGGACCCTGAAAGGGTGAAAGGGATCATGAGCTTGGCTCCTCCCAGGAACAAGATAGAGGTGCGGAAAGCGTTGGGATTATCGGAGTATTGCAGAATCTGGGTAGACCAATTCACAGTGTTGGCACAGTTTTTGCATAGAAAGTTGCCTGGAAAGGGAGAGCGCATAGAATGGGAGGAGGGAGATAGTGAAAGGTGGGAAGAGCTGAAGAAGGCTTTGTCAACTGCTCTGGTTTTAGCCTTGCCAAACCTGAAATTACCATTTCATTTGTATGTGGTGGTGGCTCAGGGAACAGCAGTTGGAGTCCTTGCCCAAAAGAGGGGGGGGGGGGCAGTACCAGCCGAAAGCCTTCCTAAGCAAGGGTTTGGAGCCGGTTGTGAAAGGATGGCCAGTTTGTGTTCAGGCTGTGGCAGCAACAGCAATGTTGGTGGTGGAGAGCAAAAAGTTAACCTTTGGGGGAGCCTTGGTGGTGCATTAGCCTCATCAGGTCAACTCAGTGTTGAGCCAACTGGCTACCACTTGGATGACCGAAGAGAGGATATTGAAGTATGAAACCATTTTGAGAACCAGTCCTGATGTGGTAATAGGAACAGACAAGAATCTAAATCCAGCAGAATTCTTGGAGGGGAGAAGGCAGGAGTGGGAACCGGAAGACCATGATTGTCTATTGCAAGTGGATCTCATGACGAAGGTTAGAGAGGACTTGGAAGAGACACCATTGGAGAAGGGAGAGAGGTGGTTTATAGATGGATCTAGCAGGGTGGAAAATGGAAAGCCAAAATCTGGGTTTGCAATAGTAACCGGGGAAGGTTAGGTAATAGAGGCAATAGGGTCACTCCCAGATGCTTGGTCAGCCCAGAAATGTGAATTGTTTGCCCTGACCAGAGCCTTGGAATTGGCTGAGGGGATGGAAGTAATGATTTGAACTGATTCCAAGTATGCATGGGGGGGGTGCACACGTTTGGGAAAATCTGGAAAGAAAGAGGGTATATCAAGGCGGATGGGAAGCAAATAGAGCAAGTGCAGTTAGTAGAACAAGCCTTAGAGGCATTGCAACTCCCCAGCCGAGTATCAATTGTCCATGTGAACGCACATCAGAAGGGGAACACACCGGAGGTTGTGAGAAACTGATGGGCGGACAAATGGGCGAAGGAAGCTGCAGGGGAGATAGAGTTGGTAATGGTATCTATACCAATACTGGAAAAGGAGGATGAGAGGGAGGAATGGGAGCCAGAGCCAGTTGGAGGAAGAGGGATGTGTCAAAACCCCAGAGGGATGGAAGACGTTGGAGGGAGTCAAGGTGGTGTCACCCACTGTCATGAGGGGAATATTGGAGAAAGTTCATGAAGGAGGACATTGGGGAATGGAGGCCTTGATCATGTCCATTAAACCTCACTATTGGAGTCTGAGGATGTGGATGGTAGCTCAGAGCATCTGCTGGAAATGTTTGATTTGTTTGAAAGTAAATAAGAAAGAGGCACGCAAGAAAGAGATGGGAGGGCGACCCCTAGTGGGTTGGCCTTTTCAGAGAGCACAAATTGATTTCACTGAGTTGCCAGAAAAGGGGGGTTGGAAATACCTGCTTGTGATCAAAGATCAACTAACGGGGTGGGTAGAGGCTTATCCCACTAGAAGAGCCAGAGCTCCCACAGTAACCAAGATCTTACTAGAACAGATTATCCCACGATGTGGAATGATGGAAGCAATAGATTCAGACAGAGGAACTCATTTCACCCAAAAGGTTCTGCAAAGGGTAATGGAGGTGGTGGGGGTGAAATGGGAATTACACATGCCATGGCATCCTGAATCCAGTGGAAAAATTGAAAAAGCAAACAGGGACTTGAAGAAACACTTGACCAAACTACAACTTGAAAATGGCTTGCCATGGACACAGAATCTTCCCTTAGCTCTGCTCAGGATCAGAACTTATCCAAGGAAAGACACAGGGGTTTCTCCCTTTGAAATGCTGATGGGGAGACCCTATTTGGACAAACTAGGCAATCCCATACCAGAGTTCAGGGACTTGTTCCTTCGGAAATATTTCCTGGCACTGTCTCAGTCTTTGCTTTCTCTTCACAAACAGGGACTGTTGGTGCTACGACCACCTTTGGCTGGTAGCCAACACCCACATGAGGCTGGAGACTGGGTCCTGATAAAGACTTGGAGAAGTGAAAAACTGCAACCTTGCTGGGAAGGTCCATACCAGGTGCTACTGACAACTGAATCTGCAGTCTGTACTCGGGAAGGAGGCTGGACGCATTACAGCAGAGTCAAGAAAGCACCGGAACCTGAGAAACCTTGGAAGGCAATCCCAGTGGATGGCCAGCCGCTAAAGGTAACTTTGAAGAAATAGCCAGCAGAAACCACCATGGAGATGTCGGCTGAACTCTGGAGAGGATTATTTGTTGCAACTATATTTACATTAATACATCAAAGAAGTTCACAATTTGTTGGACCTGCGGGTGACTTGGGAACACACTTGTGGGATGACAGTGTGTTCATAAAGGATCTCAAGAAGGTCTCACATTCCTTGAACATCACCAATTGCTGGTTATGCATGCACATGCCAGGAAGAACAGGTGAAGGATTAATCCTACATGCAATTCCACTTGATCGGAACAGACAAAGACCACAGGGGCATGGGACAGAAAAATATGGTGTAGAACAAAATATAACAGGAAGGATTTTTGTTCATTTAAGGGAAACGGCATATGTGTGTTTTAGGAGAAATGAAACTAGAGGGCTCCATTTAGGAGATTGGGAAAAATGTAATAAGACTTTTGATATGCCATCATCCTATAGTAACCATAGCTATACTAAGAGTTATCATAAATTAGATTATTTTAATCAAGATCAGTATCGGATGTGTATGCATTTTGAGGAAATGATCAATTGAACCCAAACATCACAACAGACCTATGCTATGGAAAACTTTAGTTGGGTATTGTGTGGGAAATATGCATACAGGGAGATGCCACCTTACTAGAGTGGCACATGTACAATCGGGTATGTGATACTGGTGATATATAAACTTGATGGTCTTCCGCAAGGCCAGATATGGAATAAAAGAGACTCAGAATCTGGCCTTACCCAGAGACTCTGGACCCAAATCTCCCGTGGTATAATAACACCATTGGGAGTAGCCATGAACTACCGAGATATACATATTCTAAATAACTTCACAGTAACAATGTTCAATGATACAATAAAGAATATTAAAATGATTAACACCGAGCTTTCTGAAGTAAGACAGGTTGCTCTACAAAATAGATATGCTTTAGACATTGTATTAGCTACAAAAGGGGGTGTGTGTGCTCTGATTCATTCACATTGCTGTGTATACATCCATGATTTCCAACCCAATATTACAAAGACAGTAAAAGTAATGGAAGAATGTATTTGTTCTAATCCATTATCACAAAGAGGTGACTCCTCATTGCCAGACCTGTGGGGAGCAATATGGTCTTGGCTTCCCAGTTCCACTTGGTTGAGATCTATCATAATGGGAATTATATTGATTATTATATGCTGTGTATTGTTGTGTTGTTGTGTTCAGTGTCTCCCTGATGCAATAACAATGTGTGGAAAGATAGGGAAATCCTTGGGTTCAAGATTTGAAAAGAAGCAGGAAGCAGAACCTCTAATGATGTATCAGAGAGAAATCACTCTGAAAGAAGCAGAGGATCTGCTACTTGAGTTTGAGACAAGAGTGGAAAAAGAAAAAGGGGGGATTGTGAGCAGAACTGAAGTCATGTTGGATGGCCCATTGAATTAAATAAGGAAGTGTGTCTCAAACTCAGTAGCTCTGCTAAATAAGAAAATGTTCCAGTTTGTGCACAAGAGAAAAAAAACAAGATGAGGCTAGAACAATGAGGAATTGTAATAAAGTGCTGAGGTGTCAGAAACCGTGTAACTCCTTTTGCTAGATAGGGAGCCAGCATAAACCTTCAAAATATATGTGTCAATTTGAAAACAGAAAGAATGTGAGCCAAGCCCTCGTATGAGAGGGCGGACAGTTAGGGTATAAAAATGGTGCCTGAATTTTGCTCTGGGTTCCTTCAATGCCTGAGGGAACCCGTCTCTGCAGACATGTGAGTAAAACCTTGTTTTCCTTGGATCAATGAATCTTTTGGTAGTTTTTTATATGCTTCCACCTCAGAAAAGGATTCAAACCAAGCAGTCAATATATTTTCAAATCTTGTTTTGCAAAAAAGGAATCTGGTGGTTTTTTAATATTCTTAGAACCTGATTTCTGAAACTGCTGGACATTTGTATGAATCAGAAAGAAGGATGGCTGATCTTCTGTCCTTCTCCTTTCAAAATGAAAGAATGCCTGTCTTACACTGTGAATCCTTTGATTTGTTCTGCAGCATAATGTATTCTTGTTCCTAAGCATCCTTGCATGTTGCATATTGCAAGAATGTCCAGTTAGTGTGGTAATTGGCATGCTGACAAGGATAGGAACCTGCAGAAAAACAAGTCAGAATTGCTACAGGTAGTCCTTGACTGACAACTGTAATTGAGCCCAGAATTATGGTTGTAAGTTGTGGTTAAGCAAGGCAGCAAGTGACTGATCTTATGACCTTTTTTTGCAGGAGTTAACTGACAGCTTGACAGTGTAGATGGGGGGGAGGGGAACTGGGCCACACAAGTGGTGGGCTGGCCTGTGTGAATGTGCACAGCTCAATTTGCACGAGCAGCAGGCCAATGCACACATGCGGCCCAGTTCTGAATAGGCCATGGATCGGTTGGGGGCTGGGGGCTGGGGACCCTTGGATTAGAAGACCTCAAGGTCCCTTCCAACTCTATTATTCTATTATTCTGTTAACTGTGTTCGGCTAACCAATGTTTCTGACTGCTTCCTGGCTTGTTTTTGAAACAACAGAAACCATCACTGAAAATCAAACACTTGGCAACTGGCAATTGGCATGCATTTATGATGGTTGCAGTGTCCTGGGGGAATCAGGTGATCACCTTTTGCAACCTCTGATAAGCAAAGTCAATGGTGAAACCAGATTCACTTAAAACTCTGTTCTTTACCATTTACATTGTTTTATTTGTTTTCCTAGTATGATTTCATTGCTTATTAGTAATCTATTATTACCACTAAGTGTTGTATCTTATGATTCTTGATGAATGTATTTTTTCCTTCATGTACCCTGAGAGCATATGCACCAAAGACAAATTCCTTGTGTGTCCAATCACACTTGGCCAATAAAGAATTCTATTCCTATTCCTATTCCTACTCCTATTCTGTTCTATTCTGTCTTCTGTCTTCTGTCTTCTGTCTTCTGTCTTCTGTCTTCTGTCTTCTGTTCTGTTCTGTTCTGTTCTGTTCTGTTCTGTTCTATTCTATTCTATTCTATTTCTATTTCTATTTTATTCTATTCTATTCCTATCCCTATTCTACTCTATTCCTATTCTACTCTACTCTACTCTACTCTACTCTACTCTACTCTACTCTACTCTATTCCTATTCTGTTCCTATTCCCATTCCTCTTTTACTCTACTCTACTCTACTCTACTCTACTCTACTCTACTCTACTCTACTCTACTCTACTCTACTCTACTCTGTGTTATTAATTTAACAACTGCTGCAGTTCCTTCAACAATGGTGGTAAGAAAGGTTGTAAAATGGAGCCTAACTCACTTAACAATTGTCTTGTGTAGCAGTGGAAATTTTGGTCATTAAGTTGAGGACTACCTATAACTGCAACTTCATGATAATGGGATCTGCCCCCAGTAGCACTGGTACCCAATTCTCCTCCAGCTAAGCCCTGTTGAGCTGCTAATGTCGCAAGCAACAATCCTGCTTGCAGAGTTGCCCAGGAGGCTTCACTGACATTTTTTTTTCTCTGCCTTTACAGGGAGAGACCTGGAAGATTATATTGAAATTGTTTGTTTCAAAGGCCACCCAATGAATAATGGATGGGTTGCAAGTGGGTCAGAGTTTATCTGAAGTGTTCTGCATGTTAAATGGAAATTAGCACACTGTGCTTTGACAGCCAAACTCTCTTCCAATTGCAGACTCAGGTTGCCTCCAAAGCTGCCAAATCAGCTGCTAATCTGGGTGATGATTTCCAGTCTTTCCTGTAATGGCTGTACATTGTGCTCAGCATGATGAAGATCCATCTATCTTCTGTACCATGGACTTCTTGCCACTGACTTCTCCATTTCCTGGGATATCTGTGAAAGTGCCCAGAGAAAGAGAGACAAGCAGGAATCCCTCAAGCTTCTGCCACTGTGACCTCTATGAATAATGTGGCTTGAAATGCATACAAATGTGCATATCAAGTAATCTACCAGCCGAGTCTCTGCCATCCACCCAATACTACAGCAGGATTTGTGTTTCTCTTTGCTCATTCCTCACACAATACTGCACTTCCTTCTGAATTCTCTTTTGGCTTCTTCTCTGTTCCTCCACACCACAGCCAATGAAATCAATGGCAGAATGTAATTCTCAGGAGAAAAAAAGAAAAACACAAGCATGAAGTGCCCTCACCTCGAAAAAGATTATTTTTCTTGCAATAAAATACCAATCAGAATGGACAATCATCACAGAAACCAGGCTGCCTGAATTGATCTTTACCAGCATTAGCAAGGAATCAGATTAACTTGCACAATGTCTGAGCATGAGCAGTGATATTACTAGGCAAGTCCTGCCTGCAATAGAATCATAAGTAAAGGAGAAGCTTGTGCAGTGATCATCACAAGAATTTTCCTATTTTGTTTCTGGGTGGAATGTAGTCTGGATTCCCAGGAGGGAGGGGGATGCATTCCACAGAGCAAAGAGGCATCAAAGCATGGAAAGTTTGGCTGGGAGAAAGAGACTTTAGAAAGCTCTTCCCTAGAGATTTCCAAAGTGTATCTATAATGATGCAGATAGTCACTTTAGTTTCACAAGATACTCAGGCCTCAAGAACTAACAAAGGCACAGGGCATTACTTTTGAACAATTGAACATTTATTACTCCTCACCCATAATCAGAAATTTTGCCAAACCAAAGCTATTTACATCACTGTAACAATATTCTGGGAATTGATAGGGAGAAGCCTTTTTGATTCTCTTCCTCCCAATCAAACTTTTTGTGTTTCACTGTCGCTTTGCCCTCTGGAATGCAGCCACCTCCCTCCTGGTAATCCAGACCACAGTCCACCACAGTTCCACTCCCTGGGACTAATTTTACAAGTGAATGAGGTGATAATGACACTTTCAGACTTGGGGTTGTTTGGAACAGAATAACATAGAGGAAGTCAGATGGAATGAAAAGAATCCATGACCTGGATATCATTCTCCATTTATTTATGGAGTTGCCATTTCACACCTTATGTGTGTTTAAATGATAATAATCAAAAGTTGCCCTTTCCACTGGCTGTACAGCTCTTATACTCTATCATGCATGCAGTCAGAAGAACTGAATTCACTGCTTAATTTAGGAAAATGCATGAGATTGATCAGACACAATAATTTTTTTACAGATCAGGTCAGATGAATTGGATGATTCCACCCAAACTGGCAATCGTGAACTGAAACTCATTTTAACTGAAAGAGTTGATTAAATTGTCATCAAATCAAATCTCAAACTGGAGTCTTCCAGCAGCCTAAGGAAACCTGAGGGATAATGATCTATTGAAGTGGGTATCAAATGACCTGGATCAGCCCTTCCTGTCCACGGTAGAAGAGCTTGAAAATGAATTAGTACAAGAAACAGAGGCAAACATTTTATTGGCAACTTAAGACAGGGTTGGATCAGCCATACTCAATTCTGTTTTCAAGCAGAATGTAAGATGATGTTTCTTTCCTAAAAAACAACTAATAGTTTAATAACAAGAAATCTGAAACTCTTGTTGTATGATGCTGTCAATAAGTGTTATTGTTTAGAGAGACATATTGTATGGCCCACTGTTTAAGAGGATTAGGTTACTCATGTCTGGTGCCAGAATTCCAAGTAACACACCCAACAGAATCAAAACTCCAATGCAGGCATATTCCTCAAAGTATAGATTTATTAGGCATGTCATATTGGCACATCTGGGGAAACCCAACTCTTACCCCCCCTAAGGTTTCCCCCTAGTTAGAAGTAAAGTTTTCTTTCCCCTGCCCATGCAATCCATCACATGGTCCAATCAGATCAGTATTCAGGGGTCCCTTTGTCTCAGATCCCACCTCCTTGCACCTAGTGGGAAAGTCCTTGGTTCTCAGAGGAATTTTATTTTGGCTACAATTCCCCAGCTATCTCTACCTCTCTTCTCTTGTTCCCACAGCTTGACTTATCTCCGCTGTGGTAGTCTTGAAGGGGCCAGGGGAAAATGGGTCCAGGGCTGACATCTGGGGCTTATTCTGAGTTGTCCCCTTATTTTATCCATCATCTTATGATGGTTGTCCCCTTATTTAGATCCACCATCTTAGAAAAGCCAGAAGAATCCCCTTTCTGAGCAGTTTTATTGATACCTTCTTAAGCACTTTGCAGACTAACTGTGACAAGTGATAAATTTCCTTGGGTTAATTCAGTTCCTTGAAGGTACCTTCTGTTTTACTGCAGTGCAAGTTTCTCTTCCACATCTTACCTGATTGTTTATATGTGCTACATCTGGAAGCAATTAATAGGACAGTCCTGTTTCTGATGAGGCCCTGTGGAGCTGCTACAAGGAAGTGTGCTCTACACAGCACATTTGATCTGCAAAGAGCTCCCAAAGTGCTTTGCATCCAATCTGCTTTTCATCTCTATTGCCTTGCGAATCACTGATGCTTTTACACTGGTTTCATCCATATGGCAGGGAGTCTGCAGCTCACACAGAGGGCCTCCATCCAAGTAGCATTCACAGGATTACGCTGCTCTTGTCAGAACAATAGAAGCAGTTTTGTGCCATCACACTGCAAGCTCTGCCTCTATGGGGGATGCATATGGCATAGCAACACAGATAAAGAGACATGGTTTGTATCACAATGCCACAACATTCCCGTTGTTCCAGGCAGTGGACACTGCTACATCCAATGACTGCTCAGCTGGATAAGCCAATAGTTGAATACAGAGAACATCAGCCCATCATTGTTGATTCCCCATCTCCAACTTTTTCACTGCAGTTATTGCTCCCTCTCTGTTTCCTATTTCAAACTCACCATAGAAAGCAGTACATGGTGAGTCTGTAGAGATTCTCAGTCATCCAAGTCATGAATAACAATCTCTACAGATCTTTAGCTATACAATTTGGGATTAACATCCTTTAAATGGTGTGGGAGTAGGAATGGATTTCCAGAGGAAAAAATTGCAGACTACAGGAATCAGGAGTACCACTCAGGTGACTCTGAGGACACAGATAAACCTCCAAGTGCTTCCATGATCCTCCAAGAGGATGCAAATGACCAGCTATCTGCATTCCATTCCTCACTATCCTGTCAGAGCTGAAGAAGCTTCTTGGATGAGAAGTAAAATGTCTTCAAAAGAAAAAAACAAGAAAGTCCAGTTGCCTCCTGAAAAAGCAGCTCTGGGATAGTACCTGGTAATTGAAGAGGTGTCATCAGGAGTTGAACATACCTCAGACTCTGAGCATATTGTAAGGACATTGTCAATTAACTATATTTAATCATGCCCAAAACAAACATTGTGTTGGGAGAAGAGGGAACAGCTAAAATCAATTTTAAGTGGCTCCCAGTGAGTGTCATGAGGGCATGTCATTTAAAAATGGTAACTGGAGCATGTTTCTGCTGTGGCTATTGGGACATGAGAATGAATCCTATGACCAATTCTTTGAACCGTACCATAAGCTATAGACCCCATCCTTGCTCTTCTCTTGTATTATTTGAACTTGCTGGCTACCTTGGGTGATTCTCCAACTCTTCATCAACTTTGACCTTCAAATGCCTCTTGGCAGTCTTTTGACCAAAATAATACCTGGCCCTGTTTTGGCTTCTCAGTACCTAGGTGCTTAGTTTGTAGTAGATTGGTTAGAGGCAATGCAATAGTTGCAAATTGTGGGATGAACTGTCTATGAAATTTAGCAAACCCCAGGAAGTTTTGTAATTGTTCTGGCATAATCTGGATTATCTTTGCACAACTCCATACAACTGAGGCACAGAGCTATAAAAAGTAGCAGAGTACAAACAGGTACAGGTTATCTGAGGAACCATCTCACCCTAATGGGATTGACCTATATACCATCATGCCAACACAAAGGGCATATTACAAACTCTGTCAGTCAAGGAATTTTGGCTGATGGGGTCCAGAAGAAGGGCTTGATTAGCTCAGCCTTCCATCCAGGGGTGGGATTCAATTTTTTTAACAACCGGTTCTGTGGGCATGGCTTAGTTGGTGGGTGTGGCTTGGTGGTAATGTGACTGGCTGGGTGTGGCCAACTCAACATCACTCATATCAAGGTATGCATCTCCTCACCTGGCCTCTCATGACTGTGAGGATGCTGCAATAGTCATAAATGTGAAAAATGGTCATAAGTCATTTTTTTCAGTGCCATTGTAACTTTGAATGGTCACTCCACACAAGCATAGTACCAGCAAAGGAGGGAAAAAAATTCCAGAGAAGTTCCAGAGACAGGAAGTCTAGTCCTGCCAAGAGTGTAATAAGGGTTAACAGAGAGGCAGTTTCTGTAAGCAACACCAGAATGTTTCCTTCCTGCCTTCCTTACAGGATTAGGCCAGTAATTTCTTCTAACAACCGGTTCTCTGAACTGCTAAAATGTTAACAACCGGTCCTAGCAAATAGGTGTGAACTGGTAGAATCCCATCCCCGCTTCCATCCTTCCAACACGATAAAATGAGGACCCAGATTGTTGGGGAAAATATGCTGACATTTGTAAACCGCTCAGAGAGTCCTGTAAAACACTATAGAGTAGGATACAAGTCTAAGTATTATTACTACATTTTTATACCGCCAGACTCTACAAGAGACACTTGTGGGAGTTTTGTGCCACATGAGGCAAAATGGATTTTTATGTGCCTTGACTTGTGGTACAGTTAAAATGTTGTGCATGTTTACTGCAATAAAAAGTTTGGGGTAAATTCTGGATAGCAAGGAGAAGGCCTTGATGCTTTTAGTGTTGTGGTCTAAGATTTGTTATACCATCCAAGTATCTTTTGAAGCATTTAATATATCAAGCTTGAGAGATTCACTATTGTGCCTGTTATCAGCGCCAGTAAATACAATCATCAGTTAAATCCCTCAGGTTTTTTTTTTCAAAACACAATCAAATGAAAAAAAAGTTGCCAGCATACTAGGATACCATCAAAACAACTTTTTTTTGCCTTGAAAGGAAGAGATGGCTGCTGTCAGGACAAAGGAAATATTAGAAAGTCTTTTAGAGTAAGAAATATTAGGCTTTCAAAAGAATATCTGGGAATACATTCATTTAGCTGTATGTCAAAGGAATTGCTGCAATGGGTTGATTAGGCAGTGGTATGAAAAGGGCCAAATGAATTATGACTAGGAATAGGAGATAAATTTATTTAGATTTGCATTCAGATACAAACTATCTAATTTTGTATTTTTGAACCTATACCTAGACCAATAATTGTCTCCATCTTTGGAGAGTTGTGCATCATAATACAGGCAAATTTCACCTAAAGCAACAAATCAAACTTAATGTATTTTCAAAATGGACAGAAATTGAAATTGACGGTTCACCCATCCTTACCTACGACATCAGCCATAATGCCTGCTGCTGCAGTACAAGACTGTTATGTGTGTATGAGAGAGAAAGAGAGAGGAAAGAGAGGGGGAGGGAGGGAGGGATACATATAGAGAAAAAGAATAGAGAGGGAGGGAAGGAGGGAAGGAGATGACAGAGAGGGAGGGAGAGAGAGAGAGGAGAGAGAGGGGGGGGAGAGAGAGAGGCCCATATTAAAAGAAGGGTGAGAAGTATAGGCAATCCTCTGCCCCAATTCACCTGGAGGTTACTTTCTTCCATCTTCTTCCAAGCACATTTCTCCTCAGTTAACACAAACATAGGTTGGCAGTATGGTGCATGGAAATTAGTCATGGGGAGGGATGGGAGGTGGATTCTTTTATATTACAAAAATCAGACAAACTTTCCCCCTTTACAAACCAGTGGTTTGATAGACAAATGCTTGGTGCCTGTAGGAGATGACCAGGCTGACCCCCGAGAGAGGGGTCAAATGTATCATCAGTCTCAAGTCCTTTCATGCCCACAAGATACCTTAGTCCAGCCCACCTCGAATTCCATTCCATTTTCTTTGGCCATTGGTAGTTCAGATTCTTGTAGACAGCTTAAACTTGCAATAAATGTTTATACCCATTTGAACTGCCTGGAACTTTTGATCAAGATCCAGATAGTTTGTAATTTAAAATGAAGGAAAATGTGGCACCCTCTCCTCAGTCAAGCTACACAAGATGATTGGACTGACACCAAAATCTCACTTCAACAGTGATGGCAGATAGTGACAAATCCAGTATGGCAGACGACAAGAAGTCCAAAATAGCAAAAACTGGAGGGTGCATTTGACATAATTCTGCCTACTAACAGAACTGGCCTTGACCTTCTCCATATCTTTCAAAGATCCTGGAGCACTGTGAAATTACCAGAGGACTGCAAAAGAATTGATGTGGCGCCCATCTTTAAAAAGAAAAAGATTCAGGAAACTGTAGACCAATCAGTCTAACATCAATACCTGGGAAGATCCAGGAAAAAGTAATCAAGCAATAGATCTGTGAACATCTCGAAGCAAGCAAAGTTATAATCAGAACCCAACATGGGTTTGTCAAAAACAGATCATGCCAAACAAATTTTATTTCATTCTTTTTGACAAAGTGACTAAATTGGTGGACAATCCAGCAAAATGCAGTGGACATAAATTATTTCAATTTAAATTAAATTTAAATCATTTAAATTCTTAAAAATGTAAGAAGAGACTGGACAATTACTTGTCTGAAATGGTACAGGGTCTCCTGCTTGAGCAAGGGGCTGAAGTAGAAGACCTCCAAGATCCCTTCCAGCTCTGTTCTGATTCTAATATACTTGGATTTCAGTAAGGCATTTGACAAAATAGACTTACTTCTTGGTAAGCTAAAAAAAATAATGGGATAGCCAGCATCACTACCAGATGTATTTGTAACTGGCTGGAAAACCATATTCAATGTGTAGTCCTTAATGGAACTATATCAACACAAAGGGAAGCATGCATGGGATACCACAAAGTTCTGTCTTCGGCCCAGTACTCTTCAATATCTTCATAAATGACTTAGATGAGGGAATAGAATGGGAACTTATCAAATTTGCAGATGACATTAAATTGCCAGGAAAGCCCAAGCCACCCATTCCTAAGAGGTCTGTATAAGGGGCATGCATAAGTGCACAATCGTGCAAATTGTCCCTGTCTTATTGTCCCGATTTATTCATACCTATTTCCTGTATTCTTACTCATGTTTATACTTATATCTATTATCTTGTAAGCAATTGACAAATCAAATAAATAAAAATAAATAAAATAAAGATAGACACAGAATCCAGGTGGATCTTGATAAATTTGAACACTGGGATCTATCTAACAAAATTAAATGTAGAGAAAAGGGAGGTTTTGCATTTAAGGCAAGAAAACCCAATTGTACAGGTACAGATAGGGTGAAACCTGGATCAATAATTGTGAGAGGGATCACTGGAGTCCCAGTGCAGGGATCCTCTCTGGGCGGTGGCCTACTAGTGAGCTGTGAGATGTTTGCAACTGGGTTGCAGAAATGGCAGGTGAGCGTATGTGCATCCCCACACACAAGGAACAGGCAAGTGCATGTACATGTGCTCCATTTGCTACTAGCAGCAGGCCCATGTGCACACTGCTCATACAAATGGAGCTGAATGCACACATGCTTGCCAGCCACTCACATGGAACCATCCCGTCTTCCCCTTCCCTTCCACCAGTCCACAAGGCTGGAAAGGTTGGGGAACTTTGTCCTAGTGGACAATCACTTAAATATGACTCAGTTATGTGCAGCAGCAGCTTAAAAAGCCAGTGCAATGCTAGCTTGCATTAAAAGAGGGATAGAATCAAGATCATATAAAGTACTAGTACCACTTTATAAAGCCTTAGTAAGACCATACTTAAAATACTGCATTTAGTTTTGGTCATCATATAAAAAAAAGATGTTGACTCTGGAAAGAGTACAGAAAAGAGCAACAAAGATGATTAGGGAGCTGGAGGCGAAAACACATGAAAATATAGGTTTTAGGAATTGGGTCTAGTCTAACGAAAATGACAATGATTCCAAAATTTGAGAGGTTGCCACAAAGAAGGGGGGAGGTCAATTTATTTTTGAAAGCACCAGAAGACAGGACAGGACATGGTGTCATGCCCCTGTTGGAATCTGATTTGGAGGGGGAAGCCGAACAGCTGACAGGGATTGGGTGTGTGGCTATGTTGGCTATGGAAGAAACTGGGGAAGGGCAAAGTCCAGCTAGGCAAAGCAGGAGAGAGGAAGAGCAAGGGAGAGGGAATTCAAAGGAAGACCCAGGCCCACCCACCCCCCTTCATCCTAGGGCACACAGGAACAGTGAAGGGAGCAATGTGGATTGTGTGGCTTATGGTGGAGGAAAGGGTCCTGATTCCCTTCATTAGCTGCAGCTGGGAACACAGTACATAAAAGAGGAAGCTGTGCACAGCAAGTTGTTGGGAGCAAATCATGAATTTATCTGGTATCTTCATGGCTTATTTGTGTTCCTGGCATCTTCCCAACTATGTGAGTTTTGCCGTGCTTTCAGATCTGAAATCCCTTTTCCTGCCCTATCAAGTTAACTACTTCAGCTTGGTTTTTTTTGATTTTTAGTTACAGTTTGTATGTACCTTGTTTTCGGACTGAATTTTCAACAGTTAAAGACTGTTCCTGGGATACTTTTTCTCCAGGCGAAAGTAACCTGGACACTGGGGACAAAATTGGAGATAATAAAGGGACTCTTATTGCTTATTTGACTGTGTTGCCTTTGTGCCACGCCCCGGGTCATCACAGATGGATGGAGACTAATCAAGGAGAGAAGCAATTTAGAACTAAGGATAAATTTTTTAACAGTGAGAAATTGTGAGTGCTTCCTTTCTTCAACAGTAGCCTTGGGTATTTGCAGATGTCTTGGTAATCAATTTCCAAGAACAGAAGTTTCAACATGAATCTTTATTCAGAGGCTGCCTATGTATCTTAGAGACTGCAACATGTTGATTTGTATCCCGAGTCACCTTAAGTTTTAAACCTTGGCTTTAATGAAGGTGATTGTTTTTGCAAAGTTTTAATTAATTTCAGATTAATTAAATGCTGCTTCTCTGTGCATTCCCTAATGAACAAGTAAAAGCAGCCCTTGCTTCCAAGATGAAGATATCGCCCTTTTAAGTCTGGACAAATTCCTTTCCCTCTTTTTTAAGAGATTGCGAACAAGAAAATCACAAGACCCCAGGGTGGCTCACACATGCGTGGGAGATTGTACAGTTACTCCAAAATAATTGCAATCATTTTCACACTTCCAGAGAAAGTCCATGCTTACGCATAAAAACAAAAGACAGCCATTGTGGAGGCTATGAACTATGATCTTATGTCCTAGGGCCCTTCCAGTTTGTTGGACTAGCTGGATACCGGTACTTCGCTCTGAAACAATGTGATCGGGCTTAGTTTTCTGGGAGGAAAATAAAGGGAAAAATTCTGCCTCTGCCTACCAGCATCCATTGGTATTCATCTGGCTAGCTTCCTGTCAGTGTGTCAGAGAGTTGAGGGCTGTCTGGAAACTGAAACAGTGTTTGATGTGTGAGCAAGGAGACAGGAAGGAGCCTCAGCATGGCTTAGCTCAACTGTTCTGTACTAAAGCTGCTTGGTGCTGTGAAAGTAAAACTGAAACTAAAACCCCTCTCCTCTCCTTGTGTTTTGCAGGTGGGGAGGGGGAGTAGAATTCCTTAGCATCAGAGTGTGTTAATAATAATATATGAAATACTAATGCTCTGAAGGTCATTTTAAAAAATCCACCTAAACACCAAAAGGAACATATGTGCCAAATTTTAAGTTTGTAAGTTTTACTGTTCTGGAGATTTTGTGATGATGCATGAGTGGTATTTCACTTTTATATAGAGTGATTTTAACTCCTATAATTCTGTCTGCAGATGATGATGGTAATAGGAGATTAAGCCCAACTGGTAAACATGACTGAGACAGATAATAATTTACTACTCAAATGGGTTCACATAAGAAACAGGAGAGTAGACCATCTCCTCCTGATTTACCAAACCACCTGAAGGCAGGTAAAGAAACAATGGATGGAAACTTAAGGTTAGGTCACATCGGCCAACGGATGCAAAATGTATGTAAAAAGGACACAGCGGACGAGCAAATTTTCCATCCGTTGTTATCCGCTCTCAAAAGTGCCCCGAATTTGCATAAACAGAGCGGACAACAACAGAAAGGAACGGACGTGGGGAGGACGTAGCGAGGATGTTAAGTGGATGCTCAACGGAAGCCTAGCGGATGGAAGCGGATGACACATCCGCAGGGCTTCTGGGTGAGAATAGAGAAGCGGACGCGCAGCAGAAGGAGCGGATGCAGAGCGGAAGCCAAGCGGATACAGCGGATGCATCAAGGATGCCTAGCAGATGTCTAGTGGATGCCTAGCAGATGCAAAGCATTCACTGCACATGCGGGGAGGATGCATTGCGTCAGCCCCGCGGATATAAAGGGAAGCAGCTCGCAAGCAGGTCACCATTCAGAGGAAAGACCTGCTGCCAGACACATCTTCAGCCAACAACCATGGGGAAGAAGAGGAAGCCTGTCCCTACTCCTGCCAGCCCTGGCAAGGACAGGACCACCATCCCACCCCCTGGCGCTGACTCTGCTTCTACTGGGGCTTCTGCTGCTGGGGCTGACTCTGCTGGTGCTGATGCTTCTGCTGGTGCTGCTCCTGGTGCTGGTGCTTCTGCTGGTGCCGACTCTTCTGGTGCTGCTGGTGGTGCTGCTGGTGCTGCTGGTGGTGGTGTGGTGGACCAGCCCCTAGAACCTCAAAGCCCTGCTGATGAGGGCCCAGAAGGCCCTGCCAGAGGGATGAAGAGGCAATCACGAGAAAAGGGGGAGAGGAGACGGTACTCCATTGCAGAGGAACATGAGGAGGAGGTGCTCGAATGGCTGAGGGAGAACGAGTACCTCTGGAGGAAGGGACACAGGCTCTATCGAGACACCAAGTGGAAGCACGCCTGCTTCTGCTTGGTGTCTCAATAGAGCCTGTGTCCCTTCCTCCAGAGGAACTCGTTCTCCCTCAGCCATTCAAGCACCTCCTCATGTTCCTCTGCAATGGAGTACTGTCTCCTCTCCCCCTTTTCTCGTGATTGCCTGGGCTACACTTCGGATGTCCTCCTGGGGTGCGGAGAAGGCGGAGAGCCTGGGCTACACTTCGGATGTCCTCCTGGGGTGGTGGAAGCAAATGCACACCTGGTACAGGAAGCTGCACCTGAAGAAGTCTGGCCAGGCCGCGGTCAAGCTCACCGACCGGGAGACCTACGTGATGGCCAAGTGCAGCTTCTTGGAGGGTGAGATCTGCCACCGAGAAGCAGCCCCTCTGTCAACCCTCTCTCTCAGGCAGCCCACAGAGAGCCAGTCCTCTTCTGGCCAAGAGTCAGCTCCTGTGTCCAGGCAGGTATCTTTGGAGCACCCCACGATGGAGACCCCCCCGACAGCTGCACTTCCCGTGCCGGAGCACATGGAGGACCCCCTGACACAGTTGGAGCAAGAAGAGGTCACTGCCACCAGAGACCAAACCACCCCCACCCCCATCTCCATCTCCACAGAAAGCAGGCAGAGAGGCAAACCGGAGGGACAGAGCCACACTGTCCTCTTGGAGATCAGGTACACCATCAAGAGCAGCATAGATCTCCTCTCTCAGCTGGTACACTTCGACATACCATCCTCTAACAGAAAGCCCTTCCTCACCTACGTGAACCAGACCCTCATGGAAATGCCCGAAGCCCAGTACCAGGTGATCAAGGAGAGGATCAAAGATCTTCTGCACCACCCTCCAGGCCCAGCTGAACCTGCTCTGACCCAGTCCACGTTTGCTCCTCCACCCCAGGTGATGTCACAGCCCTTCCAAGGCTTTCAACAGCCCCTCACTTACCAAGGCTACGGCTACCAGGAGTTCCAGCAGCACAGGCAGCCCTTCCCAGTGCAGGCACAGGTACATCGCACACCACAGGTGCCACCGATGCCACCGATGCCACAGATGCCACTGACGCCACGGATGCCACTGACGCCACAGATGCCACTGATGCCTGACCTCGCTCACCTGCAGACCAGACAGCCCCACTACACTCCTCCTTCCTCCACCCCACAGCCAAGCCCGGTCTCAGAACATCTGTCATCAGTCTTGGGACTGACATCCCATGTCCTGGAGGAAGGGCCTCTCAACATCACGGGACTGAGCCAGCTCTCTGAGAGCTTCCCCCACACCATCCCGTTGTCCTCTCGGGGCCAGGCACCCCAATGGCACCTCAGACCAGCACTCCAGCCAATGCCACCTCCATAGCACCTGGACCCTTCACCCCTGAGACCATGGGCATGCCTCAGAGTGACTGAGAAGAGTGCCAGAGACTGGGTTGCTACCTGTTGACTTTATCTTTGCTTGGGACACTTTTCTTGGTTCATTTTGCTTTTTTAATAAAGTCCTACAGTTTGTTATTAATAAAGGTTATCTTTGCTTCACACACTTGGTTCACTTCTTTTAGTAAATAAAGACTTGGTGGAAACTTTTAGAAATGGTTTAAGCCTTTGAATGCTTGAGGGATGGGTAAGGATAGCTGTGGGTTGGGCAGGGATACCTGTGGGATGGGTAATAGCTGTGGGATGGGTAAGGATAGCAGTGGGATGGGCAGGGATAACTGTGGGATGGGTAATAGGTGTGGGATAGATAAACCTCCAGTGCAAGCATAGTGGGACGGTATGGTCCACCCTCCCAGGTGCCACACCTTTGGCCCTTTATTATCAATAACAATGTAATCTGGCACAATCTCATCAGTGTGTCTTGCCACTCCACTGTTCCAGCTGGGGAGTTGTACCAGTGTTTCAGGAGGTTGCGCTGCTTCTTCCCTTCATGTGAAGCTCTGTTGGGGCCTGGCACATCCACAGTATCTATCAGGTTTTGCCCTTGCCTCCATTCACCAGGCTCCATGTCCCCATTGCCTTATTGGTGGTCCATGAGCCTGTTCTGCAACACTGGGTAGCGGGTGCGCATGAGATTGAGCAGGATGCAGCAAGCTTCCACGATGTTCCTCACGGTCTCTGGGTGATGCTGCATGGTGGTGAGAAGTACCTGAAACCTGTTGGCCAGGATGCCAAAGGCATTCTCCACCACCTGTCTTGTCCTGGACAGCCTGTAGTTAAAGATCCTCTCTTCACGGGTGAGGTATCTGGAAGTGTAGGGCTTCATGAGGTAGGTTCTGAGGGAGAAGGTGTCATCCCCCACGATGAAATAGGGCACATCTTGTGTGTCGTTGGGCAGGGGGTCTGGATCTGGGAAGCCCATGATGAGGTAATGTTCCAGCCCCTCCTTGAGGTCACTGGCATTGTATACTTGGGTATCTGAAGCTGACCCATTGCCTGAAGCATCGATGGACATGAACTTGTAGTCAGCATCGACCATGGCAAAGAGGATGATGCTGAAGAAGCCCTTGTAGTTGTGATAAGTGGACCCTGACTTGGCTGGAGCTTTGCAGGCCACGTGCTTGCCATCTATGGCTCCAACGGTGTGGGGGAAGTTCCACTTCTGATACCACTGCTCTGCAACTTTCTTCCAGCCTTCTTCAGTGGAGGGGCACTGGAGAAGCTCCTCCATGTATTCTTCAATGATGGCCTGCACCACTTCTCTGACCACAATGCTGATGGTGTTGTGTGGCACCCTCCAGCCGTACTGCATGTTCCGGTACATGGTCCCGGAGGCCAGGTGGTGCAGAGTCAGTGCCACCTTCAGTCCAGGGTCCAGGCTGGGCCGGAAGTTGGTGTTTGCCTTGGTCAACCTGGGTCTCAGCCGCTCCACAACTTCGTCAAACATGGCTGGTGGCATCCTCATGAAGTGCTGGAATGCACGAGGGTCTTTGTTCCTCAGCTCCACCATCAGCTTGTCATACAGTCCATACTCAGCTCTTCTTGCGATCCATCTTCGGAACCACACACTTCTTGGACGCCTCCTTTTCCTTGCGTAGAACAGGTGAAAGAGCGTGTAGAGGGCTTCGCACTGTTGTAGAATGATGGTGGCTACCAAAAGGAGTGTGCGATGATCCATGGTGGAGATGACTGGATGCTGTGGAAGAGCAAGAGCAAGAGCAAGGCTGAAGAGGTCTGCACACCAGGGCTGTTGGACTGAAAGTGAGATCCAGGTGATTTCCTCCCCCTTTTTATAGGAAATATCGGTTTTCTGCTTGGTGTCCTTCTGCATCCTCTAGACATCCTCCAGACATCCTAAATATCCAAGATACGTCCTCTATACGAACGTTTTTTCTGTTTTAATGCTTTATATGTGAGCTGCATCCACTTCCATCCTTTCTATGTCCGTGCAACTAACGCTGCACGGACGTTCTGCATCCATATCGCTCCCTCTTTCCGTTTTCCTCTGGAGCGGATGCGAGTTGCGCGGATGCATAGCGGATGCCGAGCGGATACAGCGGACGTGTAACGGATGTAGAACGTTTGTTCCCCATATGTGTCGCGGATGTAGAATGGACGCTGCGGAAAGTTCATCCGCTCAAAAAGTTTTGTGCAGCTCAAAACTTTTTGAGCAGATGAAATCTCAGTAGACGGATGCTGGACGTATGAATCACGCACGCACTGAGTACAGAACGGATGCATCGCATTAACCAATGGATGGCAAGCATTTTTCTCCATTTTACATCCTCTTTCCATCCATTGGTGCAGTGTGACATGGGCTTAACCAAGGAAAGAACCAACCTAGAATGAAGGAGAACTTTCCTGACAGTCAGAACAATTAACCAGTGGAACAAACTGCATTCTGAAATTGTGAGTACCCCAACACTGGAGGCTTTTAAGAAGAGACTGAACAGCCATCTGTCAGAAACAGTATAGATCTCCTGCAGGAGCATGGGATTGGACTAGATGACCTCAAAGGTTCCTTCCAGCTTTGTTCTTGTTATTCTGTTTCTCTATTTGGGAAAAGAAATATCTCTGAAACACTGATCCAAGAGAGGAGATTGTCTAGAATTTTATAAACCTGAACAGATTAGTTCTAGAAGGTTTGTATGGTGGGAAAAAAACACATTGTTCATTAAAGTGTTATTTTTCCCCTCTTCTTCTCCTTAGCAGAGAAGACAAGACAGTGTAATCTGCCAAATGTATCAGAGAGTTGCAGATATAACAGGGTAGGAGGGAAGACAACTGGCAGAAATATGACTTACACTTTGCAATTCAGTCCATTGCTGCCATGGTTGTGTGAATTTGTCACCGGACCAGACTACAAATACCTGGTCCATATCCTTCTACAAAGCTTCAGAACTAAGAGAGAGATACTTCATTCTTGTGCTGAAAGACTTCTATTCCAAACTGTAAAAACAGTGGAAATCCACCAATGAGGAGGAATGGTGAGAGATGGAGCATGTCAATTCATCCCATCTTGCTGCTGTTGGCTAGGCCTTGAAAGATTAATCTACAACACAATGGCTAAGGTCATTTTTCCTGTAGAGACTTAGAGCATCTCCCAACTATTGTTGTGCCAAAATTACAGATTTGTTTAAACCATTGCAATAATGACTGAGTAAAGTTACAAAAATGCTGTATGGAAGAGTACAGAATACAACTTCAAGCAGATGGCTTTCAGAGACAGTCATATTGCCATAAGGGCAAATAAATATTGATCCTCATATTTTCCATGAATTGGTCCAATTTTTTTGAAGCCAGCAAAGCCGGTAGCCTGCGTCACTTCTCATGGTACTGAATTCCAGAGTTTCATTACCCTGTAATGAATACTGTAATTCACTCATGGAGAAAAAGGTGGAACTATAAAGAACAGACTTTCCTAGATCAACTTTTGCTTCTGTCATGATGTAGCTGTATTAGCTGGTTATTATCCACAGAAATTAGCCTTTCTGTGCCAAAGATTTGTGTTCTATGCCACAAACCTTGAGGTTTGTGCTGACCACAGGATGATTAATTTACATAATTAGTGTAGATCCCAAGGGCAGAAACATTGCTTATGCCTGGGAGATAATATTACAGTCCTTTACTTAAGATTGGTTGCTTAGCCATTGTTCAAAGTTTAAAAGAACCAACCAGCAAGGCACTCACTATACAATCTGGATTCAAAGTTCTGATGGTCAGATTCCCATCATCACAATCACGTGAATGTACTTCTAGCACATTTACAGCAACTTGAAGGTCCCATGGTCCCATGACTGCAATTTGGTGCAGATGACTGACTCAGTAATTCCTCTGTAGAACTGCATCAGCAGCTCCTTGGCAGTTTGAGGTTTCTGAGTTGGCACAGAAAGAACATTCTTTGTTGTGCTTTTTTGATGACGTTTTTGATGTTAGGTGTCCATATTAGGTCTTGTGATATGCCGGGGGGGGGGGGGCATATTTTTTGCCAGAAAACGGAACACTGAGTTATGACCACACGAGAGCCCAAAGTTTATATGGCTAAGTGAGAAATTTATTAAGGGAACTTTGCCCCATTTTATGACTTTTCTTACCACATTGGTTAAGCAAATCATTGCAGTTGTTAAATTAGTAATACCATTGTTGAAGGAATCTGGCTTCCTCATTGACTTTGCCTGTCAGATGGTCGCAAAAGGGGAGGACATGACCGCTCCAATTGTCATAAATGTGAGTCAATTGTCAAGCATTCAAATATAAATCATGTGACTAAGGGGATGCTACAGAGGTTGTAAGTATGAAAAATGGCCATAAGTCTCTTTTTTTCTGGACTGTTATAACTTTGGTCATGAAATGAACTGTTAGATGTCAAGGACTACTTCTATCCTGGGGAGGGGGGGGGTGTCTGTTGTAACTTCAAATGTTCACTACATGACTGGTCATATGTTAAGGAATGCCCACAGCCTATCAGAAAAAAGCTCACTTCTAATCTTTTTAAGTCTGTTTGAGAGCTTTCGCACCAGAAACAAATTCCTTGTGCATTTAATCACACTTGGCCAATAAAAGAATTCTATTCTATTTCCTAATCAGGACAACCTCAAAGGACTGAGAGAAAACTCAAGATACTTGTTTGAATGTCTGATAACTATTTATTCCCTCCATGCATACATGCACACATCTGAAGTGGTGATCAGATAATAAGATTAATAAAACAGCAGCAAGAATGAATACCAGGCCCGGATCGAAGTAGAACAATATCACTAAGCCTGTCCAGGTCTTGCTTCCTTTCAAGATTTGTACATGCCAGGGAAAATCAATGTCCTTTGGTTCTACTCACTTATCCCAATGCTAGTTATTGTCAGGGGTCTCCAGTCTATCATTTGTCTGATGGAGTGAAAAGGTGTGACGGTTACCCTGAAAAATAGCTGAATGGCAAAATATTGTAGCATTTGTCATTCTGTTTTCTTTTCAGGATGACTATACCAAAAACTGGGTGCCTTGCTATAGCCAATCCATCCAAGTCATTGTAAAACCTGATTTTCAGCTGCTTTAAGAGCCATGATAGAGCAGTGGTTAGAATGCAGTACTGCAGGCTACTTCTGCTGACTGCCTGCGATTTGGCAGTTCAAATCTCACCAGGCTCAAGGTTGACTCAGCCTTCCATCCTTTCAAGGTGGGTAGAATGAGGACCCAAATTGTTGGGGGCAATATGCTGACTCTGTAAACTGCTTAGAGAGGGCTGTAAAGCACTATAAAGTGATATATAAGTCTAAGTGGTATTGCTATTGCTTGGATAGGTACTTTTACATTTGAGTGAAGATTCAGACCATCTAGGAAAGGTACGGTTGATGAATATGTCATAAGATACCCGAAACCAGTAAAAGCTAGCTCCTTTCCTGAAAATTAATCAATGAGAAAATGTGTTTTGTTTTATACAAGTATTGACTTACAACAATTCGTTTAGTGACCGTTTAAAGTTACAATGACGTTGAAAAAAGTGACTTGTGACCGTTTTTCAGAGTTATGAATTTTGCAATATCCCCATGGTTACATAATCAACATTCAGATGCTGAGCAAATAGGTTCATACTTATGACCATTTGCTGTGTCCCAAGGTCACATGATCACCTTTTGCAACCTTCTGATAAGAAAAGTCAATGGGGAAGCTGGAAACACTTAACAAGCAGATTACTAATGTATTGACTGTAGATTCACTTAACAACTGTGGCAAGAAATGTTGTAAAATGGAGAATTCACTTAACAAATGTTGAGCTCAATTGTCGCCATAAGCTGAGGACTACCTGTATAACCTACTTATCCAGAGAATGACTTAAACCTCAACTGGTGGTCCATATTTATAAGGTATTTAAATCAGGTTCCAGGCCAACAAGCACCTAATAGTATTAATCATTATCTCCTTTTAGCAATCCCATAATCCCTTGCAGGGTGGAGTCTGGGCAACTGAATGGAGCTAGCAGAGCTATTTAAATGGCCGGATGCCCTTCCTGTCATCAATGTGGAGTTTTGTTCAGCAGATATATTCTCAGTGTGCCCAGAGAGAAATATCTGCCTCTACCTAGGATTGAACTCACAGCCTCCTGATTGTGAGGAGAGAGCTCCACCTCTAGGCCACCGCACCATTCCTAATAGTATTAATAAGACTTATTAATTATGAACAATTATAAATATTTTTAAGATGCTTGATCTATAGCAAAAAAAGGAATAAACAGGGAACAAATACTGCAGAAAAATCCAAGGTGCTGGTGCTCGTCTAGACAGCCCACCGTGCCATTGGACTGGGCTACTTATGGGACCACCCCCTTGTTTTTACCTACACCAGGCAAAGGCATGTTGCACGGCTTGTCAATTAGGAAATGTCATCCGGCAGGACCATGAAGAGAGCCTTTTTGTCATTGTGCCCATCCTGTAGAACACCATCTCCCCAATGGCCCAACTCTTATCAGCCTTTCACAAAGATGGCTATGTTGGGTTGTCAATCAGAGCCTGTGAGGTGGTTATATTTGTTGTAGTTTGTTTTTATCTCTGCTGTCAGTTATGGGTTTTATTTTTATGGTTGGTTGTGTGTGTGTATTTTTTTAATTATGGTTAGCTGCCCAGAGCTACCATGTGGAGGTAGGCGGGCATATTAATTGAATTAAATGAACAAATCAGCCAGGAAGCCCTGGATATTCATTCCTCAGCGGGAGTTTTGACAATCTGGATGCAGAACTGATTTGCTTCAAAACAAAGGAGGGGAGGACAGATCTGAAAACAATCATTTTGCTGAATTACACACAAATTCAGACCGTGCAGCTTTTTATTCCCAGTAGCAGAACTAGATGCAGATGCGGAAATGCCTAGCAGGGATCAAGTCTGGATGAGACGCTGTCTGCAGGCTACAGATCTCTAATGCTTTCGTTTCCTGCCCTTGAGTTGATCTCTTTGCCTAAGCAATTGTGCAGATTGACTTTAATTCCCTTTGCATAATCAGAAATATGTTTTTTTTTAATCCTCATTTTCATTCCTGATATCATACTGGAAAATTTTGTGGTTTATACTGCCTGTTCCAGCAAGGAAAGCTGCTGTGTCACTTTTTGGGCATTACAGACCAATGCTCTGCTCGCATTTCTGTTCCAAGTGTTTTTGCAGATCTCACCCCAGAGTAGAATAGATTTATATTTGGCTATGGAGCTTTGCTGCCATCTGCTGCATTACCAACATATTCCACCTTTTCATCAGCAGGCCAGTCAGGGAAAATCGGGCAGGGGATTTTATTAATAGGAATTTATTTGGACTCTATCTGTACTTAATGTGCCTCCCATACCACTTCAGGATGGAGACTGAGAATAAGCATTCTATTTTTCCCCATAAATCAGGGATGTTAAACTTCCAGTCTGGATACATCATATGCTGGCCCTGGCCTGCCTGGTTTAGCAAAGGGGGGGAAAGGCCTGATACGTCACTTGATGCTGTGAATTTGATCTGCCATAAATCATTGTTCTTGAGCTACAATGGATGGGTTTACACAATTAATAATCGAGGCATACGTGCTGGAAGTCGTACGCAGAGCCACTTCTGACACGCGAAAGGTTGCCCAGAAGAGCCCCACTGTAAGCCCCACATGTGCATGTGCCACCACTCGACAGCTGATTGTCAGGTATCTGGCATGCATGCACGGGGGTGGGGGTGCGTGGGAGACATGTGCACATGCATGGGAGACATTGGGAGTGGGATTCTACCAGTTTGTACCTATTCGCTAGAACCGGTTGTTAACATTCTAAGCAGTTGAGAGAACTGGTTGTTAGAAGAAATTCCTGGCCTAATCCTGTAAGGAAGGCAGGAAGGAGACATTCTGGTGTTGCTTACAGAAACTGCCTCTCCGTTATCCCTTATTACATTCTTGACAAGACTAGAGTTCCTGTCTCAGGAACGTCTCTGGAGTTTTTTTCTCCTCCTTTGCTGGTACTTTGCTTGTGTGGAGTGACCATTCAAAGATACAATGGCACTGAAAAAAGTGACTTCTGACCATTTTTCACAATTACGACTGTTGTGGCACCCCCAGTCATGAGTCCAGGTGAGGAGATGCGTGCCTCGATGTGAGTGATATTGAGTTGGCCACACCCAGCCAATGACCAAACCACGCCCACCAACTAAGCCATGCCCACAGAACTGGTTGTTGAAAATTTTGAATTCCACCCCGGGAGACATGCGCACATGTGCAGAGACGCATGGCATGTGGGGGATCGTGTGCACACACACAGAGGTGTATGGCGTGCATGGGGGGGTCATGCACACATGCACAGGGGGCGTGGGGGGGGGGGCTCAGCACACATTGCCTTTTGGGTGGTGGCTCACGGGTTTTTCAGCATGAGAGCCGAAAAAGGCTAGCCACCACTGATCTAGGTCATGATTTGAAGCAGAACCTATGTGGGTAAGTAAGCCTCCAAGCCCTATCCAACAAAATGAAATGTAATGTGGAGAAAAGCAAGGTTTTACACCTGGGCAGGAAAAAACCAAAGGTAGAAGTACAGATTAAGTGAAACAATAAGAATGAGAGGGACCTGGAGTCTTAGTGGACGATCACTTAAACATAAGCCAGCAGTATGCAGCAGCAGCCAAAAAAGCTAATACAATCCTTGCTTGTATAAACAGAGGCATAGAATCAAAATCATGTGAAGTATCAGTATCTGCTTTATAAAGCAGAAGTATCTGCTTTATAAAGCCTGAGTAAGAGTTTAGTAAGCCTTAGTAAGACCACTCCTGGAATACTACATTCAGTTTGGTCACCATATTACGAAAAATATGTTGAGACCCTAATAATAATCAACTATTTGACTGTTACGGAATTAGTTCAATCTTCCTCAAGAGATGCTTTAAACCTTTTCACCGATAATTGTGTCAAAGGAAAAGTTGGTACTACATTTAACTATCCGACTGAGAATACTAAAAGTGACCCTTAAAGAACAATTCAAGCTACAAATAAATAAAATTCCAGACATGAAGATAACTTTATTACTTGGAAATGTTTTCTTCAGGGAACAAAAAACACTTACCAATTATAATAAACACATCAGCTTAACAGCTGAATACTGAACATGCTTTACATCCTTGGAGAATTAAACTGGCTTATTCAAAGACTAAACAGAGGAAGAATAATTCCTTCAGCACAGCATAGTCCTCAACCGTGACCCCATCTCACCCTTTCCCTCCTCCATATCTGAATTTGTTTTAAAGGTTATTTAACTTCCAGCACACAAATGCTGAAAAAGCTGTTAAGAAAGGACTTTTTGACTTTAGATTGCTTACATAGTACCTGCTTTGTAAACACAACTTTTCACAAAAGGACAGCGCAACAAGGAACAGGTACACTTGGAACTTTATCTCGCCCTCCATTGTGTGACAACTTATTCTGCCTGAAGGCTTCTTTCAGTGGACATTGTGTTGACCAGAGAGAGATTGTTGAGAGAGAAACTCAACAATAAAATCCAGATGTTTGCCTGCAGGGAGACATATCTCCATTTCAAGAAACCTAAACTAGCTTCAGATTCAACAGAGCTCTTAGGGGCAACAGCAGCAGATGAGCTAGCAGAAAGTCCCGGAGATTAGTAGCAATTTCCCATAGACTGGACTGCACAGAATGAAGCCAGACTGCTTTCAATGACACCTACTGATTCTCCATACAGATCACGTTGAAGCAAATATGCATTAATTTCAATGCTTTAGTATGGAAGTCCCAGTTGTCAGTATGTAGCCATTGTTGAAACAAGAACAGGTGCCTGAGAAGCTTGTTTCAACCAGTTAATACAGTCCTGGTTAAATGTAAGACAAATTGACCAACAGAACAACCTCTTTGCATATCCCTGTCTCGGCGCTGAATAGCAACAGCACTTAAGACTTATACACCACTTCACAGTGCTCTACAGCCCTCTTAAGCGGTTTACAGAGTCAGCCTATTGCCCCCAACAATCTGGGTCTTCGTTTTACCCACCTTGGAAGGATGGAAGGCTGAGTCAACCTTGAGATAGCCAGGATCGAACTGTTGGCAGTTGGCAGAATTAGCCTGCAATATTGCATTGTAACCACTGTGCCACCATGGGTCTTCAAGACAAATAAGACCCTTTTCAAAACATTCATAAATGTTCATATCACAGCTGGGGGTAGAGAGGAAGAAATATTAACTGAGTCAATTCTCTGGAGCAGAGGCAAACGTACCTATATAGAGCCAAAGAACCTGATTCCCAATGGCTGGAAGACCTTTTAAGGAAACAGGAAAACCACAAACAAGCAGGGGGAGGAGATGGTTGCTTACTGGCCACAGCATCTGACTTTTAACATCTTTGGAAGAAAACGTGATCCCCCCCCCCCCCCCCCATAGGAAATGCAAATGGAAAAACAAGCAATCCTATGGTCTGTGAGTTCCCCATTACATACATCAAAACTTGGACAGAGTTCAGAAAAGAATGACAAGTAATTCCTAGTTTTTATGAGAATATAAAGGAAGTTTTAAGAAGGGGAAGAGAGATATTTTATACAAAATTAAACTGCTCATAAGCCAACTGCACTGTATTCCACTTATCAGCTGAGGGTGTACACTACTGTCTTTGCAAGAAAATATCATGTTTTTCTGAAGTTTTTCAAACCTAAAAATACCTTATTTTATTAAAGCTTTTTTTTAAAAAAACCTTGTGATTTGTCAACATAATAGATGGTTAAGGCAGAGTCACTAGCTATGTCAAATGGCCACTGAGTCTTCCTCCTTGAGGATTAATTTTGATTAACCAAAAATATTATCAAAATGACTTTTTTGTGGTAAAAAAAGAAAGTATTGTCAGAAACCTTTCTGAGAATGTTGTGTCTTGGGAAACAGAACTAAAAGGAAACAGATGAAAAATGATAGCTGGCAGAATTTCTTGGCTTTATGGTATGCTGATGGAAACTGCTGCAAGAATCCACATGTCCTGAAATACTGATAAAAATGAGATTTTATTCAAAGATCTAAGCAAAAAGTTTCCCCCAGGGAAAGAAATTGACAACTATGCTAGGAGTGGCATCTTCCCCTACAGGATTATCTAATAAACTTCATCTTTAAGCTATAAGGAATAAGATAACTAAACTAACTTTACATGATTACTTCTTTTTCCTGCCAATTAACTGTGTATGAAGCTTGATGTGTCTAATCAAGCAACATTAGGAAACAGGATTCTTTGGCTCTTTCGCTTTGGAAGAATAGTCTCTCAAATAACAACCTCACATAACAAGCAATTTAAAACAGAAAAAAACAAAAACAAAAAACCCTCTTTGCCATGGGATCCAAATTTTGTGGGAGAATTGTTCAAAAATCTGGGCTTCAACTCTTCCTGGGTATTCAAAATTAGCGAGGTTTTTTTAAAAAAATTATTATTAGAATGAAAAAAGGCTTTTTTTAATCTTATACTTGTAAAAGCAAGCCAGCTGTAGATGTAACCTCTTGAGTTGGGATCCAAAGAAGTAACAGAAAAAAAGCATTTTTCCTCCTTATTTCTAGATGGAGGGAAAGGCTACATCAGAAGGGATCGTCTGGTTTTGGACCCAATGTTTGTCCCGGCATTGCAGACTGGTAACTCATCGAAATTCTGGAATTCACTGTGTCATAGGCAAATTAACCCTTTGCACCTCCTGCACCTGTTCCAGAGGGACAGGTAAAGCATTTCCATGACCACACTTTAAACTTGTCCCACTGAAAGATTCAGAAACAATTTTTCACCATCTCAAAATGATTCTGAGTCTTGCTTCTCTTGGGAGGTAGAAGAGGAGGGCTTTCCCACCTCTCCTGCCCACCTGCATATTTGAATATCAGGCATCCATCCAGGATCTCCAGAAGATGAGCTTGCCGGCAAGAGCTATGACTGCTCTGCTTCAGAAGCTGGTTTTGCGATGCGTTGTCTCACTGGATTGGGTGGAGGAACAGGGTACCACGGATCTCTGCGGTCCATTCCACCATCAAGATTGACTCCGTCAAGTCCTTCACTTTTTTTTTGCAAATCCTGAGCAGATTCTACTAGCTTTCCTAAAAAGAGAAGAAAATTCAGCATTGCCATTTATCTCTTTAGATGGTAAAGAAGCAGGGTGAACAATCTGCATGCATGGTATGAAACCGACTACTACTATCCACTCTGGTCAAATATCTTTAACAGTATCTCCAGAGTTCCCAGAAATCATGCTGCCAATTTTAACAAAAACGTTGGATTGCAATTATCATTAAATTCAACTAAGCAAACCAAATGTTAGGACTGTGGAAGGTAACAATCCAACTAAATCAGGAGCCCAAGTTTAGAAGCAATCATTTTAAAAAACAAAATTTGTGTGGGATTTTAGCTTCATTCATGCAAGTGTTACATTCCAGTTCTGCAGAAGTCGTTTAGCAAAAAGCAACTTGCAGAATACCTTGAGTATTTAAAGCAGAACTCAAACATTAATTTGGTTTTTAATTCATGCCTATGGAAATCTACTCAAAGGACATTTTCACTGATAAAAATGAATTGAAGACAATCAATTTTCATTCATGTTCCTCTGCAATTTTCTATAATCACTCTGGAACCAGTGTTGGGTGGCCCTGAAGTTATAAAGCAGACCAAAAAAGGGAAAAATACATGCTTCTGGCTCTAGAGACAGTTGCTGTAATAATTAAGTGGCCCAAGCATAATTAGGCTTCGAATCTATCCTGAACTATGGATTGGGTGACTTTGGGCCAATCTCTTTTGCACCATTTAATTCCTGGAATTTGCTGCATAGATAAGATTCCCAAGTATGGAATTCATGGAGGAAAAGGATATAAGTCTAAGAAATAAACAAATTACTTCCCCTCAGTTCTGTCTGTGAACAAAGAAGTCAGGATTCAAACCATTGCATGGATAAGATTCTGAAATGAATTTTATAAGGCTAGCTACTGTATGTCAATCCTACATAAAAGGGGTGGGGAAGAACTGGTTGCTAAAGCCCTCTCATGATTTCTTGTTGGTGAAATTTACACTTGCTAAAATTTTGCTCTCCAGTTGGGTCCTGCCTAGGGGAATTTCACTACTTCTTCTGAATACGAAGAAGGAATACAAGCTTTAGGCCTCAGAACATCACTCTAAGTTGTACAACCTTGCTAGAACCAGAAAATAGTTAATTTTTATCAAACTTGGGGAAAACTGTTCCCTCCTTGTCTCCCATTTACTAACGCATCTTCAGACAAAATGAGAAACCTTCTGCAGCTCTTGCTGAAATACCCAGTTAGACACAACAGTACTTCTATCTCCTTTTAAGCAAACAAGAGAGCCTTCCTCCCTCTGTTCTTTCTGGTTTAGGAATAAGATCTAGGACAGAGCAGAGAGTACACTTGATCACTGAGTGGTGCTGTTGAAAGTGGGCAGGGCTAAGAGAAATACAGTTAAATGCCATTATTTAATTAATGGATAGTTTAGTCAGATCTTTACAATAATTTTGGAAAAGCTTGGGTAACATATTAAGGCAGGAAAATAAAATGAAAGATGAAACCACACAAAGGTGAGAATTTCAATACTGGGTCTATGCTTAAAGCTTCCTTTCCTTATCTCAATCTGAGAAGAAATGCACCTGGCATGCAGCAATATACTTACTTTGATGAGGATGCTGGTATGGCCTTTGCTTTTTAGAGGGACACACACAATCAGCCAGAAACACCATTATCTGAAAAGAAAACCAACATTCTTCAGTACCGCATTCAAGCTTTATCTTCTCCTTTTAATTCTGAGTGCAAAGAGACATGTTTACTTACAAGGCCTAGCAGCAACCCCAAAAACAAAGTTACAAATGCAAAAATTGCATAGGACCCCCAGTTTGGTATACCAAGGTTTTCTGTGAAATAAGTGTGACACTGCTGAAAGGGAAAAAAACACAAATTTGAGAATTAGCTGGACAACAACTCTATAAGCTGCCTGAAATCACCATGAGTGAGTTGGGCAGCCACAGATATTATTTATATAATAAATAAACTTAAACCTAATCTCCCTTCTGACTTAGAGGAAGATGTGGTACGTACCCTAATCCACATGGAAAGCTGAAATAAGGCAGACATGCTGCTCATCCTGCAAAGAAACACATGAGAAAAAAAGGGGTAATTCTCCAGTTAAAGAGGCAAAAAATAAAATCTACAATTAAAGAACTTTCAGTGGATTTCAGTGATTTAAGCAGCCCATTTGAGATTCAGCATTCAACATTTTATTAAGGCTGCTCATGCAATTTCCATCTGACTGCAATGGAATCAATTCCCATGTTCAACTATAAAGGAAACCCAATTGTAAATGATTCCTATTGGAAGAAAAAGTGGGAGACATTTAAAGAAATCAGTGCAGAAGCAGACTTTTCTGCAATGATCAAAAGAAGAAGAAAAAAGGACCTGCATAGCAAAAGTATGAAGAACGCAAGAGTCAAAGGGGAAAATATGGTAATTACACAATGAGCTTGAAACATGCAAAAATTTCCAAAAATAACAACTTAAGGGGTTTAGGGGCATGTTAGAAAAAATAGATTCTGTTATGAAGAGATAAGGATGAATTAGGCAACAGGTAAAAAGAGAGAAGGTAGATTATTTTAATTAAGATTTTATGGAAACAAAGCCTTTGCTGGCCATCATTGTGCTACTAGTGAAACTAAGGAGAAGCAACTCAGGAATACAAGAAGAAACATTTAAATGAACTCAAATCTCCAAGGCCAGAGAAATTATGTTCTTGGCATTCAAAGAACTGGCAAAGATATTTACAGAGTTCCTGGAAAAATGGTGAGATCCTATTCCAAAAGACTGCTGGAGTGCAAATCTTCAAACAAGGAGGGAAAGACAACTGAGGAAATCAAAGATCAGTTTGATGTTTTACTGGACAGGATCCTCAGACTATTAAACAGCATATTTGATAGCTGAGGATATGAATGTAACAATTAATAAGCGACAGTATGGGTTGGACACAAAACCAGTTGCTTTTATTGACAGAATTACTTACTTTTAATGCATTGGGAACACAACTTGTACATAGCGTACTCTAACCTTAGCAAAGCATTTAGATGTCATTCTTTCTTTTCAAACTTAAACACACCCAACTCCTCTTCAAAGGATTTCTAGTCCTCTGGCCAAATTCATTGACTTTCTTTCTTTGAACCTATTTTATTTTTTTTAAATGAGGTGCTCACAACTGGGCCCAGTACATGAGGTGGTAATGGAGTGGTACAAAATAAAATGGAAGGATTGGTTATGACCTATTTTGTTACCCTAAGCTTCTTAAAAGAAAAGAATGAAAATATAAAATAAATGAACTCAATCGAGATCATAATTTGATCATTGATTGTTTTCAAAAATCATTAGTTTAGATCTTAACTTGATATCAGCTTCATAGTGAGAGGGAGAGAAAGAATGAAAATGAGAGAGACAGACAGACAGGATTAAAATTTCCCAGGTAGCTTGTTAAATCAGTGCTGATGACTACAGTGATGATCTGTAAAGTGATGAAATGAACTGGATTCATCTAAAGTCAGAATTCAAGCGCTGACATTTATTTCCCAAGCCTATTAAGAGAGCAAAAAGATTTCTGCTGATACCTACAGAAATGAAGATGGCCCAAGCCATGAAGAAATAGGCTCAACAGACTTCCATTCTTGCTCACTGATGAAATTGATGAAGTCACTTTTAGTTCGGGGACCTTGGTACCGTCTAAATTCTCCATCTTTACAACTGTCCAAAATAAGAGCCATGTCAAGCACTTAAAATTCTTACAGTCTAAACTTTTTGCTTTTACATGTTAATATATAACTAGCCATTTCTATAATGCTAAACCTTTCTGATCAACAAAACCAAAGTTTCATTTTTTTCTTCACAAGCATAAATTCCAGAAATATTTACATAAAAACATATTTTCCTCTTTAAATAAAGTGTACAATTTAACCATTAAAAAAATTCTCACAATGTCTCACCTAGCAACACTGTAGACAAGATCACCTAATGAATTTATTTTATTTAACATCCTGTCTTTATTACTTTTATAAACAATTTAAAGTGACAAGCAACTAATATTCCTTCCTTCCTTCTCCTATTTTCTCCAAAACAACAACAGTGAGAGGTGGGTTGGACTGAGGGAGTGACTGGTCCAAAATCACCCGACTTCCATGGCTACAAATCCTGGTCTCACAATTTCTAGCTTGGCATCTGAATCACTTCACCAAACTGGCTCAATTACCATGGGTTATATTTCCATCAACAACCCTGATCCTTTTAAGGATAAGACTGTATTAAAACAAGCTAACTGATTTCAAATGTTGAAATGAGATATTGTGATTTAATCTCAGCTGTCTAAGGGACAAAAACTTAGGTGAAATTATAAATCTATTCTCACTTCTGCAAGAGGCCTTTATAAAGTAAGATAAACCAGAGTTCTTTCCTTTCTTTTTTTCTTTCTCTCTCTCTCTTCTTAGCTACCCATCTTCTCTCCACATTATCTCCTTCCTTTACTGCTGACAGGAAAAGCTAATTATGTAACAATCTTCTGTATTTCTAGATTAATGACAAAATGGAACTTAACTGATATAACTTTAAAGTTTCATCCCCTTAATGATTTTAAATTCCAGGTCTTTTATCATTTTCCAAGCAGCTACTTTCATTAAAGTTTAAATCTACTACAATAGAAAAAAATATTTTCCTGTTTTGCTTTTGAGGGAAAAATCACTGAAGTTACAGCAACTCAGTTTTAAGGTACTTACTGGTAAATGGTGGGAAGTGCTGTTATGACAAACCTTCCACTTAGTCCTATATAAAGATCCAAAGAGAAAATGAGGAGTTCATTATGGTAGATGTATTTCAAGGTAACCAGTCACAAACTTTGCTCAAGTTAAGTTTCCTCATTTTAATTATGCATACAATTGCAGGTGACTTAAAGAGACAAAGTTATAAGTAACATTACTGAAGACTATACTACTCCATCCCATCCCCAGCATCCTACAAACAATATATTACCAACAGCAATGCCCAGAACTCGATCAGTAAAAACTATCTGTTTAGTATATATTATATTGTTTTTGTGAAAAATTCAACAAGCAGACAAAAATGAAACTGATCAGAATTTTTCAGGTGATGAAATTAATATTTCACTTTTCAAACATGTTATCAGCCATTATTACAATCAGTTTCTAACAAGCTATTGAAGTGCTATATTCTGTTACCAAGCTAGTACATTATTCAATTTTCCCAGCTCATATCTTGCTATTTTCAAATTTGTAACAACAGCAGTACGCATGTTTCAGCAAACCAGCAGTTGTCATTGTTTCTATATCACAACAAAAATTGGGAGTTCCTAGTTCCATTTGCTCTAGGCTACATAGTTCATGAGAGGAATAATTTTGAATGCAAAATTTTCCACATATAACCCTTGCTACTAAATTATATATCTCATTAAAGGAATTTTCCTCCAAAAATCTTTCATCAGTTTGTCAACTAAGCAGAAGACTCCGAGAGATAAAGGGGAAAATTTATAATCCTATTTTATCTATCCTCAGTCCAGGCATGCTAGTTGTCCAATCTGACTCCTGAAAGAGTTTTCAACATTAATTTACTTCTCACTAAGAAATTCCCAAAAAGCTTCCAAAGAATTATCAGGATCCTCAGAACACAACTTGAAGCTATCTGATGGGAAAAGTCTATGAGGCTACATACACACTACATCATGAATACATCGAATGTTAGTTGCCTACAGTTGGCATCAGGAAAGATGGGTAGCATATACAGGTAAACGCAAAGGTATGTATAAATAAATAAATGAATGAATGAATGAATGTGCTGAAGGCATATTTCAGGTTGGAGACAAACCTTGCAACTATTATTATAATTGGCATATGGCATTGTTACATTAACTAGGAGAGTACAATTTGTAATGTAACAATGCCATATAATAATAATGATAATGACAATAATAGTTGCAAAGTCTATTTACCCGCTCTATCAAGTACACAGGCTTGCACACTTCCTCTGGTGCATCTCAGGAGGATGAGTTGGCTTCACACCAGAAAGATTGTGAAAGTTCTTCCTGCAGCAGCATCTGATTCCCCCTCCCTTCTGTGGAGTTGCTTCAAAAAGGGGCCTCGCAACCTGGAAGGAAGCTAGCAGAAATCTGCCTGCCTGCAATGACTGCCTCAACTCATCTCCCCCCATCAAATGTTTTGAACTGCAAGGTGGGCAGAAGCAAAGGCAACTGATGGGAGTTTATCCTGCCACGCAGTGCTAGAGCTCGAACCAATGGAGCAGAGACCATCTCCAACATGATTAAGCCATACCCAGAACTCAGTAGCCAACCTTGCAACTGTGTGTAACTTACTCTAAAGCAATGCTTTAACTTTATGTTATTCAATTCACATCGGAAGAATAACTTACCTGGCTGCTCTGTTACATCCACTTTGGCAATGTTCACTTCAAG
Organism: Laticauda colubrina; assembly: GCA_015471245.1. Classification (NCBI taxonomy): domain Eukaryota; kingdom Metazoa; phylum Chordata; class Lepidosauria; order Squamata; family Elapidae; genus Laticauda; species Laticauda colubrina. Next base: position 12,832,934 of record BLBF01000042.1, on the reverse strand, counting down.
ATCCTCGCTCCATTCAGCAAAGCTTTCCCATTCTGGCTGTAAATTCTGACAGGCAGGACACCAAGGAGCATAGCTGAAATGTTTTGTTAAAAAACCCATTTTATTTCCATAACTGAGAATAAAAACTACAGGCATATTGGAGTGCATACTTGCTATATATTAATAGGATTTATGAAAACTGTAGTGCCAAACATCTATGATAGTAAAGCAGTACTGGTTACAGTATAATAAATATTTAGGATTAAAAGGGGCAAAATTTTAAGGGAAGAATCTATGGCATAGTGGGGGGGAGGGGCAAGAAGCACACATGATGGTGCTGATGGGAGACAGGGACTCCTGTTCTTAATTGCCTAGACTGGATGCACAAGTCAGTACATTGGCAATGGCTGAGCTGAGGGAGAAAATGTGATATACTGCACTGAACAAAAAGGAGATGACTAATGGGATATACTGCAATAAACAAAGCATGGAGAAAATGGGGCATATAGAGTTCAACACACCAAGAGACTGTGACTTGCACACCAGTCTTGACCTACTCATTTTTTTGTTTCACTCAAAAGTTGGAACTATGTGCTTCTGCTTTCACTTCTGTAAAACAGTGGCTGGTTTGAAACAGCAGAGTTCCTCCCATTGAGACATACTGGCTTGTACTGGGTAGAAATTCCCCTCCCCCAAAGAATTACCCAAAGAGCTGAAGAAGCTTCTTAGATGAGAAGCAAAACGCTTTCAAAGAAAAGCCAGGAAGTTAATTGCCTCTTGAAAAAGCACTTTAGGGGTTAACAAATCAAGGATGCAAAATTCCCTTTGGCCCATGTCCTTCAAACTTGGTTACTTTTAAGATGCATGGACTCTGTTCCCAGAATTCCCCAAGGAACATGCAAGCTGGCCCGGAATTCTGAGTGTGAAGGGTCAATATATCCTAAAATAACCAATACTGGCAAACGCTGCTCTCAATCACTAAATCCCTCAGGAAGAGATAAGAGGGTCAGGGCATCCACTGTTCTCCCGATTGGCGAGTGAAACGGGGCGAAGGAGACTAAACGAAAGGTGGAGCAGAGTAAGCCCTGAGCAGATACAGAATTCCCCTTTCTAGATGGCTGGACTAGATGGCCTTTGGGGGTACCCTCTCCATCCTACGATTCTCCGGGCACTTCAGGGAAAATAGCGGCGCTTGACTTACAATTCCACCATCCATTCGCCCTGCAGCAGTTCCTGCCACGCCCCGTCAGTTAGTACTTTGACTCGATTCCTGCCGGCCAACGAGGGTCCTGGCACTATAAGCAGCAGCAGCAGCAGCAGCATCGAGGCGAGCGTTACCCAGGGAGACCTCGCTGAGGAAGCACGGAAAGGAATAACAGCCGCCATCATCTCGTACTACTTCCGCCTTGGCAGGGCGCCAGGAAATCAATCAGAAAGGATGCCGGGAAAAGAGGCGACTCATCCCTGGGAAGAGACCTCTGCGCGCGCTCCCGGGTGTTTCCTCGCTTCCGCTGCCCGTGGTTACGGGGTGGGGTGGGGTTTTCTTTCCTCCCCGCCCTTGATTGATTTGGAGAACAGCGAACGGCTCGCCTTTTTCCTTTCGCCCCGCCCTCCGCCTCTCCCTTCTGTTTCCCCAGCTTTGGAGCGGTTTTCGTGACGGTTTCGGTGTCGCTCATTTGCCGACTTTTCAAAGCGACGGAACTCCAGCTCCAGACGGATTAAAATGAATCGAGAGATGCTATGACCAGCTATTTGTTTTCTTTTCTTTTCTTTTCTTTTCTTTTCTTTTCTTTTCTTTTCTTTCCTTTCCTTTCCTTTCCTTTCCTTTCCTTTCCTTTCCTTTCCTTTCCTTTCCTTTGGAATAATAAAACACGACATGTTTTAGAAATAATATTTCCAGTATTGTTGTTTTGTTTATTTAAATGCTTAGGCATGTTATTTCTTCTTCAATGAATAGGGCACTTTTTTTTTTTTTGCTTATTTAGTTTAGTTTGTTAAGCATGTATGAGAAAACAAGTATGAACATAACATATAAACATATAAGTGTAAACTGGTATAAGAATATACATAATAAACGAGTACGAATAAATGGGAACAGTAGGACAGGGACGCTGGTGCGCTTATGCACGACCCCTTACAGAGCTCTTAGGAATGGGTGAGGTCCACTGTAGACAGTTTAAGGTTAAAGTTTTGGGGGTTTGAAGATGTATAGCTAGTTATGTTTATATATATATATATTTCCTTTAATGTACACAAGCATTTGCACCAAGACAAATTCCTTGTGTGTCCAATCACACTTGGCCAATAAAGAATTATATTCTATTCCAGTGAAAATGGGGTGATTTCAGAACCCTCCCAAACTCCTTTTCCAAATTCCGAATTCCTTCTCCTAAGTTTAAGTGGGACCTGAAGTTGTCCTTGCTTTGTGATTGCCTCCTACACGGGAGGGTGTGCAGTTATGACAATGACAAAAAGGTAATTTTGGAACTACTCCTGGCATTTACGACCTTCACAGATACATAAAGAACTGTGTTGCTAATAATGTCAGCTGGTGTTCCATTCAAAATCCAAGAAAGAAATACTTAGACTCCATTAATCAGAGAAAAGATATATTTTACTGGAAAAGATAGCAACAAAAGAATTCTGAATCTGAGAAAATGGGTGCTTAAATCACATATACAAAGCAATGGCAACGTTCCCACCCCCAATAGTTCAATTGGCTCATCCAATTAAAAGTTGTGTATATCATCATGTGGGTATCTCCAGGTGGTGATGAGGCGTCTGTCCGTTGACCTTGACATATTTTGATAGAGTTGCAGCTGCGCATAGCATAGGATAGAATCCTAAGCAAGAATGTACCCCCCCAGCTTATACAGTTGTGGTTTGTAACAACTCCTGCTCACTTCCCATAATTATTCCTCCCTCCTCCCCCCCATTACTTATGACAGCCAAAAGATGCAAAGCAAAGGGAGAAAATCTTGAAGGCTGGCATAATTCCAAATGTGGTTGCAACATGAAGACTATTTGTAAAGGCGTAATCTAAGAAATTAATTTGAATGTGACCGTTCATTGGGCACTCCACCCAAAATATCTAAATAATGTTCATCTTCAGAGACTGAGTTTGTTATGGTAGGTAGTAGAGTTTATCATAGAGTAATATACCTAGTCCACAGCTTCCAAGTTTAGTGACCATTCAAAGTTACAATGGCACTGTAAAATGTGACAATCATTTTTCACATGACCATTGCAGCATTGCCAGTTGTGTGATCAAAATTCAGATGCTTCACAACTGGCATGTATTTATGAATTTTGCAATGTCCTGTAGGACCTTCTGAGAAGCAGTCAATGGGAAAGCCAGATTCACTTAACAATTGTGTTATTAACAACTGCAATGATTCACTTAACTCTGGCGAGAAAGTGGTAAATTGGGACAAAATTTACTTAACTATCTTGCTTAGCAACAGAAATTTTGGGCTCAATTGTGGAGGACTAGCTCTAAAAGTGAAGGACTACATCTAATACAAAATGAAAACTGTTTTTTCCCCAGAAGGCTTGTTGTTCTGGGATGTATTTCTATGTATCTAAAAATTCTTTTTCTAGAAATTAATTTTTGTTCCTGCTGAGATAAATTATTCACCCAAATTTTTGTAAGTCAAATATTTAATATCCTATTTTCTATCCAATTATATCTTTTTTAAATTTTTTTGAATAATGTTTTTTTTCTCTTTTAAAGGAGTATGTGCATTAACATTCCATATTAAGCATAATGAGGCCAAAAATTTAGAAAAGTCAATATTTATAATAACTAATTCAGGACCATCCCTTTCTCTTTCCAGTTGCACTTGTAAAGGTTTTTGTGTATACTCATCCTGTCACACCCATTTGTATTGTCTCCAGTGTTTTAAATGTTTTTAAATGTTCTCTTGCTTTCTTGCACAGAATTCAGTTAAGACCTATGTTATTTGAAAATAAAAAAAAAATCTTCCAGTTTGTTCCATCAAAATGCATTGTTTTTCTGATTGTCTATCTGTCAGAAAGAAGCAGTGTTTTCTTTGATGCAGTGTTTTAATCGAATGTCTTTAAGAACAAATACATCTGTATTATTAATCTTCAACCTTGCATTAAAATGCTTCTACAGAACTTAGTCTCTTGTCTTCTACAGAACTTAGTCTCTTCCTAACAAAATGGAGCAGGACAACCCCTCCTAATTTTTCAAATTCTATGAACTTTGCCATTTTTTGCCTCTGCATCCTCTTCATCTTTTCATCTCTCCATTAATAACTTTTGTCTTGCTTTTCAAAAATTATTGATAATTTGTTTTATATGTCTGGTCATTCCTCTCTTCAAAAGCTCATGATTCAGAAATCATTTTATGTAAATCCTCAAACATTTTCTGAAGTAATTCTGGTGTAATTCCTCTTTTTGAAAGTTGTGCTAACAATCCCCATTCTCCTGTTTTTCCTGCTCATCTGATGATTGTCATTCTAATTTTGCAGTCCAGAAAGGAAAGTATCTCAGTTACAAGAGGGAAAGTAAAATGCAGGCTCCCCCTGACCTCCTTTTTTTTCTGCAACTTTGATTCATTTATCTAAAATGGCACTCCATAGTTGCAGTCACTATCACAATCTGGTTTACATTTATCTTTATCCTGTAAAATGTACCAATTGTCTGTTCTTAATGTTAAACAAATAATGGGCTCATGAAAGTCAGGTCTGTTTTTTTGTTTAATTTCAGTATTTTTTAAAAAAAAAACACTTTCACCAAATTTAATATTTCAAAATTATTGTCCCATTTATCCATTTTTAACTTCTGACATCTAATTCCTGTTAAACTTTTTGCTGAAAATTGTAAATACTTTATATCCTTTCCCCTTCTTCGATACTTCTTTATCCAAAAAGAATGTTGAGTTATTGGTAATGAAATATGTAGAACTTTCGAATAGAACTATATAGAATATATAAAGATATATTATATTATAATTATGGGATGGATTTAGGTTGATAATATGAATTACTGTAAGATAAATCAATTTAAAAATATGGAATATCTCGCACATGAATAATAGTATAGTCAAATGATTGAGTAACAATGATAATAATGTACTTAGGAATATTTGATTGATAATATGAGAATATATACAAGTAATTGTAAGTGATGACTATGGAGTGGATGCACAAAACGATTTGTAACCAACCGACACACTGTATGTACGTAAGTGGAAGATGGCTTGATGTTTTTATGTTGTGTTTGTATATGTTTGTCTAAAAAATAAAAAAAATGTTTTTTTAAAAAAAGAATGTTGAGTTATTAACTGATTTTCTTTTAACCTGCCTCTTTAATTGTAAATTGATTACATGCAACTGTGATTATAAAAGTGATACTTTGCAGATCCTATTGCAGGTCCATTACAGGCTGCTTTATGGCTGTGAGCTTGATTAAACTCTCAATCCCCCCAGTAAAAATGTATTTACTAAATAATATTTCAGGTTTATCTGTCGTATTTAAAGATGAAGATAATCAAGTTAGATATTTAAAAAATTACAATCAAATTTTTTTTTGCCTTCATAAATTTATTTAGTAAACAGTGCACATTCAAATGAAATACTGTAGCAATAACAATAGAACATGACCACATTTAGCAAACAAAGGAGAAAATTATCTGGTGGCTTCCTATTCAACTGCCATCTTTGTAAAGAAAGATGGCAGAAAGAGAAAGAACATGAAAATCCGCTGGTAGGAGAATGCAACATAAAACAACACTGCCTGTCTCCTAACATCCACAATAAATCCCTCTGTGCAAGTTAGAATCTTACCAAAAGCTACTGTGCATGAAGGTTTAGAATTGGGTCACAGAAGTAAAAACACAGAATAGCATGTAGGGCAAAGAAAAGGAATTCTTTCTCAGTTCTTTTATGAATGAAAGGAGATTTAAGGCAAGTAGGAGAGTGAGCTCATATTCTATCATAGAATGGAAGGAGTTAACAAATGAACCTTGGTAGATGGGGTAGAAGAAAAAATAGAAATAGAGAGAAGACTGCCTAAGTTTGCCACATAACAAAAGTATTTAACCACTGCGAGGTTCCAATCTTACATTCTAGCTCAGGGGTCACGAACCTTTTGGACCTCAGGGACCACCACACTCATAATTTTAAATCCTGTGGACCACTAATATGAATTTTGACCAATGGTGGCTTGCTGATGTTGGTGGGAAGGGAGGGAGGGAGGAAGGGAAGGAGGGAGAGAGAGATCTAACCTCTCTCTCTCTCTCTCTCACAAACACACACACACATGTTGTCCCCCCACACACCCTCCAAGGCAGCCACATTTCTAGCCTGCTTTTGAGCTCCATTTTCGTGGGGGGGGGGAGAGAGAGAGAGAGAGAGACTGACTGGACTTTTGGCTTCATGCAAGGAAAGCAGAAGTCTTCCTTTCTCTCCCCCAAACTCTACCAGAAATTAGTCTTTGCCGGTGCAGCCTCCTGCGACAGGGTGCCTTGCAGAGTTTCTTGCAGAGTTTGGGGGAGAGAAAGAAACTTTTGCTGCTTTCCTTGCGTGTAGACAAAAGCAGAAGAGGAAAGAAGCGGAAAGAAGCAGCCTGGTGGCCAGGCCAGTCATGCGGGGTGAGTGGGCCAAGTTCCCTCCCCTCTGCCCTTTTCCTACTCCCTTCACTATGTGTGGTTTGCAGCGCAAGCGACACAAGCCTTGTGTTCCCATGGGCCATGTGGGTGGCACAGCCCTTGTGTTCCCACGCAGCCTGGATTAATTGCTTTGGGGGGACCATCAAAATTTTCTCGCAGACCACCCGTGGGCTGCGGCCCACCAGTTGGTGACCACTGCTCTAGTTGACATATCTCCAGGAACTCTTTTATACCATTTAATATTTCTTGACTGAAGAAAAGACCCAGCCATGTTGCCAACTTCTTTATCTCTCATAAATATTCATTTATCATGAATGGAAAGATATATTAATGAGAAGAAAAATTCTTTTATATAACAGATGCTGGCACTGGAAACTGTCTGGTTCTGGAGTTGTGCTTTCAATCAAGATTACAGGTAGTCCTTAACTACATTTGCTTAGTAACCAAACCAATGACTTATGACTGCTCCTCATACTTTATGACTGTTGCAGTGTCTTCATGGTCACATGCTCAAAATTTGAGTGCTTGACACCCATATTAATTTACAATAGCTGCAGCATCCCAAGGTTACATAACCACCATCTGAGACCTTCCCAGCTGGCTTCCAAGAAACAAATTTAATGGGAGAAGCCAGCTTCAATTAATGACTGCAGTGATTTGCTTAATGGCCACAGCAAAAAAAAATAATCATAAAATTGGGCATAACTCGGTTAACGACCACTTCATTTAGCGATGGAAATTCCATCCCTATTGTGGTCGTAAGGTTGAGGATTACTTGTATTAGATATGCATATAATGCTACCCTATATTACCTATGTACAAAGCTGTGGGCTATTTTTCTTCCAAACTAAAGAAAAACTAAAAATAAACAGCCAGGAAATGTTAAAGTGCTTTTGCTTAATCATTAAGTAAGTCACTTGAATGGTTTTGTGGAATTGGATGTTAATGTAGGTACTATTTTAGGAAAGGCTTTCTCTGTAATGCTGAGCTATAAGCAACTTATTGCAGCCTACAAATGTTAAATTGGTTGTCCAATTTATCTACACTTGAGCAGTTCAGTGAATGGTGAAAGAGAAGTGACTATGATGTGTTTATTTAAATGTATTATTCCCTGTATTTGCTACAGAGATAGTATCTAATGCACTAGTGAATTAATCTAATTGTGACTAAAATAGCTATTTGTGCCTTAAGTTGTTCTTAATACAGATAGTCCACATAATTAATCAAATAAATCTCTTATGGACAAATATCAAGATAGACTAAATCAACGATGTCCTTAGCTAAACCGCACAATAAGGGCTACCCTCAAACTGCCTGGAAATTAATAAAAAGTGCTATATTTAGAGTAATTGATTTCTTACTAGGTACATGTCATCACCCAAAAGGGGTGCAGAATAATATAAAAGAATGTCACGATCTGCAGTCCTTTTTTTAAAACAGAAGCAAAAAAACATCCTTAACTCTGATGTTCAGATTTGCCAGTCAAAGCAGTTTGAATGGATGCTTTACAAAACATGCATGAACAAGGCAGATAACCAAGTGAACTCTTAAGTCCTTAAGTCAGCTACAATGGGATTTGTTTTTTAGCATTTTCTACTCCATGATCATTTTTTTCTGTTTGTTCAGAGCTGTTTCTGTCTGATTCCCAAAATCTCACTATTTGAGCTTCTCAACTACCAAGCATCAATATATTTTTTTCTAAATTCAAAGGCAGCTTGAAGAAAGACCTAAGACAAAAAAACAATTTAACTTTGCATTTTTGTGAATGCAAACTGAATAGCCGTTGATCCACAGCAAGCAATTGTTTCTACTGTCACATAGGATTGCTTTCTTCAGAATCCAGATCTCTCAAACAATTTTCACTGAAATGAATGAGAATGTCCTAAGAACACAATTTCATGCATTAAAAAATCAATGTACATGTTGCATTATACTATTATTGCTGCACAATAGGTATCAACTAGCATATTACAAATTGCTTGTTTCATAGTTAGTTGCTTCAAAACTCTGCTTAACTTCACAAATATCTAAACAAGAGTTTTAGGATTTCATAACATCTTCAAGTGTTGGTAGAAAAATGATGTTAAGTAGTTTAAGAAATGTGCTCTTCTGGTTTTAATTAGAACATTGATTAGCTCATGGAAGAAGAAGAGCTTTTGCAGCTTGGTTAGCTGCCATTCTTATTACAGAGCACAAGTCCATAATCTCCCCTTTTGTGTAGACAGAAGTAAAAGGCTCAAAATACAGGTCAGCCACACATCTTATTATTGCACGTTTGTGAACACTACCAAAAATCATGCTAAAGGGAGATGAGGAGAAATGTACTTCCAAAGGGAGTAAAGGCAGACAAGGATAAATTGAAGTACAACTATTTCAACAAAACAGAAATATACATTTAAAAATACCTGAAAGAGAAAACTGCAGAAACAGTTTCAGTTATCTATGTTAAATAATATTTTTTAAAAAAGGTCATGCTTTGTTCTCTTAGAACTTTAACAGTGAGTTTCAGGGTGATCTACTGATGCTCAAATTTCAATTTATTAGAGGAATTGTCCTGTTACAGAACAATCCAATCACTACTAAAAAGTTCTGCTGAGTTCTAGGATATCTCAAAGCAACGTTTGGGGGAGCTGCTAAGAACACAGAGATTAACTATCCAGTGTTGTTACCTAATTCATTCTTTAAGGAGAACTATCTCTAAAAAAATCAATACTCCCTCCATTCTCTAATCTGTTCAGGATTCTGTTCACCAAACATGCTCACCTGTGAAATATTAGCATAAGGAAAACTTGATTATTTCATAACAATAGAAAAAAAAATATATTTCAATTTAGTAGCTATCATAACATATTTTGCAGATCACCAATGACAAAAATGTATTACTTTAGTGAAAAATTTGCCTTAAGTCCAATGCTGTACATATTCAATCAATCTCTCTTAATATTTCTAGCAATCTCAGCAATCTAATTGTTTAGCACCATGTCAAAGTCAGTTCACACTAAAAATTTAGTTGTACATTCTTTGTAGTCACTCGTGGCTATATGCCATAAATTTATACACAGAGGTGGAAGATACTTCTTTCTGGAACATTTATAATGGTGCTGGTGTATCATTATGCATTATTTTAATAAAACCCAAGCCACATGGGCTTTCTCTACCAGCTTAAAAACTGTAGGTTTTCGGATAAAGGGCAAGAAGAGTTACCTTTTAGATGGACACACAGGCCCAAATAGTCTAAGAATAAAAATAAAACTTTAAATGCATTGAGCTGAAAATAGCTTATCCATTCTTATCCTCCAGTAAATTATTTCTCCACTCCAAAAGGATGAGGCATAGTAAGTGCAGATAAACAAATTACAGTATCAGATATTTACAAAACCTGTGTAATGGGTGAAGGCAAAAAGCAGCCCTTTAACGGTTCATAAAAAATGTGAAGCAATCATGGCCTCTATGTAAATATGGAGACAGACATCTAGTAAGATTGTGCAACACAGTCAAATGATCCCACCCCTTTAGCAATATTACCTTTGCCACTCCAGGAAGATAAAGATCAAAGCTCTGAGTTTAGGAGTTTCTTTGCCTATTGCAGGCAACACAGTGCTTTTATCAAGATAAAATTATTTCAGATCAGTAACAGTGTGCAATTTGAATCCCCATTAGAAAAACAGTTCCATATTCCCTCCTTCCATTTCTTTTCCATCAACAATATCCAATTCTTATTTGGGGTTCTCCTGTTTGCATTACTATTAAGTCATCTCTCCTTTCTCCCATCTTGAAGAAATACAGTTTCTGCTTTGTACAGATCAGGCATCTTCAGTGCTACTTGTGTCCTCAAATATATTCTTCAAAGTGCAGTCAAGCCAAAATTACAACGGCAGTACATCATACCAGCAGTGTCCAGCCAGTTATCAGATATAGGGTCATATTTCTGTACGGTATTAAGATAGGATGACCCTGAGTGTCCACCAACTACATAAAGATACGTATCAATTATAGCTGCACCAACTCCTGTTGGGGAAGAAAAAAGAAAGTATATTTATATATTTAACATTACAAAATCAAGTCCTTTTCATGAGAAAAACATGCAAACTAAAAACACCACCTAAGCAATATAATTACTCATTCACCAAAATGTCTAACTCTAAAATAGATCTGCTATATTTTCCATGCTGAAATCCATATTCCCAAAAAACTAAGATTACTTTATTTTATGCTAGGAAGCCTTCCAAAACCCTAAATCAGAGGTGGTATTCAGCAGGTTTTGACTAGTTCTGGAGAACCAGTTGCGGAAATTTTGAGTAGTTCGAAGAATCGGCAAATACCATCTCTGATTGGAGATTTTACAGTATCCTTCCCCTGCCACGCCCACAGAACCAGTAGGGAAAAAAACTGAATCCCACCATTGCCCTCAATGGTCCAAAATTTTATGTCACCATCTTTATTAATATAATAATCACTATATTCTTTTTGCTTTCAAAGAAAAAAAAAAAGAAATGCAGTCTTTGGTTATAAAGTTTGCCCGTGTTTTAATGTACTCATGATATAAATGCTGTTCAAATAAATCTCTCTCTTCCCTTTTCCAGGGTTTTTTGGTTTATCATAGCAAGGATAAGATTTTTTTTTTAGGGAAAGACAACTGAATAGCACATTGGAGCATTCTTATACAATATCCCATTTGCATAGAAGTAGCACAGTAAGGGAGAACTCAGTGATGATTTTTTCGCTGAAAGTAAAACTTAATTGCTCCCAAAGTGACATGAAAAAAAGAACAAAATTCAGCCAAAGAAGAGCAGTTTAGATAATAAACTAAAAAGTTTATTACCAGTTCGGGGTTCCTTCATCGGATGACAAACAGTCCATTGGTTTTGGTGTGGATCATACCGCTCAATGCTGGACAAGTGAGAAACACCATTGTGCCCTCCAACTACAAAAATGAAGCCCAATATAACCCCAACACCGAAGTTTATTCTCTTGTCTGCCATTGGTGCAACTGCTTCCCAGGAGTCCTTGTTGGGATCATAACGTTCCACACTGCAGATGGAAACAAACAACAGCATTTAATGACCAGAGTTTCTACTGATTATTGCAGGTTAGTATTGTAGTTGCGTTCATGAGGGATAACCAGCAAGTTGCAATTCCCACATGAACGCAGCTTCCGTGGCCTCTTGAGATTGTCTATAAGCCAAGTTATAGGCAAGATATTTTGATAGTACATAAAACTCAATAGCAGGGCTATCAAATTCCCGGCCTACAGACTGGATGCATCACATGCTGGCCATGTCCAACCCTGGTTTAGCAAAGGGGAAAAATTTTGCAGTAGGACACGTGACGACGTGATGATGTGAGTTTGACACCCCTGCTCTACAGTCAAGATGGAAATCAGGGACCAAAAGGAGAGAAAGGATTGAATATGGCTTAGGATATAAAACAAAACAACTATTTTTTAAATCAATGGATCTATGTATATTATACAACTGAGGTGGTAAACGGAAGTATGGCATCTAGCCACAATACAACCCCCCCCAATCCTAGTTTAAATTGCATGTCTTTTGGATTATTAAAATGCATGTAGTCCTTGACATCTAACAGTTCATTTAGCAACCATCTGAAGTTACAATGGAACTGAAAAAAGCAGCTTATGACCAGGTTTCACATTCATGACCATTGCAGCATCCCCCATGGTCAATATTCAGAAGCTTAGCAACTAACTCATATTTATGACGGTTGCAGTATCCTGGAATCATGTGATCACCGCCTGCGATATTTGGATCAACAAAGTCAATGAGGAAACCAGGTTCATTTGAAAACAGTGTTACTAACTTAACTGCTGCAATGATTCATTTAACAAATGTGGCAAGAAAGGTCATAAAATGAGGGGGAGGATTCACTTAACGGTCTCACTTAGCAACAAAAATTTTGGGCTCAATTGTTAAGTCAAGGACTACTTGTGCCATGTACATTTGCACATATAGCAAACAAAGTGTGAAACAACTAAAAAAAAATCTGTAAAAGGGTAGCAAATGTAGAACAATAAAGAGACTCAAACATTTGCCTGTAGCAATGCAAAGGCAGGAGAATTTTACATCTGATGTAGCTCAAGCAAACAGAGGTGTCTGGTTTTGCTCTACATCCATCACCCTGGCCAGACAGTCCATTATGTATAGGATTCTATAAATCCATTCCTTAGATTACAAAAAAAAGGAAAAAAAAACTGTGCAGTCATATGCACCACAACCCTCTTTTGTCCTTCCCCCCTGCAAAATTTCACTGAATTGCAAAAATCTAAAAAAACCAGCATTTTTCTAAATGCCTTTCCACTGGGTTTCTATAAAAGTCCAAAAGGAATGAAAAGGAACTACTTTTTTCCCTATGATCTTTGAAAAGGAAGAACAGAACAAAAAAACAGATTTGGAAGAGACCTTGGAGGCCTTCTAGTCCAGCTCCCTGCTCAGGCAGGAGACCTAGGCTTATACCATTTCAGATAAATGGTTGTCCAATTTCTTCTGAAAAACATCCAATGTTGGAGCATTCACAACTTCTGGAGGCAAATTATTTCACTGATTAATTGTTCTGTCAGGGAATTTCTCCATAGTTCTAGATTGCTTCTCTAAAATAATATGAATTACTACTTTAGATCTTGGCATTCTCTTGCTCACCAAGCTAATGTTATCCTGAAATTTAAAAAAAATGCAGCCAATGGTCTGTTTATAATGCCTCCCTCACCCACCACAAAACTCTGGCATTTGGGAAACACAAACCTTTCATTCTTCAAACAGGCCATAAATTATGGTAATGCATTGGCTTCCAGAAGTTCTTTCATTTTATTCAAGAACTTTCAAGCTGTCTTAGTATTAATCACATACTAATTTATGTTCTGCTAGATCAGGGGTCACCAACCTTTTGGATCTCAGGGACCATCAAACTCATAATTTTAAATCCCGATCAGTAATATGAATTTTGACTGACGGTGGCTTGCTAACATTGGTGGGAGGGAGGGGGAGAGGGAGACATCTGATCTAAACTCGGAGGGCTGGTGGTTGATGTTCTCTCTCTCCCTCTCTCACACACACAGGTCCCCCCCACACACACACTCTCCAAGGCAGCTACATTCCTAACCTGCTTTTCAGCTCTGTTCTCACAGGGAGAGGGAGATCCAATCTAACCTAACCTCGGAGGGCTGGTGTTGGTGTGTTCTCTCTCTCTCTCTCTCTCTCTCATTCACTCACTCACACACACATACACACAGATCCCTCACACATATCCCACCCCTCCAAGGCAGCCACATTCCTAACCTGCTTTTCAGCTCCGTTCTCAGGGGTAGGAGGGAAAGAGAGGGGGTTATTCTGTGATCAGTAGGAAAACAGAGTGGGGGATTTTCCTGCAAACTTTTTTTGGGATTTTCCCAGGGTCTCTGTTTGCAGAGACACTGGGAAATCCCAAAAATAGTCTGCAGGAAAAGTCTGCAGGAAAATTCCCCACCCTGTTTTCCTACCGATCAATTGTTCTTTATTTGGGATAAACAGCAAGATACTGTTTCCAGCTCCGTTCTCAAGGAGAGAGACTTTTGGCTTCATGCAAGGAAAGCAGCAGAAGCAGAAGTCTTTCTTTCTCTCCACCAAACTCCACCAAAAATGAATCTTTGCCGGTGCAGCCTCTTGGAGCAGGATGCCTTGCAGGGTCCCAAAGACTCATTTCTGGCAGAGCTGGGGAGAGATAAAGACTTTTGCTGCTTTCTTTGCATGCAGCCAAAAGCAGAAGAAAGAAGCGGAAGAATCAGCCTATACAAGCGATGCAAACCTTGTGTTCTTGCGGGCCATGTGGGTGGCGCAGCCTTATGTTCCCATGCAGCCTGGATCAATTGCTTTGCGGGGTACTCTGGGGGTGACTTTTCTCTGCAGACCACCAAAATTTTCTTGCGGCCCACCAGTTAGCGACTACTGTGCTAGATGACTGTGATGTTATTTTTCCACAACAGGAGACTTGAACATTATACTGCAGCAGTGTTATTCTACATTTGTGATGGTCTTTACATAACCAAGTTTTGATTAAGTTTTAGTACAATTTTAACTTCAGATTTAACTTTTTATTAATGAGGATTGCCTATTAAAGGTCTGCAGATTGGGTGAGAGTTAAATGACATCAAAGTCTACTGGAGTTGGCAAGTTGGACTCTAATTTTGTATGTGTGTAATCTGGGGAATTTTTGCTCTAATTTAAACCAGCAGACATATAGGGAAAATTACCAGGCTGTGTTCACAGTACTCTCTTACCCATAGTTAATTTAACTATTGTTTCCCTATCACTTTTGAAAATTGGATTAACAGTGCACACTCAACAATAAACTAGCCTCGATCACTTTACACAATATACTTGCAAAAATGTAGCTAGCATTTCAGTGTACTGTTATCTCAATAATACAACCCCAGGCTATATAATGAAATTATGTTGCTCTATACAAGGCTGGAATACCATATAATTAATATTACATCATCAACCAGTTGCTCTCACAAAGGGAGATTTTAATTCGAAAGAACACTTGGTTTCTGACATATACATGACCAATATATACCATAATATGATTTAAGACCTAACCAAATAGATTTTTTCTCTCCAAGTTTTGAAAAAAACAATACATGTTCAATTTTAACAAACAATCCCAAAGAATTTCTCAGACAAATTACCTAAAGCATGAATTATGAAAGCATTGTTACACTGGGAATAATTAATAAGGTAGAGGGTCCTGAATATTATTGTTCTGCTGTATACCACCCAGAGTCGTTTTCCATGAGAGGGTGCCCATATAATTATATGAATAATAATAATTATAACAATAAGTTGCCAAGCTTAAAACATGCACTTGCCTGTTCATATGAGCTGGACCATATCCCCCAATGGCATAAATCATTCCATCTAAGACAGCTGCAGCAAAGCAACTCCTGGTTTTGTTCATTGGTGCAACAGGCTGCCACTCCTTCACTTTTGGATTATACTTCTCCACTGATTGCAAGTAGGACTGCCCATCATAACCTCCCAAGGCATAAATTTCTCGTGACAAAACTGTTACACCCAGAGTACTTCGGCTCTCATTCATACTTTCAATCAATGTCCAAGTGTTTGTATCAGGGTCCCAGCATTCCACAGAGTTTTCATGCTTCCGATAATTGATGCCTTGACACATGTGGGTTGCAATTCCTCCTATTACATAGATTTTCTGATCAAGAGCACAGATTCCAAATTCATAGCGAGGAACACTCAGAGGTGCTAAGCCTATCCAAGAATCATTCTTAGGAAAATACATCTCAACACTGAAGAAGACAAAAAACAATCATGAGGCAAAACAAAATTTCAGTATATCAAAAGCTGATATCTCAAATGGAATTTAAATACTTTTATCCTATGTCTCTATTTCAAACATTTTAAAATGCTGTTTTGAGTTGCTTGATACTGAACCATCTTCTAAATGGACCCCTATGCACAAAACATTGTAATTGAATTAATGTTTCGTGTTAAGTCATATATAGTTTGGTTTGGGCTTAATGCTTTGGGTAAACTAAGTCATTGTGGCTTGTAAATAATAGCTGATGGTTTAACAGCTAAGTGTGATCTCTGTAGTATATTCAGCAAATTAATTACAAACAAACCACTATTCAGTGTGAGGTATGCAACCAATCTTTAAATCATAAGACTTGGAAAGAAATTCAGGATAACAAATCTTTAAAAAATAATTTTACTTACAATATTTATTTATATGAAACTAATAATGCAATCATTTGTTCTAAGAATACATAGGGGATACTTTCACACAATATTCCTTAGACCACAACACTTTATACCACTCAAACTTTACCAAAGCAGAGCTTTATTGATTTGAAAAACAGCTCATCTCCTTAATGAAAAGATTGCTCACAGGAACTTAAAGGCCCTAAAAATATAGTGCACGATATGGAGAGGAAGACAGTCAAGTGGCTGATTGTGTTATTGTTGCCATGAAAGTGGAATATGGTGGGTGTTTTTAAATGTTATAAAGCTACTAGTGTCATCTTTGTGTGAGATGGGCAGCTATATAAATTTGTTATATAAATATTATATAGCTATTTAAAAATTATAAATACATAATCTTAGATTCTGTTAAATGGGCAAAGTTTGGAGAGTGAACCCATTCTAGCTAGTTTCTCCATCTATCTTTCATAATCATTCAATTTACTACTGCTGCAAAGGAAGGTTAAATGTATGAGGAATTCATACAAAATCTACTCTGCAAGATCTCCTAAATCTTTAGAATGATCTAAGCAAAAGGATTATAAGAAAGGGAATTTAAACTAATAGCAGTATCCATTCCATGGTGCTTTGATAAAACTGACTACTATTCAATATTTGGAAATAGTCAAGTAAAATATAGTCCTTAAAAGGCAAGGCAGGGGAATAAGTGAGCTGTTGACTTTCTACATATGAGCTCAATCACACATTTTTACAGCTAGCAAATTTAGGCAACGAAGCCGATTACAGAATAATGAACCTCAGCATATTTCTTTGTTGTAATAACTCTAACAGATGACAAAGAAAAATAAGACCATACTTCTAACAGAATAGAAGTTAGATTTGCAGTTCTTATTTATACTTCCACTTTATACCTAATTGTAAAAAAAAAACTGAAATCCCTTTCCTTTTCAGTAAATGGGATAAATTATTAGATTGATGATTAATTAAGATATAAATAAATTCCTGGACTAAAAAAATGCTAGTAATTCTTACAAGGCTGTGACAATCAAAATGAAGAATATTCAAAATTATAATACCCTGGTCAATTATCTGCTTTGCATTTCAGAATATTCCCCTTCTATTTTGATATGACAAGCAACTGAAGGTTGTCAAAACCTATACAGTTTTCCTGAGAGTTAAACTCCACTAGCTACTTTGACTTGTGAACAGAAGAGATTAGCAAGACAAGCCTGCTTAAATCCAGATTTTTTTTGTTCTTGTGGCTGTTATTTCTCACCTTTCTAAACAAGCAAAGAGTCCAGCTTTTCCTCCCACTGCACAGAGCACTTTAGGAGGGCAGCGAGGACGTGTAGTTAGTACAGTCTGATACGAAAGCCTGTGTTCAGGCATGAAATGGTACTTCAGGGCTTCATTCAACAGGTGTTTACAGGTATGGTCATCACGAATGAGATGATTAGCTTCATAAAGCCTTGTGAGAAATTTAACACTCAACAGAGGCAGCCGTACACAGTGAAGTAGCTGCGCCAGAAATTTCTGACGCTCCTGCACATCATATTTGATCCAAGATTCCAGTGCATAAAAAACCATTTCCTCTGTAACTACATTCAAGCAGTCATTGGAAACAATTTCATCCAGCTCAGAATGGGTAAGTTCAAAGAACTCTTCTGTTTGACAAACATCCTCAAAGTTATGACAAATATATTTATTGGCAGCTGAATACAGATCGTGGCAGCCATAAGTCTCTGCAAAACGGGAGATACCAATACAATTGCCAGGATCCAGCTGGCTTTCTAAAAAGGTACAACATTCTTTCAGCACAAGCTTGATTTGCAAGAGATTGGCAGCAGGCAGAAGTGATTCCACAGTGTCTTGTGATATGAATACAGTCCCAGTATAGGCATATTCCACTATGGACTGCAGAGCTGCTTCTGCAATGCACTGGAATTCTACTTCAGAGTTTTCTTTTTCAGACAGATTGCCACTGAACATGGCTTTGAAATATGGACTGATACTAGCAAGCACAACTTTATGGGCATGGATCTTGACATCTCCAACCCGAAGGATGACATCACAAAGTTCATGGTGCTGGCGGAGTAAGTTCAGGCCTTGAAGGAGTTGCTCTGAATGCAGGGGTATTAAATTAGCAATCATATAGGTTGGAGATGACTGGTCCATCTGTTAAAATAAATTAAATTTAAAATACATTTTCATAAATTTTAATTAATATACTTTTGATACATACAAAGCAATATAAGGACTCTTGCTCTTGTCACAATGCAATATCTTTAATAGGGAAACTTTGAAGACTTCTCAAAAACTGCATCTGGTGCAAATTGCAGCAGTCTGTGTATTTGAACCACTTGATTCATGTTATACTAATTTTGTGGACTCTGCATTGGTTTCTCATGGATTTTTAGGTGAATTTTAAAATTCTAGTTTGACTTATACAGGGCTTGGTACCTATGTATTCCAAACAGATTTGACACATTCAAGGGTCTCTTGCAAAAGTTGTGATAGTTCATTGCATATGAAGTGAATGGAACCCAAAATGTGCTTTGTTTTTCAATATGGTATTAACATTATAATATCCGCTCTAGAGATGATGAATGTCAACAGATTATTCTCTCTGCATTTTATTTCAAATCATTTCTGTTTTTAAAAATCACTGAGCTTCTTTGTCTTTCTCAATTTATATCAGCATCTCTGCCTTCTTTTTGGATAAAAATACTGAAACTCTATTGTGTAGAGATTTTCATATTCTCTATGTCTACACACCCAAATCATATTCCTTTCACACACACAGGCATACACACCTATACATACATATACATACACACACTCTTTATTTGCAGTGATTTACTGATGAAGTGTTTGAATAACATAAGAAAAGAACTGTACTGAAATAGAAAATCTGAGTCTGAAACATTACTACTACGAAGCAGAAAATAACAAGTCTGCCTAAAGTTAGCAATAATAAGACAATAATCATAGTATGACAATATATTCTCTATCTTATATTGTTTTGGTTTATGTGCTCTACCTAAGTAACACTTTAAACTTCTAAAAAGCTGCTTTAGAATGTACAGAAAAGCAAACACCAAGTGAGTCATTTAAAGTAGTATATCTGTTATAGGGCTGCGTTTATGTTCCCATTGCTCTTTTCAGTGTGGAATCATAAAAGTTTACACAAACTCTTAAGTGCTCTTTATCTTTAAGCTCAGTGAATCTTTATGACAATGGAATGCTCGCTCATTTCTGGAGAGGATTACTTTGAAAGACGTTATCACAATAATTAGTAAAACATGAATGTTTTAGAATCACTACAGGTCCCTACATTATACCAAAATAAAAATAAAAAATAAAACCTACCCCTACATTTGAAAACCAGCAACTTAGAGTGTATATCTATCTGATGATAACCTCAGTCCTAGGCAAACTTTTCTTGTCTCATGACAAGAAATATCAATTATATCATTTATACATGATATAAATTGCTACCAATTCACTTGAAAACCAAGTCAACCATTTTCTGTTCTTTTGCATTCAGGTCAAGTAACCCTAATTGCCGAACGACTGTTCCCAATATTATGGCGAGAGAAGAGTTTCCGAGCACTTCGAGACGACAAAGGCACCTTAACCTGCCTAAAATATTTTAGCAGACAT
Source organism: Laticauda colubrina (assembly GCA_015471245.1). Taxonomy (NCBI): domain Eukaryota; kingdom Metazoa; phylum Chordata; class Lepidosauria; order Squamata; family Elapidae; genus Laticauda; species Laticauda colubrina. The sequence goes on along the minus strand of BLBF01000042.1, from coordinate 12,812,936 downwards.
CTATCACACTCGTTTGCGAAGGACGACAAAGAACGAGATAAACAAGGACCTCCCGCAGCCAGTCATCCCTTCCAACCTCCGTCTCATATTATGCTGATTTTTTCCCCCTCGAGCCACGCTAATTCTGGCCCAAGTTCCGCCATTCCCTCACAATTAATATCGGGGGCGGAGGGTCACTCACCGGACTCAGGGTACGGAAGCCCAGTCGGGCGGGGGCCTCCGTGGGCTCCTTTCAGGCACAACAACACAGCCAGACGCAGCGGAAGAGAAGCGACGGCTGGCTGCGTCATTTCCGCTAACGATCCACAGACTCCTCCCTCTTTAAAATTCCGACTTCCGCTAGCCTTTTCACCATTCACGGGGAGAGAGGTGTTACCGCAATTGTATATTTCAATTTTACGTTTGAAACAAAGCAAAAATAAACTTTCCCTGGGTGTAGATAATTATAGCATTATTTAGGCCTTCGGCCCTGTTTCCTGAGGGATTGGACTACATGCCCCGGCGCACCCTGCGCACCGAGGTCTTGCACGAACATCTCGCCTGCGAGACTCGCCAGAACGTTCTTCCCACCCCTCGTGCCTTCTCTTCTACGTTTCCTATCAAACGATTGACACCCGCTGCCGTTCTCCTGCCCAGCTGGGCGTCGTACGCACGCGCACTGAGACCTCCGTCGTGGCCGAGACTGCGAACGAAGCGGCAGTGACGCGTTTCCCTGGAGACGGCGATGCTCCCCTGTGAGGGGCCCGGCGGCGGCGGCGGCCTCGGGGCGGGCTGGCGGGGCAGCCGGGCAAAGCCCTGGAGAGGGGCATGGCCAGAGAGGAAGAGCAGGAAGGGGGTGCCTCCGGCGGAGGAGGGGACGGCGGCGGCTGCGGGGAGCCATGGGAGACGCCCGCCGCTTCTTTTTCTGCAGGCCGCGTCCCGCCGCCGACCCAACCGGGAGCTACGCCGCTGCGCTTCGGGCTGGTCCCGTCGGAGCTGCACGCGCGGCTGCTGGACCAGCATGACTACCGAGGCCGGGTGGGCGCCATGGAGCAGCTAAAGCGGGTTTTGGGAGAGGCGCCGGGGGCGGCTTTGGCCTGCTTGCCACCGCCCAGCCTCCTTGGGCTGCTCAGCCTGTTGCGGGCTCTGTTGGACGACTCGAACTTTAAAGTGGCGCTGGGGGCGCTGGAAGGGCTGCGCCTGCTGGCTGCCCGCTTAGGCCCGGCGGCGGGGAGCCGGTCCCGTTTGGAGCCGTTGGTGGCGGCCGCAGCTAAAGTGCTGGGCGACGCTAAGTTGGCCATCCGCCAGGAATACCACCAACTCTTCCTGGGTCTGATGCGGGCAGCCGGCCCTCAGCCCGTGCTGGATCTCCTGCTGCGCCCCGAGCACCTGCAGCATCGCAATTCTCGTGTCCGCGAGGTTGTCCTGGCCATCTCCATCGCTGCCCTCCTCACTTTCCCCAGCGAGGACTTCGAACTCCCCAAGCTGGTGGCTGCACTTGCCCCTGCTCTGGCGGACAGCAAGCGCCGGGTTCGACACGCCGCCTTGGAGGCTTTTGCTGTCTTGGCTTCGGCTTTGGGCCCCGGTCGCACCAGCCTCATCTTCAAGGCAGTGGACGTGGTTGAACTTCAGGACAATTGCGAAGGCGTCATGAGTGCCGTGCAGGCTCGGTTGGCCAGAAAAACCCTTCCCAAGCTGACCGACCAGTGGTTTGTGGAGTATGCTGTTCCCCTGCCATCCTCAGCAAACGGGCGCGGCTTTCATTTGCCTCATGGAGCGGACACAGATTGGCTCCTGGAGGGCAACCGTATCCGGAGTGCCCACAGCTACTCTGGAGAGACTGCTGGGTCTTTTACCCCTTTTGCGGACCAAGGAGTATGTCCCCGGCGTGTGCTAAGTGCTGGGAAAGGAAAACTGCCTTGGGAGAGCGAACGACCTGGGAAGCAAACTTGCTTTGCAAAAGGAAGTGAACCAGTAAGTAAAATCATTGTAAAGTAAAATTCATTGCTCTTCTCCTATATGGTGTCCTTAGGCCAAAACTTGTACAGGCCAGCGTTTGCATTAACTTTGCTGTGTACGGCTGAAAGGATATGAAGTCAACATATTTGGATAGTACCAGGTTAGGGGAAATTAGTTTGTATTCTGTCAAAGAATAAAAACTAAAACTAAAAACTAAAAACAAACTAGTTCTGTTTTTTAGCTGAAGTTCATGCTACCATTCCCAGAAATTTGAGTGAGCCAAGTGAACTTACTTTGAGATATTCTTAATACTGCATGGCTTGTATTTTATTTTAATATGGAAAATAATATTATAAAATATTGTGCACTTTAGTGCTGTTTAGTACATAATTGTGATTTAATTGTTGGCAGGTAGTCTTAGGGCCATAGTACAATATTGGTAGGATAGAATTAAATAAATTAAAAATGACATAACTCTAATTTTATTCTTTCACCTAGCCTCTCAAGACTTAGCTGTCAGATCACCTGATTTAATCCTCTTAGTTACTTACTACAGATACTTTTTAATGTATTTGCTGAATACGATTACCATGCTTCACATTTAATTAGTCATATTAATCATCTGATGGATGTTAAAGGAAACAAAGTGGAAAATAGAACATTTCGAAAGGATTGTTGCCTATGTTGAAAAATATGTACCGCTTGCTGCTAACTGGGCAGACTTTCTGGTACTCTTGTTAAAAGACTTTGTTTTACTGTTATGATTTTTTTCTGCCATTAAGATAAGCTGAGAGGTCTTTTTGATGATGCTCTCAAACTACCAGTTTACTCATATGACACGTTGGAGACAGCTTTCTTCTCTGTCAATTTGAACTAGATCTTCACAGTCAAGTTATAAAAATTTGGGCATTTGGCAACCTCCATATATTTATAATAGTTGAGTAACCCAAGGCCATATTATTATTTGCAACCTTCTTATCTCTTCTGACAAGCAAAGTCAATGGGAGAAGTGGGATTCATTTAACAACCACATGATTCACTTAACAATCAACATCCATGGCAAAAAAGTTGTAAAATCAGGCACAACTTACTGAACAACCACCTTGTTTAGCAGTGGAAATTCTGGTCACAATTGTGGCTGTAAGTCAAGGAATACTTGTTGCTTGTCAAGGTTTGCCACAAGTCATGTCTTCAATTTGGAACTTGAAATCTATTGAAACATGCACTGTCCCAAGAACAGTAGAGGAGTAGTTTTGTTAGGCCAGACTAAAATGGTTCATCAGACTTTAAGAACTCAAATAAAACTCAAATAGATGAATTTCAGGCACATGCATTATACTCTCAAATTGTGCTCTCCTATTCAAAATTTATTTTATGCAGAACTTAACAGTTGTATGTAGGGAAAAATATTTGCATTGATGGAAAGCTGAACTTGGATTTAGCAACTAATTTTCAGGAGACTGCATGGCCTGAATTTGATAGATTTATATAAGCCATTATGGCTAATTATGGCTAATCAAGATTTGATTGTTCATATGTAGAAAGCATTCTGAAAGTTTTTGAATCAAGAGATAAAGCTGCTGCTTAAATTGTCTGTACATTTCTGTTCTTCAAGCAGTTTTATATATGTCCATCCTTTATTACAGCAGTCTCCAATCTTTTTGGCACAAGGGACTGGTTTTGTGGAAGACAATTTTTCCATGGATTGGGGTGGTGGTGGTGGTGAGAAGTATGCAACCTAGATCCCTTGCATGCACAGTTTAGGGTAGCGTTCGTACTCCAAAAATTTAATACCTGGTGACCTGAGATGGTGATGGTAGCACTGGGGAACGGCTGCAAATACAGATGAAACTTTGTTCACCCACCCATTGGTCACCTCTGGCTTTACGGCCTAGTTCCTAACAGATCACAGACTGGTACAGGTCGATGGCTCATGAGTCAGGGACCCCTGCTTAATTAGACCTCCCCCCTGGATTTTTTTTTGTGTAGTGTAATGGCAGTGATACCACTATATCACAAGTATGTTTTCCATATGATTATGCCCTTTTATTTTCCTTATCTGTTTCAGACCTATTAGCATTTGTAAGATGGGAAGTTATATACGATGTATAAATATAACAAAATTCAAATCCAGTTCAGTGGATAACACAATTGGGTAAAACTGATAGTGACTTTGAACAATGCCTTTCTAAATAGAAAGTTCATAAGATGGAAGTGTCTTAAACGGTTCAGAATAATTTCCTGATGGCCAAGCCATTATGTTATATTGATAATTGAAGATAAATCTTTGGATTTGAGTTAGGATAAGTTCAAAGAAAAGTAAATGAACCTAATTTTCACAGTCTTTAATTTTTTAGCTAAAATTTCTCAGGATTTGAAGATTAATAATTACATTTAGGTACATTCCAATGAGCTCAGTTTTGTTACAGATTAACGTAAGTAGCCCCACAGCAATTCAAGGAATTTGTGAAGTCAGCATTGTTCATAGGAGGTCAGTAATAGTAAGGACCAATACAGGAAACTAGCAGATGCAGAAATAAGTCTTTTGTACTGATATTTTTTTAAAAAACTGTGTTTGATAAAGGCTAATATTTGTAGTCTTTTAAGTTGATTTTCGTTTTTGTATCTATTGAAATTTGCACTGTCCTGAGGACAGTAGAGAAGAGGAGGAATAGCCAGACTAAAGTGGCTATCAAATATTATCAGACTTTAAAAACTCAATTTTGTTAAAATATCCTTTTTGAAAATTTAAATGGTTTCCCATACTATATCCAGGGTCTATATTCTGGCAGTGCTCTTTTTTTCAATTTTACAAATGAAAAAAAATTACATTATACTGTAGTACTATTTGTTTTTTCTTTCTCTTCTAGTGCTTGACATCAAATGATTTTCTTCACTCTCCTAAATTAAGAGCTTCTCAAGGTAAGCCAGTGAAATACTAAGTATGTATAGAGCTCTTAAGAACATCAGAGTCATTTATAGTGATAAGATGATACAGTAGATGGTACAGTACATAAAGGGTTCTTCCACCAAGTTACCTGTTGTGCCGTCTCCTCCATTCTGTTTTATTGTGTGGCCTGAGTGAGACAGAACAAAGAGCTGCTAAGTTACTCTGAAGTGTGGTGCAATTGAACATTTTTGAAGCTGTCTCACTTAGTTATAGCTCAAAAGAATTTGATGTTTCCTTTTTTCCCCCCAATACACTCACTGTCATCTTTAAAATGTTGGGAAAAGATTCAATTTAAGTATTGAAAATAGAATGAGACTGAGATGACAAGAACTTGGACTACATTGATTGCCTAGTTATTAGAAAATATGAGAATGTTTTTACAGTTTGTATGCTAACTTAATCAAAACATTATTTTCCCTAAAAAGATGTAGGAGAATATGATTCAGGGAATATTCCAAAGAAATATAGAATTAAAATCAACTGAAATTTTAACTTGGAAAAATAGAACTGTGGGATTTGTTTGTTTTACTATGCAATGCAGCTGATTTTAATACTATATTTCTTGTTTTTTCCCATCTGTGAGTGACAGCTGGACCAAATAGCAGATGGGTTTTGTAGATATAAAAAAGAGTCAGTGAAGAATGGGAATTAATATGGGATATGTAATTACTATATTGATATTGCCAATTTCACTCTCTTAAACTCTTACAGTAGTATTTTTGTAACTCTTACAGTAATATTCTTTTGTAAAACACCTGTTGCCTTACCTTCCTGGTTAGAGTGATAAATGGCTACTGGAAATTGTGAATATTAAAATGGTCCAGAGTGGAACAGTGGTCTTCGAAGGAAAATGCAATTAATTATATACTTATTAATGTATGCATTCACATGTCATGTAAGGGTTGTGTATTCTAATATTATCCTGTTGCTTACAACTCCCAAAAGTAACTGAATTCCATCTACCACTCTTGGGAAGCCAATGGAGGTATCTAGAAATAGAATACTACAAAAACTTTACTATCCGTTGATAGTTTTATAACACAAATCTAGTCAAGGTAATTTCTTACAGTTTGCTCTGAATTTGCTAAGTAGGACAGAAAGCTGGAAATTTAAATTGGCAAGTAATATTGGGAAGGAAATTTAAAACTGATATGTTTTGCATAGCATCTTAATGAAAAATGTTTACAATGAGATCTTTATATTGATATATAGGTTGCCCTCGACTTATTTCCATAATTCACCTCACATGATTTTGTTCCCAGGCTTAATGTTAATATGCTTATTCATATATATAGGTTCCTATCGTATCTATATCAATTATCTTTCTGATTGGTTTAGTCCATGCTGCATGTTTTTTGTTATGTGCATTTAATTGCTTTTTTTGTTTCTGATTTTGTAAACCAAGCAGGGTTTAATAAAGTGAGCAGTTATTACAAATACAATAAATATTGTTGATTTCTTGTATCTCCTATTCTGAAAACTGTACATATCCTATTAAAAGAGATATTTAAACAAATACAACATTTTGATAAGTATGAGAGGAAAGGGTTCTATCTTTTCTGTTCTACATAAGATATATTATTCTATCTTACAAAAACACCTTGCTAGAAAATATTCAGAGTGGATTTTTACAGCTTTCTTTCATGCTGTCCTCTTTACACTAAAATATATTTTAAAATTTGAATTAAACTTGTTACTATCAATGGGACATGGAAACATCTGGCTATCTTTTGTTTTTTGCTTGAAAGGTGTGATGGCCTCTCATCAGCCACATATTTCAGGAAAATCCAATCTACTTGGTTTCTCTCATAGCCGTGGGAAAAGTGGTAGTGTGGATTCTGATCTACAGTTTCTAGGACTTAGCAGTCCATGGCAAGATAAAGGTATTGAATAGCATGACTTTCCTGGATACTATTCAACATTCAGTGACAGTAGATATTTCCTCATTACTTTTCTACTTCAGTCTGCTCCATAAAGGTTCTAGTATTCACAGATACATTTGTGGATAATAAGGTGTTCCATCAATATTTCACCTATAATATCAGATTAATTATTTGATATTTGCAATCCAAATAATTACAACACAATACAATAAGATGTACAGAATTTGATATTTAGCCTAATTAGCTGGGTACCAATAACAAAACTCTTTCCCAGGACTGCAGATTAAAATCCTTAATCAGATTGACTTTATCTGTGCCAAGTATCATAACCACTAAGTTAAAGCAGCAGTTTTGTTCTTAGAATATCTTGTGATATCAGATTGGTTTCTGGTCTGCTTCTCTCTTAATCTTTAAATTTCTAAATTATGTTTTAATTTAATACTTAATTTTACTTTTTGTTATTTTTGCTCATTATATCCTGTGTTGGGAAAACATACTTATTTTTTAAATAGTCTTATATCTACCCTGTTATATAGATCAGGGAAATGCAGTTTGTAGTATTCCATAAGTTGCCACATTCCAGTTGCCATTAGGCTTAACTATTATAAGTAATTATGAGAATTATAGTGCTGTAATATCTGAAGAGCCAATCCCCTTTCTTAAAATATTCCAGGAAAGAAAAGTTAGCATAACTTGATTTGGACTAACAAATACTAAAAACACTTCTGCTTGATAGAATTAGGTATGAGCTCAAATAAAAATCTTCCATGCTCTTCTCCTTAAAGATTAATGGTCAGACATTATTGCCAATGGTATTGTTTTTCTAGGATTATTTTATGCAAATTATTTCATGCAACCTTGTGTCTTTTCCAGTGTGTACTAGCCTCAATTTTACCAACAAGCCTCAGCGGACCTTTTGTAGCCCACCTGAACATACTTCTCCTCTCTTGGGCTGTCATACTAGCCAAGGAACATTCATTCTTCCATCCTACCCATTTTCATCACCCAGGCAGAGTCCAAAGCACACCTCTCCACCAACAGATTCACTTAAGAAATCACAAGATCATGCTGTTAATTTCTCTAATTCCTGGCCTCTTAAGAGCTTTGAAGGGCTTCCAAAACCTACACATCAGAAGAAGTTTTCCAGCACAATATCAGGAGAGGAAGCAGGTAACATCCTTAGTAATAGTCTGCTGTTTCCAATAATGTGCACATGAAATTACCATCCAATATCAGTTTTATCTTATTTTTCTTTGTAACAGACAAAAAGTCTGATACTAGACTAATTTAATTTTGATACACTAAACATTTTTTTAGCTTGCAACCAGTTTATAAAACTTTGTACAAATAAAAACCATGAACGGTTATATATTGTTGTTCTAGTCTCCTGTATTTTCTTTAAAGTTGTTTTGAACTGCTTTTAAGAGAAGTACTGGTCTCAGGAATTAACACATTTCATGGGAACTGAGCTTAAAAACTGGTAAGCATTTGTTTCAAGGAGCATGCTTAAAGAGACTCTTCCACTTATGCCTAGGGATAATCGTCATTATCATTGTTAGCCATTCAGTCATGTCTGATCATCAGCCACTCTTTGCATTAGCATTTTCCATGCCCCTCTATCTCACACCACCTTCAGATCTACCATGCGCCTCCCAGTGTCATCTTTTTATACTGTCCAGCCAGTGGATACTAGGGTAGACCCTTCTCCTTTTTCCACTGATTGCTTCCAGCATGATTGATTTTTTGAGTGAGTCAGCTCTAGTGACATAACCAAAGTATAAACAGCCTCTGCTTGGCAATTTTGGCTTCAAGTGATATTTTTGGTGTGGTTCAGTCTAGGTCTAGGACATCTTTCTTTGTAATTTTTGTAGTCCATGGGACTGCAGCACCACAGTTGAAAGACATCTACCCTTCTCCTATCTGCCTTTTTAGAGTTCATTTTTGCAGCCATAAGCAACAATGGGAAAATTATTGCATTAACTAATCTGCTTTTGGTTGTGAGGCTGATATCTTTATTCTTCCAGATGTTGTACATGCCAGACATTGCAGTTCTTCCAAGTGCTATAGGCCTTCTTGTCTCAGGGCTGCAGTCATCACTTTGGTCGATTTTAGAGCCCAAGAAGATGAATTATTTTACTTTTCCGACTATCTCATTGTCTGTCTTCAGTCTGACCTGAGTCTTGTGTTCTCTGCAGTTGTCATTATCTTTGTTTTCTTGATGTTAATGCACAGTCCAAAATTTCTTACTTTCATCTTTGACTCTCAGGATTAACTACTCCTGTTCCTCCTTGCTTTCTATGAGTAATGATGTATCATCTGAATATTAGAGGTTGTTGTTATTCCTACCACTGATTTTAATCCCAATGGTAGATTCCTTCAAATATGAATTTATCATAATTATTTCTGTGTACATGTTGAATAGTATAAGTGACAGGATGCAACTTTGCCAAGTGCATTTTTCAATCCTGAACTATTTTGTGTCTATATTCCATATTCCATTCTTACAGTCGCTGCCTGGTCAGAACACAATGACTGAATGAGCTGGATGTGGTGTGGTGATATTCCCAGTGCTTTGAGGCAGGTTCCAGAGCAAAAACAAATTAATTGAAAACTTTAGAAGCTGTTGCAGATAATGCAATATCCATCTAGTTATTCCATTCTGTACTAATCAGTAAGTGCTTCTATTAGGAAATCAGCAGCACATTGCTAACATGCCCTATATAATCTTTTCATACAGAGGTGAAACCTCAAGATACTCCTCCTATTCAGCTGAAACCTGCCTTTGTGAGGACCCCAGCTTCAAGGAGAGGCCTGAGTGGAACAAAGCCAGTGCCTCCAATCCCTAGGGGGGTTAGCCCCTTGCCTGATAAAACAGAAATCAGTTCAATGGGACAAAAGAATGGGGAGCCAGAAGACACGTGGCTAAATGAAAGGGATAAGAAATTGGCCATTGATCTTTCAGAGTTAAACATCAGTGAAAGAGAGCTTGATGAGGAAGAGGTAGGAGTACTGATTAATAATAAATTTGCCTGCTCTTTTTATTCTCATGGACTTCTTATGTAGTATAATTACATGGTTAACATTATATATTTGCCCTTCATTTATTTTATTGCATTTATTACATTTATATGCCATCCATCTCATTATTGAGTGACTCGATGGGTAATTTATACCTTTTTATCTTTTACAGTCATAGTTAGAAAGTCAGGTTATAGATAATTTTGGAGTTCTTGCTTACCTTCTGCTGTACTATTAACTCAAGATGAATGCTGCAGTGAAAGTGTTTATTAAAAATATATATATTACCATATAGCAGAAGAATATCAAGAAGAATTGAACCTTATTACCAAATAATTGTGCTATTCATTCAAATGTCCTACAATGAAGAAATAATAGACATTGTCTATATTTATGCTTTTCTTTACAGCATGGATTATGTGTTGTTCCTTGTCTTTAGATGCATAGTTCTCTTCGGTCTCTTCGTAATAGTGCAGCTAAGAAGAGAGCAAAGTTGAACGGTAGTACTTCTGATCTTGAAAGCCCTGATTCTGTGTTGAAGCTTGATCTAACTTCAGAGTCACCTTCCTGCTTGTCATCTCCAAGTACTAGTTCTTACAGTGAAAGTGGAGTTTATAGTCTTGAATCGGGAACGTCTCCACTGTCTACAGCCCCCCAAGGATTAAGAACAATGTGAGTTTTATTCAGAAGTTAAGAATTTTATATATATATATATGTGTGTGTACGTGTGTGTGTGTTTTTAAGCTTTCGCGGGTACTTACATGTGTGCTGTTCAGCTTCCTTCAGGTATTATCCCACGTCATTGTAGTGCTTTGAAAGTTGTAGCAACGTTTCAGCAGAATCTCATCTGCCATCATCAGGCTTCTGTATGGATGTGGGTCCAAAAGCTGTGAGACCCACATCCATACAGAAGCCTGATGATGGCAGATGAGATTCTGCTGAAACGTTGGTACAACGTTGAAAGCACTATAATGACGTGGGATAATACCCGAAGGAAGCTGAACAGCGCGCGCGCACACACACACACACACACACACACACACACACACATAT
>BLBF01000042.1:12778991-12797094 GCA_015471245.1 Laticauda colubrina | reverse complement strand
TGTTTTCTTAGGTTTTCGCGGGTACTTACCTGTGTGCTGTTTAGCTTCCTTCGTGTATTATCCCACGTCATTGTAGTTCTGTTAAAGTTGTAGCAACGTTTCAGCAGAATCCCATCTGCCATCATCAGGCTTCTGTATGGATGTGTGTCTCACAGCTCCTGGTTTCAAATTCGAGGCTGGTCCATTCTGATTGGCTAGGAGCCTGGGTCTGTGTTCACTGGACTTGGAGTTTGATTGATTGGTGTTTCTGGTTTCTTCTGTCTGTTTTGTGGCTTTGATTGGCTGGCAACACTCTGTTCCTGTGTTGGAGGCTTTCAGTGCAGCTTGGCTTCGTGTGAAAGGACGGCTGCTATTCATTAGCAAGCTAGGTTTCACCTGGGGGCCTGGTGGGGGGGTGTTTGAGTTGGAGGCATTAGAGGGAGTCTGTCTGTGCTCAGGTGTTTGTCTGTTTTGTGATGTGGAGATCTTTCTATTTGAGAGTGCAGGTTTCCAAATGATTGACAGTCTGCGTGAATCATCTCTTCTATTCATGCTTTCAGGTCTTTTTTCAATCTCTATGGCTTCTCTGATGATTCTGTGGTTGGGGTTTTCTATACTGGCTAGGATTTTAGTGCCATTGAAGTTGATGTTGTGACCTGTGGTTTTCATGTGTTGGACTAGTGAGGAGGTGTGTTCCAGCTTTTTTACTGCATTTTTGTGTTCATCTAGGCGGGTACTTATTCTTCTATTGGTCTGTCCAATGTATGTGGCCGGGCATGATGTACAGGGAATTTCGTATATGCCTTGGTTTTCCAGGTCAATTTTGTCTTTGGGGTTTCTCAGGATGACTGCTATTTTTTTGTCTCTTTTGAAGGCAGTCTTGATGTGATGCCTGTGTGGTATCTTACTGATTTTATCTGTAGCAGCCGTCCTTTCACACGAAGCCAAGCTGCACTGAAAGCCTCCAACACAGGAACAGAGTGTTGCCAGCCAATCAAAGCCACAAAACAGACAGAAGAAACCAGAAACACCAATCAATCAAACTTTTTTAAGCGAAAGCTTAAAAAAACAAATATATATATATACAGACCTATGGAACAGCTGTCTTGCCCTACATAAGAGGTACTACAGATAAAAACAGTAAGATACTACACAGGCATCACATCAAGACTGCCTTCAAAACAGACAAAAAAATAGCAGCCATCCTTAAAAACCCCAAAGACAAAATTGACCTGGAAAACCAAGGCATATACGAAGTTCCCTGTACATCATGCCCGGCCACATACATTGGACAGACCAAAAGAAGAATAAGTACCCGCCTAGTTGAACACAAAAATGCAGTAAAAAAGCTGGAACACACCTCCTCACTAGTCCAACACATGAAAACCACAGGTCACAACATCAACTTCAATGGCACTAAAACCCTAGCCACTATAGAAAACCCCAGCCACAGAATCATCAGAAAAGCCATAGAGATTGAAAAAAGACCTGAAAGCATGAATAGAAGAGATGATTCCAGCAGACTGTCAATCATTTGGAAGCCTGCACTCTCAAATAGAAAGATCTCCACACCACAAACCAGGCAAACACATGAACACAAACAGACTCCCTCTGATGCCTCCAACTCGAACACCCCCCCACCAGGCACCTAGGTGAAACCTGGCTTCCTAATGGATAGCAGCCGTCCTTTCACACGAAGCCAAGCTGCACTGAAAGCCTCCAACACAGGAACAGAGTGTTGCCAGCCAATCAAAGCCACAAAACAGACAGAAGAAACCAGAAACACCAATCAATCAAACTCCAAGTCCAGTGAACACAGACCAAAACTCCCAGCCAATCAGAATAGGCCAGCCTCGAATTTGAAACCAAAAGCTGTGAGACCCACATCCATACAGAAGCCTGATGATGGCAGATGAGATTCTGCTGAAACGTTGCTACAACTTTGAAAGCACTACAATGACGTGGGATAATACCCGAAGGAAGCTGAACAGCATATACATATACATATACATATACATATACATATACATATACATATACATATACATATACATACATACATACATACATACATACATACATATATATATATGTTTGTATGTATGTGTGTATGTGTATGTGTATGTGTATGTATGTGTATGTGTATGTGTATATGTATATGTATATGTATATGTATATGTATATGTATATGTATATGTATATGTATATGTATATGTATATGTATATGTATATGTATATATATGGATCTTTGGTTATTCGGGTTTTCTCCCGCGTAAAATTGGAAGTATCTAGGCAACGTTTCGATGAAGTCTCATTCATCATCTTCAGGCTTTTTTCTTCAGCTCTGTGCTTCTCAGAGTAATGTGAGCTTGCAGTTGCTTCTTCCTTTTAACTGCTAGTGGGGGTGTGACTTGATTGGGTGGGGGCTTGACTGTGTTCTGATTGGGTGGGGGGGTGTTTTCATTGGTTGGGGGTTTGGCTGTGTTCTGATTGGTAGGTGGGCTGGCTGTGTTCTGATTGGCTGGGGGTGTGTTCTGTTTAGGTGGGGGCTTGGTTGCTGTACAAAGTTGATCTCTGTTAATCTTAAAATATTTTTCTGTTTTAATAGATCAGATATCTTTTCTCTACCTGGAGGTAATTCCCGCCCTACAAAGCTCTCACCTGCACGGAATCGAAGCTCTATCATTGTGGAGCAGAATCTCAGTGCAGGTATGGCATTGAGAAGAGGGGAAAATATTAGATTTAGTAAAATAAAGACATTTTAGTTGTTCGTAATACACCATATCTTTCTAGTATATTCAACATGTGTACGGATATGCATTTATATGTATAAATGCATATATAGACACATACCCATGCATATATTTATATTTTACTGTTTCACTATATTTTACTGTACATGTACTCGAGTACATTAATGTCAAGTTTAATTTATCAATATGATCCTTTCCCCAGACAAATTCATCTCTATAATACAAAGCGTGCGTGTGTGTGTGTGTGTGCATTTGTGCATAGACTAAAAATATAAGATTGTATCTGATGGGTAAAATGTGTGTGAAATAATTCTACAGGTGCGATATTAGGCATTTTCTACTGATATTTACTTATCCTTCAGGAACAAGGTTTCATGAAAAACCAACTTCCTATGTAAGTGTTAGTAGCCATCATCTGAGCTGTGGAAATGGATCAGGAGATTATGAAGATAATAAACAGAAAGTTTTGTCTCCTGCCAGTCTGAAAGGGCAGAGCAAAGAGTATCAAATGCACTGTAAATCCACAAAAGGTAAATTCCCTAATTAAGAATGTCACAGTATTGGTAGAAGAATTGAGAAGAAAATATGGAGCACTAACTTAATGAACTGCTGCTTACATTTCTGGATAGAGCCATATCTGCCTAACTTCTTTCTACTTCTTTTCTTCACTTTCTCTAATTACTACATGCCATGGTTGAGGAGCAGCAGAATCTAGCTGCCTGTTTTAAAATTAAGGTGCAGTTAGCTTCAGAGTATAGAGGAAAGAATCACACAAATTGGAATTATGCTATTTGCAGGCAGTAGTATTTATTGATAATCCAGAGCTTCCTATGGTAAAATTATTAAAATAACTTGTTCTTTTTAACTTTACTAGAACTGAATAGTTGCAGTTATGTTATCAAATCACTTTTTCCTATGCAGTTTCAATAATAATCTCTCAATTTTGCACTTTGGAAACTTCAATTGTTAATTACTGAAGGAGCATTTTACCTAAATCATTATATATCTATCATTATATGCAATTTATATTCAGCAAGAATAATTTTGTTTAGTACCGAAAATATTCATTCTTTTTTGTCCGTTTCTCTGGCATATAAACAATTGTTAGCTGCTCAGTTCTTTAGGGAATGATTTTTTTCAGTAGGCTCATATCAAGAAATCTTATTGTAAAAAGCTCATATAGTATAAGGGTAATCGTGACATAATGTCAAAGTTCAAAACATAATTCTGGTGTTATAATTTTTTAAAGGATTTACAGGACCTTCTTCAAGTTTACATCATTTGAATAATCCAGAATACATTTCACCGAGTGCCTTGTCTGAAGACTCTGTAGTTATTGTTGGAAAAGGTATTTCAAACAATTACATTTACATTTATTATATCTTTGATTATCCTGCCTTTCAGTTAATATGATCAGAGTGCAGTTAAAAGAAACATTAAATATAGCCAAAATAGAACAGTGATTCTTATATGCCTTTGATGAAGTGTGCTATATTTGTGGATAAGCAATTAGGAATTAAACGTTTAAAAATCTGTTTTGTGTCTTTGAGCCTTACTGGTTAGTGCATAATGTGCATTCAACACTCTGCTAGCTGAAGACCAAATACACTGCTCAAAAAAATAAAGGGAACACTTAAACAACACAATGTAACTCCAAGTCAATCACACTTCTGAGAAATCAAACTGTCCACTTCGATAGCAACACTGATTGACAATCAATTTCAGATGCTGTTGTGCAAATGGAATAGACAATAGGTGGAAAGCACAGGCAGTTAGACATCCCCAATAAAAGAGTGGTTCTGCAGGTGGTGACCACAGACCACTTTTCAGTTCCTATGCTTTCTGGCTGATGGTTTGGTCACTTTTGAATGCTGGTGGTGCTTTCACTCTAGTGGTAGCATGAGATGGAGTCTATAACCCACACAAGTGGCTCAGGTAGTGCAGCTCATCCAGGATGGCACATCAATGTGAGCTGTGGCAAGAAAGTTTGCTGTGTCTGTCAGTGTAGTGTCCAGAGCATGGAGGCACTACCAGGAGACAGGCCAGTACATCAGGAGACATGGAGGAGGCCGTAGGAGGGCAACAACCGAGCATCAGGACCACTACCTCTGCCTTTGTGCAAGGAGGGACAGGAGGAGTACTGCCCGAGCCCTGCAAAATGATCTTCAGCGGGCCATTAATGTGCATGTGGCTGCTCAAAAGGTCAGAAACAGACTCCATGAGGGTGGTATGAGGGCCTGACATCCACAGATGGGGGTTGTGCTTTCAGCCCAACACTGTGCAGGACATTTGGCATTTGCCACAGAACACCAAGATTGGCAAATTCGCCACTGGCACCCTGTGCTCTTCACAGATGAAAGCAGGTTCACACTGAGCACATGTGACAGATGTGACAGGGTCTGGAGACGCTGTGGAGAACGTTCTGCTGCCTGCAACATATTCCAGCCTGACTGGTTTGGCAGTGGGTCAGTAATGGTGTGGGGTGACATTTCTTTAGGGGGGCCGCACAGCCCTCCATGTGCTTGCCAGAGGTAGCCTGACTGCCATTAGGTACCGAGATGAGATCCTCAGACCCCTTGTGAGACCATATGCTGGTGCGGTTGGCCCTGGGTTCCTCCTAATGCAAGACAGTGCTAGGCCTCATGTGGCTGGAGTGTGTCAGCAGTTCTTGCAAGACAAAGGCATTGATGCTATGGACTGGCCCGCCTGTTCCCCAGACCTGAATCCAATTGAGCACATCTGGGACACATGTCTCGCTCCATCCACCAACACCACGTTGCACCACAGATTGTCCAGGAGTTGGGGGATGCTTTAGTCCAGGTGTGGGAGGAGATCCCTCAGGAGACCATCCGCCACCTCATCAGGACCATGCCCAGGCATTGTAGGGAGGTCATACAGGCACGTGGAGGCCACACACACACTACTGAGCCTCATTTTGACTTGTTTTAAGAACATTACATCAAAGTTGGATCAGCCTGTAGTATTTTTTTCCACTTTAATTTTGAGTGTACCTCCAAATCCAGACCTCCATGGGTTGCTAAATTTGATTTCCATTGATAATTTTTGTGTGATTTTGTTGTCAGCACATTCAACTATGTAATGAACAAAGTATTTAATAAGAATATTTCATTCATTCAGATCTAGGATGCTTTATTTTTGTGTTCCCCTTATTTTTTTTGAACAGTGTATTTAAAAAGGATATTTTTTTTAAAAAAAAGGACAAAGGACTTGTACACACTGAAGAGACATGGTACTGTTACTTTTTGGTTATTTTGGTTCCAAAAACTATTACCTTTTAAAACTACATTTTAATTAGATTCCTTGCCAACAGATATGGAACAGTATTAAGCTTTGATGTTAGCCATGCGGGCCACTTGACCACAGAAAATGTCTTTGGACAACACTGGCTCCCTTGGCCAAGAAATGGAGATGAGCACCTTGCCCTAAGATTGGTCACAAGTGGACAAGCAAACCTTTACTTTTACTTTTCTTTTTTGGTAATCCAATGAATTATGCATTTCAGGAATGTTTGAAAGCCCATCTTCACTTCCTACGTATGGTCAGTCTATAATATTCTCCATGGAGAATGGAGATGCACCTTCATTCAAACCAAAAATGGAATCACTTTCTGGCATCTATGGGAGAGCAGTCCAGCAGCAAAGTTCTGCACCTTGCTTAGATGTGGAAAATGAAAGAGATGTAAGAATCATTCCATCATTTAAGAAAGAGGGGCAGTCAAGTCACATAATGTTTTTTCGGATTTTATAATATTGTATACCTATAGAAATTGGGGGCTACATGTGGATGTGTTTCCAAGTATGTCATATAATTATCAAACATGTATCTTCAGGATATCAGATATTAGTCAAATGAGAAAGCAGAAATATACAATTTGACATGCCAGCCATGACTTTTATCTCACTTGTGTATGTGCCAGCCATTAATTTTATCTCATTTTGGTATGCATGACCATATGATACATATGTGTATCATAATTGGATTTTGAGTGAATTGCATATAGTTCCTGATGTTTGCGATAGCACATTAACAAATGCATATATTTTTTGTGTTTTCTTCTGAGGGAGTCCAACAAATAAACAAATGCAAACTGTTCATTTTTATTTTTACTTATTTTTATTACATTCTTACTGTACAGTATTTTTAATATAGCTTACTATTGTTACTTTGTAACAATATGTTAGTTTGTAACAATAGGAAAAAAACAATAGTTCAGCCACTGTTGTGTCCAACTCTTCATGACCCCATGGACCATAACATGCCCTGACCTACACTGTTTGTCCAAATTCATATTCATTATGTCAATAACACTATCTAATCATCTCATCCTCTGCCATCCCCCTTTCCATTTGCCTTCAATCTTTAGATAAACATTATTATTTGAAAACAAATTTTTAAAATCTTTCTCAAAGACAGTTGATGGGTATTTTATTTAGTCTCACATATTAAATCATCATTTTATCCTTACTCCATTTAGTTTCCTAAGAATTCTTGGTTTGGGTTCCCCTCATTTCCATTTCATTCTAACTGTATATATACTACCAAAGGTTCTTCTGCATTTATAATAATTGAAATATCTGAAATCTATGTGGTTGCCAATAGTCAACACTGCCTTGAGGGCACATAATCAGTTTTTATTATATATTGCAATTAAGAGCATCTGGGTGAAATATTGGCATGGGTTTGCATTTTGTGTCTCAAAAGGAAAAGAAATGTTGACGCTATAATTTTTTTTTTAGTGTTACATTTATTCATCCCATACTGAATGTATTTTACTTCCTGTTGTAGATGAAAGTTGCCTTATCCAAGTCTGCCCGAGAAAAAATGAGACAGAAGAAAAGAGAGGAGAAGGAGTACCAGCAAATTAGAGATCTGGGGAAAAAGGAATCCAACCCTTGGGAATTGCTCAAGATCAGTGAATCAGAAAAGATGACAACCGACAGCAGTAATCCATTATTTCCTTAATGATTCTTTCATATGGTTACCAAAATGACTGCCATCTTAGGTTATGTAGCATGCACATAAGGTGTATTCCTGATTTCCTTTTAAGTGCTACTTCCTAGTTTTGAGGATGATTTTGTTTAGTGCTGCTGCCGGCAAATAAACATACCATAACGAATACAGTTTGAAAAGAAGTTATCTAACAGCATGGCTGTTAGATATAAATCCGATTGTTCCTTTATCCAGATTGTTGTTGTTTGCATTAATCAGTTTTATCTGTAACCTTACAAGATAATTTGTAATAATTTTCTAATACCTAGTAGAAAATGTTGCTTTCTGTACTTGAACATTTACGAGAGCATTATGGAAATATTCTAAAACGGCCTTTGTTTCTTTGTCCTTAAGGAAATGTTGCTTTCAGTCCTTTGTTGAAAAGAACATCAAGTATTAAAAAAGCACAGCCTTTGATCTTGCTAGACTCAGGTAATCATTTTATTTATTTATTGAATATTTCTCTCTCCTCTTTCTAAAATACAGCATGAACAAAAACAAAATTTTCTAATTGTCATTAAACACTAGACCAAATAATATAAATAAAGGTTTGTGCCTTCATCATGTTAGGAGCCAACACTCTACTGAAAAGTATGTTTTTTAAAGACCATTCTGCCTTCTAGTCCACATCTCATTTATTTCTTATTGAAATGGGATCTTAAATAGATCCTCTCTAGATTTCTAAGCAGGACAATAGTAGTAAAGCCCAATCTGTAATATATAATGTATATATCAGCCAATATAGGAACCTTGTTTCCTTAATCACCCAATATACTGTTTGCCCCAATCCTGAAGGCTTCTGGAGTGGTATTGAAAAACTGTATTTTTTCCCTGGATGTTTGGATTGGAAAAACAGATTCCCCAACAAATGAACAAATAGTACACTTTACTTCTGATTGCTATGTTATTGTCATAGTCCATTTTTAACAGTATGTCCTGTTTGGGGTTTTTTTGTTTGTTTGATGAGCTATTCTATGCCACCCAGAGTCAGGTCTGAATTGGGCGGCCATATAAGCATAATAAATAAATGGCTTATTCACATCACAGAGTTAGGTCACTTTTGCATAATCAAATGGATGAAGTTGCAGGTGAAGACTCTCCAGGTCCACAGATGCCGTTTAAGGATCGGATGTTATCTGTCATGCACAGTTCCGAAATAATGGAACCCTCAGATTTGAGACCCTTCCCCAAGCCTGAATTTGCTCTTTTGGAAGCCTTGCAGTACCTTGCTGATAATGATTGGTATGTTTCTCGGTCTCTATCTTTTCTTTTCTTTTTACATTATCTTCATCTTTGGGCTGAAACAAAAAATCCTGTTGGACATAATTAAATAAAAAGCAATTGCCACAGTATTTTGCTCTTCAATGTAAAATATTTTTTTACTGGTGATTTTAGTTATTTTTTTAGAAGTGTGATTAAAAATGCGTAAGTTGAAAATTTTTCATGAATCTGAGCTTTTTTGTCTATTCTGTGCAATATACATATTTCATCCTTTGTTTCTACATAGGGAGAAGAAAATTGAGGGCCTCAATTCAATTAGGTGCCTTTCTGCCTATCACTCTGATGCTCTAACTCCAAAGCTGCATGAAACCAGTTTGGCTGTTGTGCAAGAAGTAAGTTTTCCTCCCATTTCTTCAAATTTCATTGTGGGAGACACTAAATGACAAGATGCTATTAGTTGCTTTTTTGGGGGGTACTTTTTGTACTTTTGTACTTTTTTTACTTTAAATGTTTTCCTTATTCATGAAGTTTGCTGCTTCCATAACTTAATTGTCTTAATACCTATGGCCTCAACTTTTAATATTTTCCAATATATCATTTGTGACTCAAGGCCTCCGAAACATCTAACAAAAAGGGTATGCAATATATATATATCAATATCCAAAAACAAAAAACAAAACATTCATTTTTGCTTGGCTGTATCTTCATTTTAGTAAAGACATTAGTTAGAAAATAGTTCATAAAGTAAATTTTCTTGTAGCATTTCTGGCTACAAAATTATCTAGGTTTTAGTTTTCTGATTTATCATATTTTCTACTAAATCTATACCTTAAAGCTAAACCTTGTGTGCGTATACAGGTAACTCTTGAATTCCATGTTATGACATAGCTGAACAAATGGCGGGCTCCACACCATGCTGTTCACACACCTTCACACCCTCTTTGTTTGGGTTGTGGGAAGTTGGCAGGAAGCTGCCTTATCTAACTACTATGAAATTTGATTAATGATGGCAATCAGGATCAGAGATTGCTAAGCAATGTGTTCATGCTTTACAACTCCATTGCTTAGTGACAGAAATTCCAGTTGCTGTCATAAATCAAGGGCTACCTATACAGGTAATCCTCGCTTAAATTCATTCAGCAAGTGTTTAAAATTACAATAGCACTGAATGAAAGTTCTTATATAGTCTTATATTGTCTTCCCCATAAAGACAATGGTTGCAAGTCATTGCCACCTACCCAAAGGAAACCCTCTGGTTTCTGGGGACTGGCTGATAAACGTCCCTTCCAAAATCCAAACAGGAAATACTTCCTGGATTTCTGGAGGGACTTTTTCAGCCAGTTTCTTGAGAGCAAAAGTGCTGCTTGGTGGAGAGATTTTCTATCAATCTGTTAAGCAGCACCTTTGCCATCGAAGAGGATGGGTGAAAAGAGGGTTTTTCTAATTTCTGGGGATTGCTTCTAAATGCCCAATGCCGCAAACACTTCATGCCAATCATGCCAACACTTCAAATTAATCATTCCCTTCTGTGCTTGGAGGGGAGGGGAACTCCAGCACCACATTGGAGAAGATCTCGGATCATGAAGATCTGAGTTCTTTTCTCCAGCCCAGAACTGAACAGAACAGAATCTGAGCAGGGAGAAAAGCTGCCTCTCCCCCTTCCCCTGGGCAGGCAGCTCTTTTTTTCCATCTGCTTAATGACTTGCTCAGTTGCTTAATGATTGCAATGAGGAGAGCTGAAATTGCAGTTATTGAGTGAAATAGCCATGTGGACATCTCATTTAACAATCTCAACAATTAATGACCTAAACTCTGGACTTAATTGTGGTTGTAAGTCAAGGACTACCTGTATCTAAGCCCTGTTAAGCGTAGTGCTTATCTGCTAGAATAGAGAAAAGCCTTTCTATTCAAGTATTCTTATGCTACAATGATCACCAAAACTGATGTGGGAAATCTAAAGACATGAATGGAGTTAATACCTTTCTGTTCATATTATCCAGCAAGAATTGATGTAAAACAAGATAAAACAAGATTTTTTTTTCTTTTCTTTTCTGGGATGACAGTTAGAACAACATTTTGAAAACTTTAATATCATTTCTTGACATCTGGTATCTAAGAGTTCATTATAGTATTGTAAAGTTTGTCACATAATACATTTTCCTTTTTTAAATTATAGGGAACATTTGCTTATTTTCACAGCAGTGAGTTTGCCATTTTCATCATAGTGGCACATTGGGTTCATATTTTTCTAAAGTTATCCTGCAAAAAAAAAAAAATCAATCCTAGCCAATCACTTGCATCTCAGATGGCTTTTTCAGATAATTGACTTTTTGTCTGTGTGTGCCAATGGTACATCAGTTTACAGTTGCTGACACACTTCAGCACTCATTCCTCTTACAGACTGTAAATTCCAAGAGGACAGCCATGTTTGTAGTAGGATATTAAACAACTAATGCCAACACAGTTACTGAAAGTATAATCATTTCTTGGCAAGTGCCTTCTTTATTAGGTCTAGAAGATGGGAGTTAAACCTGGTTAATCCAGCTTAATGTGTAATATGTTATATTGTTGCATTTATTGTGATATTCTATATACCATGCTTGCATACACATATAATTTTATGTAATGTAACTTGATGGGGGCATAGTATGGGGAGGATTCAAAATCAGCAATAGTGTTTTGCCAACTGTTGCTAATTCAGGTTTTTCTTTTTGTAGGTGAAAAATTTACGTTCTGTTGTTTCCCGAGCTGCAGTTGTTTGTTTAGGAGATTTATTCAACTATTTGAAAAAGAGCATGGATCAAGAACTAGATAATACAGTTAAAGTCCTTTTGCATAAGGCTGGGGAATCAAACATCTTCATTAGGGAGGACGTGGACAAAGCACTGAAAGCTATGGTTAATAATGTGACTCCTGCACGTGCTCTTTCTTCTCTGATCAATGGAGGTCAAAGGTAGAATTTTGAATTATGATTTTTCAGTGGCTTTCTTGACTCTGCTTAAAATAAAATAGAACTGTCAAGCAAATCTAATCATTATCAGAAATCAGCTCAGCCTATTACAGTTCTGATGATTCTTCCACGAGAATTTTCTTTTCCTTTATACATAGATATGAGAGATAAAATGATAAAATTTGAAAAGTAGAATGTGGTTTTATGCCAACTAGTGAGTGTACAGACCATATTTTATCTCTAGAATGAGACATTGAGAAACGTATGAATGAGAAAAATAAAGTGTACATTTCTTGATTTAGAGAAAGCTTATTGTAAAGTGAATGAATCTGTTCAAATTATGGAATATTGTGCATTTCTATTGGGTTGAGACAAGGTTGCTGAACATGGTTACAGCAATATATTATGGAAGTAATGCATGCATGAAAATAATTAGTGGATAATTCAACAAATAAGGATGTGTGAAAATCGTTTAAAATACTTCAGGTTAAATGTATAAAGTGTTGATAATGAAGATAATGTTGTGGTTGGAAATATGAATGTGTATTTACTTTTGCTTACAAGTGATATTTTATTGTCTGAAAACATGAAAGATATGCAGTGAGGATGGATTGCATGATTTATATAGCAAAGACCAAGATAGCTATGTTTAATAGGGAAAATGGAATGAGTACAAGCTGTAGATAAATTGTGAAAAAATTGAGCAATTAGATGAATGTATGTACCTTGTTAGATAGAATATTTTGGAAATAGGAATATAGGAAAATTACAGTTCTGCTTCCTTTTCTTGTCCACAATATGTATAGGCTAGAAACCACTCTCATTAGATGAGAGTGAAGATTTCCACCTATCTTTATTTTTAGTGAAAAGCTGGTTTGGTTTTTGTGTCATTCCTTGTGACTACATAAGAAGTTACTCTTCTATGATGTACTCAAGAAGTGTATGAGGTAAAACAAGAAGAAATAGGGTCAAGAATGAAAGAGTGCTGGATGAATGAGAAAAAACTGTAAAGGTAATTGAACAGTATCTAAAAAGTTATGGTGAAGTGGATGAGCTGCACTACCTGAGCCACTTGTGTGGGTTATAGACTCCATCTCATGCTACCACTAGAGTGAAAGCACCACCAGCATTCAAAAGTGACCAAACCATCAGCCAGAAAGCATAGGAACTGAGAAGTGGTCTGTGGTCACCACCTGCAGAACCACTCTTTTATTGGGGATGTCTTGCTAACTGCCTCTGCTTTCCATCTATTGTCTATTCCATTTGCACAACAGCTTCTGAAATTGATTGTCAATCAGTGTTGCTACCGAAGTGGACAGTTTGATTTCACAGAAGTGTGATTGACTTGGAGTTACATTGTGTTGTTTAGATCAGAGGTGTCAAATTCACGAACTGTGGGCTGGATACATCATGCACTGGTTACGCCCAACCTTGTTTTAGCAAAGGGGGGAAAGGTTGCAATATGTCACATGGTGACATGACGCTGTGAGTTTGACACCTCTGCTGTAGATGGATAGAATTGAATAGCTCTTGAAAAGGAGAGAAAAATGTATGAAGTGGTGTACAGACATGATACAACCGAAGACGGAAAGGTAGAATGGATGGTTCAAGAGTAAACTAGATTTGCCTGTATTTCTTTTTCTTATGTCTTTAATAAACTATTTTTATTCCATTCTTGCACTGCATGTAAGCTGGTTTAAGTAATCCATTTTGGAAGCCACAGTGGAAAGACAAGACATAAGCATACAATGGCTGTCCAAGAAAATATTCAAGCATGCTTATTAGCAAGAGTTCTATTGTTATTTCTTCTCTTTTATTTAAAACATTTCCTTAGCTTTAATGACCAAAAAAACCTTTGTCTAGTTTACTTTTGCTGCCGCATACCTGCATTTTAATCTGGAATTGTTTGGAGCGGGTCTACTACATAAGGGGCCTTGCATTGCTAATTGCCAAATGCATAAAATTTAGCTCCAGATATCTGGAATTTTATACCTTTGTTATCTTGATTCAGTTATAACATGCATAAAAAATTTAAAAAGGTCTTTCAGCATCACTGTTGAATAAATAATAATCATGTATTTTTCTAAACTGTATATGCTTTTTCTATTCTTACCAGCCACTTAAATACAGCAGTAAGAAGATGCACTGCCCAACATTTGTCAGATGTTGTAGAGCACATGGGACCAGGACGTATATTGTCCGGAATTAAGGATATAACTGACAAGATTTTGTCTGCTGTGGCCAAATTTGTCCAAGATGGTTCACAAGAAACAAGGTGAGCAGATGCAGAGTGAAGGGAAAATGCTGAATGGCATGATTTTTTAAAATAAACAAGGACATGAACATGTTTTAGACTGTTTTGTATAAAAGCTTAAGTTTCTGTCTTAATTCTTAAATATCAAGTTGGAAGGACAAATCAAAGAAAAACTAAGAATCCCAAATGGCTTTTTCAGATATGAAAATTTATCTCATGCAGGAAAACACTGATTTAAGTTTCTGTAGTTTCTTACTGACTTAGATTTTTATAAAAGGTGGCTTTTTGTTTCTCCATTCTGGATGTCTCATTTATGGGATATTTTACATAAGAAAAGGAAAAATGAAAACTTTGTAGACAACAGCTGAGAAATTGCAAAATACTGATGTGAGGAAAAATGTAAAAAAATGAAAAGTTGTTGCATATTTGGTTTTTAGCCCATCACTTTAAAGAATTAAGTCCTTCTCCTTAAGCTGTTACATTTATGGGAAAAATTATGTCTTCAGATATTTTTTATGGAACTAAAATATAAATTCCTACATCTGACACTACTATGTGTGCTCACAGATTTGTTTGCAGATTATTATTTCACAAACTAGTAAATAGTGACATATGTCCATTGATTTCCAAGTATGCAAGAATGGTAGGAAGATAGAGAATCACATATCACTCACGTTTGGTTAGTATGTAGATTTATATTTCTTTTTCTACTGTAGATGTTCCAGATTTTGCTTTCTGGCATCTCCAGAAAGCAGAAATCTGGAATATCTAGAAAAAAACAAATTATCCAAAGTTTGCATGATTGTATTCTTAAGAAAGTACTGTATTTCGCATATAAGCCGATCTCGCGTATAAGCCGACCCTTAAAAAACTGCCCCAAAATGAGGAATTTTGCAAAAACTCACATATAAGCCAACCGCCAAATACCATGGTGTGTTGTTTGGGCTAATAACAAGAGTATCAATACGAATGCACTGATGAAGGTTCATTATCAAAGCATTTGTGTAGGAAACAATATTAAGTTAATTACCTGGTATGTAAAGAATCTGATGTTGCACGTGACGATCGCAAACACCAAAGTGATCACGTGAATGACTAACCAATCACAGCGTGTTATGATCAGGCGATAGAAAAAGCAAAATGGAGGCGCCCAGAGTAAAAAAAATGTGCTTAATTAGATGTAATTATGTTGCATTTTATTTGAGGTACAGTTAAAATTAATATTGAAATTGAGTTGTAGTTTGTCGGAATTAACTTTATTTAGTGCAGTCTCAATTTTTATGGCTGTATGTATGACTGAATGGTAATATCGATGATATTGCATGATCTGAGAAGTGGCATCATGTCAGTTCGTTTGTGTAAGATCAGATTTATGCGCATATAAGCCAACCCCCTAATTTGATAAAAAAAAAATTGAGTTTTAGAATCGGCTTACATGCAAGTATATACGGTACATTTAATATGAAGGATGAAGTTGTATTCCAAGACGCAAAATTTGCCAGACTCAGAAATGCTCAGTCAATATGATTTCCTTCCCTTTCTTTTTATTGCATTTCTATTTTGATTAATCTCATGAATATATGTATTAATAAAACTGTTTTTGTGATGCTTATAGATATTATGGGCGAAAGATGCTTTTCACTTTGATGACGCACACGGACTTCGATAAAATGCTTGAAAAGCATGTGCTGCCAAAGGACTTGCCTTATGTTAAAGAGACAGTCAGCAATTTGCGTCAGAAGGTATGTTGAAAAACACTCCAAAATAAGATTGAATAAAAGTAAGACTTAAATTCCTATTAATCTGGGGAGTGATAATGAACTGAACATGCTGCTATATGGCTTGGATAAATTTACAATAACTTGTTTTAAAAGTGTAGTATTTTACATATCATTATACCTCTCTGCCTTTTGATTTTATTTAAAATTATTTTCCAGTTCCTCTTTTAGCAAATGTATGCTATTGCATTTCTATGGGAAACTTTTGTCAAGTAATGTCTTTTGCAATCCCTGACTTAAAAGTTGGTTATGCTTTTGTTATTTAATTAGAATGTGTTAATCTTTGAGATGTATTAAGGCTGAACACCTATTTCATCGCGCTTGGATTTCAATTTGAAAATAAGTTTTGTCTTGGAACTTCATCAAATCATTTGCTTTAGCACAGAGCAAACATTACATGTTTTCATTAAGCCTATTTTTATCAGAAGCATGTAAACTGTTTTTACAAGAACTTTTTTCATTTACTGTTTTACATTTTACATTTTCTCTGTTCCTCTACTTTCTCCTGTGTTTACGTATTTACAAGTATTTGAAGTTTTTTGAGACAAAAACCCATATTTTATAAATGAGCCCTTTTTTCTTGATATTATTGTATTAGAGACAAATGAAGATATGAGGCAATATAAAGAGAGTTGAAATAAACATTTTTATTCTTATTTCAGGGACTTGGGGAAATGCCAGTAGTTACACCCTCAGCCAAAGGAAGGCGTTCTCATACTGGCAACATAGACAATTCAAGATCAAACAAGTCACCTGAAGTACTTAGTGCTAGTGACAGGTATGGTTGTGCCCTCCTGCTTCAAAGATTCCATCAAAATAGCATCTTTCAGATGTTGTAAATCTAAAAGAAAATAATGTTTATCTGAAAAAAATTATACAGTTGCTGTATGTAAACAGGGATGACAGTTTTTCTTGTTATAAATGAAAAATTGAACATGGAGTTTGTTGTAAACTAGGTATAGAAAAATTGGAACAAAAGAAAATACCAAATTAATATTCCAGAACTTTCTTCTTTTGTGAATGATGTTTATTTTTAATAACTAAATTGTCATGTTTTATGCATTTTGTTTGTGAGAGGTCAAAAAGTTAAATAACATTTTCCTTATGTTAGTATTTGACAAGTTTTTAAAAAATGGTTTGTCACTGTTGACACTCTATAAAAGCAAAACTTGTACCTAAGTAAAAAAAAATCATCCAAGGTATACAATTATTTTTAAAGTAGCAGTTTTCTATAGTAGATGGTTTTCCATTTAATGGAATTACTTGTGGTTTCACCATAATCACTATTTGATCTAAAGGATATAAATATTTTCCAGATCAATGAAAAATTGTTCAGTTGAGACTGTATAAACCTAGTATTGGATTTTTAATTGATAATTTTGAGTCCCTCTTTCTCACTTAATTTTTATATAAATCACTGTTGCATTAAGCACTCAGTAGTAGATACACTTCTTTATATTCATGTTACAAACAAACATTTTCAGGATTTGATTTCTAATCCACATAAAACTAATGTTATAACAGATCTAATATCTGTAGAAGTAAAGAAAAGTCAGTTGTTTTTCTGTAACCTTTTAGAAGCTAATAAATTTAATAACTTTAAATCTATTAAAGTAATAGAGTATGTGTATATATATATATATATGCTGTTCAGCTTCCTTCGGGTATTATCCCACGTCATTGTAGTTCTGTTAAAGTTGTAGCAACGTTTCAGCAGAATCTCATCTGCCATCATCAGGCTTCTGTATGGATGTGGGTCTCACAGCTTCTGGTTTTTAAATTTGAGGCTGGTTCATTCTGATTGGCTGGGAGCCTGGACCTGTTTCATTGGACTTGGAGTTTGATTGATTGGTGTTCCTGGTTTCTTCTGTCTGTTTTGTGGCTTTGATTGGCTGGCAACAGTCTGTTCTTGTGTTGGAGGCTTTTAGTGCAGCTTGGCTCAGTGTGAAGGGACGGCTGCTCTTCATTAGCAAGCTGGGTTTCACCTGGGTGCCTGGTGGGGGGGTTAGGTTGGAGCTATCAGAGGGAGTCTGTTTTTGCCCAGGTGTTTGCCTGGCTTGTGGCATGGACCTGACAGCATGAATAGAAGAGATGATTCCAGCAGACTGTCAATCATTTGGAAGTCTGCACTCTCAAATAGAAAGATCTCCATGCCACA